>CM054114.1:118905306-120105306 GCA_028673005.1 Tanypteryx hageni | reverse complement strand
GAGTAAGTAGTACCTCTCTAACGTGTGGTAACCAAATTGTTAAGATACGAACATCCGTGCAATAGAAATGCGATTACTTATGTCTAAAGTGACCAATCTTTTCAGTCCAACTCAGTACAAATAGCATTTTTAGCTCATAAAAAGGGCAAATTAAAAAAATAAGGTCTGTAAAAATGAGGAAAATCATTACAAATTTCTTTTGCTGAATCTTAACCGGGTAGAAAAATATTTAAATTAGTTTTTACGAGTATTCCGGGTTTTCAATTCTATCTATCGCTGATAATTTTACGCTACCTAAACGCGTTTTTAAAATCGTTCAATTTAAGGGAGATAAATGGTGTTGCCAAAATACCGATACTTGATACGAGCGCATATCAAGGCAACACACGAAATAAGGAATTATGACATTCGTGAATCAGTGCGGAAAGATAATTAGCACAAAATCATAAAAATTTATATGTTGCTAAGTCTTTACCATTACCTCAAAGAAACACCAAAAGCCCTCTTTATCAAACTTTATGCTATGGAATCCTCTAATATGCAAGATGGTCTAATAAAATAAAAACTATGAATGTATTAAGATTAGGAAAGAACGGTAATACAACTGATGATGAGGAAGACTGATTCGAAAATTTCTTGAGGAGAGACTGCATAATTACAGACGCTATTTTAGGAAAAGCTGAAGAAAAATGGCCCCAAAAAGATTTCAGCTTAAATACAACTCGAATAGAAAACATTTGAAAAGAAAACACAAGTCGCAGAAGATGGTATGACGCGAGGGACTCGTTTTAATCTCCAATTACTGGCCTAGCCGAGAGCGGCACTAGCGATGTAAACGACATTAAAAGCGAACAGGACGATAATGTGATGTAAAAGCACCGCATTCCGTTAAATTAAATTCTTTCCGTCATTCACCTTTCGTAAATCCTGAACGAATTGCGAGCATTTTCTTCCACTTTTGATATTTGCCGAATATGTCCCTGGCGGTTTGAAAGTTTTCTTCCCGAGTGGAAAGACTTGTAAAGATCCGCCCGTGTTCCCATGCCCTTCGAAATGGACAGTGAAAAGTCGGAGGAAAGGGGAGTGATCGAAGCAATCGCCCCGGGGTCTTCCGCCTCCGGAGGCGACTTCACTCCGCCCCACACTCCTCCTGCCCCCATAGAACATCCATCGAATCGCCCTTCTCTTTGACTTTTGCCTTCCCCGCGATTCATCCCTCTCCTCAACCCATGTCTATCTCTTTGCATTACCTCTCTCGTCCAAACAACCTCTCCCTTTTTCTTCTCACTTTTCTATCCCCGCTTTACTTTTCAGTTCACCTCTCCGGCTGCTTCTTCCTCTCCTTAAATATTCTTTCTTCCTGATACTGATGATAAAAAATTGGATTGTGAGAATGAACTTTTTCCTCTCCTCACATTTTTCTCAGTATTGATTTAATTCATTTGCCTTTTGGAGTCATAGCTTAATAACAGTATTGTACATATAACTATATTGCAGTAACATGTTGATTATTAACCGAAACCGGTCGTATTTTTATTCATTTGTGTGGAATTAGCCATAGTTATTAAAAATATTTTTCATACTGTTAATTTTGTTTTGATTATGGAACTCCACGAAGTTTCGGCTTTGTCCATTAACTATATTTAACAGTAATAAGTACACTCGAACTAAACTGTACAAGAGCTATCAGAAAATAAGAGGAATAATGCTTTCTTCAAGGGTCTGGCCGACCTTGTTCTTTCTTTCTGCTTTAGCGTTTTCTTGGAACTCCTTTGGAATTCATATTATCTTATTAATTCATTTAATTCAACATGGAACTATCGGGCTCGTCTTATGACTGAATAAATTCAAGAACAAGCAGTTTAAAAATACTTGTTACAGGTAACTCCAATAGCCACAACAAATATATATATATATACACTTTCTCTCTCTCTGCCACTCTCTTTATTCCTGTATTTCTTCTCTAAATTTCTCTGTACCTTTTTCTCTTAAATTTTTACGCCCTTTCCGTCACCATCACAGGCACCTCAGATATTCGTACATGAGGATCAACGATTCTCAAATAAGAAAAATCTTGGAAGAAGTGTAACAAAGGTGAGAGATATGTATGGCGGTGGCCCACGGACCAAAAGGAAGGAAAAATAGAATTTCGTTAATTGCTTATTCCCTCGCAACGGAATAATATATATATAAAAATAAGAGTCCATACTACCACACTCTTTCCGGTTAGGTCTCTTTAACGATTCCGGGAAGCGCTTCCTTTCCGCTTTCACTCCCTCAACCCACGTCCAATAACTCCCTCCCCCAACAATAACCCCACTATACCCTTCAATCCCCAAACCTCCCACGCCCACGCCTTTAAGAACCTCGCCCTCCGACCCCTTGCTCCCGACCGAACGGTCTCCCTTTTGGAAACCATGTTCCGGACTTATTTCTGATTCCTCCCTACCTTCCTTTATCCGAGCCAGTTTGTTGCCAACTGGAGAGAAAAAAATCCGGCGCGCGATTTCGGAAAATTTTCCTGTAATACGGCATAAAATTTCTTTCCATCCCCTTCTCTCCCCCTTCCGAATTCCTCATCATCTCCGACAATAATTGGCAGTTGGCATGCGTATCGCAAACCAATCGCATTGATCTCAGACTTTTTCCTCACCTTAAATCTGCTCATATGTTTGTTCTCTCTTTTCTCTTGCTTCCTCTCTTTTTTTGTCCCCGTCTCCCTCCCTCTCTCCCTTCCTTTCTCCCTCCCTTCCTATCCATGCAGGTACATGAACGTGCTGTATGTGTCTATATATGCATGTGTACGTCTGTATATATGTATGCGTGGGGTATATATGACGATTGTGTTTGTATTTCGCCGCTTTGCATGTGGATATTCTTTAATATAAATCACCTTGTGTTATTATCCACCCCATTGTATTGTACATGTAATCATACGCAAAGTTTACTTATCTCTTCTATAGTGGGCTTTCGCAGGTTTTCCACATCCCCTTCTTCTGGGCGTTTTTCTCCAAAATGGTTTTAAGTCGTAAATATGAACATTTATTCATTTTTAGTTTTTCCCGTTTAAATTACATTTTTCACTATTGATTTTTAATTATAAACTATACGATTCAATTTTATTTTAACAAAAGAATTTAGTTTTATATGTTTTTGTCCTTTTCTTCCATTTATATTTTTGTTATTTTAAATGTCTAAATATTTATTTATACACTTTAAAATAACTTATAAAATATATTCGTTCTTAAAACACATTACATATTGAGTTCCATTATTTTAAGTTTCAACAAAATGCTTCCTCATTATCATGACGTGCGGCCCATCATATACTCACCCACTTCTAAATCATCTAGTTGGTCCCTATACAAATCTAGTTTGTAAGCTTTTCACACGGAAGCCGATTTTCCAAATCGCCAATATTGTCCAAAACTATTCTTATTTCCACGATTAGCTTAACCCATGGTCAACTTCGTTGTTTTTTTTTAAAAGCTCGACCTCTTTCTGTCGCAGAAATTCCGTCGCGAAGCGTTGAATCGATCGCCTTAAGGTGGCAACGGTCATTTATTTGTGACAAAAAAATGCGGAAATTTTCGGGTCAATCACGAAAACGTCACCGTTTTCACCATGCGACGGTTATTAACACCTTTAACCCATGCAATCGATCCAAGGCGTGAAAAGAGTTGGCGTGTGCATATTATTTTTTTTAACGCGCTATTTTTATCGTCAATTGTTTATCGCGATTATCCACCTCGTCACTTTTCTCCTATAAGTGTCCACTTCGCACGTTCCTGGGAAGGGTGAACCTATTAATTTCGTTTGTACAATCGCTCGAAACGACGAATACTTAACTTCGCTCAGCGTCCTAATGAAATACGAATCGAGCAGATGCATTCCATCACTATAAACTAGGCAATGCCTCCTGCAATTTTTACAAAGGGTTATATGGAATTATGAATTGGTTTTCGGTATTTTTTCTCTCCGGCCCATAAAATGGAAAGAAGGCGTCTTGGGACCAGACGGAATCCCCCTCGTAAGATATTAAATGCGCGATTACAGCGTGCATATTCTTCTTCCTTTAATTTTATAGTGACGGATGCAGTTCAAAATCACAATTGGACGATAAGTTTTAACAAGGATCACTCGTACTTAATTTAAAAATCCGTTCAGCGGTTCAGGAGATGAAAGTTGCGATGGACGGACGGACGAGACGTGCTCATAAGGCGTTCCTCTACTAACGTTTTGCTGGTAAATAACGCCTAATAATTTTTGTCATAGGGGCAGTTTCCGCTATTCGCGTAGTAGATATCAGGATCATAAATAAATCAGCGTTACCTACATACACTTCACAAACTGTCTCATATCCGTACGTTCTTATTCCATACAGTAATATAACTGGTTGCGTTAATAACGATTTACGCTCGGTTTCATTCGTAGCAATAATGCTACTGCTGCTGTCGCGGAGAGAGCTTGGCGGTAGCTGGGCGTAAAACTCGAAAATTTACGTCACTGACCGCTTCATATTTATGTTTTGAGAAATATAGCTCGTACATGATTGTTAATGACAATAGTCATTTTTAACAAATTGTCAATTTGTGAAAACTGACCCTCTATTATCGCGCGATATGTTTCATTTCAACAAGGCTTACATTCCTGGTGATATTCTTTATAAATAAGAGATTTTATCAGATTATGTTTAAGTGTTTAGCCCATAGAGCCCACAGACTACAGCTAGATGGAATTGCAAAAACCACTTTTTGGTAAACGCGCTAACATGGGGGTAAAAACGTTTCTGTTGTTTGGAAAGATAAAACAACAAGCAGCGATTCAATCTAATTTGAAGATGACCGAGCTATATAAAATGGAAGAGAACTTGCATAGGACTTTGCTCAAGAGAGCTGAGAGACTCAAACCCTTGATGACCTAAATTAACATCTTTATATATTTTTACATATTTAGTTGAATATATAATTACAAAATTTTACATTAATTTTTTATCATTAATTTACATCAATATTTTTTTAAATACCAAAGAAGTCCCCGACAGAATTCTAAATTCTACATGTCTTGTAATGAAGATTTTACGCATTCGACGCAATAAAGATCTTGACATCTTTATAACTGCATTAAAAACATCTCGCGACACAGAACTTAGATACATCTAACATAGATCTCCGAGTGGTTAAGGCCTCCTGGAAGACCTAAAGTATTAAAACTTCAGTAAATTTAATAGTGCTTTGTACTTATCCTTCTTGTCGGATCATAGGACACTTACAGCGATAGGAAATCTGAGGTTCATATATCTCTAAGCATTCGAGTAAGGCTTATACGCTTTTTTAAGATATTGGAATTTTAAGGTTCCGTCAGCAAAAAGAGTTTCAAAGAACATGGGATGACAACTTTACCCTTATTCTAAGAGAGTAAAACTTACTGAATGCGTTGCAAAGGGTGTGGTGGACATCAGCGATGATCGAGAGTTGAACGGGTGGAGCTCTTGTATGACAGTCATTTTCAATATTTTTAGGACACTGACGGTGTCCACTATTCATCCAGGTCGGCGACGCAATCTGATTTACGGAAACAGTATAGTAAACCACCTGAAAATAAAAAGATATAAATATTAACTATACGGATTCTAAGACAAAGACAAATGGTATTATTATCGTAAGCAGCAGTAAAATGAAAAAGAGTGAGAAACCTTTAACAGAATAAATAAGTTTTCCGGAAAATTTTATCCGAAAAGACAACTTATTACTATTATCGATGCTCTCCTCAACTCTCCCGAAGAACGCGACCCAACTGATGATCGAAAAAATAAACGTATGTACCTATATCCGTACTCCTTATCATCCTGTCGATTTTTTAAGGCGCTCGGAACGAACCACTCCGTCCGATACATCTGTTATCCGGCTGCTTTGGCAACACCGCGTATCAATTCGTCACCTATCACCCAAGCCTTTCCTTTCATTAGCTGCGTATTGCTCGTTTTCCGATTGCTAGCCGAGAAAAGCTAAATGGATCTTAAACGAGGTTTCGTGCTGAAGCTGCGCCGTCCTAAAAGGTTAACCACCGGTATTGCACTTCTTAGTAGATATCCGGCACGAAGCATTTTAAGAGATCCCTTCAGATTTCTTGGACCCCTGCATAATTAACGTCAATGACCCCAATTATCCTATCACTCGAAAATATCCCAAAAAATTAACCATCAGGTTCAGCTTATCAGGAAAATCAGGATAAACTACTGGAAAAACATGACGCGGACGTCGACTCTAAAGAGGCCATCCTCGAGCGTTCATTCTGCTAAACAATTACCACCGAATTATCACCGATAAATTGACTTTTACCTAAATGAGCATTTTTGTTCTCCCAACAGTTTCATGGCATCAGAAGTTGATTAGAACCAGTGTTTCATCTTTCTCATAAATATTTTATAATGGGTAGCACTGGTTAATGAAAGACTTGTGTTTTCAGTTGTCAAAATATAACACTGTCAAACGATTGATGGTTTAAAATTGATTTTACCGGTCCTTGGTGGATTATTCAGATAAAACATCGGTCCGTGATAAACTTTCTGTTATTGCATCGGTCCGCAATGAACTTTCGGCTGAGGACCGCTTGCTCTAGATCGTAATCTCTAATAGATTCGTTTCCGTTAGTATTCCTATACGCTCAGATTCTGCTACTTGAATTATTTTCGTCAAGCCTAGGTATATAGATTACAGTTTAAATATTATTTAAATTTCAAAGGATTTGCAAAACCTTAAGTACCAAGATATTTTCTCCTTTTCCGCAATCTTACAGCGGCACCACGATGGAAAAGCGTCCCACCGACTTTTAACGCGTGATTTTTTTCCACGCCTACTGGAACCGCTGCTCCCGACAGAACCAGAGACTCCCAGTTAGGATTTTTTTCCCCTCTCTCTCTATCTTCACCCTTCGGAAACTCCCTCCCTCCTATATTCCTTCCCCTCCGTCTCCAAGGATCCCTTCCTCCCGCCACCCAAAACCCCTACCGTCATCCCCAATTAAAAAATGGGAGAGGGAAGAGAGAGAGAGAGAAATTTCGGAGGGAGGTAAAAAAATGGGGTGAGGAAGACGGTTAAACCGCATAGGAAAATGGTGTGAGGAAAAGGAGAGAGGGTTGGGGCGAAGAGGGGTGAGGCGGTTTGAAAAGAGTGCGCGAGTGGGGTTGAAAAAAAGCGCGAGGGGTTGGTATTGATTTTGTCGGCGTCTATAGAAAGGGGTTGCCGATGCCGGGAGAAGGGGTGGTGGTGGTGGTGTGTGTGTGTGGATGGTCTACGCGCCTCACACGGGGGTGGTTGATGGAGCCGGAGGGAAAGAGCGAGGGGGGGAAAAATTTACTCGGGCCGATATTGCTCCTTTTTTATCCCTCGGAAGAAACGGGGTTTCTCGTGAGACATTTGACGTGTTAGCTCCTCGATGCTTTTTTCCTATATCATCCGATCCGATTTTTAAAAATCGCCTGAATAGTCGTCTGAATTTGACGAGCGACAGTGGATTTTCGTCGCCAAAACACACTGTCATAGGCAATATCGTTATGTAATAATTCACAATAGCGGGTCATTCCCGATTTTTTTGGCACTTCCATTTCAAATAAATTGCTGACACATTATGTACGCGTAGGCGATCGCAGGTTATGACTGAAAAAAATCGAAAATCTTGGAAAGGGGTATTGGGTTCCAGGAACTGTCCTTTTCTCCGCTTGATGGAGCGAGTGTAGTGTAATTTCAATATGAATTTTAAAATCGAGAATCGAGACACAAACTTGAGACTTTAACTTATGTACGGATAATAAAAGAACATTTATTTTGATTGCTAAGAGAATTTGAATCCATTTCTAATAAGCCCAAAAATTAGTTCGGAATGCTTTTTAAAAAACAGCATTTTTTCACGTATTTAACGAAAATTTTTAATTATCACGATGAGTCGGATTGTCGCCACATTTGCGAGTCTAATGCTATTAAGTGGAATATTTCTTAGCAATTTGTTGTTTCAATTCTTTATACAATTCCATTTGTTGTCGAGGCAGCAAGAAATAATTCTTTAATTTTATTTTAGACCTAGTTTTTTGTGTTGCGTTGAGTCGCCCAAAGAAAACGACCTGTAAAATTATGTAAGTAACTTTAATAAACGTGTAAAATCACCAAAATATAATAATAGCGATATAAATAACATTTATTTTGTAAGATTCGCTAAATGAGCAACGTATATATTGATTTACGTTGCTATTTTGAGTTGCTTAGCTAAGATCAACTTCTCCAACTCTTAATTTCAATTAAATACTTCATTCAACAGTCATTTTTGACGGGAAATTACACTAACAACAATAATTCCGCTAATTTCATTCAGAAGCTACCGGTTTCGGAGCAGCTCGCCACTGTCAGGCCCTGGTGATAATTACAAGTTGAAAACTTAATTAATGAGCTGAGATTACGACTATAATCCTTTTATTGATACAAGAACGGTATTATTGGGGTCGAATCTGAGCGAATTTCCGCTGAGGATTGCCACTTTGTAGCTGGCACGCGCATGTTGCGCACTAGACTGTTCTTTGACTATAGTAGGAGCTACTTATATCACCTTTCCTTCAAGATACTATTATCCGGCTCACCTCATGGGTGAAATCAAACTGAAAAAGTAATAGTCTCTAATAGTCATAAAAAGATGAGAAAAATTATTTACTCAGAATAACTTTTGTCATCTTTGTTATTTGACGAGAGGAAATACGGTTCTTGAGTTGGCCAAGGACCAAGGTTCTTCGGATGAAATCACAAAGATGACAAACGTTTTTCTGAGTAAATTGGTGTTGATTCATCTATAATTTATCTAAAAAAAGTCATTTAAAATATACTGTGAGTAAATCGACACTGATGATGGCTGCTATGTAGCCGAAATTCGCATTCGGTTTTTCCAACCATTTTTATGGCTATTGGAGAAAGTTTTTCAATTTTAAACCAGTACTAGTTCAATCAAACGTAAAATGGTTCGATTTAATTTAATGTTTGAATAGTCATTACAGTTTATCTACGTATTACCAAGATTTTTGGGTAAAGATTTTCTGCAATGCTTAAATTGTTTATCTTTAAATCGAGTATTTCCGGATCATTTTATGACGATACAGTTTGTTTATGTGGGGCTATCTAATCGCATGACGGAGCACAAAGGAGCATATACTAGTTTCAGAATCGTATCTTGCGACGGTGGTTGCATCTCCCTTTTTATCACGCACGGTAAACCGGCACCTCACCCGATGGCTAGACTGCGACTGTGTTCCTTCCGTCAATATTCCAACTTGGTAAACGGCGTTAAATAAGGTCATAAACTTGACTAACGCGAGACAAACGCACTTCTTTCTTCGTGAAAACGCTAATTACTAATAAAAATACGATTTTCGAAATCGGTTTACCAATGGCGAAGTTTTACATCATAGCAGATATCATAGCGACCTCTACAGCTAGTGGCGGAAAGTGAATTTCGAGGGCCATAGACTAATCTCGTCTGAGGGACATAGACTAATCTCGTCTAAGGGCCCCTTCATATGTAACTCATCGTTTGATTTGTAAGAATAGGGGTCCGAACAAAGCTCGAAGGCCATCAGCTGAAGCCCATATGTCCATTTAGTAAATCCAACACAACTAAATTATAACAGGCAATATTGTGCATCTGATAGTGACGTTGTGGTATCGTAGTCTGGGTTAAAAAGTCTTTTGCTATTAAAGCGAATATTTGTCGCCAAGTATTTTTCCTCGTTCATTTAGAACACCAAAACACAATATAGCGATCGTCGGTATAATCAGCCGTCGTCAGAAAAGGCAGCTGACGATTTTTTCACTCACTGGTTCAAATATTCAGCAGATTTATACACAACATTCTTATTGCGCCTCAAGTTAGGTTTATCGTTTACTTACCCAAGGCACAAGCTTTTTATGCTAGTTGAACATCAAAGCAATCGTGTATTTGTCGCTACAACAATAAGAAAACACGTCATCAAAAACCACGATATTACTTGTAATATCGTGGTTTTTATAACGTTTTTGTATTCGCGTATCAAATGGTTAAAGCAGCCAGCATCGGTATCTATTCCAGAGATTAGACCAAACCGGTCACAATATACACCTCAACTAACTTACCTTTGTGCAAGGCAGACGTGAAAAAGACATTTGTTTCTCTAGCGACACCAATAACAACTAGCGTGCAGGGAAAACTTGGAAACAACCGCATTAGAAAAAGCACCGACTTTGTTAGTTCAATTATTCTCAAAACCTCAACTCCCATCGCCCGCTGCTTTGCTGACGACATCCCAACCCAGTCACATTAATCGACAGCCGGATTCAATCTTGTAAATTTCCAACATGAGGGGCTTCGACGGCGTCTCGCGGTGTTTTTTGAACTGCGCGGTTTCTTCTCGCTTAGATCTTCGCTCTCTGTCAAATTCAAATCGCTCTCCCCCCCCTCCCCCTCCCTCTGAGTCACTCCACCGTGCGTGTGTGCGTGCCTGCCTCTTCCCCCCCTTCCACGCTTCCCTCTTCCTCTCCGCACTTCGTCGCCCAACCGACCCCAACCCCCCCGCCCTTTCATGTCCCGTCCTAGCACGCACGCACGACCGCGACCCTTGTCTAAACATCGCTTAGCGTTAAAAAAAAAGCGTTAATCTGACGAAGCGATGCTCCGCCGCCGTCGGATTCGCCGCCCGCCCAATCTAGGCGCGACAGTCGCGCTTCGTCCGTTTTTTTTTAAATTATAAAATGAGCGGGTTTTTTATGTTGCGTGTGAAAGGTTAATAAATATTCCGAGTTAATTGTTCGATAAACGGTCTAGATACGTCTACGAGTCGTTAGCTTCTTCCATTCTCATTCGGAGGAAGGATCGCCGTTCACTCGCAGTCGCGAGATTATCTCAACCTGTTATACCATACCTACGCCTCGAAGCCAAAAATACAGTGCCTGCGGGGGCAATTCTGTTTGACGAGCCCTTAATTTTAAACAATCTACTTCAAAAATATCAATCCAACCAAAACCGAGCCATTCTAAATTCCCTAAGCGCAATAACGCTCAAATATTGTGAGGAATAATCGCAGCACGATTCTGAAGAGCCGAGAATGATATACGGCCTTAATCTTCACTCATTAACACCCAACCCGCTAACAGTATTTTTAAAATTTTCAGACAGAATTACACATAGACAAGATAATTACGACAAACTACGTGACGTCAACTCTATGGAAGTGCGTTATGGGGGCTATACGAGATCATAACAGGTGAGTCATACCTGCAAGAGAAAAATTGTGCATTGCACCCCCTGCCCCCAAACACTTTGGTGAAATGCAGGGTAACATATAGGTGTAGATTACTTATTATAGGTACGTATATTTTTGTTTGAACCCCTTCGAAATTCAAGTTGTATGGCTGATTAGCGAACAACCTTAATCAATACCTCATTAACAATCCTGGCTCTCTCGACAGTGTGCGTTTTTGGTCTTCGGTGATTTTTCGCTTCTGATAAAAAATGCGTGTTATATCGAGAAACCACGCCGGCGTAGATGTGAGCAACTTCCATTAAGAAGAGGAACGATAGAAGAAGGTAAAGGTAGTCGGATGAAGACAAAGAGGAACAGTAATACGAAATAAGGAGGAGAGAAAATAAAAACCTCTTTATTCTCGACGATATAAAGACTATCAACCCCATTTTTATTCTCCCGTCTTAAAAAAGAATACCTTTCAAGGGAGGAAGGAAGAAGAAGATGGAAGAGGAATGGAAGATTAAGAGACAATAAATAAATAACGAGAAAGGGGCATAAAGGAGGGTAGAAGAATAAAAGACGGACGGAAAGTGGATAGACAGAAGAGAGAAAGAGAGAGAGAGAGTGAGAAACTACTGCCTGTGTGTGAGCGAGGTTGAAGCCCCATTCGCCATATTGTAATCTTTAACAGAACTACGTAGTAAAATATAATATGCAAATAAGATACGTGATAGAACAAAATATTCGATGCAAAGTATATAAAAGAGAATTTTAATTTATTTGAAAGGAAAAAGATGAATATGATGAAATCTCTTAATTCGTGGCGAAAATCCTTACAGGTAATCAGCCGCAAGTCTGGCGAAACGTGAAAAACGCGTCCAAAAAATTATGGGGTAAGCTTTACATACCCATGCACACAAACAATTACTCACATATAAATAAACATTCGCATATATGCATTTATCTCTACGTCAGGGTGACCGCATGTCTTGAATATCTCGGAAAAACTTTGATTTTGATAGACAACTCCGACATTCGGGCCGAACATATCCGTATTCAAAATTTTATAATACTTATATGAATAAGTAAAGATGGAGACTACGGCGAAATTGATGTTAAATAGAAATTAACTCCTTAACCGTAAAATTTTACGGTTAAGGAGTTAATTTCTATTGAACAATACTTATATGAAGAAATTATATTCAGAGTACGTAAGACTCATTTAAAATGCAAGCAAACATGAAAGATAAAGATTTAAAACTACTTATTGAGCCGAGTCTTATTCTCCAAAATATGGCCGCCCTACCTACTTAAACTATAATAAAAATATTACGCTAAGTTGTGGCACAATTTCTTTAAAGCAGGAGAAGAGCGAACTGAGACAGTTATTTCAGATGATTAGGCAAATACAATAGTTTAAAAATAAATCTAAAAGACAAATATGTATGATAAATAGCCAGGCCTACAAATCCAGAATTAATGATCATGGCGTTGGAATTTGTATTCTTGCTAGGGGGCAGTGGATTTGCTTTTAATTTTTCCTAGTTTCTCCGAAATAAATAGTATGCGAATATTTGGTGTATAGGTGAGACGTCGATTTCAATTTAACTTGTTGCGTGGTTCACGATAAATCTGTTATTCCTGATATACGCAAATACGACTAACAATATTTTAACTAATGAACTAAAATTAATATTGTCTCGTCATTTTGGGCGAGCAATTTTGTTCATACACACACACACACACACACCATAATTACAGTGTGTTTAATATTACATTTTGACAGTGAAAAAAATGAAAAACGGGAGTAAAAAGTATTAAAATACAGGAATGAAGCATGAAAAAGAGTAAAAAGGAAGGAGATAGGAGGTAGAAAGAGAGAGAGAGTGAAGAAACAAGAGGGAATTGAGCAATTTTTCTTATATATATACACACACACCATCATTACAGCGTGTTTAATACTACATTTTGACAGTGAAAAAATTAAAAACGGGAGTAAAAAGTATTACAATACAGGAATGAAGCAAGAAGAAGAGTGGAAAGGAGGGAGATAGGAGTTAGAAAGAGAGAGAGGGTGAAGAAACAGAAGGGAATTGAGCAATTTTGCTCATATACACACACGCCATCATTACAGTGTGTTTAATACTACACTTTGACAGTGAAAAAATGAAAAACGGGAGTAAAAAGTATTGCAATAGGTACAGGAATGAAGCATGAAGAAGAATGGAAAGGAGGGAGATAGGAGGTAGAAAGAGAGAGGGTGAAGAAAAAGGAGGGAATTGAGCGACACCCATTTGGCGACTGCAATCACTTCCTCCTCTTCCTTGCCTCCTTGTTTACTGCACCCGAAACGTCTCGGAATCCCGCGGAGAGAGAATAGAGCACTGAGCTTTTCTGCGAAGAGGTTGTCCGAAACGAGGAAATTGCACAAGAGAAAAATACCGTTCTTTTTTTAAGGGCACTTAAACTCGCTAGGAGTTTCTACGACTGTCAAAGCGAGCGTCCTTTTGTTCGCCAGTCCTGGAAAAACCTTTGCTCTCTTCTCTCTTGACCCTGCTGCTCGTCCGGGAAAAGTGGGGCGCCCCGAAAAAGGTTTTTATTGCCCCCGCAATGGAATCGGCCGCGTTCTACGTGAGGCGGAAGTATTTGGAGCAAAGAAGTGTCCCCGAGAGGGGGCGGAGGAGAGCGGGGAAGGAGCGAGGGACCAGAGAGAGGATTTTGGCGAGAAATTTCGGCGGGTGGTGTCAAGACGGGGTTAAGGAAATTTTGGCGGCAAAAGATGGGAAGGGAGGGGTTGGTCCAAGAGGTGTAGAGAAAGAGAGGGTTCGCACCGTGGAGAAAGAAGCGTTTGCTGTCCCACGTCGAAGCGATTTATCACGAGTGTCGAGAGAAAAGTCAACCGACTCTTCGACACGATGGATGACAAATTCAAAACGACGATTGTTTCGAATTCCCCAGCATTTAATATATTATGTTAATATATATATATATATATTTATTTATTTATTTATATATCCCCTTAATCAATACCGCTACCCGATCTTGAAGACAGTCTAGGTCAAATGTTTTTCCATTGAGACCATGAACGTCCACATTGCTGATGCGGCCCCGATTTATCAACGAGTTTAAAATTCCTGTAAATAGACTAACTTCTTTAGCCATGAAACGATTGAATAAGACTTGTGACCATTTCATATTCAAGGGTGATTTAAGCAATCTTTGATTTTAACAAATCATGTGTGTTCTACAGCTGAGTGTGTGTGGGCGTGTGTGTATTTTTGGCTAATGAACCTCTTGAATTATTATAGCCATAGCTCCTTCCACATCGAATACACAAGGGAACAGGGCCGGTCCGACAGTTTTCTCAAGTGTGGACAAGGATGATTTTGGCCGCCCCTAGTACAAGTCGCTTCATATCCATCAGCACACGAAGGGAAGCATTCAAAATCACGCCGATAGTTTTGTTAGCAATTATTACAGAAAATCTTGTTTTTAGAAATTAAGCAGATATATTATTTAAAATGCATTTATTCAGTTAAAAGGAATTCGTTGAAGTATTTACGCACGAAAATGTACAGAGAAAAAAATAAACATTACAAAAAATTAATAATTGGAATTAGACACATTTACAACCAAGTACGATATTTCTTTAGGTATTTACATAAAGACGTGTAGGTAAATAATAAAATATACATATTCAAAATATAGACCTAAGATTTAAGTTAAATGCATTCTTAAAATAGTAAAATCTTAGATGGCGAAAATAAATAAAGTCATAGAACTGTCTTCCTGGCTTTTAATGCAGCAAATTCTCTAATAGTTTCGTCAAAATGTAAATGCTATAAAAAGATACGGAAATAGAGATATAAGATTGTTTTCACATTAACATTTCTTTGGGCGAAGGATTCGGAATCGTTCGGTACATGGCTTTCAATTCATCGAACAGGTCAAGAGCTACTGTCTCTTTCCGCTCCATCTGTTAAAGAGGCTTCCAAATTTATACATTTCCTAAAATAATCATCTTCGAAATTACCTAACTTCTCTAAATTTCACAAATGACCGAAAACGGAATCATATTCTTCTAACTGTTGAATTCTTTCAGAGACGGATGAAATTTCTGTATCGAGAATGGCGTTAAAGATGTTAATTCTAAATCGTTTCTCAGAATCGTTGATTGGGTAATCGATCGTGACGATAAAAGAGAATTTGGGTGCGCGAGAAGAAAAGAGCGATGAGATGCACACAACACATTTGTTTATTCTTCCAATAAAATTATGCTCCGAGCATGGCTCATACACGCAAAGAACTCCTGACTCAAACTAGAGTTGGCGAGGCACTTGAAACCATATCGGGATTACGTTTACATACAAATATACGAGAATCCGAAAGTCATTGGAATTTAAGTTCCCTTTCGATCCTTACACTCGACATTTTAATAGAAACCCTAATTCTCATTTGTTCGCAATAAGGTGGCCGCTCTCAGATCCTGCCGCCCGTGGCATTTGCCCACGTTGCCCACACCTTGGGCCGGCCCTGCAAGGGAAGAGGGAAACCCGGTGCCAGCATTATCCTACGAAGAGGACCAAGGGGGCAAGGACTAAACCTCCCTTCCGAATGACGGAACGCTGACTTTGCGCGGTCTCCTCAAACCACACAAACAGGTGGCCGGACGACCTTGGAAAGAATCTTACTTTCGCAGAATTCGTGTCCGCTGCCCTTTCGAGCGACTGGTCGAGCAGCACGCGAGTAGCATCCAGCGTCCTAACCACTACACCACCGGCACATACAGCTGAGATTTTGTGATACCACTAGCCTGTGCATCGGGACGACTTGTACAAAATGTAGCCTTGGTTCTCTCAATTTTCATTTCTTACCACGAATCCTACGATATAATATAATTTGCTTAGTTTATCTGTTTGTCTCTAATGTTTTTGAACCGCTATAACTCAGCTAATTCTTAATGAATCTTTACCAAGTTTTTAATATAAGTTAATGTTGACTAAAATTTGGCGGGGAAGAGGAAGGAGGAGGAGGTGGGAAGGGAGGCCAATTTTCTACTGGCTCTTACACCATAAATATTTTGTTTCGTTAACTTGATTTCAAATTTTTGTCTTTTTTAAAAAGCTAGAATTGAAAAAATGTGGAGCCATCATTTTTGACGGGCATTATACTAGTATTTTAATAAATGAGACAGCTTACAAGGTTGAAAATCATACTTTAATTGCCCGGATTACCGATAAATTCGCAGGAAAACATCTAGATAACAAACAACCGTCTTCATTCTCTAGAAATGTTATGTTCAATATTCAGTTTTGGGTTTTGATCAAATCATTTCAGAGCTAAGTTGCATTTTTAGGCGTTCTTTACCAGCGAAGCGGTAATAGCGGAAAGCCTTATGGGCACGTCTGGTCCGTCCGTCCGTCGTAACTTTCATCTGCTAAACCGCTACACGGATTTTAATTTAATTAAGTATGAGTGATCGTTATTAAAAATTTATCACCTAATTGTGATTTTGAACTGAATCTGTCAATTAGAACTTCCACTTCACCTAATTATTTTAATAAACTTATACTCGTATATGGCATCCGTCAAGCAACAATGAAATACCAAACTTTTCTCTCCCTATCTCTTACATGATCTTTAAGGTATAGATTAAAAAACTTATTCGGATAGAGAACAACATTTACTACAAGATAAGTCTGCCAGACCACGTACTTACGAATTATAGTTTCGGAGATAGAAATTCTAGAAAATACCGCGCAAAACATCGCATATTTTGTTTACATCTATTAAATTGTGTGGAAGTGTCCAAGTTGTTTCATTACATCTCATAGCTCGGGCCGGCTCTGCTTCCGTACCCAAATTCTATAATTTCTACAATCCTAAATTTTTATCTCTCTCACATACGAAGGACAGCTTCTCCTTCCTTCGTCTATCCCTCATATTTCGTCCTCGGGGAATCTGATACAGAAAGGTACTCCAGAGCCATCTCCAGTCACTTCGTTTTATGCCTCCCTACAACTCGAGATCCTTTTAGTCATCTTCCTCTTTCCAAATCGCCTTCCTTCCACTCACCTCCACGCTTTTTTTGCCTTCTAGATCACCCATTTCAGCAATAAAACCCTTCTCCCATCGAATTCTGTTTGATTCATTAGCCTCTTTCCAATTAAGTTGATTAAGGTTCTCCTTTGCTTTGCTATCTCGATGTCACCTGCTTCCCGATCAGTTTAACGTAATTGAACACCATTTCGAGCATGCCACGCAGCGTCTTACGTACATTTTATACCCTCTTTTATTTCAATTCCAAGTCAAGCCCAAAAATACGAACCCTTCTGAGCCAAGTACTGCTCAGATTTGAGAAAAATACGGAATGTTTGTGCAATGTGATATTGGTTGAAAACAATTCTTGCATATCATTTGCTTTAATTATACCCGAAACATTCTAAGGATACAAAAATATTGTGTGAAAAATCGGTGCTAAAGAGTTATCACGATGTCATAGGAAGCAGCTCGGGGAAGATTGTGTTCATCATCGCGAAGATTTTAAACCAAAGACGGTAGGGATTTTTGAATAATATATACAATCGAACCTCTTGGAGAGACTGAAAATTTTCTAAACACAGAACTTAATTTAACGCAAATGAAGTTATGGACCCTCGAGTTATTGAGGTTAGTGTATTTAAATCCCGAGATTTTTTTAACTATATAACTGAATATCATTATTAAATACCGTGTGAAATCTGATGAGAGTGCGTCCCAAACAAACTGCTTTTATCTTGCTTTCATACAGGTATCTCACGGCAAACCACGATATATGATAAAACACGAGTTTGAAAAATTCTTTCGATTTTGCAACCCTGTATTTTAGTTGGAGCGAGGAAAATGTTAAATAAGTTGGCTCAGAGTGATCTTCAAAAACCTATTTGAAAATACGACATTTTAACCTCCTGGTCAGTTTTCTGTTAAAAGTAACCACGAAAATCATATCCTAAATGCGGGCAAAAGATTCTCGACCTGAATGAATAAAAATTCAATAAAGACGCGAGTTTAATGCGAATCGACTCGGCCATTCAAAGAACTTAGGTAACAGAATTTTCCCGTAGAGGTCTTCTAGGTTATCCGCCATTTCCGGATAGTTCGATCCTGCTCCTCGCGTATAAAAAACAAAAGACTTTCGGAATAGTGTTTTCGTTGCGTGGACGTAAAGTTTTCATTGACGACGACTTCACTCTTAAAAGGTACAAAAGGGCACTCGAAGAAATTTCCCGCCAGCATTTCAATGCCTTGCTCCTCTTCTACCTCTTAGCTTCACAAGGAGTTTTATGCGCCTCGCATTCAAAAGTCCATTCTCTCCCTCTTTTCTCCCTATCCTCCACGCTCATTTCGCTTTTACGTACCCATTCTCTTCCTACCTCTTCCGTACCCTCCCGCACCCTCCCGCCATCTTTCTCTCCCCCTTCCTCACTCTCCTCCCCCGCTCTCCCCCTCCTCTCTCTCTCTCCCGCTCCTCTCTCTCCCCCCCCTCCTCTCTTTCTCCCCCTCCTCTCTCTCTTCCCCTCCTCTATCCTCCCCCTCCTCTCCCTCTTCCCCTATTTCGAGGACCTCTTCTTTGGTTGTATACCGCACTGCCATCTTCACTCTAACCTTAAACTTATTTTGGAAAGAACAATCGAATTCGAACTGGGCATTTTGCGAAAATCGACTTGAACAAACTATAATCCATTGATGCGTGACATAACTCATTTCAAAAAGACCTTTATACCAAAAGAAAACCTATATAAATACGAAATTTCATCGGAATCTGATAAACCGTTTAGCAGCGCACAGACGCGGAGGTGCCGGTGGTGTAGTGGTTAGGATGCTGGCTGCTAATTGCCTGCTGCTCGAAAAGGCAGCGGGCACAAATCCTGCGAAAGTAGGAATTTTTCCAAGGTCACCCGGTCCCCTGCTTGTGCAGTTTGAGAAGACCGCGCAAATTCAGCGTTCCGTCCGGAAGGGACGTTAAGCCGTTGGTCCCCTTGGTGCTCTTCGTAATAGTAGGCACCTAGTTTCCCTCCTTCCTTGTGATTGTGTTCGGTGTGGAAGGAGTTATGGCTATAATAATCCAAGAGAATGATTAGCCAAAAATACACACACACGCGCGCGATTATCACGCATGTTGATTTAAACGCACAATTTTTTATCCAAGCGATCGAAATGTCGCGATGTAATCCACAACTTCCTTTTTCTACCCATGAAGCAATTTTCGCATTGCGACCTAAAGATTAGAGTTTGTTCACCAAAAAAATATTCCAATTATATAATATTCCGGCCCGCTTATAAAAAATACATCTCTTATCTCTTCGGAATCGTTTATCAACGATAAATTGAGAATTAAAAAGAAAAACCCCCATCGGAGAAACATCCGCATTTCCCAAAAAAAAAACGAACCGATATACCTTTATTTTTTTTTCTCAAATCCTTCAACGTTCCGGAATCACGCGAAGTCGT
Source organism: Tanypteryx hageni (assembly GCA_028673005.1). Taxonomy (NCBI): domain Eukaryota; kingdom Metazoa; phylum Arthropoda; class Insecta; order Odonata; family Petaluridae; genus Tanypteryx; species Tanypteryx hageni. The sequence goes on along the minus strand of CM054114.1, from coordinate 120,085,559 downwards.
TCACGAAACGAAACGAAAAAAAAGACGATCGCCCTTTTTGACCGCGAACGCACGCCACATCTGGCGAGCGGATGCCGTATTTTTTTTCTTTCCCGTCCCGAATGAAGCGACGAAGTGACGATAAAAATCGGATATCATTAGGAAGAGAACCCCTTTTTTTACTTAAGACGGGAGGGAGAAAGATAGAAAAAAATGAGATTCGTTAAAGAGTTTGGAATGGAAACGCGATACAAGTCGGCGAGACGGAGATAGGTCCGAAACAAAGGAAGTGCGTGGAATTGAAAGCAGCGCCGAGGAAAAGTTTGAGAAGGGAGAACGCGCCGAGAGGGAAAGAAACGATGAGATGCGTATCTTGCTTGGTTCCTAAGCTGTTCGGAAGAAAAGTTTTGTGTGATCGTGAGAGGCGGTTTCCTTGTATAGGGTTAAGCCGTTAAAAAAACTGGTACAACATCCAATGCACACTTTCTCACATCCGTTTGCATATACTCCGTACAATAATCAAAGACGGCATGGAAAATGGCGGGGCCCGGTGCAAAAGTGTACGTGCGATTGCGATTTAAAAAATTTTAATGTTAAATTTTAATAAATGAAAAACCTTTTTCTCTCATTACGGGAGTGTTCGATATTTATTCCGATTTTTAAAAAAGATGTAATTCACATGCAAATACATATTTTTCAGAGGGATCGGGGCCAGGTGCAGCCGCACCGTTGCATGGTTGGCCAACGCGTTGGCAGCGCCATCAAATCGGCCATGACAATAGTATCACTTGTTACATTAATACGTATTTACGGGTAGTTTTTACTTGTAGCAACAATGCCGCTGCTGCTAATAAGGAGAGTTTGGCGGTAGCTGGGCTTGAAACTCGATAATTTACAATATCACTGGCCGCTATAATCGTTTTTGAGAAATGTAGGTAAGGTTCTGTTAGTGACATTAAACTCTATAAGCGAACTAAACTTAATCATAATCCGTTGAGTCATTTTTGAGTAAATCTATTTTTTGCGAAAAACAACCTCCGTTTTTACGCGATACATTTCAACAGAGCTTCTAATTCTGGTAATACCGCATGCTAGTGCGGAATGTCATCAGTACCTGTTGAACCGTTAATCTCGTAGACTACAAAAACGGCTTTTTTCGGACCCTGGGGAGTATAAAACGTGCACATTCATCGAGATCTCGATTTCTAATTTTTTGCCATCACAATACTTACTCTATATACTTAATATATGTGGATGTAAAAATGGAGAAAACGAAAGGAAGGAATTTGGATAATGATATTTTGTGCCTGGATAGAAATGAGTCGATCTCACCTTAGTCACCGGTTTACGAAGATTTGTAAACCTCTCCAGAAATAAAGGTTTTATGAGTTTTATAAGTCGCAGACCGTATTTTTTACGTCCATTTAGAAAAAGCGAATTTAACGGGTTATTCGATGACGCAGAAAAATTTTTAAACCTCCAGGTGCCATTCTTTTGCCATTTTTCATTAAGTTGGAGATATACCCATAATTAAGGCATCAAATTAAAATTTTAACTTTAGAGATTCGCAGATCTAAAAATAAAATGATCATACACCTATAACCCACCCGTCACTTGAAATTGTTTATTTCTATCCACTGGCGTAACGGACACCACCGCAACCCACGCGCGGCGGGGGGGCCCATGGCGAGGCTCTTAAATTTTTTTCCGGGATTACATTTTGTTTTGGCGGGGGAGGGAGGGGGAAGGGTAAATTAAGGAATGAAATCCATAACTTTAAAACCCTGAAATTTACAAAGTGAAAGGAATCGCAGTCTTAGGGAGAAGATCCTTAAATGGATAATATATTCGTGGATTACCGAGAAACTATCATCACGGTGTCCCTTATTCTTTGGAGTTGTTTCTTAGCGCCACTAATAGGAAAAATTAAAGCGAGCCATTTTACATAAAGAACCACTCGGAGTGTTCGAGAATTTAGAGCGAGCCTTTTGGGATTTGCATAGAAATAATTAAAATAAAAAAATCCGTAAAACATTCCTTACGAGGTTAAAGTTTTACAAGAGAATGTTGCGGTGATTGCTATCCTTCTGACACCTCCCTCTACCTGGATCTCTCCATCTTGCCTTCCTCCTGCGTCGTTCTGATTTCCCGTAACAATGGAAAAGCGAAAGCGCACCTTTTAGAGTGGGAGGCGCCCACCGTTGCAAATCCTCTCCTACTTCGGTTACTGGTCATATCTCAAGAAGTAAGTTGTTTGTTCGGTTTGCCTCTTTCCTTACCACCCCTCTTTTGCCTATTTTCCTCTCTACCCTCTACTCAACTCCCCTTCTCCCTTTCCTCCCCTCTCCTCCCTTTACCTTCTCCTCCCTTTACCTTCTCCTCCCTTTACCCTATCCTCCCTTTAACCTCTCCTCCCTTTACCCCCTCCTCCCTTTACCCCCTCGTCCCTTTACCCCCTCCTCTCTACCTTCTACTCAACTCTCCCTCTCCTCCCCTCTCCTCCCTTTACCACCTCCTCCCTTTACCCCCTCCTCCCTTTACCCCCTCCTCCCTTTATCCCCTCCTCCCTTTACCCCCTCCTCTCTAACCTCTACTCAACTCTCCCTCTCCCTTTCCTCCACTCTCCTCCCTTTACCTTCTCCTCCCTTTACCCTCTCCTCCCTTTCCCCTCTCCTCCCTTTACCCCCTCCTCCCTTTACCCCCTCCTCCCTTTACCACCTCCTCCCTTCACCCCCTCCTCCCTTTACCCCCTCCTCCCTTTACCCCCTCCTCCCTTTACCCCCTCCTCCCTTTACCCCCTCCTCCCTTTACCCTCTCCTTTTCCTCTACCCCCCTCTTCTTGCTCTCTCTCTCTCTCATAATTTACATCCTATCTTTTCATCCTTCCACTTCCTCCCTCTCGCTCATTCGTTGCTAACTATGTGTGTTTATTGTTTGCTTTTCCTAATAACTTACATTATAGCAAAGAGTTACGTTTAAGATGGGAGTTAATCGTCTTCGTTTCCCCAATAAGGAGACTTATCTTCCAATCGGTATCCATCATCCTTGTCTTTTCTATATTTCCATTCCTTCCTTCCCCTACCTCCTTCACCCCTTCCCTTCCTTTGTCCCCTCCTCTCCCCCCTCTCTACCTCCCATTCTTTCGTCCTTCCCACTCCCAACTTCCGTTCCAGACGTTTGACTCTTCCGCCTGACAGAATACACGTGATTTTCGTCGTGATGACAATCTCACGAAACTCGAAAAAAAAATGAAATTCCTAAATTAATTCATTTCCATTGTTTAAATTACTGCGACCATCCCGAAAACGATACAAATTTTCGGCAATAGAATTTAGGTTACGCTAAGATTAAATCTGTGATTTTTTTCAAGAGTCCGTAAATCCGTGGTTATTATAAAGGGTTAATTTTTTAATACATGTATTTAAACCGATAAGGATAATAAAATAATTAGTGTGATTTTTGGGAGAGGCAGGGAAAATGGGTTGAACTAAGGTTGGGGAAGATATCGCGAGCGGAAATACTACATTGAATGAGCGAGCGCCCAGTTGCCTGACCCGAACCAAATGAGAGGAAAAGGTCATAGCTATCAAACAATCGAATAAATCATACCTAGACTTCATCGGTCAGATGACTGATTAATTACTCCAATAGCGCCGGTATGATTCACTCCCTAAGACGGATCTCAAAAAAGCAGGCCACATGCGGTTGGAGATTTAAAAAACTGTGGCCCTCTCTTTACAGATGTGCATTGGAATAGAGAGCGTGCAATAGACGGTATGGCATAGCGATATGAAACTTTATGTAATCTTTTAACTCTTAAGGATTTGTGCAATAGTTTGTTTTCATTACAGTATTCATCATTCAAATACTTTCCCTTCCCAAAACTTTCCCCACGCGCACCCTCAATGCACATTCCACCCACAATCCCCTCTCCCCCATATAAAAACAACGGAAATGCTAGCACAGGTGTTCTTTTAGAATCTATTTTCGGTGAATTACCACTGAAGACGACTCCTTTGTAGCCGAAATGCGCATATGGTTTTTTAACTAAGTTGTGGCTATTGGAGATACCTGAAGCAAACGCATGTTTTTAAATGGCTTGTTCTTGAATTTTTTTAGCCTAAGACGAGCTTCATAGTTCCCTGTTGAATTCATAGATTGTTTAAGTGTATTGTTTTTAAGCTAATTATTGTTACATGAGGCCCGCCATATCGTTCAGAATTACCTATTTGGCCCGCATGCCATTTGAGTTTGAGATCCCTTGTCTAAGATATTTGCAACTTTTGCCTTCTATATAAAAGAGATAAAATAAATTTAAAGGATGAATTATTGGACGCCTACAAAAGTTTTCCATTAATGCAGTCGTTCCCTAACTGTGAGTCTCCAAAGGTTTTCAATGTGTCGCGAAGACGGAAAGTTTAAAAAAATTTTATTCATGGATATATTTAGAATAAAACTAATTTGTGGGCAGATGAAATACGTATTTATAATATATTTTGAAATTAATATTATATTTTATATGTATTGTTTGATGGATGGGGTTAAGAGGATAGAGATAATATCGACTGCAGGGACGGATACAGAAACTTCCCAAGGGGAGGAAGAGGATGGGCGATAAAGAAAAGAGAAGAGGAAGCAAGGATTTGGAAGGAGAAAGAGATGATAGAGGCGAGGAAGATGCGGGGTGGGAGGGTGAAAGGAAGGAAGGTGGGAGGGAGGAAGAGGAAAGACGAAGGAAGGAGGAAAGAGGGAGGGAAGAGAGAGAGGGAGGGAAGAGAGAGAGGGAGGGAATAGAGAGAGAGAGGGAAGAGAGAGAGGGAGGAAGGAGTTAGGGAGAAAAAATGGAGGGAGGAAAAAGGAAGGAAAAATGGAAAAAAGGGAGGAAATAGAGGTTGAGGAGAGGGAGGAAGGGCAGAGACTAGATAGGAAGAAGTTGGAGGTAGCAAAAGGACTGAGGTGGGTGGAAATGTGGAGAGAGATGGAAAAAACGACAGCGGAGGAAGCGATGGAGAAGAAACCCTTTTCGTCCTTCGTAGGGTTCTTAAAAATCCGAGGATGAAGGGCAGGAAGTGAGGTTAAAGGGGCGAGGAGGTTAGGGTGGGTGGGTGGATGGAAGTTTTAAGGTCTTAAGGAGGTGATTAGTGCTGAGGTTTTTGGGAGAAATGGGGCTGAAAGGGGAGAAAGAGAGAGAGGGGGGGCGTGAAAGGGACAAAAGAGAAAAAGAGGGAGAAGAGAAGAGGCGACGAAGAGGAAAAGGCTTTAAAAAATCCCTCGCACTCCTCTCGGAGGAGGTAACGAGGGGATCGAGGAAGAGAGTGAGGGTCCAGAGAAAGGACGAGGGAAAGGGTAGGGCTGTGGAAGGAGCTCAAAGTGAACGCCTTTCGCTTTTTTCCATTCGAATTTATTTGTTAAGCCATGTGCCTCGGCCGACGTTTGCCTCCTCAGAGGACGAGTTTTGAAACTTGACCTAACCCAACGAGGATGCAAGATGGACGCAGAATAGCTCACGCATTCTCACCCCCCGAAGGTTTCGCCGGATCCCACCGAATGAACGATGCGAACATGGCGACTCGTTTCGAGAATGGTCTGAACTTGTGCTCCAAGCGATAGATTTAAGTAATGAAATAGACGGAATAATTGCATCGAGACGCCGAAGCTTAAAATTGACCAACTGTCTCTCCGATAGTCACAATAAGGCTGGGAAAATTTAGCAAATTTCGGTTAAAAAGCAGTCGTCATAACTGGTGATTATAAAATGATTTCTCAGAATCAGGATCTAAATAGAATTTTAGAATCTGCCTTCGGTGAATTAATTATAAAAATTAATGAAAGACAAATATAGTATATATTGTAAATTGATACAATACGACCCTCCCTTAGCCACAGAAAATCTGTATTTCAGCTACACAGCAGTGGCTATTCATTGACAGCAGATTATATATTTTTCTTTCTACAATCTGCTACCACCAGTGACAAAGGCTGCCTAATAGCGTCGAAATGCGCATCTGTTTTCCCAGTCATTTTATTGCTGTTGGAGAGTCAGTTTGTCAATTTGGTTTTAGCCATAAGGTGAGCTCTATACATAAGTGTCTGTCTTAATGGCCGATATAAGCACGCTCTCAGGGTTGTGGGTGACACCAACCTCTCGAATTCGATTAACTAGAAGAAAACAAAAACCTTGAGTCATTGAATGTTCAACTGATATTTAACCGAACCACGGAATGGGAATAATAACCGGAATGATGTTTCTCCGGAATATTCCCGATTTTCACACTATAGAAACTAGACGTTTATATTATAACTACTCGCATCAATTTGGATCTCTGAATTGTCGATGAAGACTGTCATCGTAAGTACTCAGAAAGTACTGATAGTTCGGGAAAGAAAAATTAATGCTTCTATTGGAAAACGCTGAGCTGGCCAAAATGTAAAAGAAAACATTGACAAATATAACGCATAATAATAATAACTTGCTCCAAAACAAAGTATAGAAATAGGTAAATCCTATTGCAAGAAGCTGTTGATAAATACATATAAAAACTATAAAAAGCTACCTTTTTCGGTGCAGTAAGAATACGCCTGCAATTCAACACATTGGTAGGTGGCAGACGGTTCAGCGCACTAATTTTGCCCTAGAGCTCAAGTGTCACTTAGCAGTATTCATAAATCTTTGCCACTGATTACGACACCTTGACTGTAGTAATGCCCATATGGTTTAATCACTCGATTAAAAATATTAATTTTCTAATCATTAATTTATTTTCAAAGATTACAAAATGGAGAACTAGATCCATCTGCATTTGAGCGTTATAATCGTGATGTTTCAAAAAGAGAAGCGAAGTCCGCAAGGGAACAGCATTTCCGAAACATCGGACGGGAACCCTGGTGTGCACTTGATTCTAATTCGCAATTCTTCCGGTCACGAACCTTTTACTCGACCACTACATCGTTTTGCGACCCCAATAAACCTCGCGTAATATTGCATCCTCTTTCTCTCTCCAACGGCCACTCTATCTCTCTCTCTCTCATTCTAGGAGAGAATTTATTTTTCCTTACCCATTCTCTTCTCTCCCTACGTTTCCAAACCCCTTTTCCATCTCCCTCTTTCTAGCCCCCCTCTCGCCTGAAAAGTCACCTACCCCAACATCCACTTCGGCCCCTTTACATTTTAAGAGAGAGAGAGAGGAGAAAAGAGGGAGGAGGAGGAGGAGGGAGGAGGAGGAGGAGGGAGGGAGGAGGGAGGGAGGAGTGAGGGAGGAGGAGGAGGGAGGGAGGAGGAGGGAGGGAAGTGGAGGGAGGGAGGTGGGCAGACTGGAGTAAAAAGGGGGGCCCACGGCTGGACCTCCTCCTACGCCATGACTCGCCAACATTTGCGGTCATAAATCTCGAATACCTTCCGGGCTACCCGACTCCACTAAGTCACCCAAGGACCCACACTTCCACCGCCTCCGCCACCCTTCTCCTACTCCATTACCACGCAACCTCCCTCCATCTCCCCCCCTTCCCCTCTCTCTCTCTCGCTCACCCTCCCACGCACCCCAACCGCTGACCTTCCTAACCCACCACCACCTCGCACGGCCAACGCACACGCAACTCTTTTCTCTTTTTTTCCTTCCTGCCCCTCCCCCCCCCCTCTGTCCCCTCCACCCCACCCCCGCAACACAAAAACCAACCATCAACCTCCCACCTCCTGCAGAAGCAGGAAGGGAAGGCAGATGTGGAGAGAAAGGGAAAGAGAGAGAGGTCGGCTTGGTTGGTTGCGTATGAGGCAGAGTCGGAATTCCATGGTGAGAGCGGGTGGAGAGTGGGAAGGTGACGGCGGATGCCAGAGAAAGAGATGGAGAGAAGGATTGACGTGAATCGAAGGAATACGTAAAAACGAGGAAGTTTCTCTCGCTCCTCCTTCCTTGCTGGAGCGATGACAACGCGAAATTTTTCTTGCGCCAAAATCAAGATTTTTTTAAATTGAAAAACAGAGCCTATAGCAGAGGTCCGCAACCTGGTGCTCGCGAGCACCGTGGTGCTCTTCAGCAGTTTTATCGTAAACTTCCACTCTGCTAAAAATCGTTTTTCCTAGCATCAGTAATTGTCATTTGTTCGCCTGCTTTCTTTCTAAACGTATGACGACACTTTGACGATGATTTGATTTTATATGTGATAATTCCTTTTTGTACAAAAGCATAGTGGTGCTCGCTGGGTGCTCTTAAATGTAACTTGATGCTCGCCGCAATGAACAGTTTGCGAACCTCTAGATTACAGAGTGATCAAATGGCATATTCAACCCCTATGGCTGTAATCAAGTTGAATAAAAACTCTCTCAAGATAAATAATTAATTGAGCTCCATCAGTCTCTATTTAATGAACATTTAAGTGAATCCAAATTAAATTTCCGCTTTGTCTTCTGTTGAGAGAGAGAAAAGATACGAAATAGCGATGGCCCTTAGCACTTTACTGAATCATTTTAAACCGCTTAATATTAAATTTCGCTGTGTTGAAAACAACTCCGATGCAACTAATATCAATATATTTATCAAATGAATTTTAATACGGGATAAGTTTTTAAGCTAGAACCAAGTACGTAACTCAAAAACCCGCGACCAAGAAATTATAATTCAGACTCTGGTAGCTTGTCCCTGAAAACTTCTAAACCATTTCCATCAAATTACTTCTTAATTCAAAAATTAATGAACGGTATTTTTGTATAGGTGATGAAATACCAGTCCAAAAGCCTCTTCAACGTCAAATCATCGAAACTGCATCTAATAAAACCCATCCTTTCTTAATTAATAACTCGTTTCAATAAAATTCTGCCAAGCGTTTTATAATGTGAAATTTTGCAATTATTTCTGAGTTATTAGAATTAATATCCTCGGTGAAGAAGAAAGGTAAATATTGAAATTGGATAGGAGAAAGGAAATCCAGATAATTTGCTGTGGAATTGATGGCGCCTTATTTACGTAATTGTGTATATTTGTAATAATTCTCTGTCGCTGACGAAGGGCGTAGTCCGAATAGCATCCAACATCAACTCAACTTTACAACCTGTCGCTACCGGCTTCACTGAAAGCGCCCACTGAATTTCCACCCTCCTCTCCAATTACAACTCTCTCTCCACACGTATACCCGGTTCAAACCCCGAGTACTCCGAGTGTTGTCCATTCTTAGTCGTAGAGAGCTCCCGACGCACGTGTCGCACGGGAGCCACTAATGAACGAGCAAGAGAACAGAAAAAACGACAATGCATACATTCACACCCCATTGGGAAGGGCTTTTTCCGCTGGTGAAATTAGGTGTCGGAGCAAGCGCGCCGCATCTGTTCCGCATGAAAATCGTCTTTTTTAAGGACTTCCCTTTCCTTTTTCCGCACCCTTCCACATTCTGCACCCTTTCGCAGCCTCCCTTGACCCTCGGTCGCTCCCACCGCAGCGATGGAGAGGGACGGGAGGAGTGAAGAAGGGGGAAGGAGAGGGGAGAGGAAGTAGGAAATAGGCAGAGTGCCTGGACTCACTCAAACGTGGCGCAGGGGACTTCAGGAAGCGGCAGCATCTTAGCCCCAAATGCCGTAATGCTTAAAATGCCTCCAAAAAATACCTCGGCAGTTTGAAATATGGGCGATTTCCTATTTCGGCGAAATGAATAAGGAACACGGCAGCGGTAAACATTTCGCGATGCTCCTTTATTATAGTTTTCCAGCTTGATTTTTGTCCTAAAATCAAACTGATAGAATAATTATCTCCAATATCCATAGAAAGGTTTCTTTATCAGAACTTACTATCGACTACCAATTAAACACCAATGATAACGGCTGCTTTGTGGACGAAATGCGCGACCGGTTTTCATTACCTATTTATCGGTATTGGTGATTACTTTTCTGCCAATGAATGTTACTATTCGTACCTAATCAGCTAGGAACATTTGGTGCACTACATCCGCTGCCATCCACCAATAAGGTGACTTGCAGGAGATCATGTAGATGTAGATTTAGATTCACGAGATGGCGCACCAATTTGTCCAAATATACCGATCGCATGACAAAACGATAAAAGGGTGTTTCCTCCTTGGATTCTAAGGAATCAAAATGCGATAATTAAAGCAAGGAATGACCTCCGTTTATCGTAGTTTGTAGCATTGCATCCCCTGCCATCCACCTATCCGGCGAATTTCAGATTAAATTTTTAATTATAACCACTTAGTCCGTTTTTCTCGACAGGAAATGAAATACTCTGCCGATTACTATTGGTGTTTGCTTGTTGATTTGTCCGAAAACCTACGGCGAAACTTAAATTCAGCGTGCTCGTTGCCTCGAAATGCCTTAATTCCGTCTCTTTTCGTAAATACTTATCGCCGCCTCTTTCGGTTCGGATAAAAATTGCTGAGCAACCCTCGCCTCTTTTCCTCCCATATTCATCCTCTTCCTTTCGTCCCTCCCACTCCTTTCCTCCCTCCGCCTCCTTTTTCACACACAGAAAAGAAAAGAGTACAAAAAGAGGAAGCAATAGATATTGCACTACCATTCCCCTTTCTTGCGGGTCGGACATTTATTTCTTTCCTTCTTTTCAAAACCGCATCCCTGGAATTCTCTCCTCCTCCCTACTACCCCTTCCTACCCTTCTTTCTTGCCCTGCGCACTTCCCCCTTTTTTCTTCCCTTCTAGACCACATGCATTCTACCCTTGTGACTATCCTTTCTCCAGTCGCATCCATTCCTCTCTCTCTCTCTCTCGGTTCAGAGATTCGAGCTATCCCTTCCAGTAGCTCATCTGTGGGAGGAACAATGAAGTGATTCTCCTCACAACTCTCTCCCTACTCTTCTTTATAGCCATTATAAATAAACTCTTGGGGTTCCCTATAGCATAATGGCTCCCTATTCGCACTTGGTCAATTCACGGTTAAGACGCTGGTGCCGGTCTTCATGCGTCAGTCGCGATAGTCAGCTTGGACTTAAAAAGCACTTGACACGTTGCTTGTGTGCGTTATTTGTTCGTTTTACATCTTGCATTCGGTTTCTCGCCTTTTGTAGTTTGCGTATTGCAAGTCGTTAATCTTCTATATTTTTTCTCTGACATTAATTCAGGGATTCAGGGATATTAATATTCGCATAATGGCATTTCGAATAGCGACGCATTTTCATGGAATAAATATGCGAGGAATGGCTGTAGTATTTATATCATGGTGAAATTATATTTACCCTCTTATTATCATGTCTTCTCAATCTTCTCATTTTTGCCTACTCCCCGAAGAAAGAACTCTCTCTGTCCACTTCTATCCATCTCTTCTCTATCATCTCCTTACTTTTCCTCTTTGACCTTTCTTTCACTTTCTATCAATTCCCTTCTCTATTTCGCTATTTCCTCTCCTCCCTCTTTTAATCTTTAATTTCTCTCTTTCAAACGCTCTCACTTTGCAATTTGTACGGTATCTTGCTCTCCTCCTTCCCTATGGGCTTGGGTCCAGGGACTCAGCGAACGATGTACGATACATGGAAGGGCTCTCGGGTGAAATGAACCCACGGTCCCTAAAATTCACAATCCGCCCCTTCCCTGTCTCTTACCCTTCCAGGCTCTCCTCCATCGGTTTGAAAATTTTGAGATTTTTAGGGATGAAAGTTTTGCTCTGCTAAAATGACGACTCCCTAGCAATACCGTCCGAATGTAGCCATACGCCGAGATATCCGTATGCATACTTGTATATCGGCTACTTGCAGTATGAGATGGCGCAAAATTTTTCATCTTTGGAATGGCGTAGCGGTTAAAAAATCGTATAGCTGATCTAACACGTTGCGACTCTCAGTAGAAACCGTACGTTCGCAGCATGACCTCAACCAAGGATTTTTACTCGACGCGTTTCTCATCATCCTGCAGCGCGCAACTTTAACTTAACAAAAATCTCTATGGAGAAAATCGCAGAGGATGACGAAAAAAATACCTCCCCCTATAAAAAATTGAGTTTCTTGCGTCGAACCCCGGTAGCGCCCGCTCTCCCATAAGGGAGCATGGCTTTAAAACCTTTGGCTGGAAAGAAAGGGGAAGTGGAGAAGGATGCGGGCACAAAGACGCAACGAATGGACGCAAAGGAGAGAGAGAGGATGGGAAAGTGTATGGGCTGGGTGGGAAGAGTGAAAGAGAGGAAGTGGTCGGAGGGACATCGGTCAGCTTTGGGAGAGATACGGCCAGAAAGGGTCAACGGGGGTCCATGGAAAGGGGAGAAAGGGGTCACTCGGGGAGGAGTAATGGTCTCCATGGCAGCGCCAGGGAAGGATTACCGTGAGAGAGGGATGGATTGGAGCAGAGAGAATGCGCAGAGAGGCTGAGGGAGGAAGGGAGAAGGGAGGGCAGCTGAGGCGAGAGAGGCGCGAAAAGGAGTGCGAGAGGGAGGGAGGAGAGGGTTAGGGGAACGGGAGGGAGGAATGGAGGGATGTGTGATGAAGGGGAACTTTCGGTCGCAATGGCGTCTTTCTCACATCTTATTCCTTCACGAGTCAAGCGAGGGAATGCTCGATTAACTTCTCGTTAGAAAAGCATACGCATCATTTCGTATCCTACGCCGCCGCGTTCATTTACTGGCAAAAATTACTCAGGAAATCGTGCCCGTTATCGTTAACAAGTAAAATAAATTAGGAACTACGGATTATATTGATGAATTTTTAAGTGTAGAGTATCGCACAAGGCGATAATCTATATTTAAAGGAAACTTCGAAGCTTAAGTGAAATAATTGGAAAGCGACACATTAAGAAGAAAATGTGGACAATGAAGTGCCGGAGAAGTGACAAATGAAGCAATAAAAAAGAATGGGCGCGAGAAATACGTGTCGCAAGAAAGAGGAAGGCTTACTGGGTAGTGTAATTCTTGGGAAAAAACTGCATAATTAAGATGATGAAAAAATTTAAAGACACATGGGGAAGGACGACCGTTTGGACGACTTGAAAAAGAAAGTTTCCAAGAAATGAAGAAGGTCGCGGATAGCATGACGACATGGAGAACCCGTTTAGCCTACAGATAAGCAACAGTCGGCGGACAGACTGATAATATGGAAATCCTGCAAATCATACGCATATCTGGAATACATAATAACCATTATAAGCCGCGACTCAGTGATTGGAACAAATCGATTACGATTAATTTTTTGTTAAAATACCTATATTATTTACCCAATGCATATATCCTCCATACACTTGGAAAAGATGTAAGCTGAACTCAATATATGAATTTTACATTCATATTTACTAATATCGTGGCAGAAGAATGATAGACGTTTAATCCCTTCATTTACTTATGTTGGACCACAATCCGAGAAAAGCGCACTTATGGTGTAAAACATACAATAGACGCGATTTTAGAGTTTAGAGATAGAAGGTAAAATTACAAACAATGGAAGTGTTTTACATATATTTGAGATGGTTCTATCCCACGATTAAAACTTTAGTGAGAGTCGTCCTTTATATCACCCTTGGATTAAACAACGCACCTTTCTTATAAAATCATACACTAGATGGAATATGTCCTGCATTCCTTTCGAAACGCGAAATAAAATAATCTCACTTGCTACACTTCCACTCGATTGACCGCCCAGTCAGCGAGTGTTGAAGACGCTTTCAAAGAACGGCGGCTTGGGTAACGTGTTGCCTCTCTAGAGGGTAGATCCCTAGTTGAGGAAGAAGAAAAGAAGGCTTTGAAACTTGGTGGGCACCTGAGGGGCGATGTCAGAATGACACAACCCGAGATAAGACCTAACACAGGGTAACTCCGAAGAACCTTAATCGGGAAACTTTTCGGTACCACGACTTTGTCATTTGTCTGCCACTCTTTCAATATTTCCTCCGAAGCAACATCATTTCATTTGGAAAATTCTTTGAGCGAGATTTTGTCAATCCGAACGAGGGCATGCTATTCTAACTGCGTATATTTGATTCGGACTGTCGGCGGGCGTTGAAATCTCCGATAATTAGTAGGAATAAAACCAGATTGAGTCAATAAAATCACTGGTAATAGGGGATTGTTCCTTAAAACGCAAATAAACAAAGTTTGTGACACGACCTTCCATGATGATATAAGCCACGAAAATTTGAGAACGAACCTAAGAAATATAATACTCGTAGATCCCGAATTTCATTCCAAGAAAGGATGATTTATATTTTAATTAGAAATCCAGCTAATGGAGAAGAATAGAACTGTAAGGAAAATACTGAAAAATGAAGAATGCGACATATTGTTTAAACAGAATCCTTATATCGTAAAACAATTCCAGAGCGATATACGACGCTTTTAACTCGACTTTCCCACGCCTTGACTTTCAGGATATCACGTGGATCTAGATTTACAGCATCGCAACGGTTTCCAGAATTAATTCAGCGGGGAGATGGATAAAGAGATGGAGCAGAGAGGATAACATGAAGGGAAATTTTCGCGTTCCAGGCGATTTCTCCGTTTCCCGGATCCCTTTGCTATCACCCCTTCAGGCCCTTTAGCATGGGTTGCCTAATCTCTTTTCCGGCAAGACCCAGATAACGAGCCACCACCTTCGCCTTTTCTTCGAAGCGTGTCGGACTCCGCCTTTTAAGAAAACGCGTAACTGCGACAAAACTGACATCCCTCGGCAGGAGAGGAGAACGGATCGGATTTTAATTGCGAAGACGGTCACCCCTCGGAGGAGACGCCTGTCGCCGTTTAAAAATTTCATAATAAGAAAAGCCTTCCTTTTTTCCGAATGCCAAACTTTGTCTCGGGAAAATTTTCCCAATTAAAAGATTGAAACGCTTCCTTGGCGCTCCTGAAGGTGATCGCAAAGGCACGCAGTCATCATCCTCCACCGATTGTCATTTAAGTCATTGGTACGAAATATACTTACGTGCCATTCCGCTGCAGAAAAATTAATCTCGCCCATTGTAACGATGCCATCGCCCATTGTAACGATGCCAATTTTACAGTTTACAATATAATTCCAAATTAATTAAAATTATAAGATTAAAAATGCGGAAAAAATTACCGATAGAATTCGATTGATCTATAAATAGGTTATGCTTTAAATTACGATAAAGTTTAGTTTGTACGGTCTGATTGGAAGCCATTGGATGTACGGCTCACAATATCTATAAAAAGATTGAGAGAAACATATTGAGCATAGAGACGAAAGGAGGTTAAAAATATAATTAGAGAAAATGGAAAAAATGAGAAGATTGGATTTAGATAGGCTATGGATTGTTACAGAAAGTAATAATAGAGAGAATGTAAGGCAAGTATGAAAAGAATAGGAATATCGGACATTTTGAAAGGGAGAAATGTTACGAGTATATGGAGGCAAGGGTTTTGAGTAGGGTAAAGAGGCAAGTGTACACATAAACCCTCCCAAGGCATTAAACCTAAATACAAACTGAAGAGGGCGAAACGACGGATCTCACCGGCTATCACAATTTTTAACTCGTAAAGATCCGGTATTTATTTTTGCAAAGGTGCAATAATAACGGGAATGACACGAAAAAAAGGCTCTATTTGCTTTTCATCCCGCCCTCTCTTCTGCCAACCCGTGTTGTCCCCTTTGGCCTCCGAGGCGGATCACGCCTCACAGGACCCTCTCCTCCTCGAGGCGAAGTCCTCTCCGAGTCGTCTTACAAGAAAAGAGGCACGATGCGTTTGTGTTGGGGAGGCGAGGGCTACAAGGTGCATTCCTCATCGAGGAGGAGGGGGTGAAGTGAAGTTTCGTAGCAGTGTGGGGAAATGGCGGATGGGAAGAGGACAATACGGACGGAGAGTAGAGAGAGCGAAATCCTTTCCTTCTTCTTTCTACCCTTCTCGTCACTCTTGCGCTTCGCGATTGTCATCCCCTCCAATGCGTCCCCTTCTCTTCCTTTGCCTTCGCCTATTACCCCCGCTCAGCTCTCCGAGACCCTTTCGATTCTTGAAGAGGAAGGAGGTCGGACGGATCGCATCTCCTACTCCCTTCTTCGCTACCTACCCACTCTCTCCCTTTCCTCCCACTCCCTCTCTCTATCTCCTTTTGCTTCCTACTTCGTTGAGCGTGAATAACTGTCCGCGTGATTCCTCACGGGACGTCGCTCGCCTCCTGTCCCAACAATGCTTTTAGCCGATCGGTTCAAAACGAAGTTCTTCGTCTGTTCACCAGGTACGCGTCGGTTACATCGATCGAAAAAATCGACGCACGCGTTCGGAAAAGCGTGTCGTCTTACTCTCTGTCGCG
This sequence comes from Tanypteryx hageni, assembly GCA_028673005.1. Classification (NCBI taxonomy): domain Eukaryota; kingdom Metazoa; phylum Arthropoda; class Insecta; order Odonata; family Petaluridae; genus Tanypteryx; species Tanypteryx hageni. The sequence continues at coordinate 120,069,389 of CM054114.1, read as the reverse complement.
AGAGAGAAGGGAAAAAGAGTTGACAGGTTCGGTGTTTTGGTCCTTCCATCGTGAAAGACCACCAGAGTAAACGCAACCGTAGACCTCCTTTTATAAAAATTCTTCGCGTGGCGATCATATGTTACATTGGCGTTACCGATAGTATATCTACGAAGTGAAAAAATTCTAAAACCCAGCACAATTTTACGAAAACTTTCGGGTACGTGTATTGTTACTATGGCAACTATGAAGCTTCGCCAAGATCTATCTTCCATCTCCGTGGGAACTTCTATATTATTTTTAAGCGAAATTAAATGTTGGTATATATTCCATCGTTCCTAATATAATTACTGCGATTGGGATGTTTATGTAAGCCTAGAGATATTAATTTATTAAATAATAATCCCCACACCACATTTACGAATTATTGCATTTACGGGAATGCCAACAGTTTCAGGCAGTAATCCTTAATTACGACGTTTTACAATTAAGACACACCGTACTTGAGGTGCTGTTCTGCGATTACGACGCTCGCCCGGGCCAAAACGATGCCAAGAACGGCATCGAAAATGACGTAAGGTAGATTAAGGTTACGGTGAATAAGACAAGTATCGATACGACATTGCAAAATATTCTAGGGTGTAACTTAACATACCTATTCATTATATGCGAAAAAAATTAAAAACTAACAGTATTTCCAAATTAGGCTGTTAATTAATTAAATATGATTTCATTTCATTTATAACTGCAAAATTACAATATTCAGACTTAATTTTGGAAATAATTATAGTTATTGGGTTTTCGTCTCCCATTTTATAACATTGGGCCAATTGGAAAAACCGCTTAGACGGAAGACGCATTTTTCAACAACGCAACCCCGTCGTTAAAAGTCGATGACGACCTGTGCTTAGCAAAACATCATCATAAGGAGTTAATTAGAAGGAAGACTTCCCGGCCCTCGAAATATTTACTTGAGATATATTAAAACCTCTTCGTACGACTTCATTTATAAAATACACAGCCGGAAAAAAATAATAATAATAATTCCCTCCATCCTTTATGGGATTACAATGCGCTATCCAAATACATCCGCAGACAAAAGAATACCCATGTACATTGCCGTTGGGCCTATGGAACTGAACGTACCGAAAGGAAAAAAAATCGTCTCTTAAATGATATCCGACGAGGAACGTCACTCAACGACCGTCGTAATCCTTCCGAACTTCCCATTAAATGGAGGAGAGGCCTTCAAACGCTTCCTCCACGTAACCTTAACCTATCTTTCAAAGATTTTTGGGTAAAAAGGGTGCGTTTTTAAATTCATGGCCTCGGGGATAAGGGAGGAGGATGAGGATAGGGCGTCTCTTTCTCCTTCCTACTCCTTACACACCCCACCAGTCACCATCATTCACCGCAAACAGATGGGTCGGAGACCCCGAGAAGACCCGCTTTTGCGACAGACAACGGGTTGTGCCGCGCTCTGCTCTTGGGGAAAGAATCACGGAACGTTATGGGGTTTGGCGAAGGAGAGAGAGAGGAAGAAAGGGTACGGTTGGTTTGCCTAAGGAACCTTTGTCGCCAAAGGGGGCGGAGCAGGAGAAAAGGGGGAGAGATAGGAGGAGAGCAAGGGTAAAAACCCCTTTTTCCCTCAGAAACGATGAAAGGGGGTGGGAGAGAGTGTGCACGTGGAGAATCTCAACGGAGTCCTTTACGGATTCCGCTTTTCACTTTTTTTATCTCGCCCCTTTCCCTCCCCGCCTCTCCCCTTCCCTTTCCTTTTCTCCTGACTCCATCGTCCCACTCTTGCGCTCTTCCCTCAAACGTCGCGTTCAACCTTTACTAGGAAACCCTTATGTCTACTCACACACGACGCCACCCCCTTCGCCACGCCCACCCGCCACCCTTCCTCAGTCGGAGATTTTCCGATCCGCGGGACACACACCGACATAGGATTGCCGATATGGGGGACGCCACCCTCCCCTCCCCCCCCCCCCCGTCTTCCCACCGCCCCCTCCCTATCCACTCCCCTGATCCGAGTCCCTTGTGTAAAGCGTGGCCCCCACCCTTCCCCCTTCCCTCCTCACTAACCCGAATGGCATTTTGGGACAATCTGGGACAAATTCCTTCGAGGTATATAGAGTCGGGGAAGAGAGGAGTGTGTTCTTTGTTTATCTCTCTCTCTTTATCTATCTCTTCTTTCTTATTTATTAAGAATACATACATACCACCAACATCACTGACTCGATTCCATCCCCTCCCCCCCTTCCTTTCCCTAAAGGGAAATAGTTTTGAAAGAAAAGGACAGAAAAGAACGTAAAAGAACGTAAAAGAAAGTGAAAGAGAAAGAAAATGGAAGAAGTTATAGACATATAGAAAGATAGGGATACACGTTTTCGTTTTGTCCAAATTGGTACCGAAATGTTGCTTCTTATATTTTACACTTATTTACGCAACAGAAAGTTAGAAATTTAAAGGTGAGGATGATTCACCTTAATTAGGCATACCATACGTCCCGGTTTGACCAGGATTCTCCCGGTTTCGAGTCTTGTTCTGTCCCGGAAAATAAATATGAGCCGAAGTCTGGAATAGTGGTAAAAAAATTCTGTTTCTGAATAAATAGAGGGGTTCCTAGTGTCAAATTAATTTATTTTTTGTTAAAATATTGAATTTTAGATTTAAAACGTGGTTTTTTTCATTAGATAGTTTTTGGCTACCCTCCCTCCCTTCCTCACTCACCTATCAATGTTCCAGTTTGATTGTTTGAAAATAAGGAAAGCCTAAGTATTATATTATCGTATTTGGCAAATTGGTAAAATTATTTAATAGCAATAGAGAATGTGTTTAAGCTATGCAGAGTTCGTTTATAATACATTTAAGTTTATGTAACAAATAAATATAATAAAAGACATGTCCCTGTTATGTCCCGGTTTTTCATCTACAGAAATCGTTTTGTCCCAGTTTTGTCTCCTGAATATATGGGAAGCCTAACTTTAACGAACCCTTTTTCGTCTAACGATGTATCTACTTTAAAACCTCGGTACATGCAGTGTAATCTCTTTAGTGCTCACTTTTAGGAATTTAAACGTTCATGATTTGTGCTAGGGAGAGCGCTATAAAAATCAACATTTGCCTATTCGATGGAAAGTTTAGATCCTAAATTTTACCTTGGCCGGGAATCGAACCCTGATCTTACCTACGTTTTCACAGAGACCTGAAGCACGCTTCTTATTTTGTATCAATGGAGTTTGTATTACAGGAAAACCTCGATATAACGAGCACTTGGTTTCATCAAGGTTTTTCTGTAATACAAAATCGGTTAATACATTATGCTCGTTTGCGAGAAGGTTGCTCCAGTCCCTTGCGGAAACATGGGTGTTTCTATATATATATATTGCATGTTGAAAAACCTTCTTATTACAAATAATGAAAACTTAAGCCCTTTGAAGTTTGTACTGACGAGGTTATACTGTATATTGTCGAATTTTTTCTATCAAGAAAAAAACACTTGAGCGCATAAAAAGAAAACTGGTTGATAATAGAATGGAAAAAATAATAATACGGTGTCTTCGAGATCAAAATTTAGATTATAAAGACCATTTTCCTCAAGTATGAGAGTATAAAAGGTTAAGGAGTAGAAGGGGAAAAGAATATACGAAGACAGAGAGATGGAAGAGAGAGTTATGACACGGGAAATTCTTTATCAGCGGAAAGGTTGAGACTTTCAAATCCCATGTAATATCTAGCCCGCAAGGCAAATACTTCTAGAGATCAAAGAGAACTAAAACAAATTCTTATAGGAACATTATGTTAAGATGTCATGTTTTCAGTATTCAATCCCAGCAAGAAAAAAGATACGACGACGAGTAAAAATTATACGAACGCTTCATGAATCCCTTTCTAAAAATTGCCAAGCTTACACGCATATAACTTGCGCGTAAAATCTATTTTTGAGCTAATACTGTATAAAAATGAACACGCGAATATTTATATTTAAAATTAAGATATGTTTGTGCCATTGCACAGTTTTAGCAAGCATACTAAACTGATATTAATATGATGGATTTTTTTCAGGTCAGTTTTGGGCGCAAGCAGCCACTCAAGATATTCTCATATGTTTTGGTTAATTTTGGTAAGTGTTAGATTTCAATAAGAATATTTTACGGCTTAAAGCTTCACTGATTGTATTGAAACTGCCTCACCTCGAGTTTGATATTCCGTATTATTGTACAGTTCTCTGATGCCATTTATTGAAAATTGACGACTCGAGAGATAATAACCGAGTTACTTAGTATACCATTCATAAATACAAGGTCAGATAAGCCAATCAACCCAATGAAATTTCAGCGAGGTTCGATGAGAAATATATTTTTTACCTATGTGCCGTTTCTAATTTCAAGTTTTGACGCAGATTTATCATAACTAAATTCGTAGAGAAACAAATGAAGTTATCTTATAAACTGTGGCATGACGACGGGAGCGTAGGAAGTAGTAGATCGGTTTGCAGGAGAATTGTGTTTCGACAATTAGTTGCGATACTAGTAAACACGAGGATTTCATTACAACTCGACGCATAATTTTTCCGCTCGGAAAGCATCACCGAGTTCAATGATAAATGGAATGTTGATGAAGACTTTTGCTTTATTTCCAGAATTATAATTCAAACGACTTTATAGATAGCGTTTAATGTGCATTTGGCACAATAGTTAAACATGCAAACGTTTACTTGAGTCGTGCTGATACAAGTTGGTTTTACGCTTGTGAGCCCTTGGGCACGGGTTTCGGCACGGGCATATTTAATAGTATAATATTTACGTTTGTGATTTTTTTATTACTTGAAGACTATTAAGTGAAGGAAAACGTTTTTTTTAACTTTCCTATTGTATGTTGTCTCTTACGTTCCATACTTACATGTGTATATGCACCGAAAGTGCTGCAGTAATCCAGAGAATGGGAAATGGGATAATATTTGAGTAAAAGTTCGAGTGATATAGGAAAAGAGAGAGAGCGAAGAGGGAATATACTTGAGAAATGGCGAGGGAAAATGGATGGGAGTGGGAAAGGGAGTGAGAGAGGGAGAGTCGTAGCGTGTGTGACCTGCCTCAACTCCAACCGTAGAGAGTGCGAGTCACTGCTGTGCCTTCTACCACTCCCCCTCTCCCCACATCCTCCCCCTCCCCCTCACTCTCCTCCTCCCCTCTCGCCCCCGATATCGACTCTTCCACTCCAACTTCCGCCCCGAGAAGCGTTTTATCGCCGCGATACCAATATACACACACGACCTATGCCACGCCACACACACACGCACACACCCAGCCAGCCAGGCAGCCATCCCAGTGTCATCGAAGCACAAGAGAGAGAGGGACGTATTTCCATGGCAACGAGACGAGTCAATATTTTATTTTTCGATTTATGGAGAATACGCCTCGAGAACCCACTTTCCCGGAATCATTTTGTGGTTTATCTAACTTTAAAAGTTGAAACTCTTCCTTCTAGAAAATACTGAGATTGTCGGCGCCAGCATAATTCTTCGTTCTCGAATTGGCTTGGTAGCTTAGTTGGTTAAAGCATCTACATGGAAAGTGGGATACCAGGGTTTGATTCCCGATCTAGTTCAGAATTTCACTCCTTCCGTCGCGGTCGTCGTGGCGTTTTCGTCACCCTCCCATAATATATCATCTTCACTGCCATCTACTCTATTGCTTATGCCAATATTTCTCAACCATTCTGGAGCCGCAGACCTCCTATGAAGTCTCACGATTTTGTGGACCCTCTTACCCATATAAAGTTTATGCATTTTTCATACGTTGTCTCGTTTTTTTCACTTTGAAAAGTTTATCAGAGCTGTACGCGGTATCAAACATGTTATAGATAAGAAAACATTATGTCCTACTCAACTCGCGGAACCCCGAGAAATAACACGGGGACCTCCAGTTGAGAAACACTGCATTACGTGGCAAAGGTAAATTTAAATGTACATATTTATTTCTCGTATTACAAAGACATTAAATAATTCATTCGTCAGTTTCACCGTTAAATAATAGAATATTTGCGGTACATATCATTTGCTAGAACACACATACGTATTATGCGTGGACATGTAAATATGCCTAGAAATTTAGCCAAAAAAGTCCTTGCGTCCTATACGCTCGCGCGGGTATTTACGGTATTTCCTCCGAGTTTTTATCGTCCACCTGACAGAGTGGTATTTTGTCTTCGCCGGCATGTAGCGCAGCATTATATTCTCAAGCTTTCGCTTTCGAATTTTTTGCATAAGGTATTTTTGGTGTAAGCTTTTTTCGGTTAAATTCTACGTATTTCCAAGATGTTACGGTTTGGTCTCGAGCCCACACACAACTTTTTATTTCCCTCATGGCTTGCTATTCTCACTTGTGCATGACCCGGGAGAGGATGGTGCACCCGGTGCAAATAACCGTGGCCCGTGACCTCGAGGGAGGGGCGAGCTCGAGCAGCGATTTATAAACATGTGTCTTACATCGTTCACTTATAAAGATTGAGCTGTGATAGACAATTGAGAAGTCGAAAAAAATGATTGGTGAATCTTCACGGCGGAAAATTAGAAACATAATTATGGTGGGGAAAAGGGGTGGTAAGGTGCCCTGCAGCAAGCGCCAGGACCCAGGATTTCTCTCCCGGGCCCTGCACTTGTGCGGTTCGCGGTGACTTTCCTAGGCGCATTGCTAACACTTTTCCCTAATATATAAGCCAATTCGAGAATCAATACTTACGGTGACTAGGTAGCTCAGTTTGTTGAAATTCCTGCCCAAAATTTGGAAAACCCTGGTTCGATTCGATTTATTTTGTCGATTTTAATTTTGCCATAAGATAGGCTCGATAATTCCTTCTGAATTTTTCCGGGTAGACAGATTGGCATTTTTCGGTATCTGGCGGAAAAATAATATAACGCATCACATTTTCTTTCTCTCTCTCACTCTTCCTCCCGTTAATCACCCTTCACTTTCTCCTCGTCATCTCCAACGTATTTCCTCGTTCATATCCTCTTTTACCCGCACCGCAACCCATCCCAAATCTCTCCCACCCTTCTCCCACTTCCCTTCAGAGAAAAAGAGGACCAAATACCAAATTGGGCAGCGGAGAAGACAGATGAACATCGAAGAGGGAAAATATTCCACAGAAACTAAAACCCTCTGGCTGTATTTTCTCCTCTTACTCTCCCTTCGTTGTTTTTTCATCTTTCCAGACGACTCTTCTCAGAAACCTGCCTTCTCCACCCCTCCGTACCCACCACCCCTAACACACCCCCAATATACAAACCCCCCCCCCCACCCCCCCTTTCGATCTCCTCCACCTCTCCATAACCTCTCCCTCTTCCTCATAACCCCTCCATACGCCTCCCTCTCCACCCCCGGTACAACTCTTGGAATTCCATTTCACTTCGACCTCAAGTTCCACGCGACTTCCGGCTCGTGCGGAAAAAATGCACTTACGTAAAAAAAGAGACGTCCACAACAGCCATTTCAACCCCCTTCTTTCGCCGCTCCTTCACCAAAAACACAATAACGGTAAAAGATGATAGCTTTAGAACAAGAGTGCGTAAAAATAGGGACGGCTAACTAGGTGACTACATATATTACAGTGAACTGTCTCTCAAATAAAAAATTAATGCTAAGATTTCCGCTTTTAGTTTGAGTAAAATTAAATTTAAAGATCGACTCCGAAAGTCTTCTAAAACGGAAAATTTCCCACACCAAAGGCAAGGTAACCGCCGGCAACGGCAACCCATTGGCCGCCGATTCTATCAAGTTTTACTCGGATCTACGATAGGTTAATTACCACCGACGGCGTCCGTGCTGTATCTGAAATTCGTATATGGATTATTCAGCCATAAACAATTGAGTTAACTATGTAAACTTCCGGTTTACCGGATGCCTCGAGACCGAGCGGATATTCCAGTTAATCTATGTACTCATTTACATACCATAGAACACACAAATGAAAATAATCAGTAAATATAGAGAAAGCAGAGAAAACACTGAAAAATAAGTTAATAATTAACTCGATTAATACTGTACTAAGTTTTAATATTTATCTTATTGAATAAGTAAATACCGCGCATATGTAAGCACGTAATGGAGTATAATTTTTTTAAATTCTTGTTAATGGAAATTTTGGTCATTCGATATCTGGGTAATTGGGAGTTAACTGTACTGTTTATAGATAACACACTAGCATCTAATTTGCAGAGATTTGTACTTATGTTTCGGCAAGAAACTGGAGCGTGTTTCCCAAAAACTTGTTTTTTATCCTGCGGAAGAATGGTAAATTATGTATTTCCAGGGAAGGAAGAGCGTGGGGTCTGCGGGGACTTACGGACGGCTTAGAAAGGGATTATTTTAGGGATCAGAGGATGAGACAAAGGGACATTCTTTTGTCGTCCATCGCGTGGAGCTGTAGCGTTTGTTTACGCGTCTTGGAAGGCGAAAGGGAAGGAATATACAACGGAAACAAGATATTCTGACAAGATTCAACCAGGTGCGCCGCTTTAATTGACGTTTTTTTCCAGAGAGACCGCGAATGAATTAACGTCAACTCGGACGTTTGGGACATGAGATTCTCGAAAGAAATCCACGGAGAAGAGTGAGATCTTGCGTTCGGAAGTAGGAAGACTTGGTGAGACTTAAGACATTAAGAGATTCGATTGGAGTTAGATGGATGACTAGGTGGAGAAACAAATATAGTAAACCCCAATCTTTATAACTCCGTTAACGTAATATTCGATAAATCGACGAAGAATTTATTCCCACACGTTAAACTCCAAGTTATATTGCTTGAATATTTTTACTCGCCATAATGTTTGAAGCACGGAGGTTCACCTTTATTGCTTTTTGCCCCAGCGCGCACAAATGCATTAGAAAGAGACGAGGGAGCGTGCGAAATGGAACATTTTATGCGGCCTCGGAAGCGCTTTTGAAAAAGCTATTTGATACACAATATTTTGTTTTTTTTTTTTCAAAGTTAAACTATGGCCACGAAAATCTCAACCAGAGAAGTTTTAACATTAAAAGAAATTGGTATGACACCATTTTATCTTTTATAACAACAAAATCTCTCAAGTAAGTTCCGATTTAGACTATTATCCGGCCCGCCGATGCCTTCGAAAACTTCTAATACGGTCTCAGAAAGCATATGTAACTATGACCGCCAGTTTAAATGAGTAGAGAATCCACGTAGCTACTGCATCCCTTAAATGACCGAGATTATATATATAGGTCAGTAGAAACACGAGTAAAAACAAAAATTTTAATACTGGAATAAAACAAAGGATTGAGTTGATTCTTTATTGTATCTTTGTGGTACAAAGCCGCGAAGATTTTTCAACTTTTGAAGTAATTCATTGTGTATATGGCAAAACACGAATTCGATTGTTATCCCAACAAAACTTCGAGCACCAATTGCGCATCTCTCATTTAGGCAAATTCATACCTCAACCGCACTTGCGAGCGAATTATTAACAAAACGACGTATGTCAATTCTGAAAGACGCACTGTCTCGGCGAAAAAAAACTCTTGACTCCAACTCGGAAACTAGCGGGACCACCGACGTGACACGAACTTCTCCATCATTCCGAGTGATATCTAAAAATCGAAGTCGCCTCCCTAATTCCTCGAGATAAAGACCGATCCGGAAGACGACATAGAACGTGTCCCTGATTATCTCGCTACTCCCGCGCTCCCGTTACCACCCTCATTTTTCTCATCCGCGCCACCCACCCTTTTTTGACAGAGAGAGAGAGGGTTGCTAGAGGAAGAAATAAGGACAAAAAATCTCTCGAAAAAAGATAGTCCCTCGCCCCTTCATCCCTCACGGCCACATTTCGCTCCACCCACACACATCCTTTTTTCTCTTCCGCCCAAAAAACAGAAGACAGTAGGGAAAGGGGGAGGATTTGGAGAGAGGTAGAAAAAATGTGGCACGCTTTTTCGCCATGCAGCTGGAGATAGAGAGAGAGAGAGAGGCTGAGGAGCGGTAAAAAATACCGCCGGAGGGAAAAAGGGAGTGGGGAGGATGGAGGATGGGATGGACGCGTGCGGAGACTGCAACCCCAAACTCTACCTCCTCAAACTCATCCCATCTCCCTCCCCATGGCCCCCCGCCATCATCCGCTTTTTTATACTCCCGACCTATCGCACTTTCACACACGCGTGCTCCGGTTGAAAAGAAAGGGAGAGAAATGGAGAGGGAAAGAGTTCCTAGCCCTAACTCTCTCTCTGCATCTCCCCTTTCTCCATCTTTTCTGGCGTCATCCACTTCCCGCGCCCTTATGAAAACACCCTTCCTCTGCCACCCTTTTTTAGAATAGAAATAATATAAATGTTTCCGAAGAAAGAGAAGCCCTTGGAGAGAGTACGCGACACGGTAAACACGGAGGACTCCTCCTTCCGCACTCGAGGAAGACACCCATTGTACGCTTTATATTAATGGTCCCAGTTTGCTTCGGAACCAACGACTTCTTTGAAATGTTTTGTTAAGAGATTCTGTTCAGGGTGGCCGAGCTCATCTTATGTTTAAAACCAAATTGAAACAAGCCGCAAAACGGAGAATGCGCTATCGGTGAATGCCAGTGACTGTTGTTGCCTTATAGCCGAAATCCGCACCTGGTTTTTATTAATTTTTAATTGGTTTGATGTGGTTAGTGATGCAGGACGTAGCAAGCTGCTTTAAGTTCGCACTGCGAAAGACTTGCGGTAATTTGTCCATGCAAACAAAATCTCGTCACTAAAAAAACAATACAGCAAACGTAGCCATCAAATTCGTCTGTAATGAAGTTATTTTGAAAGCATGCATGTTCGAATTGATCCGCCATGTAGATGAAAATCTTGGTTATGTCAGTATATGCTCCAATACAATTACAACTCTCTAATGATTTGATGGGATAATATGATCTAAAGATCCTATGCAGATAGGCATAAGCTGTAATTTTGAGAAATAATTTAATAATAATTTAAATTATTTCCTCTAATGAGATGTTTCGTCTGAAAAGATGTAAAATGGACGAGGATATTTCGCCAATATTTTAGTTACCAAATAATACCATTACATCATCATTTAAAAATACACAATGAAGGCATAAAATAATAGAAAATAATTCCCACGTTATAGGCTATTCGCCTTAAAATTAAACGTACTCTATAAGATTGCAGATTAAAATAAACTCGGAAATTAATAAATAGTTATTCTGTTGGCTTAGACTCACTAAGCGTAATAAGATAAATAAAAAATATTTTCTTTGTTGTGTTGTCTTTTAAAGACGCGTTATAATGGACGATGTTATAACGGGCTGAGTTATAGCGCGATTTTTAAACCGCACTTTTGAGAGTTAAAAATTTATCAAAGTCACGTTTTCTCCCCTTTTAGACTTTCCAGCTTCGTATCGAACTCTGAAATTGAAAAATCCTACAGAAATTTCGGAGCGGGGCGTAATGAGCGTCGAGAGTGATCGCCATCTGCCGGAACTTTTCCCAAGTAATAGTGCGGAGGAATTTTCCGAAGATGTGTGGGAGAGAGTGTGAGGGCGTAAGCGGAGAGAGAGATAAGAGGATGAGTTCGGCAGAAGGGGGAGGTAGGAGGAGTTGCGGACGGAGGGATCGGGATTTCGAAAAGTCGGAAGAGGCAGGAAGTTGTAATTGTCAGCCACCATCTCCCCCGCCCTCTTTACGGCCTCCTCCCTCCCACGTGTCCTCCCCCTCCCCCCCTTACACCACTCTCCGCGCGCTTCTCTTTTAACCCATCCCAACGTCCATTGTCTCCTCGTGTTCCACCCCACCCCTTCCGTTTCTTGAGCAAGATCGTATATTTTTTTCAAGGTTTTTAGTCCCTAAATAGGCGATTCTGTGGGTGTCTATTTTTTGAGAAAAAAGCGAAGGCGCGCGTGTGTGGGTGGGTGGGGGGGATGGGAAGAGGAAGGGAATGAGCGTTCTGGATATAGAGAGAGAAAAGGATGCTAGCGGTACAAAAGGTCAGAGGCGAACGTCACCGCGCGCTTCCGTAAACCTTCCATTTATGCGTCGTTCTCCCGAAACCAGGTTACGCCAAGCGGTTCCTGACTATAGTAATAACTCGATGCTTCAAATAAGTCTGAGAATTCCGTTTTTAGAAACGTCTAAAAAAAACAAAACGTGATCGAAACAGCGGACAAAGTCTTTGAGGAAATAGCATCGACATGTATTCATCTCGTTATAAAAATTTTCAAAGATGAAAATGCCGGATTTAAGAAATGACTAAAAACAAAAAGCGATCGAACAAAGTAAAAGGAGTTTCTATTTGTGGCCTTAACATACAAAGATTATTCATCGAACAATAAAAATAAGAGAAATGAAGAATTCCGGAGTTAAGAAAACTCTAATAACAATAAAATTTAGATGACGGAATATCTACGTCATTTACTACATGAAGAGATAGAGAGAGGCTTCGCAGTAAATACTTTCCAAAAGTAATCCAGGTTTTAGAGTCAGAGATTAATGAATTACTACCGAGGGTGATTATTGTAGCTGAAATTGGCATATTGTTTACTCTATACATTTGGGCTAATAGGAACAATGATGCTTCAGAAATATTTATTGTAATAAGCTATTTTTGCTATGAATTGAAAAAGCCATTAAAAATTCATCGAATGATAGGACTACACCTAAGACGTTAATTTTATCAAACCATATATAAATAATTCCTGTTATTGGATCCATTACCAAAGAATTACTTTCAAGAACTATTCCAAGAGAATGAAAGCATCTAAAATGAATATTTTATGATTAGGATTCCTTGGAAATTGCGGATTGCTTGTATTTAACACATCTCGAGTTTCCACAGCTTTTGCGGTTTTGTCACTGCTAAGGATCGCTCAAATAAACAGCTGTTCTTGCGTTCCGTTGGTTTTGTTATATTACTCTTTTAGTTGTAAATAATGAAATGGTTTTTCTCGTTAAAAAATAAGAGTAAAATACTCGTATTAAATTTGGAAGTGATGACGAATACTTTCCAGTCACTGATAATTTTCGTATTAATTTAACGCCTTTTTGAAATGGTTTAAACATAACTTTTTATCACAGATTTCATCACGCAATAATAAAAAACTTAAATTTCGTGTAAAAAACGGAATTAGCTCGAAAAAATTATCTTCGTAAATCGGAATTATCATTTTCATTCCAAAGACACCCTTGATACTGAACTATTCCTCAGATTTCATCTTGATGACTTTATTCTTAACCTTTTTGTTTCTCCCCTATACGCCTGAGCAAAGCGATTTCAAAAGAAATTGTATTCCTCTCCCTAAGCAAATCCTAGTAAGTCCTTTTAAATCTATTTTCTTCGAAAATAGATTCGAAAAATATCACAAAAAGGCAGTCAATTGCAGCCGTAAAATGTGAATGCATTCCATATTCCCAAGTTTCCCTAAAAATGATTAAAATAAAACTGTTCCTTCTTTTCCGTCTCCCATATTGAGGCATCGTAAAAGCAGAACCATTAAACGCCCTGCTTTTTCCGATCTTTTTACCAATTTCAGCTTTCGTTAAGGTCTTAGCTTTTTGGCAGTTTTCCAGTACGTTTGACAAGATTTAGCGCTGTCTTTCGCTCCTTTATTCTATTTCCATTTCTTTTACCTCCGTTCTTTGTGGAAATAAATAACCCAAGTGAGCAATCACACGTCAATAAGAGAATAATAGACGGTGAAAAAAAATGAAATTTATACTTACAAGTTTGCAGGACGATGGCCTACAGGGACCTGTTGTCGGAAACTAGCCTAAATAGAAAAGAAAAGCAATCCATACGACTTTAGCTACTAAAGATGAGAGCTTAGCTCTCGAAATACGTATCTAGTGAGTTTTTCCAGAGTGATTGTGCGTTTGTGTGTGCTTTTCTGTTCTATTTAGGCTAGTTTCCGACAACAGGTCCCTGTAGGCCATCGTCCTGCAAACTTGTCAGTATACATTTATTTTTTTTTTCACCCTCTATTGTTCCCTTATTGACGTGTGATTGCTCACTTGGATTATTTTACGGTTCAGGAGTTTTTATTTATTTCCATTCTGTACACCGTAGTCTCCAAATTTCATTTTCAACATTCCGTTCTTTGTAATGACGGTTCGATCGAAAACAATAATTTGCAGAGAACCCTCCATTTTTCGAGAAGACCTATTTTCTTATAAAACCCGACATTTATACCATCTATATAGCTATATATCAAATAGTAATAATTAGTATCATAATAGCGAAAATGCACGACAAAATGACGGAAAAATATTATTACTAGTTAATAATTCACAATTAGTCGAATATTGTGTTAGTTAAATTTGCATGTACCACAAAAATCTTATCGTTGCCAAATACACGACATGAGCATTGATCATTAGAATTCTGGATTCAATTATACACGGATTTGCAGACCTGCTCATTTTTATAATATTCCTACTATATATTCATTTTGTTGTGCATGTGCCTATTCCGGCAGGATGAAAGCGTAAAAACACAGCGTCCAACAAATGAGCCAAAGTTATTCGTCCATTCGAGCTTATAAGTAACTGGGTTCGAGTCGAAGTAATTTTTTAGTGTTCCTGCGTGTGCCACATTTTTGTGCACATCTGCATTTTTTCTGCAAATTTCATTTAAATCCATTAGGTCTTTAAGGTTTCATTTCTTTGATTTGCTTAATCGGTTAAAAATAACTAAATCTTAGTTCGTTTTTCACCCGTCTTAAAGCAATGCCGCGATTTGCAGTCACAGAGTTGGCCTGTAACATTATACAAGGGCAAATCAAAAAGTTAAGGCAATTTATTTTTTATTAAATCTATAAAGGTAAAATGTACAAACTTTTAGTATCATTTTTCAATGTAAGTCCCATTACTTTTCCAAACACTTGTTAAATCAGTCCACAAGCTTCTTAATGCCATTTAAGAAGAACGTTTTATGTTGTTTCTGCAGCCAAGTATGCACCACTTCTTTGACTGTCATCATGTGAAAATTGACTTCCACAAAATGCTTTTTTCAGAGGACCAAAAAGGTGATAATCACTTGGGGACAGGTTTGGAATGTAGGGTGGGTAAGAAAGAATGTCAAACTTAAGCTCTTGAATTAATTGTCTCAATGGTTGCAGGGGCTGAAATAGGTTGAGCATTGTCATGATGCAAATGAACACCTTTTGACAGCAATCCTCTGCGTTTACTGCGAATAGCACATACTTGGCGATATTTCAGGTCATCATGCATGATTGAATATGCAGATCCATAGCTGATGTCTAACATTTCGGCAACAGCCATAACAGTAACCAGTCTGTTTTCTCATATGAGAGCATTAACTCGATCAACATTGTTTGCTGTTCTTGAACTTGTCGGATGGCCTGAACGGTCGATGTCAACCAAACTTGTTCTATCACTTTTGAACCTTTCCACAAATTCGTCTACTTTTCTTTGACTTATAAACTTTTCACCATACTGTGCTAGCATTCTCCAGTAAATCTCCGAGGGTTTGAAATATTCTGACCACAAAAATCTGCTCACTAATGGTGCGTTCGGAAAGCGGAGCTGATATGTTTACCCCTCAATTGTACGAGACACAATGATACAAAGATACGTTTAGACTTCTTTAACTTCACAGTAAGTATGATGACCTTGAGTGTGTGCCCTGACATTTTGTAGTATTTTCACATGCAAATTGCCTTCGTAGCAGTGGTTCGCAAACTTTTTGTAGGTGCGGCGCCCCTTTCAAAAGTCAACAGAATTTCACGGTGCCCTAGCCTTGAAACAAGGTTTTTATATATTTTTACTTACGGGTATTGCAACCTTTGGACGCATTCACTAGTTGGTGCTATGCCATAATAAATTTGAGGGAAAATTATTGCCCTATTTATCTATCAACATATCCAAATCGTTGATTTTTTTACTAAACCAAGTTTTGTCGCGGCACCCAGTTTGAGAACCACTGCAATAGATATTACGCAGTGTTTTATGTTAACCTGAACGCATTTACATTACTACAGCGCAGTAAAAAAATACTTTTTTAAACGCTTAACCAATCTCCTAGTCGGGGTTCCTGTAACAATTCTGATCTATTGGAATCGTTTAAGCTTGTGCTACGATAGAATGAGGAAAAAGTTCCTAGTCGAGGCGTGCATTTTAAGTAGGTGCGTGCAACTCTCTCTCTCTCTCCTCCCTCCACTATTTCACACCCACACTTTCTGGCCGACACCTCAACGCCCAACCCGTTTTCCCCTCGAGCGACGTGGCGCCGTGGAAACGAGAGGCTATAACGTAGTATGCGGGCCGCTTCATTTTTCCCAACGGATCCGAGCCGTGTGATTAACAATCTATTAAGAGCGGCGGTATTCCTCCGCCTTTGACGACAGATGTTATGGGTTTCGGCGGAGTGTTCCTTTCGCACATGACACGGAGATAAAAATAAGAGGGACGGGGTAATAACTCGTGGCTTTTTACGCGTCATAAAAAGCCTATAATGCCGAATCTGCCGAAGGTCTCCATGGATGAGATAATCGCTCCAAAATGCCTAGTTTAGCAGGAAACTCCTTTTGTGGAGGGTTAGTCGAAGGAGGCGTATCCTACGACTATTATATTTCCATCTGGGAAATTTTATACGATCGCAAGGCGATTTAAAATAACTACTCGTTGCCGTGTCTGAGTAATAATCAATTGCGTTACATTATGCCCCTCTAGTAGAGAATACTTAAAGAATTAAAAGTCGAGATAGAACAACTTTTATGATAGAGATGTATTTGAAAATTCCTCCGCCAAATGTTATGCAAGAAGAGAAAGATAGTTTCTTGATTCCCAGAAACAAAATGGTTTTGCACTTCTCCGGAATAAAAAATTGGTTTTGAAAAAACTTGGGATGGATTTAGTTAATTGTGATACTTTTCGAATTCCCCAAGAAATAATTTAAAGTAAAATTTAAAAATTAAAAAATTAAATATCTGGCTCATTTCATAGCTTTATAAAATAATTCACATAGATAACTTCTATAGCCAATAAATAGCCGAGCAAACCATATAATTATTTCGGCTAAAACAGCCATCATCAGTGGTAACTAATGGACCACGAGGAGTTGACAAATTTTAATTGATGTAGAATTATCGATTGGTTAATTACCATTGATGACGGCTGATTATTTTGTCGAAATGTCTTTGGTTCTACATAATTCTTGTATTAGAGGCAAGTACGACGAATTATATAAGTATTCGTCAGAGGATTGGTTGCTCTTTAAATGAATACATTAAGTGCCCAAAAAAATGAGGCATTAGTGGTCAACTTGTTTTGCGCCTGGGGAGGTGGCGTGGCGAGTTGGGGTTTTAAATTTCGGAGTGAAGGGGAGAGGGAGAGTGGACTGCGGCGAGGGAGAGAGACTGACCTTCCACAATCCAAGCGAGATTCATTCAGTCTCTCGACGTTGCTTCATCCCCACTCCTCTCCTCCTATCCCCCTTCACTCTCCACATCTCTCTCCCAATCCGGTTCTCCACTCCTTCCTTCTCCAAACTCTCTACCCTCTTTTTTACATATCCTTTCTCTCTCTTTTCTTTCTTCCTCCATCTCATTTCGTCTCTCCTCCATCTCATTTCCTCTCTCCTACATCTCATCCCCTCTTTCCTATTTCACAAATTTTAACTTTATAATAACCAACTAGGACTATACCACCATGTAGAGATTTTAATTAGAGTGTAGGTATGATGTAATAAAAGCCCGCCATACGTCATTGGCAGCTTGAGGTGTAATAACTCAAAAGTAAAAATGTTAATGTGCTATTCAAACTGGATTTGAAACTATTTAATAAGCACATGTATGCCAATTTCCTGTGTTAGGATTTTAGTGCCCACGTAGCTCGGAAGGGATTCGAAGAGGGGAAAGATACCATTCTCAATCCCTTCACAATTACGCCACTATAAAGCGCAACTGAGAGAATTCGTTCAGGGAGCAAATAGTGGACAACTTTCGCACATAATTTTTGATACACTGACAATTTATGGAAGACCACCATTAGGTTTTATTGTGAAGCGGCACTAACTGTTAAATGACACTAAAAGCGAATTTGTTCGAAGAATTTGTATCATCCAAGTTTCTTCAGTCATAGCGGCTTAGTGATGTGCCCAGAGGCCGGAATACACTGGTGATTAAGTCCCGACACTTGTCGCGCGAGGAAATCACCGAGATATTTTAACTGGAAACATCTTGCGCGACTCACTGTCTGCGAGCAGCTCAACGCGTGTTGTCACAGCAACTCTCACGCTTGTGTGTACACTGTCCTCTGTGGCGAGTCCAATGCGGTATGAGTTCGCCAAGGAAGGTTCTGTGTGCCGCTGCGTTTGTTGTTGATAGAATTATTAAAAAGAAAATAAACAAAAGAAAATAAACAAAAGAAAAGGCTTGATCAGAGAATGGATTCTCAGAAGACCGAATTACGGTGCTTACGAGAATTTCTTCATTAGTTGTCTGAAAATGCCCTGCAAGAGTCTTTGTTGCGCTTATTTTTTAAAGCGATTTTAGTACTCTACGGATTTCACATCCCATAACTCCACATTACACTCATACATTTGAATGACTTCAGTGGTCTCTTCCTTCGACCATGTTTTCTTCTTGTCGCCCATGTTTTCTCCTCGCCCAGCTCTCAGACAGTAGCAAGAAATTCCAACCTGACTGGAACCGCACGAGAAGCTTTCGTGACCAAACTGATAGCTGTCTACACTGATAGTGAGTAAACTGTCGTTGCTTCCGCTGCAAGTTGATAACACTGTCTGAGAGACTGCTCGCGGCGCTGTCTACACTGGCGAAATTGCTATCAGACAGCTACTTGCGGTACTTTAATCACCAGTGTATTCCAGCCTTAAGGAAGAATGAGTCGACGGACAGAACTACAAAATATCACAATCTCGTTATTAATTTCATCTTTTTAACGAGAATCTAAATGTATATGTTTAAACTCAGGAGGAATGGCGGCGGTCTTCCATCATAATGGGTTCGAATCTGGCAGTGGCCAGCTTTTTCTATGCGATCTTTCCTTTCCCCGACTTTTTTGTTGCGGTGAATCTCAAGAACTGCTCTCCGTCCATCGGAATGGAAGTTAAGAAATGTGCTTCCTTGGTACTTTTCGCAAGAGTAAGATAATGCCGGATTTCCTTCCTGCCTTAAATATGTGTTCGTGCGTGGACATGATTTAATCCTCCAGGTTAGGGGTTATGCTATGGAGTAGTACCCAGTTCACTTAAAAAGTCGTCTTGCTTAACGTATAAGTACCCAATGGGTACCGGAACAGGCTGAAGAACCTAATTCGTGAGATGAAGATTATTAGATGATAATTAATTTGAAATTAAAAAGAATATTAAGCTAACGATGAATTTTTAATGTTCATATGTTTTTCAAGTGCTATAATTATTCTGATAATCACTGTAATTGGCCGGGTACTTTTTGACATAAACATCGCTTTGATTATGACTATTCAAAGGTCATTCAAAACGCATTGATCATATAACCACTTGTTTAGCCCATGATAACTCCGTGTCATGCCAATTAAAAAACTTTATTCGCAAGTCCACACCTATGGTACATCTACACAGTGACAACATTCCAAAGCTTACGAAAACCTCAACAACTCATCGAAATCTAAGTAAAAAATGAGAGTTTCATTTACTGACGCAATATTAAAAAGCGCGTTTCATTTATCGAGGTTTGGATAGAATTGTAAACTTAAAATTGTTTATAAATTTAGTAATATAATCACATGACAAAGTAATTTATTATATAATTAATTTTTAAAATTTTAACTTTCTATCTATAACCATTTGGTCAGTATCTTAATTTGATAATTTGGAAGGCACCCCAGCCGCCCACCGATTTTTCCAAAACAATTCTTTGGAAGCGTAATAAACGGCATCATAGATCACATTCACCCTGCAGATTTCAGTCTCATATCTATTATCGTTTACCTACTATTTTAATTTATTTGATTACACAGACTGACAAGCAGCGCGAAAACATAAGCACATTTATAAATTGAAACGCGCTAAAACTAAGCAAAGGTGGAAGAAAGTACTTTTCTTAGATCAACCATTTACAATCGCGTTAACCCTTAATGCCAAAATATCCTCAATTTTCACTTTCGGGTTTGGCTCTTAATATTAGCCTCAGAAAAAATAGCCTCGATATCGCCCCTTCCTACAATCGATCTTACGTATTTTATCCTCGTGATCGTGTTTCCAGATATACGCGGGGTTTTTAACTATTCCTACAACCTCCTCGGCTGAATCTTCTGACCTATACTTATCCAGAAGCCTCGCTCTTGAATTCAGACAATTAAATCTTCCCCAACATGCGCGGATCAATCGGGTGAATCACGGAATCCGGCTGCCGATGTATCGATATATATATATATATATATATATATATATATATATATATATATATATATATATAGACACACGTGTGTATATATATATATTCCATTTCGAAAAAAATCCCAAGTAGGAGAAGGGGGGAAGGGAGAGATGGATGGTTCGAGGGAGGAATGGGAAGAGGAGGAGCCGAAAAAGAGAGAGACGGCAGGTGAGGTGATAGGGAGGGGGAGGAGGAAGAAGAAAGCACATCTGCCCTCCTACCCACCCCACCCATCCCTCCCTCTCCTCATTTCCCCTGTTTCCGAACTCCTTCCCTCATACCAGACCGCGTTCTGTTCTCCCTAATTATTGCCAAACTGGAGAGGGGAAAAGAGAGAGAAGAATGAGTAGGAGAGAGAGAGCAGGTGGCTTTATTTACTGCCTCAAACTCTTTCCCTCTCTTTTTACGTAGACGAGAGCGGAGGTGGGAATAGAGGGAAGGATGATAGGACGAGAAGGCGGAGGGAGAGGAAGGAAACAATGGATGGAAATAAACCTTTTTTCTTTGGACACTGGTCTCGTGCCAGAAGAATCTTACGATCTGAGGAGAAGGCGACGTAGTAGGGTTTTTTTACGAGCTGGTCGTGTGTGGAGGGAGAGGGATGCGAGAGACGGGAAGGTTGAAAAGGATGTGGCTGGAGAAGAAGGAATAGGAGATGCGTGGCGTGGGTGAAGATAAGGTAAGCGGGGAAGGTAGGGAGGGAGGAGGAGATTACGAGATAAAGGGAGGCTTGGAAAAGCGATCGAAAAAAACGTAGCGAAAAGGGGGTGAAGAGGAGAAGGAGGTGGAGAGGGGAAAGAGGGAAAGAATAGAGGGGATGGAGGATGTGTGAAAGAAGAGAGTTGAGAGAACAGAGGATTAAGGGGAATAAGACAGAATGGGTGAGAGAGAGAATAGGATAGGTTAGGAACAAAGCGGGCGCTTTCTCAACGAATTTTCTGTAGATTATTTGCAAGTACCTACATATATGAATTATGGGAATCATGTGGTGTGGCTGAATGAAAAGGCACCTTCAATCGCATTTCCTTAAATTTTCGCCACTTTTCCCAATTTTATCGCCATTTTGGACCAGTAATAAATGAATTACGGTATTTTCGCATTTTTTTAGAAGAGGGCGCTGGAATGGATCTTTTCCCGGAGCGCTAAATACCTCGGTACTGGTAATTGTTGTTATTAATAAACTGAGTATTACAGTAAGACCAATCTGAACAGGTAGTAGCGATAGAGTGATACAATTTTTTTCGAAGTATTAAAAATGATAACCCAAGAAGAGCCGTATTTGGCAGAGTCTCTAATTGAATGATCGCAGACAAATTACGCGCACAGAGGGAGAAAGGGGTGTGATACACTTCGCAGCAAAACCAGAGTATGATTACGCCCTTAAAAACTTGGGAAACTGCATGATTTTACTCAAGCGATCAATTATTCTTCCCATTTTACGAAAACATAATTTCCAGGACTTCATCCATGACAGCTAACGTTATTATCATCAGTGTTTATTGAAGGTTTTACTATTACTTGGATATGTATGAAATACTCCGTATTTCCAGTAAGAGAAGGGAGAAGATGTGAAAGAGAAAGGATGAGATAGAAATGAATAATAAACTTTATGAAGAGAAGACTTTTTATGAAGTTGATAGTGGAATGATTCCATAATTATAAATCAGAGAAACGGAATAATATGTTGTTTTTTCCGTTTCCCTGATTTATAAGAAGACTTTTTATACAGGAAAAGGGAATTAACGGACAAAGAGAGAAAGAAGAGAGGGGGATTACCAGAGAAGTTCCTGTTGGGGATGTAGACAAGTCACTAATACCGTAAAGGTTCCAAGCATAGCTCACTTATATCCTCGACCTTTTTTATCCCTCCGCTCCATCTCTTTCCCTTTTGTTGACTGTTTTATATGAAGAGGCCACGGAGTCGTTTTTTTACGAATTCCCGATATTTTCGCCCTCTCACATTTTCCCTTTCCGCGTCCCGGAAACTTCACGGAGCGTAAAAATAACTCGTTCCGTTTAATCAGCGAAAGGGGCTCAGTGATATTCGAATCCCAACAAAAAGGCCAATTTCCCCTTCTTCTCCCTTCAGGGTTGGAATTTTTTTTTTAATGGTTCGGAGCTGGAAATTAATTGGTCGTTTTATGGAGGATTTCGGTGTTTAATGAACGCGGCGTTTTTGATATGGTGCATTCATCGTTCTTGCGTAAACATTATTTATCGTAATTTAAGTCGGATAACTCTAGAAGAAAACTCCCGCGGGTGTTAGTTTTTCCTTGTGCATTAACGATGTTCGATACAGTATGTGGCGATCAATAAAAGCTGAATTTATTACGATTTGTTCACTGTTTAGTTATCTTAATTTCTATCCTTTATAAAGGGGGGATCTATGTACGGGCTAGAAGGGCACAGCCATGGGCTCCGAGGTCGAGTGGCTTTAGTTTCATAAATAAATAAAAAATTACGTTAAACCTGGAAATATACATATTTACGCAAATAATCTGCTTTTCAGATTTTTTGTTATATTTAGCTAATGTTAAGGGTCCCCAAATAATATTGGTATTGGGATACCCAAAATTCACCATCCGCCACTGCCTTTCAGGTATCAAAAATACCGCAATTTTGGTTGATCTTCCGTGGGTCAACAAAAGATAAAAGTTAAAAAGGAACTTTTTCTGTGACCCGTTATTTGAAGACCTAATCCCCAGAATAAGTATTTATTGAGAAAGTTTCCACACTAAAGCAAAAAATAAGTGGTCACACATTCAATTGCATGTCTCCATTCAGTAAAAATTCGCTAATGAAATGATCGCCTCTGACTTCGCCTACAAAGGAAGCAAGAAATGTAATACGTATACTTCCTATTATCACAGAGCACAAATTCTTTCTTAAATACTTAAGAAACTGTGAATAACTCTCGTTAAACAATCGGTTCTTCTTAGCCTTTTACGCAAAAATTCTTCCAGGCAACGCTAGTGGCAGTTAATTTCGTTATTATTAATTGTTATTAATGAAGGCCACGCTATTACCTCGACAAATAAGATATAATTGAATGAAAGCATAGTATAACCAGAAGATCACTCAATGCTGAGAAGGGTACGAGTATTTCATTGGGTTATATAATCGAAAATGAATAACGTTTTATCTCCTCCTAAATTATCTATTTTTATTATTTTAGGGCAGAGAAAGGTATCTGCAGTTGCCGCATTTTTTTTGCAACTGAATTTCTCCACTCCAATCGGTGGGATTGAAGTCTCCTGAACAAAGATGGTGAGTTAGAGATATTTGCAGAGATTCGCCGCAGCGGAGAGATAAAAAAATTGTTTACAACGAGTCTGATGAAGAGATTCGAGAATACACTAAGCTCTCCAACCACTGGAAATGATACGATCGCGAAGAGAGAGATGAATGGGTGTCGGATTCAATTAGAGGCTCCACAATGTAGATTAATGTTGGAAGAAATCCAAGGAGTTGGAATATGACTTCGTCTAACCTAAGCCTTAGATAATTAAGACTATTTCACTATGGAAATTTGAATATGCATATCGTCATCATAGGTAATGTGTGCGCAGACAGGTCAGTGATTATTACTGGTTAAACCTGGTTCTCCACAAACTCCTGCTTGCCTAAATCGTCTTCTCTTTCCCTTTCAAGCCCTCTATCAGCTGAATTACAACTCTAAAAATAGAAAATCCATCGGGAAAATACAAGTATAATATGCGATCGGTGAATTCCGGTCTTTATTTCCCTGTAAACTATTCTTTACTATTCAGCGAAACATAATGCTGCGAAGTCCAGCTCACGGTATTTCTCTCTGAATGGGTATTTATGAAGAAGATAAGCGCCATTCCTCAATTAAACCTACTTAAACATGTTTTTCCTTCTAATAGAATATATATAGATAAATCGCTTAAAATATCTAACGGCCAACACCCTAATTCCATTGGATTCCCATAACAAATCATAAAAACCTTAGCACATTACAATGCTTTAGCCGCTGATTCACCATGGTAATTTCTTGAGTGCCTTTCTTTTTTTACTCGTTTGATTTTTTAAGGGAAACATAAATACGCACAGAATTTTTGTGGGAGTAAAAATGCAAGATCTAACCAACCCGGACAGTACCATGTCTATCTCATTCGTAAGTTTTTAATTCTTATCGCTATATCCGAATTCTGCAGTAAAAACACATTACAGATCAGACGTAAACAGAAATAATATTGGATCTAAACTTTTATTACAAATTAAACGTATTTTAATTTAATGTTTAATAATAGCACAATAAAGAAAAATAATAAAGCTCATCCAATTAGAGGCAAATACTAAGCCAAACACTCCATGATTTTGCAATAATAAAGCACCTGCCGGTGAAAATAGGTTTGCTAACACTCCTGAAGCACGCATAGTCGAGAGAATTTTACAAGGACTTTAATAACTGGCCGTAAAAGTTGTTCCAAAAACCTAAATTAAGTCACGCAATAAAAATATTATGCTTCCCAAGCATTTGGAATACTTTTATCGGATTTATGCAACAGGCACGCTAATATGATCATCAGATAACGAACATTTCATTCAAAACTCTAAGAAACTCGCTTTTTTATTGCATCCCGAAGCTATATAGATGATGATTAAAGCGGCCCTTACACGGTCAGTAATACTGGCCGTATTTATTGTTAATTATCTGTGAAAGCTACAGTATTGCGCTCACACGATCAGTGTTCGATGTCAGTATTTTCATCAGTATTCAGTGAAGTGAAATTCGGCGAGAAGTGAACATTCAAAATGGACAATAGGGGAAAGGCGTGTGTGGCGATTGTTCTAGCATTAGGACTAAAAAAGAAGAGAAATCGGAAGAGGTGGAAGAGGACTGGATCGCAATGAGAGGGAGATATACTCATTTGAATCTTTTAAAGGAAACACAAATATCCGTTTCTCGTGATTTTCAAAACTACTTTCGCATGACTTGTGATTTTTATTATCAATTTTTGGCGTTAGTGAGTCCGAAAATAAAAAAACAGGATACCAACATGAGGAAAGCTATTTCTGCAGAAGAAAGACTGACCGTTACTCTCCGGTTCTTATCTACGGGAAGAAGTTTGTTTTTTCCTGGTTGTGAAGAAATTTTAATTCTTCAAGCAACCAAGAATTAGGCTCATAAATATCGTCTGTGCCAGCTACAGACCCTCTAGACCCTAGACTATTCGATTTTCATCAGCTCCTTTCTGAAGTTCGACCGAAGAATATTTATTTTCTTTTTGACATCTTCAATTACTGCGTCGAGTTTCAATTTTTTGAAAATGCCGAGAAATTTCCATACTCCACGGGCTTTGGTTTGTTTGTATAATATTTCCTACTCTGGTCCAACGGCTCCGGTAAATCCCTATATAAACAAATAAAGTCGCGCAACACTTCAGGTTCACTGGGAGATGTTGTCTCGGTCGTAGCTGACGCAATACTGACGGAATACTGCCAATATGCACCTCACACGATCAGTATACTGCCACTCTCTTCTTCAGTATTTAAAATAATTTGAGTTTTTTTTTCAGTCCACCAGTATACTGTCAAACTATCAGTATCGCTCTCACACGATCTGTATTACTGACAGTACTTCAGAAATGTAAAAAATATTGTCAGTATTACTGCCCGTGTAAGGGCCGCTTAAGATATTTTATGATAGACCATTTTTGTAATAATTGCTTTATCACAAACAAGAAAGAGCATTCGATCCTACTTCGTGCTTTACTTATACACTGGGACTCCGATATAACGCGTTCTGCGATTGCGCGGAACTCGGTATTTTATGGAACCGCCTTTGAACGCAATTTGCAATTATATTTATATTTTTCGGAATATATTTTTACTCATTATCGCGATCCTCGAGAATTGTGAAATACGAAATGATATACTTCCACCAGATAGTTAAAATCGCCATCCAAACAGGCAGTTTAACAACAAGAAACTCTATTAAAATAATTTATCGATTTCACAGTTTAAACCGTTCACGTTCCTATTTCAAGATCATGTAATATTAACTCAAATTGCAGTCGCACTTATGCTTTCGATAAAATATTCTGAATAATATTTTAAAATTCATAAACTTCCGTTTAAAACCCGTAATCAAGTAAATTTGTTTTCGATTGTTTATCATTTTTGCTGATGCATGGGTCGTTATAACGCGGACTCACCTAGACAGCGGTACTGCGGTTCAAAACCCGTATAGTGAGGCTCCATCACACTAAAGAAACAATCACGAACAAGATTCTAGATATTGTTCTGAATAATACGTCAAAACAAGTGGCGCTGTCGCCAAATGCTATGAATTTCTCACATTTTGAGACTTTCGGGGTTAGTAATTTTTAAGTTTGAGAATGGACGTAGTGTCAACATGGCTTCAGAAAAGGTAGATCCTGTGACACCCAACTCGGTCTGTTTGTGAATGATGTTTTATCATGCGGCGAAAATAATAAGCAGGTCGATGCAGTGTTCCTTGATTTTAGAAAAGCTTTTGACAAGGTTCCCCACCGTAAGTTGTTATTAAAATTGGGAAATCTTGGCGTTAATGTTAAAGTCATTAACTGGGTTCGCGCTTTCCTTTGGAATAGAAAACAAAAAGTAGTCATCGATGGTAAGTCCTCGAGTGTGGCAGATGTAGTCTCTGGAGTGCCGCAGGGTAGTGTGATCGGACCTATGCTTTTCTTGCTTTATATAAACGACATCAGCTCAGTTGTAAAAAGTAATATCAGGCTTTTTGCGGATGACACCGTAGTCTATAGAGAAATTAGTGGTCCTAGCGACCATCGTCAGCTTCAGGATGATCTGGATGCGTTATCTGTTTGGTGCAAGGAATGGCAGCTAGAAATCAATCAGAAAAAGAGTAACGTTCTAAACTTTTGGAAATCTAGAAGCCCATCGTCCGTGTTTACCTACTCGATAGATGGTGAGATCATTCCTGTTTCGGAATCCGTGAAATACCTCGGGGTTACCTTGAATCGTGACCTGTCTTGGGACACCCACATAAGACGAGTGATAGGTGCGGCAAATAAGAAGTTGGCTTTTGTGCGTAGGATAGTCAGGAAAAGCACGGAAAAGGTGAGAGAATCCTGTTATTTATCGTTGGTTAGACCTCAAATGGAATACGCAGCAGCGGTTTGGGATCCATATCAGAGGGGACTCATAAAGGATTTAGAAAAAATACAGCGGCGAGCAGCTAGATTCGTGAAAAAGAATTACGATAAAAAACAGAGCGTTACGTTACTCATTGATGAGTTGAGTTGGCCATCGTTGAAAGATCGTAGATTACAGGCGAGACTTAAACTTCTAGATAAATATAGGTCGGAGATATTCGTAAATGAAATGAAGGATATTATTCGACAACCAACGTATATCGGACGGAGGGATAATGACGACAAGATTCGCGAAATAGATAGTAGGACGGAGAGGTATAAGGAGTCCTTTTTCCCTAGGACAATACGTGACCACAATAGATAACAGTGAATAATAATTAGTTAGGAACTTGGTGCGCGGCACCCCCTGCCATCCACCGTCAAGGTGACTTGCAGGGTAATATGTAGATGTAGATGTAAATCTCGTGCACTACAAGGTGGCAGGCGGAGACGCGTGAGAGGGGAATGGAATGAATGGGAAGGAGAAGCTTTAAGGGGGAGTTGACGTCAGAGCACCTGCGCAGTAGACGAATTTTGGTTCGGACGAGTCCATCCCTTTCCTTCTTCCCCTCCAGATTTTAAGTTCGCGCAGCCAATGCTCACACCTAAACACCACCTCCCCTAAAATCAGTCCCGCCTCGAGGATGGACTCGTCCTACCGTAAATGTGCCTACAGCGCACTGCCAAGATATAGCGTTTTTAGTCGTAGCTGTCAGACATCATCTCGTCCTCTTCCCCGCGTGGTTGCCGTAATCTTCCCTTTCCAAAGTTCACGAGAGAAAATACATTCCCACAACTACCCATCGGACCAGGAAGTGTTAAGAATTACCAGAGATAAGGTCTTTTCCGTATTTACGCTTCTATCTCCTTAAAACATACGGAATGGATTCCCCGAGGACATCTTCTCTCTCCGAGCTGGCGATCCTTCATCTTATTGCACCAGCACCTTAATTTGCTTTCTGTAGACAATCACTACGTGGTTAAGAACTGGAAACTTTGGTAAAGGCGGGTGTAACACGAATTATAAAATATCGAGTGCTCTCGGATAGCAAGGCTGGAGTTTGAAAACACATTTTCTCCTCGAGTTATCAAAAATTTGAGTTAAAGAGGTTCCAATTATAGAATTCCATCCATGCTTGCAATTTTGCGGCGGAAAATTGTTTTTTTCCTTTTCCTAATCGTCTGTTTTTCCGGAGAACCTAATTGTGCCGATAAATACGGGACAAATTTTTACTGAAGGTTATCGTATAATTAAATAATATCAAGTTAAGAGTAACAGATTGTAATCAACATTTTAAAAATTCATTGATTACTCACAAAATGGCTTTCGATGTCTCGATATAATATTAAAATCTCCGAGTTTTATAATTTTAGCGGCATCTCCCGATGGAACAAACATTAAAGTAATAAAAACATGGATTTCTATGTAATATGGACAATATAAAGGTCCTTATTAGCCGTTTCGACTTTTATGGTGCGATTCGTTTAGTAAATGATTTAACGTGAGGACTCCGAATCGTTCTAGCATTATTCAAAGGAAAATAAAAATAAAAACAAATATAAGTTTCCCTTTGAAAAAACAATAGTTTGTTTAACGTCAACGTCCCACGCTGATTGCCCTAATTAGTGCGGTGAGCTTCCTGTTATTTGGAAACTCCGGAAACGATTTAATTTCTCGATGGGATATTCTCCACAACATCCACCTCGCATTTTTTCTTTCTGGAAAAGATTGTCTACCAAAAATATACGGAACAAAGCAAGTTTAACGAATCCTTTTCATTTCTTTCGATCGACTTCTTCCTCAACCACGGAAACAATTCATTCGGGGATTTTTTTATTTAGAGAGAAACATCTTTCCCCGGGACGCTCATCTATGTTATATACTGTGAACCGCCTCGAACCGTAAGTGGCAGGAGATTGTGATCTTCTTGTCACTTCAGAGAATGTTTATGGATACAACGAACTGTTCTGCGGTGATTTGTGACCCTTAAAGTTCCAATTAATTTGGATGAATCGTTAACGAAATCATACATTCTTAAGTCTGGCAAATTTCTGTGGCTAGACTTGTTTTTTATCTTGTGGTGGATAAAGCTTTTTTAAGCCAGGTTAAAAAACTCGCGAAATAAAATATCGATTATTCTACATTACGTTATACCCTACAAGTCACCTTAATGTTGGATGGCAGGGACATGACCCCAGTAATTCGCATTTACCGTTATCGTATTGTAATCCCTAATCGTCCTGTGGGAAAACGATCCTTTTCATCGCTCAACTGTTTAAGTGTTCCTTTAGTAATCTACTCATATAATTTATCCCAGGAGGATTCTTCCTACCCGAGACTTCTTTCTCCGCGTATCTTGATGTCTTTATTCCAAGGATAGTCTAACAGCGGCTCTTTTTTATAAAGATATGCGGCAACACTTCACTAGCGAACAGATCAGCGCAGTGTGGCTCAGTGGCGTAGCGAGAGGGGATCAGAGGGGACAGTTGCCCCCGAACGCAGGGCTGAAGGGGCGCAAATTCATGGACAGAAAATTAACGTTCCTGTTTATAAACAATAATAATATTATGATATATGCCAAAATTGAAATGCTAGTATAGTATGCTTGGATTTCTATTACATTCTCCTCATTACAGTTGTCTAGAAAATTGTACAGAGAGCAAAGGGAGGGGGCGGATCTCTGTGATTTGCCCCGGGCGAAGGAGAACCTAGCTACGCCACTGGCGTGACTTAGGCTTAACAGACATGAATTCTCTCTGGATTTCTTCTAATACCCGCTGTTTATTGTACATACATTAATTTATTTGCGAAATTTGTACGATAATTGCAGCTCTCGAACTTCTGTGAAGACTGTCATGTGCGGATCCGATGTTCAGTAGGTTTATCCACACCTAATCTACGGAAAAAATTTTTAAACAGCCCGTAACAGAAAGAAGATTGAAAAATCAGAAACTAGCCGGTAGAAGCTGCTTAGCATTGTGTTCAAATGTATCTTGTCAATTGGTTCTCTTTAAAAAAATATATCTATCACCCTCCAAATTAAGCCTCAGAGAAACTTAAAAGTATCCCTAAGCCAAGAGTCGGCAACTGAATTAATAAGAAGAGCCACCTTTTTCCAATTCAATGTAAAACTTAACATGAGAAGAGCCGCGCTACTGGTGAAGAAGAGTGTTATTCATGAAAAAATTCAATTAATATTTCAGAAAATTATCATGAGTAAACTTGAAGTTTCGGTAATTGAAGTCACAGTGGAATTGGACGTTCTAGGCGAGGGGTCGGCAACCTTTTTGACAAGAAAAGCCATTTTTTCAAAATTTGTATAAAATCCAACGTACTAAGAGCCACAGAACATGTTAACGAGAAATACGTATTAAATACAGTAAAACTATATTTAATGACATATTTTTTAAACTGCACACCCACACAGTCATCTGTTGTGTAATACGTGTTTTGGTGATAATTCTTAAGAAAAAGAACTTGAGAAACAAAAGAATACTTGACAAGTTTTTATTCGATAAAAATATAAATAAACTTTCAAATGAAGTAAATATAATGATCATTTCAGAAAATGAATCTAGGAGTATAGACGAAAATGAGAATGTCGAAAATGCAAGTGTTAAGTACTCAACAGCCCATACTGTTTCCTTCTACTGAAAACAATATTATTACTGATAAATTTCATTTTAATAATTGTATTAATTATGATGAACTATCCATGTGGCCTCCTCTGCTTACTTGTCCAATTACGCCTGCCAAATACAAAATAATTTAAGATAGTAACTATTTCTTTTTAAACAAACTAATACGTGTATATCAATGAAATTGGTCATTAAATTACCAAGTATGGTGAATTTTTTTTACATATCTACTACGTTTTAATGCGAGTTCTGCTCTTGTATTTCTTTGGAAAGTGGTTCAATGTCTGGAGAGTAAGCTGTTGTTTTTATTTTTCAAGCAGGACGGTAGACTTCCATCGTTCAGTTGGCTTCTTAGCTTGTTTTTAATGAAATTCATGTTTGAATACACTTGTTCGTACAGGTAAGTAGAACCGAATATGGACAGAATGCCACACGCATACTTTTTCATATTGCTATTGCTCGTCTCACGAAGTCCGTGCAGTACAGGCTCCTATGGGAGATCTTCCCTCTCTCTCTTTCCCGTGTATTCTTCCCTATACATCTCTCTCTCTCTAAAGCTAGCCTCGACGCAGCCCCTCTCAATTCGTCGATCCGAGTATTATGATTAAAAATCACATTAAAATACTAAATATTGCTCTGTTTTCGTTCTTTTTAAGATTATTTTTTTTTATTTCGCAGAGAAAATATATTGTTTTATCGTACTAAACAATAATCACAATTTTAAACTGAAAGTAAATCACTCAAAGTTCGTAATAACAAAATAATCTTCGCTGTTTCGGCAGTGAAAACTTCCAAAATACTAAAACTGCGATATCTCTTCCCCTTTATGTCCAATGTCAACCAAATTTTTCTTGTTACTTGTCATATGGTTCTAATGGCAGAATGTTGTTTTATAAGTTTTTTATATAGGCATCTGATAAAGAATTCCAGACCTAAAACACAATTTGGTTCTGCTCTTTAAGATCATCTTCCCATTTCCGCTGAAGTGCTAGAGTGGATTTCTGCCTATCTAGATATTCAAGTTTGATCTCCAAGCTTTTGAATTTAGAAGTCCAGATGTCCTTGTTCCGCAAATCAAACCAAGTTCCATCTCGGCTCGACCTACAAACGTAAATACTGACAAATTTAGTAGAGAGGTGTCAGCTTCCAGGGGTTTCAACACGAAAGTTGCCTTTTTCTTTCTAAAATCGTGAAATCGTTTAGAATAGCATTTCTGCATTTTAATGACAATATTTTTAAGGTCGTTTGTGTGAATCTCATAATTTATTGTTTCATTAAATGTCTTCAAAGACGGAAAATGAAAGCTTTTGCTAAAAAACTAGCAACTCTTCTAAAAGCAATAGGCTGTTTCCTTTTCCTTGTAGTTTTCTATTAAGGACATTTAAATGAGAGGTGATATCTACCATGAAATAAAATTTCGCTAACCAATGAGAATCTGTAAGTTCTTTATATTCATAGCTTTTTCTCTGCATAAAAACCTTTACTTCTTTCAAACAGGCCGCGAAACGCCTAATCACCATGCTTAAATACTGACTGTTGACTCCTTCGGGAAGTTCACAGAACTGCCGGTGATTTAAGCCTTTTGACATAATTTTGTTAATTACTACGTTCATTACTTCTGTGATCTCAGATGGAAAATGTTGTGCACAAAGTGCCTCTTGGTAGATTATGCAATGAAACGAAATCACATTATGATCAAGTGTATTCTGCAAAAGTGAAACAAATCCCTTATTTACCGCTTTCATATTCGGTGCCTCATCCATTGCGACTGAGACAGTATTGCAAATGTTTATCTCTTTTTTCTTTAAACAGTCTACAACAGCTGATAAAATATCTTCTCCCCTTGCTTGGCCTATGAGGGGCAGTAATTCAATAAGCTCCTCTTGGGGTCCTTCAGAATTAGCATATCTCGCCATAAGAACGACTTGTGCAATGTCATCGACATCGCACGACTCGTCACGAGAAATAGAGAATCCTGTAACTGACTGAATGTCCTTTATCTGCTGGGTACTGATATCAGCGGCCATTTTTATCGTTCTGTCCCCGACTGTTTTTGCTGACAACGGCATATCCCTAAGTTTATTAACAATTTCCTCTTTGTTTCTTAAATCACAATACAGCTCCTCTGATATTTTAATGAAGCACTCTTTAATATATTCGCCATCCGCAAACGGCTTATCTCGTTTGACTAACTACAAAACCTACGGCAGTTGTACTACTTGGTAATTTCACCCATTTAGTGAACAAGCTCCTACTTTTGTCTGTTTTGTTCTTCAACTCATCCACAGCTTTCTTTCTACAATCTCCACCTGGTTATTTTTCTGCGAATTTAATGTGCTGTTTTATAAAATGTCTCTCGAAATTTGTTTTTTTTTAATTGTTGGCGAGTTTTGTATGGCAAATTAGGCATGAAGGTAAATCATCGGAACTCATAATGAATGCGGAGGATTCTATCCATTCATTTTTCAACTCTCGGTGCTCATCTTCTATTTTCCTCTTTTTTGTAAACATTGTCATCCCAGAATGTAACTTAAATTTTAATTAATTTAAATTGGCCCTAAAAACAATCTAAATACGTTAAATTTAAGCTTAAAAGTTGTAAATCTATAATGAAAAGAAATATTTTGAGAATCTACCTAAAATTCAAGTTAGCGTAAAACTATGTACTTCGTCTGAGTAGAAATGAAATTAAAAATTATTTTAAAGTATGTTCTTAGTGCAGGAAATTAAAAGGAGCAAGAAAACTCGATGGTATCAGAAATACAAAAAAGGACGCAGAATAGAAAACCCAATTATTCACTCTGATGAATCCTGGATTAATACCGGTCCAACAATAAAAAGTAGGAAGAGATATAAATTCCAAGCTTTCCTTGTAGGATTATTCACAGACTTGAACACATTCAAATGAGCGATGTTCACGGTTAGCTTACATCCTGGCAATGACTGGAAAATGAAAAGGAGCCTCTCACAATCAAGAAACCTGACTCAAGCACATTTAAACCTGAGCTCCCGAAATTTGATCCTGTGATATAAAAAAAGATGGCTATCGGTGAAAAAATATGGTGTTACATTGTTTTTATCCGACTGTGACTTACAGAGTATACGAGTATACGTTTCCACACCACCAGCAGTGGTAGAGCTCCAGACGCGTTTTTTATAGTGATATCCCCTTTAGGCACTAATCCACTGTTATTTCAATTACTTAACATAAGTAATAACGAGCTCACAACACTATTTTAAGACCGCGCGGACTGCGTTCCGCAAACAACGCTAATTTTCTGCTATACTATCGCAGTAGCAAAAAACTGTAAAGAACCTTTCTTGTAGGAAATGTTTTTCTCTACAAGTTTGTTTACGTACAGTTTTTCCGTAGGTTTTACCGTTTCCGAGTTATTCGCAGAAGGCCAGTCGCGGGCCGTGCTCCGACGGCCATTTTGGCGCCATAACGGCCGCCGCGTACACTACAGACATGTCAACTTTTGATATGTAAGTTATGTTGCCCTAACGAACAAATGTGCCAAGTTTCAAAATTTTATGAATTATTTCCCATAAAATGTCTAATTTAACTGGTCTAATAGTATCAATTTACCGGCTGGTTACCTATCTTATCAATCGAGACCGTCAAAGCTGCGGGTGTCGGGAGCCGCAGGTCATTACTCAAAGAACCGCATGCGGCTCAGGAGCCGCGGGTTGCCGACCCCCTGTTCTAGGCGCTTTGTATGGAAGAAGTAGTTTATTGGCCTCTTTTTGAAGAACCGCATGTTGCCGACCCCTGCGCTAAGTCTTTGAAACGACAAGAACGTGACATCTTTGCGTGCGCAGCGCTCGAGTTTCGACGAACCGCCGAATTCACGCCCCTACGTGCTGGGGATAATCACGACAAACGTTGACCTAGGTCACGGCTCCTGTAGCGTCCCTCCGAGGGGAAGAGAGGGTGGGTCTGTGTTCGACCGTATGTCTGCCAGGCTCTCTGTCTCCCATCGGTGGCCTCTGTTACCCGGGTAATCAACGAAGCCAGTTCACCCCTTCTATCCGTCCTCCCCAATTCCACCTCACCCTATTTCAATCCCCCATTTAAACAGCGCGCAGACGGCGGATTCGATTCTGCGCACGCCCAAATGAGACTCGAGCCTCCAACCTCCCTCCCCCATAGTTGCGTCACGTCTCTTCCCTTTAACCCAAAGGGAAAGGATTATAAGAGAGCATGCTGAAACTACTATAGCAAAATGTCCCGAGTCCGAATTTCACGTGAATTTATTTCAACAGATTTTACCGATCTCTATTGACAATGGGAGTGCGTCGATATTAGAGATTTTTATTAAACCGACCCACTTTCGTCGAGACTCCTAAGCTTTTCTCATTTGTCTAGGAAATGTGCCACAAGAATGCCTTGGAAAGGGAGGAAAAGGAGAATTTGCTAAAACAATTCGTTCGACTGTTTTACTTTCACGGCAAAAATCAGATGCTCGCGACGCACCGAAACAAACATCGAAATGCCATTTTCTATCATTCATTTGAAGGAGTAATTTAATTCCATTGTGTATATAGTTAAAAATAGACTTCGGAATTAACCTATAACTACTGAGGTGCGTTCTGTGAGACGTGCTGAATTTGAAACTTACAGTTTCAAATTACCCCGATACAATACGATTCCAAAATTATGTAATTTGGTAAAATTTCTGCGATACCAAGTTACTTTATTTTTGAATTATGGATTTCTACCAAGTAACGGCCGAAACAGTCGATTTACTTTACGATCGTTGAGATATTACAAAAAAAGAAAATATTATCTTTTAATTATCTCTTAACCATCATGATAGATTATTAAACATTAAAAATCCAATTGTAGACATAGCTACCGAGTAAATAACAATAATAAAATTTGGAGCTTCATTTACTAACGCAATATGAAAAAGCGCGTTTTATTTATTGAGTTGAGTCTTCCATCTCTCACCGTTTACCTCATCTTTTAATTTAACTGATTGCACAGAAGGACATATAATTCAATC
Source organism: Tanypteryx hageni (assembly GCA_028673005.1). NCBI lineage: Eukaryota > Metazoa > Arthropoda > Insecta > Odonata > Petaluridae > Tanypteryx > Tanypteryx hageni. The sequence continues at coordinate 120,033,201 of CM054114.1, read as the reverse complement.
AGAAAGAGTTCAGCGCAGATCAGCCAGATTCGTAAAACAAAAGTAAGAACATAAGGAAAGCGTCACACCATTATTGAGTGATTTGAAATGGGTACCACTGGAGAACCGTAGATTGAACTCAAGGTTGAGGCTTCTGGAGAAATATAGATCGGAATGTCTAAAAGAGGAGATAGTAGAAATAATTGAAGCACCAACGTGCATAGGTAGAAACGACCGTGACGATAAAATACGTGAGATCGATTGTAGGACGGAGCGTTATCTAGGCTCGTTCTTTTCGAGGACAATACGAGATCGCAATAGAAAATTTCAACCTGCGAGAGACAATCATTAGGTAGGTTTTGGTGCATTGCACCACCTGTCACCCGCCAATTAGGTGAATTGCAGGGTAACATGTAGATATAGATAGTCAGACGAACAGACAGAGCGATATATAGATAAAATGAAACACGTTAAAAATAGCGGCGTAGGAGACCGAACCTCAGAATGTGGTAATAATTTCACCTCGCTAGTTAAGGGCTAAAAAAAGAATCTGAAATGAAATAATCTTATATTCTGGACGAATCCAAAAAACAATGCATGATAAGAGACACGCTATAAAGCATATGGAGATAGTACATTTTCCATCATACGATAAGGAAATCAGGAAATCATATTGAGGATCAAAATAACAGTGAAGCCACGAAGCTTGTAGTAATGTATAGAACTGCCAACACTAACATTCCAACAAGTATCAGTAATAGATAATACAGAAATTATGTGCATCAAAATACAAGCGAGGGAGTGCAGGTGGTGTAGTGGTTAGGACGCTGGCTGCTACTTACCTGCTGCTCGAAAGGGCAGCGGGCACGAATCCTGCGAAAGTAGAATTTTTTCCAAAGTCTCCCGGCCCCCTGTTTGTGTGGTTTGAGGAGACTGCCCATAGTCACCGTTCCGTCCTTCGGAAGAGACGTTAAGCCGTTGGCCCCCTTTGTGCTCTTCGTTAAGAGTAGGCTAATGCCGGCACCGGGTTTTTCTCCTCCCTTGTGTGTTCGGTGTGGAAAGATTTATGGCTATAATAACCCAAGAGGTTTATTAGCCAAAAATTCATACACATACATAAATACAAGCGATTACTTATCATCCATCATCTGAGACGTATTGAAAGCGATGACCATCAATATAACTCCACTTTTATACTTGAATAATGGTGAAGTTTTGCGTATAAGATAGATGAACACAACTTACCATGGAGTAGTATGTGATCATCATTTCGGATTGGTATCCTTCATAATAACCCGTTCTCCTTAATCTCCTTAATTTTTATCCTCATACTCCCGTCTTCCCTTCTCATTTTCATTTCCGTTCAAAATATTAACTTCTAAATTGAAAACACCCTTTCTAAATTAGGCTTAATTACTATGTTTGCATTTCTTACTCATTCCCTTAAATGGCTTCGAACACGAGTTCATTCAGAATTTCCCAGGCTCAAATTTTTCCATTTCCTATAACCTTTCGAGATTCCCACTCATTCACGTTGATTTTTCCCTTTCTTGTAGGAGATTTTGAGGCGGCGATTGGATTTCCGGTTTGTCAATGCCAACGTGTGTAAAGTGACCGCCAAAATTATGAAACTATAGTATACAAATTATCTGGGCAAGAGCTTTTGGTAATGCAACATTTTTCTCATCTTCTAATTTGCCACATAAAAATTGCCTTTGTAACTCGCAAAGCAATTCTTTTTCTGACGGATTCATTTGACAAGACACTTAAAGCCAATAACTGTTAATACCATTTAATTCCCATGCCCATTACGCACCGCACTCCCACACCTGTCCTCCCTATCAAATTCACCTTACGCGCAGTTCAGACAGAGGCGCGAGGGGAGGAGCGCCTAGAGGCCCGTTTTCCCCGTCCTCTACACTCTTCTCCCACATGATAATTGGTCAATTATAACCGCATAAATATTCATATTTCGGAACCATTATGATCGAAATATTTCTGTCAAAAAAAACTGATTCGAAAAATTTTTTATGGCCTCATAAAAATGCTACGTAATTTTAACCATCAAAGATTAGCAGGAGAGATGGAGGAGGGACGACTAACTAAGGCGCCCGAGGCGGAAATTACGACGATCTTCTTTCTTTAATTACCCAAATTACACGATTTTTTTCTCGGCGGAAGATCAAATGTTTTTCATTTATTGCCCATGGACTCGCAATTTTTCACGGACGATGACTGCGTGAGTACAATGGGAAGCAATGGGTCGCGTTGTGTAAGACGCCGAGAGAGAAAGACAATTTTATAACGGAAAAATCTTTGGAAAAAAATGAGCCTGACTGCTCTGGAAGAGCAAACTTAACGTTAAAAAAAACTCGGAATTTAGAAAAGGTAATTTAATCAGTTAAAGCAATTAATGGATATAAATTTTCACCGAAGTCATCCACCTAGAATCAGATCCATGATTAATTTCTTTATCGTCCCGACAATGATGTGCTAATCGACTGATTTGAATTTATCTTCTCTCATACAAAATCCTTTCTAATTATGCAAGCCCCATTTTATCTTCAACCCAGATCGATTCCGTAATATCTACAGTCAAACGTTATATCTTGGCGTGTTGAGTAAAGCATGATTCCTCTGGGTCCTGTGTCTTTCAAATTTTACGTTCACCGACAGCCTTTCACTCCTAATTAAATGTTAGATCTAAAACGAGAAAACGTACAGCGAAAAGTGAAAACGCGATGAAGAACAACGAACAGATTAAGTTCGTTTTCTGGAAGCTTGAAGAAAAAAGATGCACCTATCAGTATTTATCGCGCATTCTAAAATAATTGAATGCAGGTAATGACACTAAATTTACAGGAATTAGGCTATACGACCTATGCCTTCTTCTGACAAAGTTACCACATAAATTAAACGATGAGAGGAAGTTTGTGTTGCGATTAATATTAATGTGTACCTACTTGGACGAGCGATTTTATTAACTTATGCACAACCCGGCGAAAGTAGCCATAAAAGCGGAGTTCCGGAGGCCAAGTTTTTATAATCATAACGGCTGAAAACTACTCATAGGGGCCGTGATGAATTTCCCAAGGTTTCGCGAGACCTCTTAGGCCATGGGCGGCAACCGAATTAAAAGAAGAGCCACTTTATTCAAAATCGGGATTAGAGGAGCGCAGTAAAGATAAGAATTTGAAAATATAAATGCATAGATAACAACAAATATTTCTGCAAAAAAACTTACGCACACACTTCAAGGCAACACAGATATCATCCCCCGACTTACGCGATTGTTGCGTTCCCAAGAGTGGTCGTGTAACTCGAAATTTTTTCCCGATAGCAACAACAAAATAATCGGAGGTTGCTTACCCGAAAATTTGCCTTGCCGGTCACATTTGCAACAAATGTAGGTAACTGGTTTGAAATCATTTTTTATTTAGAATAACACACAACAATATAGCATTGCGTTCTGAATTACATAATACTTTTGAGCAATGAGCTTGTTTGTGCATTTATGTCAGATAAGTGTTTCTCTCCCCCTCCCTCCCTCTCCCTCCCTCTCTACCTCCCCTTCCCTCCCTTACCTCCCTCCCCTTCCCTCCCTCCCCTTCCCTCCCTTACCTCCCTCCATCCCTCCCTTACCTCCCTCCATCCCTCCCCTCCCCTGCGTACGTGGTGCTCAGGAGGACGTTGAGGGGCTAAGAATGCAACTAAGGGAAAATTATGAAACTTCGTATATATGGACAGCTAAAAATATAACGCTTAACAAAGCTGGTTTTTGGGTTCCTTCGCCTTGCTCTCAAAAGCAGTTTTGAAGTCTCAAAAAATATACTCCGAAGAAATGAGACGCAGAAAATAATAAAAAAATCTACCCTCGAACTCCCATCCTGTGAAGAACGAGGATTCGTTAGAAGCAAACAGACCCAAATTCGTTCGCAAATCCTCAACGATGATAGTTTATGAAGCTTGAATGAACAGACGAGAGGTTTGCACCGAGATGTTTCTAAGGTAAATGGTCAATAGGTGCCATCTTTTTGGTTCCTCAGTAAAATGTGCGAATTATGAAGGAACGGAATTATCCGACGGGACAAGTGCCGAAGATTTTTCCCAAGGAAGAAGGACCCAGTGCTGAACACAATGAAACGGTCTCGTATGAGAGTGTAAAGCAAGTGAGTGATTGACGTGTTATGGCCTTCGAAACACTCCACTACTGAAGGAGTGTCCTCAATGAGTGACATAGTGATTCATAACTGGTAATATTATTCTTTTTAACTGTAAATTACTCCAACAATTTTCTTATTGTTTTAAAATGATAAAAATTAATAATTTCTGTAACGTCTGCTGTGCCGGTAACAAAAAAATTAACAAAACATAGACAACATAAAGGTAAACATATGTATGGCTACATCATGATTGTCGGAATACAAATACGAAATTGCAACATTAATGGCAAAAATTTTACATTAGCCTTCAAATAAAATGTCTTTTTTCCTGACTAGTTATTTTTCTTCAATTTGTCATCAAAATTAAAAAAAAACCCTTAAGGTAATATTAAGTTTATAAAAAAGTAGGTAGCACATGTGTTGTATACATAATAAGAATAACAAAGGCACAATTTAAAACAATTTTAAAATATCAATAAATGAATAAGACAAGTAATTTAGTTTAGGTACATTGAAACGCGTGGTAGCACTTTTGATACCAATACATTATAAAATATTATTAAGGACTTAGGTCTCCACTAAGCGTGGGGATAAATGCGACTGAATGACAAGTATGAAGACTAGAAGAGATAGGATCCAGAGTAAACAAGCGGCAATCACGTGCAATTTGTTAATTTTGTATCAAAATTTCAGTGGTAGCAGCGCGCCCGCTCGAGGGTTAAAAAAAGAACGCATTATGGTCAGGTCGTGTCCGTCCGTCCGCATGTTTCATCTCAGAAACTACTGGATGGATGTTGGTGAAATTTGGTATTTAGGACATACGGTCAAAGAATACAAGAAAATGATACAAATGGTTTACTTATACAAACCGGGAGTGCCACTTGACTGGTGATAAAAAATGAACTTCTCTTTCTATCTCGTAAAATATTTCTTATAAGAGAAAAATACTCAGGTCGATGCCATATTCATTGACTTCAGGAAGGCGATTGATAAAGTTCCTCATAATAAATTAATAGCGAAGTTAGGACAATATGGTATGAATCCGAAAGTTGTCAGTTAGATGAGAGACTTCCTCTCGAATAGAGAACAGACAATTGTCATCGACAGGAAATACTCTTCCCCGTTCAAGTTGCGTCAGGTGTTCCTCGGGGAAGTGTATTGTGTCCTCTACTGTTCTTAATTTATGTTAATGATATCTGATTGGTAGTTCGTAGTAAAATTAGACTTTTCGCCGATGATAACATTCTATATAAAGAGATCAAAAACCAGGAGGACCATCAGTCGCTGCATGCAGATTTAAGAGCCATTTCATCGTGGTGCAAAGAATTCCAAACTGAAATTAATTACACTAAATGTGCCACAGTTACGTTCTGGAAAAGTAAGAGCAAAGAAGTAGGTTTCGAGTATAAAATAGATGGAATGTATATTCAACCAGCTGAGTATGTAAAATATTTAGGAGTAACTATTTGTCGAGATCTTTCGTGGGACATGCACATTCGTCGCGTTATAGGCGCAGCCAACAAGAAACTGACTTTCATAGGCAGAATACTAGAACACTACAGAAAAAAGTACTTGAAACATGTTACTTATCACTGGTTAGACCACAAGTGAAATACGCCTCAAGCATATGGGATCCGTATGAGAAGGGAGATATAATTCAATTAGAAAGAGTACAGCACAGAGCAACCAGATTCGTAAAACAAAAGTATGAACATAAGGAAAGCGTCACTTCATTATTGAGTGATTTGAACTGGGTATCATTGGAGGACCGTAGATTGAACTCAAGGTTGAGGCTTCTGGAGAAATATAGATCGGAATGTCTAAAAGAGGAGGCTGTAGGAATAATTGAAGCACCAACGACCGTGGCGATAAAATACGTGAGATCGATAGTAGGATGGAGCGTTATCGAGGCTCGTACTTTCCGAGGACAATACGAGATCATAATAGAAAATTTCAACCTGCGAGAGACAATCTTTAGAGTTTTCCAGTACATATTGTAGTATGCAGTGACAGAGTTCCCATTAATTCAATAAATAATATTTCATAACGTGATTTTTCTGTTTCTATTGATGAAATTTTATTGTAAATAAAATATTATCTTGTTCAGAACGAAAATTTAAACAAAGTTTTATTCCGGTTTGTTTAACTCAAATCTAATTGGTGGTGCATGTTAAGAAGGATAGGTCATGACGCTGGTTTCTGTCTCCTAAAGTTGGGGATAAATTTTCGAGGATTCTTCCCCCTCCCCTCCACCCCCGCTGAAAACAGTATTTCTCGCATCATGGCCCACGTAGACATAGGTACACCTCTGGGTCGATCCTCGGAATATTTACTAATGCAAAGTAGATCTTGGGTGGTGAAAGGTTGTAGACGCCTGCGTTATACTAAGCCATTAAAATCTATTTATCTCTTTTGGCGTGTATACACGCATGATGTGTGCATCTTTCCTCTCTTGTTGTTACTCCTTTGGTTTCGATGCCTTTAATTTTCATTGAAAAATACGTAATACAATTCACAGTAATACTATTCATTTTAGCCGTTTACGAATCCTATTTTTGGTGCTTTTTAGTGCTTTTCGTCAATGCTGAAAAGCACTATTATTTTCGTGATGTCCGTCCGTACGCATATATCAGGGAAGAATTGGCTTAACCGATTTCAACCAAATTTGGTACATAGAATATTCACATAAATTAATGACCAAAATGACATATTTGGATCGGATCGACTCAGCAGGTGTGCCAAAATTGCAGAATTAATCTTTTCGGTAATTATAAAGTTATAAGGAACTGGATTAATCGATTTCAACGAAATTTTATATAAAGGAGGTGTGCAACATAAAAACAAAATCAACATGTTTAGCATAGATATCTAGACCAGGGCTGCCTCAATACAAGTAATAAAAAAATTTCTTTTTTACAAGTATTTGTGTTGAATTGTCCACATCAATTTTAACCAAATTTAATATTTATAATGTGCACACACACACACAAAACTATAATAGCATATTTGGACCAGGTCAACCAAACAGGGGTGCCACTCTAACAAATTAAACTCTTTCTGTGATTATGGATTTGGAAGGAATTAGCTGAACGAATTTCAACTAAATTTTGTATTAAAGATTTGTACAACATACCAGAATGAAATCACGATGTTTAAAGCGGTGCTAAAGAGCAGGGCTACCACAGTGAAAAAATAATAATTCTTTTGCACGTATTTCTAGAGAAATTACCACAAGGATAATTCAATATGGTATACCTATATATTCTTCATATAAATAACCAAAATAGCATATTTCAACCGGGTCGACTAAACAGGGTTACCACAATATCAAGGTTAGAATTTTTCTGTAAATATGAATTTCGAAGGTATTGGCTGAACCGATTTCAAAAATAAATTTCGTTTGTAGGGCGAGTATATAATTACAGAACGAAATGAACATGCGTAGAACGGATCAAAAAAGCAGGGCTACCGCTACATAAGGAAAACTAATTTTCTAATTTCAAAGCAAATACATTACTTTACGATTATACTACGGCGAAATTGATGAGAAAAGCAATTCTGTACCACGGGTAACCCGTGTACACCCCTACCTTTTTTGCTTAATACAAATAATTTCATTATTTTTTAGTCTTTACTACGAATTTAAATTTTAAAAATCATATAATATCGCATCAACGCGAAATTCGCGTAAATCGGATGATACCCGTGCATGGAAAATTTCGAATATTCTTAAATTTTTTATCATTCTCAGTTCAACGTTTTCCACGCATGTAACCAAGCACTATCGTCTTTTTGTCTCAGTCTTCATTTTATCTTGAGAGCCCAAGTTGTAGCCAGCTTATGCCTGTCGCATACGATATATACGAATAAAAACTTTTCTTATATAGGGTGTACCATTTAAAACGCAACCCACAGAAAGTATCATTTATTACAAATTTCATCAAACATACACTATATATTGGTATTTGTTATAAATATGTTCAACCGCTTTACAGAAGGTTGCTGAAAATGCCTACCTCTTTCTCGATAGCATGCTTCAATCCTTTTCACCGTATTCCTGTTTCACGATTTTTTTTATTAGACTGTATTGATGTCTTGTCCGGTACTTCCTTTGCTGGATATGCATTCCTGAATGGCTCACGAACTGCAGTAAAAGATTTCAAAGAAAAATAATGCTCAAAATAAACACACGTTCTCCTTGGGTAAAAAACCATGTTTGCACCTCCAACACTACTCAGTGACTGAGTCCGCCAGCTATGAGTTAGTCAAGGTCATCTTGACATGCGCGTGTGCAGTTGTGTGAGGGAATCACCAAAAGGGGGGGGGACCCTGCTTAATGCAATATATGCTCTTGTTCACAATATTTAAGTTTGGGATGCGTTTTAAATGGTACACCCTGTACAAGAGGAGCACTTCCCGTAAATTAGATCTGGAGCGAATGTTTCGTTCCAAGCCATTTCTTCGGGAGAAGTTGGTTCAGGAAGCCTCTTTCGGTGTTTCTGATGTTCCCGTGGATTGGCTATTGCTTGATATCACGTAGACGTACTATTTGATAAAAATTCCCTCGTTCCACACCCTCCCCCGTATCTCGTTCTCTCCCATCCACTCCCACCTCCACCTTCTCAAAACCTTTCCCAACCCTCCTCCCGTTCCATCCCCACCCCACCCTCTACCATCCTCTCCCACTTCCTCCCCCTTCACAAACCTAACCTTTCCCTCCCGTTTCCACGTCCATTTACCCGACACACTCATTCAATATTCCCTCCCACCCCCTCCTACACGCACTCTTCCTCCCATACCACGCACAACCTCTCCCCACACAGAAACCTCCCCATTACAACCTCCGTTTCCTCATGTCCCCAGACAATACCCAGCTTCTCCTCCTCCACAGTCTCCCTACCACTCCTTTCTCCCCTCTCGACTCTCTCCCAGTATCACCTTCCCCTAACCTCTCCCAACTCTACCTTCAAAAGCCCTTCCCTCCCACGCACCCCCATCCCCCTGGAAGCGCCGTCATCCATCGTTCAATTGCCACCTTTTATCACGGCACCGGACGCTGACTGGCATGTGTGCACGCCAACGTTTCGTGGGAGTTATTCCCATTGCCCGTAATAAAAAAAGTCGACGGATGGTTTCTCGTGGGGGTCGTATCGACTCCTTTTAAAAGCCTATCCCCATTAGCAAGATAGATTAGTGTTTCGTATCGAGGTCTGCTGGTTGAAGAATGGAGCGAAGCTTGATTCGACGAATGGAGAATTGATAAAATCGAGATCGTTTATTATAACAATCTCCGCCTCTCACTTCCTCCCCCACACCTAAAAGTTTATTTTGGAGTGGATTATGGAATGACTCGGTGCAAATAGTTTTCTTTCCTGACGCGCGCGTATGGAATCCCCATGGGGGAGAATGGAAGAGAACGCGTACTCCTGCCAGACAGAAACTCAGCGCAGATTTGCTGCTACTAAAACATCCAAATAGGGCATCACTGAAGGAAAGTCTACCGAAAGCTAGATTAAAGCTATAACATAATAAATATAAAAATGGGAACTTCATTTGCTAACGCAATTTGAAAAAGCGCGTTTTATTTTTTGAGGTTTATTTAGAATTGTAAACTTAAAATTCTTTACTAACTTAGTGCATATTATAATTGTATGACAGTAATTCATTCAATAATTAGGCGTTTTTTCCAGCGAAGCGATAGTAATGGAACGCTTAATGGGCACGTCACCTCCGTCCGTCCGTCGATCCACATGCATAATCTTCGACACTACAGGGCGGATTTTAATTAAATTAAGTATTAGTAATCCTAATTAAAATTTATCGTCCAATTGTGACTTTGAACTGCATCCATCAATTAAAACTTTCACTTTATATAAGCACTTAAACGTACTTATACACGTATCTGGTTCAATCGTATTCGTCAAATAATAATTAAAAACCATATATTTGTCTCCCATGCTCTTATATTATTTGTAAGTTATCGATTAAAACATTGATTCGGATGGAGGACAACATTTACCACAAAAAAGCCCGGGGACCACATAATTACGACTTATAGTTTTGGAGATAAAAATCCGAAAAAATCTCAAGCTTAATATCACATATTTTGTTTACATCGATCGCTACGACAATTTTATCGGCAAAAAAATTCAAATCCATATTTTTCTCTACCATGCCCTTATATGATCCATGACGTACAGATTTAAAAAAAATATTCGGATAGAGGATAACATTTACCACAGAAAAGTCCTTGGGACTATATGATTACGAATTATAGTTTCGGAGATAAAAATTCAATAGCCGCCGAATCTTTCGATGTTTTATACGCATTTCCCATAAAGAACGCCTTTGAAATGTCTGTATATTCCATTTATGGAGTATACCTTTCCATCTTCTTAATTGAGAAGTACATTCATACTCTTACACAACATATATTTCTTATCTAATGGCTATGATATGAACATATTACATTACTAAAATGGTTCCTCGTGCCGCTCTCCGACTAAAAAGGGCCTACCTTACGCTCCCTAATTTTTCAAAAAACTTTCTTCTGCAGCGTTATAGATGGCATTAAAGGTCACACAAATGGTGGAAATTTTTATCTTTCTATCTATAATCATTTAAACAGAATTTTAATTTGAAAATTGTGAAGGCACCCCCAGCCACCAACCGATTTCATCAAAAAAATTATTTGGCAGCGTAATAAATGGAATCATAGATCACGTACACCCTGCAAATTTCAATGTATTGTGTTAGAAAGGCTATGTATCAGAGTTTACTCAACTCTTATGTAATGACAGTAATTGTATAAGTATCTACGAAATGCATCGATTAAAAGCATACTAAACGAATGAGTTATCGTGCTTACGATACGAAAGATGGTGGTATCAAGCACGTGATCAGCCATTTGCAAGAAGGAGAGAGACTCTTTTATCACTTTTATCACATTGCCGGTAGTTGAAAGACATATCGTGTCCGAGACGATCATTCGTATTCTGAAATTTTACGATGGTGGGTTTTTCCAATTAATATATCCACCGTTGTTATCGATTTGTAAAGGTTCCAACAAAATACTTCAGACTCGTTATTGTGACACAATTCCCGCTATTTCAAATCTTACCTATTTGATCTCCATGCAATTTGACTTTGAGGACACTTCATTAGCTGGTATAAATTGCTCCTTCAATTAACTGTTTTATATTTACAGGAGTTCATTATTTTATCTAGGAAACAATGTATTTTCATATACGAATGAGTTGATTGGTTATGTATTTCAAGCGTAGGTAAATGAAATCCTTTATATATATATATATATATATATATATATATATATATATATATAAACATTTTCCTATGGTTAGATAATACGCGATTTTAGTAGAAACACTGTAAAACACAAGTATCTATTAATGCGCATGATGTTATTATGAAATAAAGATTACCGGACATTTTACATGCGGAAATTTAATATGAACATAGAACTTAGCTAAGGAAACGGCGACGCGTAACCACTTTTGAGTCGGAATTTTTACACCCGATTCTTAACTTACCCCAAACACATTACATTAGTGAGTAGATAAATGGATCAAGTAACCTATTAAAGGAAAAACTTTTAATGGAAGTCATTTAGAACAATCTCCATGAATTAGGTAATTAACTCAGTTGATCTTTAATAACCCTACCTGCCTCGTCTGCATGCAGTTCGAAAAATAGAAAAAAGGTTTTAGGCGAAGATTTCCTTTGTTCTCGATTCCCAAGGGCTTTTTCCATCATTTCAGAGGTCGCCGACATGTATAATAGAGCGCAATAAAGGAAGTGCGAGATTTCCCTTTTGGGCGTTATATAATAACGAGCCGCTTCGTATGTTTCCTTCTCGCCGTTCGTGCCTTCTTCAAAATTTCTGTTGCGTATGGCTAGAGGCGTCACGGAATGCGTTTCTCAGCCGTTTTTTACATTTCCTTTAGACAACCTAGTTCTTTTCTCGACGCCGCTTTCATAATGAAAAGAGGGAAACGGAAAGAGGGAGAGAAGGAAAGGAGGAGGGAAAGAGCAGAGAAAGAGGTAAAGAGCAGGGAAGGAGGGAAAGAGAAAGGAAGGAGAGAAAGAGCAATGAAGGAGGGAAAGAGCAAGGAAGGAGGGAAAGAGCAAGGAAGGAGGAAAAGAGCAAGTAAAGAGGGAAAGAGCAAGGAATGAGGGAAAGAGCAAGGAATGAGGAAAAGAGCAAGGAAGGAAGGAAAGTGCAAGGAAGGAGGGAAAGTGCAAGGAAGGAGGGAAAGTGCAAGGAAGGAGGGAAAGAGCAGGGAAGGATGGAAAGTGCAAGGAAGGAGGGAAAGAGCAGGGAAAGAGGGAAAGAGCAAGGGATGACGGAAAAAGCAAGGTAGGAGGGAAACAGCGAATAGCAATGAGAAAAATGGCTTTCTCTATTCGGCCGAAACTGAGAAGTCTATGCGTCATGACTAAACTTTACTGAAGTTTCGAATGCCTCAATGTGATTCTAAGCGTCTAGCTTAGATTTTGGCTGCTAATTTCAGAAACTAGTTTCTTAATAAATAAACTTTTCGCCTTAGTTTTATGGATAAAACTAATATATATTTTTAAAATGTTTGGATGTTTGTATCGCTGTATAACTAGACAACTACAGGACGTAGGAACAATAGAATTGTTTTGTTTTTACCGCAATAATACGAAGTTTAAACCGATTTGATTGCCGTTTTTAATTAAAAAATTTATTTTCCTATTTAACTTTTCTGCATTTAAAGTACTACATGGAAAATGGCGTCGCATAATTTTTGTTTGCATTTTAAAATCACCCTACGAGTTTGACACCTAAACCCAAGAACGGAGAAAAGTATGAAGTTTTATTTTTTAAAAGTAAATTTTCAAATACGGATCGAATTTAACCACAATTAACTTTTAACAATAAAATTTCTAGTTTTTTGATTCGAAATAATTTCGCTGTCATAGTTACCCAATTATTTCTGTTTTAAGACAATATCGTTGTACAAAATACATAAAGAAGGAGTGTACCTTATTAATTACTAGATAATTACCCGAGCTTTGCACTGGGTTTACAGTTTCAACTTTTTCATGCACATTTCACTCGCTAATATTTTCATTCAAACACACTGCACTCTCAAGATAAGTGACCAATATTCCGCCTAAATTTGTATAAACAAATTAAATAGGATTCAAATTTGATACCTCCATCTTCCAAGAAATCAAAGTTCTTGCACCGAGGTGCACATCTTCAACGTCTCTTTAGTATGAGTACCAAGTTTTCAGTCTCTACGTTTCTTAATTTAACATTTATATTGGTGGAGTCTTCAACAAAATTGGTCAGTTGGTGGCTGAGATATCTTTTTTTTAAACTCTCATGATCAATCCGAAGTTGCATAATGGTTCTGGAGATAATCTGGAAGATCTATTTAGAATGTTAGGAACTTATTATAAAAATTTTCTCGAAAATGTATCTCATCAAAACCTTGATATTAGTGATGAGTGAGATATATTTTTAAAATCAAAATTTGGACCGACTGTTCCATGGGGACCCGGTTGGCTGATTTAAATTATATTTGGCACTGCAACTTTCATGATCAAGTTGAAGCTGCTGCCAAATTTTGAAGCTCCTACCTTTATTTTCTGAAGAGTTGCGACTGCCACAGACATATTTTATTAGTATTATAGATTTAGGTAAACAAAGTATGGCGTGAAATGCTATACTAATTTGAGTTTCGAGTGCTACTAAAAGACAAATTAAATCTATTATAGTTATAATTGATATTTATATCGCCGTTGCTAACAAAAATTGGAGTGGAACATAGATGTGCAAAAGGCTAGGGTGCTTTTATTCCATGCATCTCTGTTATTGTTAGCGACTATCCTTTTGAATTCAAACATCTTCAATTTCCGATTAAGGTTTCTTTTGCAACGAATAAAGGCTCAAGGTCGGTCAAGCTGTCGGTGTCTATTTGGGTGCACATTACTTTTCTCATGATAAATAGCATGTTCAAGTGTAACTGAAATAATTTGTATATTCTTTCTCCAAGTAGCAAGACCGACAACATAATCTATGATTAAGTATTGTAAAAGGGTTTTCAATTTTTTTAATTATGAAGATCGACGATAAGAATGTTATGACTTTGGAGTCATGAAATATCATTTCTGCCTAAAGAAGGAAGTGCGAGATTTCCCTTTTGGGCGTGATATACCTTAAATGAGCAACGAGCAGCCTTGTATATTCCCTACTCGTCGTTCGTGCCTGTGTGTAAATCATAAATACCCGGGAAAGGAACTAGTTTATTCATAATTCGAATAGTGAAATTACGAAGAAACGTTAGTTTAACATCATTTCTTAGAATGTGCTTTTCTCTCGCTATAAAATCAATGCGCTACTAATACGGGTGCATGTTTGCAGCTCTCTCGTTTTAAGATATGAAGACGAATTCGATGATACATGGCAAGTTCACTAAAAATACGCCCATCAAGATGCGTATGCGAACATAACTTCTTGTAGGAATCTTAGTGTTCGATTCGTGGTATTCTTTCCCATTCACCCATACAGCAGAACGATTCTTGAGGTTGGACGGGAAACTGTGCGAAATACTACTCATTCATTTCGAATTTACATTTTAATTTTTTTCTCCAAGTGCCAACAATGAATTTAAAATGAGTAGCATGATATGATACAACTCCGATCTCAAATAGAGTGACGCTATGTCGCATGTAAAAAGACCACTAATGCTCAATAAACTCCTTCCCTTAGCCATGAAGTTACTATAAGAAACGTACGAGAGAAGTGCTAAAAAAACTATCTACATCAGGGGTTTCTTATACGGAGAACGTGGTGATTTTTTAATGGTTAGGCGAAAATATAAAAGGTAATAACTTTTCACTTCGCTCCAACTTTCATGCAAGATTTCAGAATCAAAGGTCGTGATACCACATCTACGAATAACTATATAAAATTTTGTAGGCACAATGTTACCAGAAAAAGGATGCTAAAACAGACAAAAATCTCTTTATTATTGTGCGCATAGAAACGTGCTTAACATTAAGCTCATTTAACTCTTGAGGGGTCGGTGCCTGTCGCTTAGTCCGTGTTGGTATATTTTCTAAAAAGAGAAGTGCCAAATTATTTCTAAATCATTTGTATCTATAAGGACGAGTCAAGTATTTTTCAGTTCATTGTAATTTTTTAATTGGCTGTGGAATTCAGGATGGCTGAAAAAACGCTCTAAGTGAAGTGTAAGCAAAAAATAGTCAAATACAAAGTAGTAAAAGGTAAAAATTTACCGTTTTAATTGTGCCGTGAAGCTCATTCCCATATAAATTCAAAGTATTCGAGCTAGAAAGCGAGAAAACGGGAAATGAAGAAAAAAGACGTAGTAATAGATGCAGAAAAGGACGACGTAACGTATAATAATAAAAAGGTAAAAAGAGAGAGAAAGCGGTAAGAAGGGGTGAGAACATATGAATGGCTCCTGAGACCTACACCGGCGTGGACAACGGGCAACTCCGGATATCCCCTTCCCCGCGCGCTTCGGGTTATGCTGCCCCGACTGTCCGTGTAACCCTGCATTAACCGGAACAAAAGAGAAGAAAGAGGTACGGAAAATCCCTTCAACAGATCGCCGATGCGTGTATCGGTTGAATTTTCGGGACCCCACAGCTCCTTGTTGCGCAACCTTATTCTCTATGGGCGATCGCTGTGCGGATATGCATTGGTTTTTCGAGAGATGAGAAAGGTGGGTGGAAAAGGGATCAATGGGTGAGACGAGGGAAGGATTGGCATTGTTGTCCGTGGTCCACGTGAAAGGAGAAAGGTCCCTCCCGGAGGGCGGAAAAGGAAGGTCATCGCTCCCTTGGGGGAAACTGGAGTCTTTGCAGAATCTCACTTTCCCACAGTGGGACCCGGCCGAGTAGTCTGCGACCATCCCGGATGGCCCGTCCAAGGTTTCATCCGAAAACATGCGAAAAGGGTCGACGAACCCGAGTATTTACCCAGTTCCTCCCAGATCTAGTTTCCGCGCATATAAGCCACCGTAATTTACTTGCACCTCGGGAGAAAACTTGAAACTTCGGGTCGTCTTTCTTTAAAGAGTCCGTAAGGGTTTATTTTTATTGGTGTGCGACGGAAAATCAAATTTGTTGTTGCCATCAGAACGATTTAATTTAGAGTGACGGAAAACGCACGTGTCCTACTCGAATTCGAATGCATTACGTTATTATTGGGAAATCTCCACCTGGTTCAAGAACAAGAAAATTTAAAAATGTACTTGCCATAGGTATCTCCATTAGTCACAACAAGGTTAAAAACCCATATGCGCATTTCGGTTACAAAGCAGCCGTCATAATCTATTTTCGGTGTATTATCACTGAAGACGGCTGCTTTGTAGCCGAAATGCGCTTATGGTTTTTCAACCTTGTTGTGACTCTTGGAGATACCTAAGGCAAGTACATGTTTTTAATTGCTTGTTCTTGGATTTTTTTCAGCCATAAGACGAGCTCGATTGTTCCCTGTTGAATTACTCAACCTGGTGGTTATCGTTACATTAATTTCTCTTGTTTATCGCAGGCGGTGTTATTAGAAAGCATTATTGAGTTATGAACGACGTTTATAAAAAGTGGGTGTAATATGTTATGTTTTTTAAAATAGGTTTACCTTGCGTTTTACATTTCAAAATATTCTCGATTATCAATTTGGAACGTTCGCCCATCCAATCATTTATTTGAGAGTTTCTATGCGGCCCACGGCGCATTCTCACATTTGAGTGCGCAGGACAATGGTAATATTCTGGAATCCTGACGTCCTAGGAACATTCAATAGTTGCTTTTTTCCCTTCAAAAAACTCCAGTAATTACCCCTGTATAATTCACATCACATTATGGCACGTTTTTTATATTCACTTTTATTAATTTTCCAAAAAAATCATATTATTTATGGTCCCTTCAAAAGTATCCCGGGCGGCCGCCCTGACGTCCTTCAGGGAAACCCTCTCACGAACGAGTCGCTTTTAGTAAAATTGTTGTTTAACTCCTACTCTAAATGAAAGAAACTCAATGTAATCCTTTATGTCCGAGCACAAAAAAGACTTTACATTCTCGCAAAAAATTCATTCACTCACTGGCCGCCTAAGAATTCGGCGCACAAAACGAGAAACCTCTTTTTCTTCGGAGAACCGAATTCACCCATTTTTCGATCCCGAGTCAAAAGGTTAAAAACAACCTTTAAAGATGGAAAATTTATCTATCCCTTTCAATTTGTGTCCCACCTACCATCAAAACATAACATACAAAGATACACAAAAATACAAAAGGGATCATTTTTCTCCATGAACAACTCGAAGGGAATCCAAAATAAGAAACTCAGTCCTTTCCATCTCCCTCTTTCTTTCCATTCTTGCGCATACAATCCGCAACGTGCCGCGATGGCATCTATCCGAGGCATTCTAGACCTCGCGTGGGATACCCACGACAAAAGGGGGGAGCAAACAGAAAAAGGGTTTTCGGTGGTGGTGTGGGAGGAGGGACCCCGAAAGGGTTGCGTCGCGTCCCTTGAAAAGCAAAGAGGGAGAAAAAGGTTTTTAACCTTTCGCAACCTGTTCAGACCTCAGGTGTTATTTTTTTGGCCACCCTTGTTTTCGCGAAAGGGTTTTCTCGGGGAGGCCAGCGTAGTGATCCCGAGTGAGGTAAGTCCTTTGTAAGGTTGTGGAGAGTTAGGGATTTCTCCGAGTGAGAGTGCAGAAAGGGAGAAAGGAAAGAGGTCGGCGACCGCTCCTTCGGAAATGGTGCGAAAGAAGAACGGATGTATTTGAGAGGAGGGGGCGAGTGGGCGGGGTGAAGTTCCCGAAAAAGGACGAAGGGGGAGTAGGACTAAAGGGGTTTTCCTTTAAAGTGAGGGGTTTTATTTTTGCAGAAAGCCCCCTTCTTCTAAAGATTCGACGGACTTTGGAGGCATGGCCGGTGATGGTTGACGGTGGTTGAATAGAGATGGGCGGGTAGGTTGGGAAAGAAACTGAAGGGGTGGGTGAATTGGGGTGGAAACGGGAGTATAGGGGGTGTGTTGAGGGTGGAAAATGGTCCCTCTTCTTTCCTCCCCTGCTCCCCATTTTGCTCCTCCTCCTATTACTTCGGCCAGGGTCAACGTACGAGGGAAAGACTGGCGCAAAAGATGAGCTGCAAATGGATGAAAGAACGTTAGGGAATATTGTTCGGATCCTTCTAGGGAAGGGATCCGTAATCCTCAAAAGAGGAGAGAAAATTCCATCGGTGCTTTGGAATCGGAGTCTTCGCGGAGAAGTGGGCGAGCTCGAGGAATTCTCTCTCGCCCTCTCAAATGAGGACGGAGGGATTAGGAGTTTTTTTAAGATCCAAATCAAAATATCTCGATGAGTTATTTTAGGAAATGATTTCCTTGAATCGACGATAATGATCCGAAATGTCGGGAACTATGGAAGAAATGATCCCGTCGCTCGGAAAATGGAAGAATTTAGGAAAACGTATAGGAGCTTGGGATAGATTAATTAATGCAGAGACTAAAGATTAGCAACTAAGAGAGCATGTATCTATATAATATCTATACAATAATATAATTCACCAAATGTGTGTGGCAGGGGGAGTAGTACACCAGATTCCATAAAAAAATCTTACTTGCAGGTTAGAAGATTCTGTTGTGATCTCCAATTGTTCTAGGAAAATAAAATGCTCTATATCGCTCCGTCTAACCGTCTATCTCACGTATTTTATCATTGTGATCTTGCATTCCTATATAAGTGGGTGCTTCAGTTATTCTGAGTACTTCCTCAACTAAGCTTTTGGATCTGTATTTCTAAGGTAATTTCAATATCTCAATATTTTGAGTAACAATCCTTGAAGACTGCACCATAAAATTTTATTCTTGCCCATGCGTGTTTCTTTACAGATATATCCTAGTATCACACCAGTAGAAAGTTATAGCAGACGAAAAATATTATCTTGAGTAGAATGAAACATACCCAATTAAAAAAAATAACACCAATTACAGGCAGGATTGGAAAAACTAAAATTACGTCAGTAAGGAGAAAAGATAATTGGTCTCCAATATTGGGCCGTCTAGCCTAATGAATTGCAAAATGTTCCCTCAGAAAAGATTATAAATCCACCTATCCGGGCTGTTTACGTTAAAAATTATGCGTCGCTTACCAAGTGACTGAGCTTTCTGAGGGAGTTCACCGAACTTTTAAAAATGCAGACGCAGTGTTAGAGGGCAACGGAAGGACTGCACTTGTTGACGATTGTGAAAGGTCTGGCCAAAGGAATGAAAACACACTGGTCTAAACCCTTCTCATCCCATCCTCCTCTTCCCCTTTCCGCCCCCTCCCCCCACAGGTTGCATTCCACCCCTTTTCGCCATTCCCAACCACGACTCGACCCCAGCGAAAAACCCATCCCATCCTCCCACACCCATTGCCAAAAACATCCCCTCTCATCTAAAAGCCTCCTCAAGCCTGTCCGTCCTCCCAACCCCCTCCCCTTTCCTGTCTCTTCGCACGTAACCTTGTTTGTGCCATCTCGAGGCGGTCTTCGACCTCTATACATCCTACCCTTTTCTCTCTCTCTCCAACCATCCCTCTCGCCCTCTAACTCATCCGCTTCTTTTCCTCCCTCTACCTCGAGTTCTGTTTCCATATATTCCTATCCTAATTTCTCTCTTCGGTCTTCTTATTTGCCCCTCTCCTTCCCTCCCTCTGCCTCCCTCCCACCCCTTCTTGCCTTTCCCTTTCTCCACCCCCTTTATCTCCTCCCTCTCGCCCTCCACCTCTCCCTACCACACTCCTCACTACCTCTACCTCCCTCTCATCACCTCCCTCTCTTCACCTCCCTCTCCTCACTTCCCTATCTAGACCTCCCTCTCTACACCTCCCCCTCTCTCCACCTCCCTCTCTCCACCTCCCTCTCTCCACCTCCCTCTCTCCACCTCCCTCTCTCCACCTCCCTCTCTCCACCTCCCTCTCTCCACCTCCCTCTCGCCACCTCCCTCTCTCCACCTCCCTCTCTCCACCTCCCTCTACTTTTTTGCCTTCTGTCTACTTGATCTCTACCTCCCTCCCTCTTTTCTTTCTCTACCTTAAATGAATCACTAGAGAATTATCGAGCTCGTCTTACGGCTGAAATTTTTAAGAATAAGGCTTTTAAAAAAATGAAAACCTATCTCAGGTATCTCCAATTATTGCGGCTATTGGAGATAAATACCGGAGATAAATAATTTTCCAATTTTTTAAATTTCAAGTGCTTATTTTTGAACTACCTTTAATGGTTAAATGTAAGAAGGGATTACATAGTCTCAATTTCTCCCGAATACACGTTCGTCTGCCTCCGTCACTTTTTCCTTTCCTTTTCCCCTACTTCCCGCTTTCCTCTCTCTACACAACTTCCTCTCCTCTTGCTCAATCTCTTTTCGCCCTCTATCGCTCCAGACCGCTCTCCTCCGTCCCGCATCCCGATCCTCCTATTTTCATCAACAGGGCGCTTCAGTCTTCCCGACGAGATCTTCCTTCCACTCCCTCTCCTTCCTCCATAGTCAATATGTTCCGTCTCCACTAACAGACGGAGGCACTTGCTAGTGTAAATACAAAACACGCCACTAAAGCGCATCCATCGGACCGTTTAATTTGTTTGCGCGCCGGCGTGACTTATAAATTAACCTTAAATATTTACTTTTGGAAGTGAATTCTGTCAACACTTCGAACTTTTTACTGTTAAAGTTTGCGAGAGTGGTTTTGCTAACAAACTTTTACTTCGATTGTTTTTCATAGAATAGGCTTAATCTTAGAAAGGAAGTTTTTCCTATTCTCTGTATTATCATATTGATGGAGCCAAAATCTTCTGTAATAAAATAAAACATCCGCGTTAACCAGATATACATTTCAGCCACGAGTTAGTGGTGTTCGTGATTGATTCACCGATCGTTAATTCGAAAAATAATCTAAAATAATCTGTAGAGCTGAGATGCTCGAGTGATTTACTCTATCGTTTGCCAACTATAGGAGATTTCTTGATTGGCTAGAATGGATTCATGCAGTAAAGTAACTTCTGAATTTTCTAAGAACCTTTATCGTAATAATTTAAGCACAGCATCGATTACTTGAACTAATTTGGGATGAAATAGATCGGATTACGATTTATTCAATCAATCGAACAGCAGCAATAAAGTCTGCGAGAATGAAGAATCCTGTTAACATTTTACTCAAACGTCCGTTTTTAGGATGCGCTAAATTTATCGTCGCTCTTTTGCTGCTAAATTTCGATTTCTTTTAACAAGAAACGATATTTGGAAAATAAAGGCGTGTATAATCGATGCTCTATTGTCGAAACCATCGGCAAAAAAATTACAGGATTGTGCTCTTGAACTTTCGCATATTTTCCCTTGATTTCCAACTGCGCTACCGCACATTCATTTTTGTATCATTTGGTACCAAGACGACTGCCCTTTCTCATACTTTCTTTGGACTTACGAACTCGAATCAATATTTAACCGGATAACTAAAAATGTGTCAAATCACACAACCCATCTCGTTTCCAAGGATCTTCGATTCAAATCCCACCTCATTTATTTAACATTCGCGTTTAAATTATTACCCTGGAATCCGTTAATGACATATGGTGTCATTGAATCATACCTACACTCCAACTAAAATTCCGTCTTACCGTATCTGGAAAGAATGCCCTGTAGTATTTTTCAGTTCTAGCGATGGTTTCAAATTATCAGCGGTTAAAATTATGCCACCCATACCTTAAGTGTATTCGGAGCTATTAAACTTTTCGAAGTTCTTCTCGTACTCCATACACACAATTCATGGTCTGCCATCTCAAGCCACTCTGGTGTAATGTATCTATACTGATCCTTAACAAATCGACCCTTCCTCGTATTAATCCGATCTCGAATAACCCACCCACGTGGCGGTCAAAACAACAACAACAACAACAAGCATTAAGTATCCCCTTTCCTACAGTAGTCCATCCCTTTCATACCCTTTTTGGCCACCGTTCCTTGAATGCCCATCCTAAATCCAGTAGCATCCCGTAATTCCAAAATCGGGCATCAAGATCCCATTTCGTGCGTGCGTTCCGGTCGCGTATCCTTTACCATCCTCTTCATATACCCTTCTCTTCTGTATACCTTCGGGAGATCGGATTATAAACCCTACAGGGATCACGTGAGAGGCGGGAGGAGTTTCGGGAGAAAATGGTTTCTTAAATAGACAACCCAGTCGATTGTTCGTTTTATGCTGGCGCGGTATAGTACTAGGATGACACGGTCGCCTAATGGGTTAACGTCATCTTATCTCGAACCATCCATTCTACGCGATTCCCAGCTCCAGACCCCTTCACGGCTTTCATCGCGATCTCTTTGATGCTGCCTCCCATCCTCAAGAAAGTAAGGGACTAGATTATAGGACACGCAAGTTGAGTCTAAAGCATACGGTCTATATTACTGTATCTATACGAAAGAAATGCGGCGCAGGGTATACCAAGGCCAACTCCTGCAAATTAATCGTTAGAAGATGAATTAGGTAGATTAAACAATACGAATAAAATGAATTAACTAAATAATTACACCATAAATAGGCCATGGAAAATATCTTCACATTTCGACTACGAAATTGCTGCTGATAGTTATTATTATAATCAGTGATGAATGGCGGACCTCCCATGACGAATGTCCTGAAATCATTATATATTGTACGCTTAACCAATTTTAGCTGTAGGAGTAAATTATATAAAATATTTGATTGGATGATTGTAACACATTAACAGAAAGAGTAACTCATTTCACAGAATTTGGTTGTTAAAAATTATAATGATGAGAAAAATCCATTTATCGCTGTAGTCATAGTCTTAACAGATAAAATAACTACGAGCACCTTATTCAAAATATTTATCAAGAGAAGCGTATGATCTTGATCAACCAAATGATACAATCAGGGCCGGCGTGATATCTTTGGGGGACCCTATGCAAATATGATTTTACCCCTCCCCCTCATTTTTTGCAAGAATTTGTTTCTTCCACGCTGTAAAAAACATATAGAGAACATATGGACCATTTTCCACGCAAAACTCGTAAGCGAATTAAAAAATAAATTTAATAGGTCAAAGGTTAATCATATCGGTTTAAAAATCCACCTATCACCCTATAATCTTTATTGCGGTTAAAATGGCATTCCTTCTCTTTATTTTGTTAGAAAATATTTTTGAGCTCTAATCGTAATAGTCGTGGCTTTTCCCGATGAAAAACAAAAATAACGATTTTAACCTTTCAGCAAGCATATTCCGGCGTAAAGGTTAGTGCATTCAACTAATTTAAGTGACAGAATTGTTTATGCAAAATTTGGTATGTGTAGGCCATCGCGAAGTATGACATTATTTCAGGGGTGGATCTAGAAACTTCCCAAGTTGAGGACGCTTTTCTCCACGGAGGAGACGATTCTCATAATAAAATTCTGTGCAAGCACAAGTAAACACTGATACGTAAAATGACCCTCATAACCACTAATATATTAAATAATGCAGAAAACGACAAACTTGTTTATTGTCGAAATAAAGGTCTGCTGTCACAAAAGAGCGATATTTATCGAAGAAAATAGGTTTTAGGATGCGCCCGCGGGGATGAGGGAGATCGACTACCCCCTTTGGACTGGGCTTTGCTTTATTTTATGCAAACAAATCCACAAACAAACAACTCTTCTAAATATATTATAGATGTGCTGATAATTCTGTCTTAGGTAGAAAGCAATCAAGCGTATTAGTTTAGAAAAATAGTGTGCGCTATTACCTTGTATTCTAAGCACTGGGACGTATACGTTACAAGATGATTATCCAAGAATTCCTTAGGCATGCCCTCGATGAATTACTGCGAAAATGAGGCTAATATACATTCTTCAGTTTCTAGATAAACTATATGAAAAACTAGGTTAGTCAAATAAGCAAGATAAAAACTTTATGGGTAAAATATGAAATTCGATACTAACTGTTTTAGCAACGATGAGCCGCTCTAATCAAGGCGGTACTTTTCTGGAATAGAAAATCCACTGAAAGACTAAGATGTCACCATGTCATTCTTTTACACCCAGCTTCGTTTTCATCGACCTTTAACCATTCATTGACGTTTTTTTCGTCCGTATCTTGGACCTCTTTTAATGATTTAACAATTAATAGAGCGACTTCTTCCGTGTCAATTGCGTTTCCTGGATGGATGCTAACGTTGGAGTGGGCATCGCTCGCCAATCAAGTCCCGTCTCATCAGCGTTGTAGATTTGGTCCGAAACAAGACTTCTCCTTGATTAGTCTTTCCAACTCGTCACAGAACACTGTAGCTCCAACATTATCAGCACTGAGTTGTTCACCCTGTATTTGTAGCTCCCTTATCCATGCCTATCTTTAAACCGTTTTAATCAACAGGAAGAAAATTCAAATGTCCCAGTAATCTCTAATTTTTGGAAAAAATATTTTGCATGATTCAAAATTATCGGCCCCGATATTGGAGTTCCTTCTGCTATTCGTTGGTGGAACCACTTAATCATGACCGAATCAAGTTCCTCGTACGTCACACATTTCATTGATTTTCTTTGAGATGCTCCGGCAAATGTTTCACAATTAGAGACAAATTCTTCAAGTTCTTCAAGACCTGTATTTGATAACATTCCGCACCGTTTGTTGGCCAATTCCGAATTCGTCCGCTAGGCTCGAAACACCTTTTTCGCGTCTTTTAATAATTTCACATTTCTTTTCAACCATTAAAACGACCCTTTTTCGTTTGCTCGACATTTTGAAGGGTTTATAATAACTTCGACAGAGAAATTTTTCGCGTTAAATATATCTTGCTTGGATGACAAAAATTATTAATTTCTCTCTGAAAATTCCGAAAGACCGGGAAACTTTTTCACACCAACTCTTACTTTAATGGGAGTGTGAATTTATATGAGATCAGACTCCTACAATGTAAACGTGGAAATAATTCGACTCCCCGCCCACGACAACAGATAATCCACCCCATGCTTAATCGGACCCCGGATAATCGGCGCTCTACTGTGCTGCCCTTGAAAATACTCGAAATTTGACTGGCTTTATCATCTTGAAAAGAATTCAAAATGAGCGTCGCCGAATACTTTTTGCGATTTTAAATCTCTGTTATTGCTTGGGACTTGATCCGCTTCGCGGGCAACATCAGTGTATCGTGGGAAAAATGTTGCCCGCGATAAATGTGTTGGAATAGTATGCACTAACCCCATTTATCGTGTAAAATTTGAGTATATTTGCGGGTTTCTGTGTTCGACTCTTTTTTCCATGAACGTCACCGCGAATACGGAGGCACCACTGCTCTCTAATGCATCAGCCTCGGAGAGCTTCAGCACCATTTCGACATTTCAAGACGCCCTTTTGGCGAAGAACGCCAACTTTTACTGCGCCGACTGAAATTTAAATTTAGTCCATTGACCGTAAAAGGGGTTTTCTGCCCTTTTGAGTATTGCCGTCCAATATATTCCGAAGCCGAAACGTCTACCTCCTCTTCATTCGTCCCCTCGGTCGGAAAAACAATATGTATAAAAATACGTATAAGGCCGCTTTATATGGGGCTAGCCAAAAGGAAAGCGCCGCTTTTATTTGCTACCGTTGCACGCGGTTTGGCCTTCGCAAATCTATTTCGCCTTTCACCCCTTAAAACCCTTACGCCTTGCCTTCCTTTCAAGTTCTGCCGACGGACCCTATCCTTCCGTCCGTCCTTACAGAAAGGAGCGGGCGAGGCCAAAAAAGGGTTAAAGGGATTGGGCCCTCGCAGAATTTTACGACCCTGTCGAACGAGAAAGTCGACTGCAGAAGCACCCAAAAACGCGAAAATACGAACATAGCAAAACCAATTTCACGCTATGTGAATCATGGAGAGAGTAATCTACAGATACAATTTATAGAAGAAAAATATATCATAGTGGGTTTTATTTCATGCGCAAAAGAAAAAAAGCCTGCAAGTGAAAAAAAGGGATTTGTAAGTGCTCTCTTATGGGGATTTACATAGAGTGGTCGGACAAACAAACGGATTTCTCTTTATATATTAAGATCATTTAATACACGAGTGTTATAGAATACTATAAAAAATGAGAAAATAAACTCGACGTTTTTGGATGAGAAGATGGATCATGGGACGAGATATTTTAGGAGCATCGGAATCTTTGTTGAGGGAATGGGCCGCAGAAGATCGCGAGTTGATAAAAAATCATCTCAGAATGTCTCCGGAGCTATTTGAAGAACTCTTGGATATGGTCCCGCCATTAATTAAAAAACGAGATACCACTCGTATGTACCAAGACAACTTTGGTACATAAATATCATCTATCCCTGCTCCACTTTTCTCCGACTTCTTTACTTTTGCTAGTTCAAACGCATAGCGCGTCCGAATACTTTTCATCTTGGCCTTCACATCTTGTTCCGTCACTCCCGGTAAATTTAAATCAGAAATTAAATTTTGAATAGCATTTTCTCTGGCAGTTTTGATTTTATAATCACTGTTTTTGCTATTCCACAAGCACTCGTAATTTTTTACTAAGTTCAAAAACAACGGTGTGTGGTCCTCTCTCCACATAAAAACCATAATTCTTCCGTATAACTCGAGGAACGATCCAGCACAACTCGCTTTTTTCAGTTCACTCGTCATTCACAGTTTAAAACCAGAGCATCTGTGATGTCTCGAGATGAAAATGCTTTCAATGCAATTGCAATTCTGTTTACACGAATCAATCATCGTTCAATGTGGATGATTCATTCCCATTACTTCCATGGAATTGAACAAAAGTAGAGCTCGCCCCTATTTCTTTCAGTGTTCAATGCGATTGCTCAATGACATTGAATTCCTGTTTATACTTTTCAATTTTTTCAATTTGGAAGTTTCAACCGTATTGTGCAATCGAATTGAACCGTGTAAACGCGCCTTGATGATCTTTATTAGGGCGAGACAGACTAGGAAATCTATTTTTCCAGAGGAGAGGGAGGGAGAATTGGAGGGAGATTGGGAGGGATAATGGGAGAGAGGAGGATGGGAGAGAGGAGGAGAGAAAAGGAGGGAGGAAGACAAAAGGAGGGAGAATGGGAGAGAGGACGGGAGAAAAGGAGGAAGAATGGAAAGAGCCTTAAATTTAATACTTAATCCATGCAAATCCGTCTTATTTGACGGACATTTACGCTAGTACCTATATAACGAGGGGGAGAGAGTGGAAATTGAAATTTTCCAGCACTTCTAAGAAAAATTCAAGCGGGCTTCTTTTGAAACAATTTGTCGAGTTTATATCATGCGCGCATTCCAATAGATAAATTCGGTAGCTCCGATACCCAAAAAATGTCGAGAAAAGCTGCCGAAAAATAGCCGCAATCAGTGGCTATTTACCGTTAGTATATAATTAAAATAATTTTATATTTATAATTAACAATATTTAACATTTATGAGGCTATATTGAGACTATAAGACCTCTTTTTCAATCCTGATTGCTTTGATTTTAGATTCAGGATTAACACTGTAATCGCGTGAAAAACATGAAACACTCAATCGCTGTACGGCTAATGGAAATTTTAATTAGATATCAAGTGTAAGGTTTGCTCAGAAATTCATCTTTCGGATAATTTTAATTTGCCCAGATTTATTTTTGTGGAAAAATTCAACCACTTATGTAGGTTAGGAAACTTCAGCATGAACTACTTAGGCAAAATTAATATCTCGAGATTATAAAAATAAAAATAATGCTTTTCATCATCAGAACCACTGATTATATTTGTTATTATATTGCCATAAAAATGTTCAAATGGATTATCACGACGTGAAGACTCGTACTCACAGGGATACTCGATTGTCATGGTCAACAGTTTGAGTGTCATTTTATATCTAGTTCGACTCATCGAAAATTCGAGTGGTAGGTGTTCGAGTAATCGAAGTTTGACTAACACTGTTTCTTTTTAAAAAGAGGGGGTACCTTTAAGATAAACTTGCAAGTTTCCTACAGGCATACATCGAGAAGCGTAAAAGAACGAGGATCAGGTATGAACTTTAGAATGCGTGTCGGTGGCGGAATGGAAAGTAGTTAGAGGATAGAGAGAGAGGGAAGGAGGAGAAGGGAAAGGGAGGAGTAAGAGGAGAGGGAGGGAGAGGAGAGAATGGAGCACGATTTAGAAGAGAAAGAATGGAAATAGAAGGTTAGCAGACATGAAAGGCAGAGAGAGGGGATTGAGAGGAGGCAAGTTTTTAGGACAATCGGAAAGGCAAAAGGGTTAAGAGGTTCGTGTAATGCGCGGTGTATGAGTGGGATAAAGGAAGCGGTTAAATGGGAGTGGGAGTTAAGGGGAGGGGAGAGGCAAAAAGGGTTCCTTTTTGGAAGGTTTATTGCCCCCTGTCGTCACGGCACGAAAGTGAAAGCGAGAGAGAGGGTAGGGTCAGGGAAAGAGAGAGTGAACGGGAAAGGGTTAAAAAGGGGCGGTTGAAGGTGGGACGGGTGTTTAGCTGTCCCGAAAACCTAAAGGGTTGTTACAATGGGGACGGAAAAAATGGGGGCAGGCAGAGGTAGGGAGGGAGAGTAGTGCTAGTCGAAAGGGTTATGGACAATGTTGCAGGGGAAGGTTAGGTGAGGTAACGGAATAGGACTAGGGGAAGGAGAAGAGTAGGGAGTGGAGAAAGGATGTGGTGGAAGGGAGAAGGGGGAGAAGGGAGGAGATGGTGGAAGGGAGTAGTGGATGAAGGTAAGGGGAAGGGAATAGGAAGGGACTAGAAGGAAGGTAAGGGAATAGAAGGAAGAACGGGTAGGAGAATAAGGGAAGGGGCGCACGAAAAGGAAGAAAAGAAGGAAGAGGGAAAAGAGGGTGAGAAGAGAGAGGGTGATGTGAGAAGAGAGAGGGTGATGAGAGGATGAGGAGAGAAGAAATAGGAGAGAAGAAATAGGAGAGAAGAAAGAGGAGAGAAGAAAGAGGAGAGAAGAAAGAGGAGAGGAGAAAGAGGGGAGGAGAACCAGGAGAAGAAACGGGAGAGAAATGGAAGGGGAGAGAAAGAGGGGGAGGGGAGATAAAGAGGGGGAGGGGAGAGAAAGAGGGGGAGGGGAGAGAAAGAGGGGGAGGGAAGAGAAAGTGGGGGCGGGAATGGGGAGAGGGGAAAGGGAAGGAGAAGGAAACGAGAAGAAGGGGAAGATTAGAGGTGTATGAGGAGGAGGAGAGAGAGGAGAGGAGAGAATGCAGTGGAAAGGGAGGTGGAGAGAGAGGGGGCGGAGGTACTAGTTCGAAGGGTGTGGAAAAGCCTTAGGCCGGATGTGAAAAGGGCTGCACTCGTGGTCCCAGGAGAGGTGAGGAGAGAGGAGGGAGGAAATGAGGGTTTTTGGGGTGAGTGAAGAGAGGGTTAGTTGGCGAGAGCGGTATCGCGCTCATCCTGCGTTTTTTTGCCGTCACTCTCTGTGGCGTGCGGTTTTTATACAAACGACTGAGGCGGCGCGCCTCGTTAAAGAGGAAGGGTTCTGGTATTGTTG
The DNA here is from genome assembly GCA_028673005.1 of Tanypteryx hageni. Classification (NCBI taxonomy): domain Eukaryota; kingdom Metazoa; phylum Arthropoda; class Insecta; order Odonata; family Petaluridae; genus Tanypteryx; species Tanypteryx hageni. The sequence continues at coordinate 120,003,536 of CM054114.1, read as the reverse complement.
GCGATTGTCACGGATGTATTGTTGCGCGAAAGGTAGCGGTCGGTGAAGCAAGTGGCTGATTAGGGCATTTACGTCGCACTTTTTTCTTAGTCGTATCAAAACTATTCGAAAAAACGCAGTGCAAGGCTTACTCCATTGAATACTTGCGTTGTTTCAGAAGAATGAAGCGATTATCCAATTCGATTATATATCTGAAAGTAAGCTTCTAGCAATAAAAATTCAACAGTAGAAATTACTCAATAGAACTTAACAATAAAATTCAATAACAAAAATTCAAATCGTCTAATGGAAATGCTTTAGTCTAAAAACGATATTTTGTGTCATCAATGATCCTTATTATAGTCGTTCAGGTGACAGAGATTTGGTAATAATTTAGACGATTGTTAATTGCATCATTACAGAGTACATGCAGCCAAATCATTATAACTCGAGCTTCAGTAATTTTTCATAAGCGAAAGCGTCTACCTTATACTGGAAGTATGCACTGGAATGCTTACAAGATACACAGCCGTGTATTGAAAACGAAAATTACATCTTATAAACTCCGATATTTTTTCATTTAATTGTTTAAGAATTGACTTTCCACGTATAACTAAGTATCACAAACTAAAGTATTTATGCTGCGATAATTGCTCCCATTTTCCGATGTAATTAGCTCTTGAAAGACTGAAATTTTATCTAGTCTCATCGCATTTGGAGAAAAGGATCAGTACTACCTGTCTGTACTGGCAATTATTTCTACGTGTTTTATGGTACACTGTGGTTTATCCTTGCGTTCATTAGCCGCCATTAGTAGGAACATCAATGACACGCACATCCTCCATAAATTCGGGGCTACCAAATATTTCGAAACGTTTCCCCTTATACTCCATTCTTCCACACATCACTGTCTGCCGAATCAAGTTAAAAGCTTCGTTACGCAGAATCGTAGCTAAGTCGCCAACCACTTAAATCTGTAAGCAACGTGAAACCTATATTACAATGAAGCACGTTGCATTGAAATATCCCTTAATTATTCATACGGAATATTCTGAGAGGCCGCACGTACGAAAAGACGTTAAAAGTAGGTTATATAGAGATTTCGCCGCAGTTCTACAAAAGTGCTCCAAAACCATTTAATTTTCACGACACTTTCGGGTTCTTTCGAACATGGAACCAAATTTAATGAGACTGCGTCGAGTATTTTACACCCTGTAGCCAACAAAAATTATAAAAGTATTGCTGAAATCTACATTTTTCAAATCATTGAAATGTTTAGTCAGGATTACGAAATTAGATGATAAATATTGCGGATTCTCCAATTTCGAAGCAATTTGCTTTCGGTTTCACGTAACTTGGTGGTACGACCGAACATCCTTCATTCACGTGGTGGAATTTCGTTCGGCCTTTACCCAAGTGCTGGTGGAATAACATCCAGGACGCGCGCAGGAACGAATGAGAGGAGGGAGTGGGAGGAGGGGTTTGGGAATGAAGGAAGACTGGAAAAGCGGAAGCGTCTCCGACACAATGCCCCGTAAAGATTGAGGAATGGGAGGAGTGAATGCGCGTATCGCCATCTTGATCCGCGGCACATGTTTCTCCCGGGATGCGCCGAGGAAAATAATAAGAAAACCTCTCTCACGAGGAAACGGGCCCTCCTAATCTCTTTCGAATCGCCGTATCCCATTTTTTTCGCGATCTTATCGAATTTGTAGAACGTTTTAGGAAGTCTTAATTAATCCCGTGATCTCTCTTGGCTGAATTTGTTCCTCCGTATTGTTTTCGTGGAAGCGTCCCCTACTGACACATGCCGAAGCGATCTGAAATTTACACGTGTGGTAGATGCGAGGTTAGAAGTACATACTTTGATAAGGACGAGTAAAATCTTGGGAATAGCATTTCCATGTTTTCTCTTCGACATCTTGGGTCACATCGGTGTGATGTTGTATTTAAATTTGCATTTTATCGCAATTAGGAGCTTTTAATGCTTCTTTGCGCAAAACGTGAAAGAGAAACGCCTTACAAACCTGCAATGCTTATCTTTCTGTCGCGTTTTTCGACTCCGCAAATCGGACGAATTTTTTAATTCTGCCAAGAACAGCTTTTTGGATCACCTAAGTCGATGAACACTTGCTGAAGTTGTGGGTAAGAATTTTGCAGTTTCGATTCGTACATCATGTATCACACTATCACACAGCTGTGTGGAGATCTTTCTTTAAAAATTCTCAGAAAAAGAAGAAATAAAAAAATTCTTTTAAGGAATATTGGTTCGACTTTTCTAACCTACTCCGAATATGTCGTACGCGCACAACAAAAGCAGTACCGATAGAGCAAATGGGAATATTCGCTAAACAACTAATGCCGTAATCGAGGAGCAAAAATATTTCTCTGAGGCAGAGACTGAGTGGACCCCGATGCAAGAATATCTAATGCTCCCTTCTTGAATCATAAATTATAATTCCAGGAAAACATTTAATTTTAGTTAGAAAGCAAGTAATTGTCTTAACTACCGGTATGCCCGTTGCACCTACGCTTGCAATAATTTGTAGTTACAGTTTACCAAGTACTAGTAGTGGAAGAAAAGCGATCGAGGAACTGAGGAGGAGAGGGGAGGCAAGAGTCTGGGAGAAGTGTTACAAGAAATTCACTTAAAATAAAAGACATTCATTTCCACGCATAAAGATGTCTATCAGTGTGTTCCTGCATTCTTTAAAAGTATGTTTGTACCTCATTATCGGAAGAGAACGATTTATATACTTTTACTTACAGAACTTGATCAGTTAATTTACAGAATACATTTTTAGATTGGATATTTGTTAACGACAATAGCATTAAATAACGTTGATTTAATTACGAAATAGTAATAGTTGGAAAATTGAACGGTAGGGAGACTGACAGCTCTGGGGAGTGGAGAAGAGGGGAACCTCTAAAGTCGTAATGAGCAATAATGCGGTTTCCTCTGACGACGAAAGATTTTTTCCACAAATACGCAAAATTTTCATGTTCAAAACGAATATATGGTCCGATTGGACGCGTAGTTGAAAATTGATGGAAGGCAAATGAATTTCCTATCTTTTATGCATTTTTTGGTTGAAGTCCCACATTCGCACGATGATTCTAAGTTTAAAACGCTATTGAAAATTATTTTGCACTGCTTCTCGTAAACGTAGCTCCCATGTAAAATATACGGAGGCTCATACGCAGAAACCGGACAAAATGTTCCCGGACAAAATGTCCCCAAACGCAAAGTACCGGAATAAATATTAATTATTCCCTGTCAGATGTCGATATACTGTTCAAAATCAGTCAGATGATAATGATAATTATATAACGCATTTAAGCCTTCGATATTTATTTTGTTCTGTAAAGGTAAATCAGTAACGTTATCCTCCATATAGACGTTTCTACATATAACGTGTTTTTAACTAACATCCCGACTAGGAAGAAATTGGAAATTTTGCAGGAATACTTCATTCATTTTGTCCTACTTTGCGTTTGGGGACATTTTGTCCGGGGACATTTTGTCCTGGATCCTCATACGCACGCAAGCACGCACGCAGCTTCACGCAAAAATATAGTAAGATTATTTCGATATAAAAGTAAACTAATATTATTTTGTACATGCTTATATAAACAAATAAAAAGCCATAATTTTAGTGTTTCTTAATGATCCACCTCCGCCGGTGGGTCCCTGCGTACCAGGTAGTTTTCCCTAAGATCTTTTTCGTCTCGCACCCCCTTCTGATCTTATAAAACTCCCAAGCTCCCCTCCTTCTCCCAGAAAATTTTATTGTGTTTTTAAGGGTATTTATCAAAAAATTATTAATAATATTAACCAATTTTAATGCCTAAGCGCATGTGTTTATTTAGCGAATTCTAATCTGTTTCAGTATGGTTTCGACGCACAACTCACAGCTGACAATCTAGCGTCATTTTTGGGCAGCCGGCAATAAGTTATCATTACCTAAAATAATCGGTGTAGTTTTTCATATCATTTCTACGTATAATAAATCCATTCGTCTGCACTAGATGTATTATGGAGGTGACAAGTTGGCAGAGCATTTGAATGCATCAATAAAAGTCTTACTAGGTTAGGTATATCATGTAATTAGAAAAGAAATAAAAATATTAAACTGAGCAAATTGGACAGCATTAGGAACATATGAGATATGGAAAATTGAGGTAAAACCGATTTTGGTCCAAAATATTCCGCCCCCCCCCCCCCCCTCCTGGAATCCTCATACGCCCCCCTAAGGGGAGCGCCTCACAGGTTAATAATCACTGCCCTAAGGTGAAATTCCTGGAAATAACGCCCGAATAACTAGTTGAACCAGTTGACATATGCATTGTAAAGAACGGCATTGTGTAGTTTTGTGTACTGCTGTTGAGCACACATTCTTGTTACGAGCGTGTATTATCACCGTCACGATAAACTTTAGGAAGTCGTGGAAAAGTGGGAATTGCTTGGAAGGAGGAAAAAGGGAAAAAATATTGGATGAGTTTAAGGAAGGGGAGGACTTTGTACTATTATTTCTCATCCTCCTCCCCTGCGTCTGCTCGAAGAGGGACGTATTAGTAGCTCAATGAGGAAACCTCCTCACGATGGAAAATAATAGAATATACATAGTTCATTGGAACAGGAACATCGAACATTACGGCTCGCCAGTTAAATAAGTGCGGTCTCCTCATCAAATCTACGTAATACCCTACAAGTTAGCAGACAGGTTGATGGCAGGGGGTTCATGTTCAAATTCTCAGGTCTAATCGTTCTATGGAAAAAATAAAGATCCTCGATATTGCTCCGCCCTACAGTCAATCTCAATTGTCCTTTGTTTGTAGCGCGTTTTTAATGAGCTTAACTTTTCATTTTGGCGTGTCTGTCTGCTATCTTGCTTAAATTGAAACTGTGACGAAACCGTAAACGATGGAATGTTGAAAATTGAAGGGTAGACTTCTGTGCTGCTGCCATTTGCTTTTCTTTAGATTTGAATATTGAAGTTTGAAATTGGACCTATTTAAAATTTTTGTTTCTTGAATATCTCCAAAGATGAAAGCTGAAATTTTGAGCATACATTTCCACATTAATGCCACTTATTCTTCAAAAGTTTAAGAATAATCCAATAAGAAAGTCGTAATTTATTTTGAAGTTAGGGAATTTCTTACACTTTCATTAATTGTTGTCAACGAAAACAATCTTTTACGAACTGAAGTAAATAAGATCTACATATACACCGCCCCGCAGTTATAACGCCGTCGGTTATATCATGGATTCGAATACAGGTAACTCTCGTTATGCGCGCTTTCGTTATACGCGTTTTCGAATATACGCAAATACGCAAAAAACCTTTTTCTGCAAGTTGGGGGTGATTCGACCGCTTTAAGAGTAGAAGTGCATTCCATAATTTCATGATAACTGGATAGGCAGCATCTGCAGATCACTTTGCAGTTGAATTATTACAAAAAAGGTCTTCCGTGTTACACGTATTCGATATACGCGGCGATTTTCAGGAACGTATGTACCGCGTATAATGAGAGTGACCTATATACCGCGGGTCTTCCTTTCTCGTAATTTGGGGAGGGATCCTTCGTTATTTTTTTAACTCAATTTTTAAAAAAATTACCGATCTTTTAAAGAAGCGATTAAGTAAATTTCTTAAACTGACTTTCTATTTTTTATTTTGTTGTTTGTAACAATTTAAAAAAAAATAAAAATTCCGAAACCCGCGTTATAACCGGGGAGCGGTGTACGTAAATATGTTTAATTTCCTTTCGTTTGCACACAACGTAGCTAATGAAATAAAATGGATTATCGACGACGAAGAAATGAACGTAAATACGCTAATTTTCCTTTCTCGCGGACAAAGTGCTTTTTAAGCGGAAATGAATGAATTGTTTACGACGAACGATTGGGTCACAATTACTCAAGTGAGATATGTTTTAAGTAATTTTCGATTGCTTTACTTATATCTCCGATGGTATACAAGATGGAAAGCTAAAACTTGGGTAGCACATTTACACAATGATGCCACTTATTCTTGAAAAGTTTGATTTTACAGAGTTTGGTAGGTAAACGTTCAAAAACTTTTAATACAAAATTTATTCTGCTCTAAATTTAAATGCAATTTTGAAAGTAACACCTATCCAAAAAGTATAATTTTATGTAAAATATATTTTTACGTAGAATGATTTGCGCAACGCAGTGTTAACTTAGCTATTAAACCTGTCATTTAAACGCTAACTTCACCTTCAAGTGGTATCCCCCGTTATAAAACAAACGAGACGCTGGTGATCGAATGTGGCGGTATAACCACATCAAAAATAAAAACGCGCTAATTTTATCCATGTTCATCTCTGATTAATTGGAAAAGATAAGAATATTATAAGGAGAACAACTGTCCTTCAGTAGGTCGGTCTGCACTCTGGCAACCTGCCTATTTCTACCAAATTCCGCGCCTAAAACGATTCGGGAAATATATTCCGGAAAGATACCAGACCTTGAAAGGTGGCGGAAAAACAGGTCGTTTCTCAACCCCCTTTCCTCCAAATGGAGCCCCCAAGATGCGATCCCTCGCCATTATTTCGCCATTTCCTATCCTTTCGCCCCTTTTAAAACTCCGCGAACGTACAATCAATATGCCAGACTTTCACGGTACGTCGATTTATATGGCGCTCGGAAAAATTTCGCGTTTGGCCTTGAAAATGTCGTCGAGCATGAAAGGAAAGGCAAAACAAGGCGAAAGGAAGGAGCAAAAACACGTCCGACCAGTCTAACACGTGCGGAGTGACCCGAGTGTCAAAGCGAAGAATTTTTTAAAAAAGCTCACTCGGTCATCGTTCCTCGACCTTATATTTCGAGTGCTTACCAAATGACGTTTTTAAGTGTTCTTTACAAAAAGTAAAAAAAGAACGCCTTATGGTCAGGTCGTGTCCGTCCGTCTGCATGATTCATCTCAGAAACTACTGAGCGGATGTTCATGCAATTTGGTATTTAGGACATAGGGGGGGAAAATAAGAAAATGATATAAATAGTTTATGTGACCTAATCGGGAGTGCCACTTTACTGGTGACAAAAATAAACTTTCTTTATATCTTGTACAATATCACTTATAACAAAAAAGTCTTGAAACAAAATTGTAGAACTAGTTCCGCTTTAGGGTGACGTCCTATTGTTTAATTTTACGTCTTTAACCTGCCGAAATATACTACTTTTACGACTTTAATGTCTTCTAATAACAAAAAACGGTTGAGTATCCTAAGTGCGGATTACAGCGACAAAGCGTCTTTTCTGTGTACATATGTATTATAAAATAACCCATTCCGAATATTACTTCAGCTGCAAAGTAGCCTCTCTCATTATTAATTCTTCCTCACTCGATTCTTTATAAAATTTATTTTCAGATTGATGATCCTTTTTAAAATATGATTTACCTCATCCTTTTTTATGGCTAAAGCTCGTTAAACTAGATTCAAGTTTTAAGGTGAGCTCATAATTCATCCTCGAATTATCCATTTTTGGTGAAACATGCGAAAAAAAACTTTTTTAAATCTACCATTATTAGTTCCTTATCTATGCTGATTCCCCTAATTGCATTAAATATTAATAATAATAATAATTCAACACAAAGGAACATAAATTAACGCAACGCATTACATTGGGGAAGAAAACGTGGACGAGAGGATGTACTTTGGAAAAAGATCGAGAGATAAGAAGAGGAAGTGAGGGAATGAGTGAGAATGAGACGAACTGAACGGAGAAAAGATAAAAATAAGAGAGAAAAAAGAAAGAATTTAAGTGAGAGGGAGAGTTGGACGGATATATGAATGGATGCATAGATAACGGAATCGCCTTTCTCAAAAGTAAGATTGAGAGACTGCCATATCCTCCATCGCAACCTTAAAGAGTCTGATATACCGAATTTATTCGCGTAATTACCCTCACTTTTTTACGCCAAAACAAGGGGGTCGGCCAAATGCGCAGTTTTCCCCTCGTGAAATCTTTTCAGAATAAGTATGCCGATATAAAACAAAACATTGAGTGGTATTTTATCTCCGCACAAACTGGTTACAAGATCATCGTTTATTTTATTTTCACGAATCTTCGCAATTTCTTCTCGATGGTGTCAAGGAAAAGGTGGGGCAAAGTTGTCACAAAGTAATTTAAATGCCTTTTCTGCAGGGTTAGATTGAGATTATCATTTTAAAAAATTTTAAAATGAGATACAAACTCGACATTTGGACGTATGTACAGCCAAAAGAAACATATCTTGTCAAAATAAAAGAGAAAAGCGATAGAAAAATAATCTTTCATTTCCTCCTGGTGATTTGGATGGGGCAATTACGCGATGGAGGCAATTACGCGAGTAAATGTGGTATATTCTTCGTGAAGTCGCCGAATATCGGTATTAAGAAAATCTGCAAAACGAGTGTTTGTGTGCCAATCGGTATATGCTCATAAAATCTTGGGGCACTTCCAGTTAGAAGTGCTAAAATAAGGTAGATTATGGCATCGAGAAATCGAAAAGAGTCCCGGGTTCGATTCCAGGAAACTTTCTTTTCCCCGTTTGATAATCGTACCAAAAGAAGGATATTTTTTAAATTTGCATTTGAAAATAGGTTTGAATCGAGACTCAAACGTGCGTACGGAAAATAGAGATACGGTTCTTTTTATTGCAAAGAGAATTTCAATTCCTTACTCAGACGAGTAAATACGTTACGTAGAAAAAATAGATTGGAAATGGTGAGAGACTAACTTAGGACAGACTAATAAATTAAGGTTGAGGTAGGTCAGCCTACTCGGCCATCTACAGTAGAAGGTAATAGAAAAAGCCGAGGAAGAGAGGGAAAGAGGGGTAGGGAGAGATGGAGAGGAGAGGAAGATAGATAGATGAAAGGGTAAATAGGAGCGAGGAGATAGGAGATAGAGAGGAGAGGGAAACAAAGAGGAGAGGAAGAAAGAAAAAGAGGGGAGGAGAGCAGAGGGTTGGTTAGCAGTGCTTGAGGTGATAGAACTTCCGGTCCTGGTAGCAGCAGTCAGTCAGCAAGCGACCCTGAAAGCAGGTCGAAAAACAGTTGACAAGACTAAGGCGAAAGTCTTCTCTCTCACTAGATTTCGAAGAAGAAACAAAAGTGTTCTCTCGCTCTCCCTCCGCTGCGAGCGAATTCTTCGCAAGGATGAAAATCTGATTTTCTTCTCCCGAAGACTCCATCACGCTCTTCTATAGACTCAGTAGGAACACAGCCACCCACTCACACTTCATCTTTTCGCGACGGAAATTGGACAATTTTCAAGTAAGTGAAGCCTTAATTTTGGAGTCACTCCCACTTTGTACGTTATTGGCATTCTCGACTCTATGCAAACGTCAGTCATTCAAGTCGACGCGTTAAAAAACAACTTTCCCGGCGCTGTTGAGACAATTAAAGCTAAGGACCTTCATTTTATAGTTACTGTTATTTTTTCCCCGAGTTAAAACGTTCTGAAAGGAGGCTGAACGAGTTAACTCGTCCGCCGGAAATTGGGAGGAAACGGCGCAGATAAGATTTAAAAATTTTTCGGGATGGGCAAATGTTGCCTTAACCCGCGCTGGTGTTTTGTCCGAGTAAGAGTTGTGTCATAAGCTCTCTCGTTCTTTATTTTTCAACTGTTGACAAGAATATCTCGAATACATTAACGGCACGTCGACCTCCTTCGGCATACGTGATGACACGTTTTCTCCCAAAGCACCAGTAAATAGGTTTAGAAGATTGAGCGAGCTGGGTTTGACGCGTGATAGCAAATAGGGTTTATTTCGTCCGTCTTTTGTTTTTCGTATATTTCCACGGAGGCACCTCAGTCCGTCCTCTAAGTAAAAGAAAGAAACGTTGAGATTGCGACAAAAGCTTCGTGTCTGTCGTGAACAACTTCGGGCTATTAAAGTGTGGCTAATTGAGCGATTACAAACAGTGACAATTATTCTTGACGATGAATAACAAATAACACGTGAGCATGTTTAAATAGGCTCGATTTTATATGGCAATGTATTACTTTTGAAAACATGAACATCGTTATAAACTTGTTGGGTAGGTGGTTCAAGGTCGTGGTTTCTTCCGATCAGGCGATGACTGGATGTTTGTGTCATTGCAGGTTGATGTTAGAATTGACTCGATAGTCTAAATCTCGCCCCGACATAAAGACGTGTAATTATTATTATTATCACTAAATCTTAGAAAATTAATTTAAGTGCTGTAAATATTCTTATGCGCTTTTTTCATCAAAGTCGGTGCACAGTGTTTGTCAGCTGATAGTTTATTTTGTTGATACATTTGCACATCTGATCAACAAATTTCTGCAGAACATCGTTTCTTTTATAAAATGCTTATGTTTTCAAATTTTAATGCGAAAAATTAAAAATGCCTTCTTCAAGTAGAAACAATTCTGGAAAATGTTGAACTTTCAAGTAAAATTTTACTGAATAATCCATGAAATTTATATGAAACAAATCATTAAGTTTGAAAACGAATTTTGAAGTACCATATTAACTCGCGTAATTGTCCTACTTTTTCGCACGGTTTTTACACTAAAACAACGGTGGGACATATATGCGAATTTTCCCTATCATATTAAAGTGGGAATATCAGAAAAGAATTATCTTTTCTCCCTCCTTAGGGGTTAGGTGGAAGATGGGACTTCTTAGTCTCAATCTCGCCCCAAATAAAGACCACATCAATCAATCAATACTCTTAGCTCAGGTGGGACAATCGCGCGATGGAGTCAATTAGGCAAGTAAATACGGCATAAATCTTGCTAGAAATACTTGTACAGTATTTACACCGAAGAAGTGCATGCAAAAGTATGCTCAGAAGGGTTTTGCTCGTAGGATATAGGAAACGGGCCATACCGGAAGGGTTGCTTAAACAGAAATGCTGTCACTATAACGACATTTAACGCACGTTTCCCCCAACTTACCCATTCCTTTTCTTTTTCACATCACTAATAATCACTCAAAATTCAATATAACAAAGGTTGCTAACCAGCTATCGCAAATAAACAATTGAGAATTGGACTATCGTCTCAGCATAAAACAAATAAACAAAGTATCCTTCCTTATATGCAGCCCGTCATGCAAAACGCGCTTCTCGTACTACTTATTGCCATTTGTTTCTGTGAATGTCATTCCATCATCGCACCATTAGGGTTTTGGACGAGGAGGAAAGAACCAGCGGAAGGGTCATAATTGGTCTGGGAAGTGAACTTCATCGATGGGCCCCATTTTTGGAGGTTGTGTGTAGCCCTAAACGGAAGTTGAAACGGGAGGGGAAGGGGGCGAAGTGCGAGGAGGGGGAAAGGAAGAGAAGAACATTTCCAACCTCCCTTTTAATGCACACGACGCGATTGGCCGGTAGTAGTTGGCCCTCCCACGCGATGACAGAGCTCATTTCCTACTTGGTTTGGGGTTCGATACACACCAACCCATCGTTTCACCCTCTCCCATCCCCTCCTCTACCTCCATCCCTATCTTTAACCCTCCCCTCTTTATCTCTACCTCTCTCACATCCCACCAAATCTCCCCTCCCCCTCCCTCCTCCTATTCTACCGCTCTCTCCAGAGTCCCCATTCTAGCCACGATCCATTCAAATGTTCCGAAATTAATTGACGTTGGTTTGCTTTTCTGCCATTTCCCAGATAATGGCCTCAGTATAAGCGTCCGTAATTCAATTAGCTTTTTGATTACCAGGTTTAACTTTGTGAAAGTAGCAAGTAATGGAAATGATAGATTACTCTGCACGGATTCCGCTAAATTGGTCAATTTGTTCTCGTATGCGAAGAAGCATTCCTTATTCGCAACGACTACGTTATGGTTAGAAATAACTCGTGGTTAATTGAATAGAACATGCTTACAGTTACGATGGAAAGCTAAATATAAAAACTTTTACTCTAAAACTAATATGGGGTTCGATTTTAAATTTGTCGATCCAACCACCTTCGCAATACACTGTCGAATAAATAATAATTGACATTACGAGCAGGTAAATGCAAAATTCTCGGTCAATAGTGTAATGTACCTTTATATATACTAGCTGAAACGCCCGGCTACGCTCGAGAAAGTTTTCTTTTAATTTACAAACGATTTTTATTATTTATTAATTGTGGTAGCTCTGCTCTTAAGCTCTGCTTTAAAACTCTTGATTTCATTATGGTATTTCGTAAAAACTATATATATAAAATTTAGTTGACATCCGTTGAGCCAATTCTTACCAAATCCATAGTTACTGAAAGAGTTTAATTTGTAATTGTGGCACCCCTGTTTAGTTGATCCGGTCCAAATATGCTATTATGGCTTTATATATATATATATATATATATATATATATATATATATATATATAACGGTACGGAAAATTTTATTTATATATATATATATATATATATATATATATATATGGATGTCAACAAGGTGTTGGGATGAGGAAACCCTCTCTCTGTAGCTGAAGAAGGAGTAGTTCCGAAAGCTTTACGTTTGTGATGTTTCTGTGTTTTTGTGTTATTTTACGTGTGTCGCTTCGACATCCCCGGGGCCTCGCCAACCTGAAGTCGTCTGATTGGTGAGTGCTCACTGGGTTTCCTCATCCCAACACCTTGTTGACATCCATATATCTATTTTACCTTTCCTTTTCCGTAAGTTGTTATATATATATATATATATATATATATATATATATATATATATATATGTACATAATAAATATTATAATATGGTTAAAATCGATGAGGACAGTTCAACACAAACACTTATAAAAAGAAAATATTTATTAATTTTATTTTGTCCGCCCTGCTTTGTATATCTATCCTAAAAATCTTATTTTTGTTTTTTTTTTTAATCTTGCACAACTTCTTCATACAAAATTTCGTTTAAAACTGTTTTGCCCGTTCCTTCCAAATTCATAATTACCGAAAAGTTTAACTTTACAATTGTGTCACCCCCTACTTAATTAATCGGGTCGAAGTATGTTATTTTAGTCATGAATTTATCTGAAAATTATATATACCAAATTTGTTTGAATTCGAGTCGGCCAATTCCTTCCAAAGGCATAATTACCGAAAAGTTTAACTTTGCAATTGCGGCACCCCTACTTAGTTAATCGGGTCGAAGTATGGCATTTTGGCCATGAAATTCTGTGAAAATTCTGTTCCAAATTTGGTTGAATTCGGTTTGGCCATTTCCTTCCAAATGCATAACTACAGAAAATTTTATTTTGCAATTGTGGCATCCCTGCTAGTCTATCCGATCCAAATGTCATTTTGGTAATGTATTAATGTGAAACTTCTATGTACCTACCTAATTTGGTTGAAATCGGTTCAGCCAGATCTTCCCTGATATATACGTACAGGCAGACGGACATTGCCGAAATTTGGACCGACCGTTCCATGGGAACCCCTCGAAATCGTGAAATTTGGATCGACCCTACATTACGATCCTTGACCACGTAGACCGATTTTATTCATTTTAGGCTCGAAAATGTCTCATCAAAACATTGATATTATTAGAGAATTCATCAAAATCGGTCAATTGGTTGCTGAGATATTTTAAACGGCATTTGGACCAACAATGGGGACCCTCGGGTCCCCGAGGGCTGATTTGAATTATTTTTTGCACGGAAACTCTCAGGATCAACCAGAAGCTGTTGCCAAATTTTGAAACTCCTACGTTTATTTTCTGAAGAGTTACGGCTGCCACAGACAGACAGACAAACATTCTCTTTTATTTATAGGATATATAACAAATACTTCGCTTATTGAATCGTTTAAATACGAAAGAAGGTGTGGAAGTTTGATGCTTTTAAAATCTTAAAAACCGGAGTTGCGTAAAGAAAGGCATAGGTAGAGCTATGTGTACATGAAAACATACGCAGGCATGGCATTCAAAATAAAGTACTTGTAATATATATGCCATAATCTTAGAGCAAGAACATGAATTGGCCCAGTTAAAAATTCAAAGCACTCATCCTCGAATTGTACGGTTCCGCCTTACACTTCGCATTAACAGAATTATCTCGCACTGCATGGCAATCAATGTCACTTTATTCATACGGTCTTTAAATAGCCTCCACACATTATAATAAGCATTAAATGTTTCAATTCGGCTCAAAGGTTATAGGAGAGAATAAGGAAGTGATGGTTATTAAAATGCAAATAAATCATTGCATGTTTGCGGTGAAATGTAAGCCCGCGAATTTCTATGGGGAAACCTCACCCAATTCTTACAGTCTTTCCTATAAACTCAGGTACGCAGTGATTGGTGTATCAGATTAGTCGAGTCTACTCATGCAGGATAGCTTCGTACAGAATTATCGACTTCTCTTTTTAAAACTTACAATGGAGAGAGTAGTTACCTCCCATGCCAAGACCCGAAGTATTCTCGCTGCATTTACCCGTTAAATTACCATTTACACCAGCCATAGGCGTTTAAGTTCGTTAAATTATCGTTAAGATCTCTTTGATAGACTTCATGTCAGAATAGCTGGAGCGGAGAAAATAAATGGAGCAATGACGTTTCTGAAATTCTACGTGCGCGCTCAAAAAACAAGAACGGTCGAGACGGAATATTATTATTAAGGAACCACTCACTTAAGTTGGCCAAGGCGACAAGGAATGTCGAGATAATGTAGGCGGAATGTAGACAATAGAATAATGGGGATGGCGGCCGGCGATAAGTGAAAAGGACGCAGGTAGGTGAAACGCACCTCGTGCCACCAGGCACTCCACACTTGATGAATTGATAGTTAAAATTGCGGATTCCCACGTAAACCTCCCGTTATCTCCAACGAAAAATCCTCTCATGATTAATATTCCGTTTCATTTTTTCTCTACATCCCCCTCTCTCGTCTCCATCTCTCTCGTACTTGTAAACTATCTTCTTGTCTCTACTTCTGCCTCTGTGCCTACCTTTGACTCCCTCTATGTCATCCCTCTCTTTACCTCCCTTTCACTCGCCTCCATCTCTTTCCCTCACCTTCACTCGCCCTCCCTCTCACTCGCCCTTCCTCTCACTCGCCCTTCCTCTCACTCGCCCTTCCTCTCACTCGCCCTTCCTCTCACTCGCCCTTCCTCTCACTCGACCTCCCTCCCTCTCACTCGTTCTCATTCCCTCTCACCCGCCCTCCCTCCCTCACACACGCTCTCCCTCTCACTCGCCCTCCCTCTCACTCGCCCTCCCTCTCACTCGCCCTCCCTCTTACTCGCCCTGCCTCCATGTCACTCGCCCTTCCTCCCTCTCACTCGCCCTTCCTCTCACTCGCTCTTCCTCCCTCTCACCCGCCCTCCCTCTAACTCGCCCTTCCTCCACCCTTTACCGTCCACTCTCAGCATCTACCACTTTCCCGATCTCCAACCCTCCCTCTCTCTTCCTCCCCTCTTCCCCTCTCCGTCTTTACTTCACTCTCCTTATCTCCCCTTTCTTTCTTTCCTTCTCTCAATACATCCACCTCAATTTCCTCAAATGCAACATCCTTAAATTTTCTTTCATCTGCCATTCCATCTTCGCTCTCCCTCCTCACCTCCTTTCCCTCTACCTCTTTCCATATCGTTTTATTTCTCTCTCTCTCCCTCAATTGCCACACCTCTCTTCATTTATTCCTCTCACTCTTGCATCTTTTTCTTCTATCTCTCTACCCTTCTTTCATCTTAACTCCTCCATTATCTCCCTTCTTATCCAACTTTTTATTCCTCACCTTCCTCCCCTTTTCTATCCTATCTTGCTCTCCCTTTCTCTCTATCACCTGATTTATAGCTCACTCCCCACCTCCCTAACCTGCCCTTAAAAGGGCGCCCGAGCACACACACATATATATACACGACCTATCCCTATGACGGAAGGGGAGAGGCACCATCGCGTGCAAATAAGCAATTCACTACGCTCTCTCTCTCACTCCATCTCTCTGTCCTCCCTTACCAGCCTCGCTTTTTCCTCCTTTCTCCCGCTCCTAATCCAAAGTCTCCACCCCCAATTAAGACCCCCTCCCCCATAGGTCAGACGGGAGGGACCGGGCGCGCCAGGGTCCAACAAACACGCGATAAGACGTAAAAGTTTCATTTGAGAGTTATTTACTGCTTTTGCGCCCGCACTCACGCACACACACATATATGGCACACCTTTGCGTCCCTTTCAACCTGAGGGGAGATACAGGAGGAGCAATAGAGGGGGGAAGAAAGAGTAGGGGGACGAGTAGGTGAAGGAGGAGAGAGAAAGAGGGAGGATGAGAGATAAAAAGACGAAGAATGGGAGAGAAAGAGGGAGGATAAGAGGGAGAAAGAGGGAGAGGAGTTCGGAGGGAGAAATTGTGGAAGTCCTGGAGGTAGGAGGAAAGGATGAAATGGAGGTTGCGATGGGTATCGGATGTTCGCGGAAGAGAGAAGGAGATAGGAGAAAGAAGTAGGGAGGTATGGGAAGCAAAGGAAGAACAGGTACGAGGGGATTGGAGAGGAGGGAGGGAGGGTTGAGGAAGGGTAGTATTTGGTATTGGAGGAGAGAGTTTTAAAGGAATAGTAGTGAGAAAGATGCGAACGGAATGGGCATGGAGACCTCAAAAACGTATACCATAGAGTTCAGCTTATACAACTTGGTTCCCATGAACTATGGTGTACGTACATTAAAGTAACTGATCGTACTCATTCAGTACAGTACTTTCTGTACTAATTTTTGTATAGTCGCGAATATTAAATCATTTCGCAATTTAAATGAGACAACTTGGCTCACTAATAGGAATTTCGATGCCTCGATTTCAGTCCTCATGGTTTAAATAAACACCGCTTTTTTACTTCTGAAGTAAAAGTTTTATCATAAAATATTCGCATGAATTGTTGCTAACTTGTAGAGTTGACACTCCAACTTCCAAGGAAATATTTTAATAATTTATATAGATGTCACGGTAAATGTGCGTAGTCCGGTAAATGTGTACATTTCCCGGTTTATGTGCACATTTACCACCAAGTTCGGTAAATGTAAGTATAACATACTTTTACCGATTGGATTGGGGAAATGTACACATTTACCTAGAGACACTGGTAAATGTGGATAAACGTCGCAATACAGGCGTCGCGAACATCTGTCGCAGCTGAGAAGTACGGTAAATGTGCGTTGTCCGGTAAATGTGTACATTTCGTGGTAAATGTGCACAACTAAACTAAATTTGAAAGAAGGAAAATTTTACTCGGCCCCACCGGGTTGGGTAAGTTGGTCGAAGTGTTTTTTGTTCCTCCTCACGTTCACTGCGTTCCCCCTTCGGGTTGGGAAGCGTTCTTCTTAATATATACCAGTGGAGCCGAACCCTCGATGATTTTTTTAATAAATTAACGTAATCATTAAAGTGTAGCATTTCTCATTCTTACTTATTTCCACATTTACCGGGAAATGTACGGATAATACGTATTTCTGGAAACTTAAACTTACATTTACCGAGCTTGGTGGTAAATGTGCGCATTTACCGGTAAATGCACCCATTTCCCGATTACGTACCTTTACCGTAACATAGACACTCCAATAATTTCTTTACTTTTGAGTAAAAATGTGATTATGAATGATTATGACCTGAAAATATTGGTCACGCTTTAGTTACAAAACACGTAGGCAACACCCCGAGACGATTCGGGTATCGTAATGGACTAACTGTTCTTCGACATTGTTTATATTTTTTATGATTTCGAAATGAGAACCAAAATTTTATTTCGTCTTCTTTAACAAACTAAATTATCCCGAAAGAATGATAAACATGCGAAAGAAAAAATATTGTATATATTATATAAAACGAGGTCAATATCTGACAAATAAAATGGAATAGCTTGTGAATATGACTTCGCCAAAAAATTGGCTAGAATGAGAATTAAATAGACTATCGAGGCAGGTGATGATATAGTAAAAGCCCATACCACAATTATTATTGAGTAAGCTGAGTGAGGATATCAGCTTCGAAATATCCGTCCTTACCGGCGATTCACCGAGCGTTGTTTCGAGCAAAATCAAAGCTCGGGAATTATCGTAAAGAACGATTTCTTTGTAGTTCAAAATGCATAATTCTGCTCAAAAGTTTAAATCAGGGACAAGCATTAGAAATTGCGAGTGGATATGCGGGCCAAATCTCTTGAGTAAAAGATTAAAAATAAAAATCAATCCTAACAATTTTTAGCGTCAAAAATTCTCCAGAAAATGTTTTATGATTACAGTTTTAATTAAAAGATACAAAATTGCCAATATTAAATATCATGGTTCTCTTTTTCGTCGAAACTTCGTGGGAGGCATATAATACTCTCGAGGGCTGAATGTTGCCCGCCGGCCTTAGGTTGCACTCTCCGGGTTTTAGTGGTTATAGAATTTATGTGACATCAACAGCGCGAGAGAAAGCTGTAAGAGATGCGAGTTTTCCCCAAGTAAAGGAGGACACTATCTTTACTGGTCGGTTTATTTTGCCCGTTGCGTCAAGAGAAACATGCGAGCTTGTGCGTGCGTGAGTCGGACTTTGGTCGGAGGCAGGTCCTTGGGGAACTCGTCCATAGTTTGGGCATCGGTGCGTTTCCGTCAGTGTCTGTTCATTCGAATCTCCAAAAATTGTTTCCGGGTGGTGACGCGTGCAGGTTTGAAGAGAAGCTGCTGTGAACACTTAACACTAAATGTGGGCACGAGCCAGGTTACGAAATGTATAATTTTCACCTGCGTGTTCTACCTCTTAGCCCGAATTTTAGACGAAATGAAAAATGATGATTGCACACGACAAACAAATTTCCTTTACTTTGGTTCAGCCTAAACTAATGAACCGGATATTTTTCGGGAGCAAAATTTGATATCCATGCAGTGGGTAGAAATACATAAAAAGGTAACTTAGGCCATCATTGAAAATTTTCAGCCAATATAACCTTCTTATCTGAATATTGAATGATACCGTTTTATACAATACGAAGTATTTAAACCAAAATTAATGATACTTTGATATCAAATGCACTTTTACGTTGAATTAATTTTACCGATACTACTGCACTTATTACCCTTGTGACCCATTGCATACGTTGTGATAATAGTAATCGTTATAATTTACTTGTTAATATTTGTAAAAAATTCTTATGATTCGTATTGAAGTTTATTACTTTCTCCATATACGTAGTACAGAGGAAAGCATTGTTTTCATGAAAAAAAATCGACTTCGAGATTTCAACGGAAATACAGGTTTTGACCATTTTCTTGATGTCTGTATGTGATAGCTTTTTTGTGGGTGCTCTCTACTCAAAAATTATTAATCAGGTCAACGCGAAATTTTATATTTAACATTTTTATAAAAGTCAGAAGAACTGATTAGTTTTGATAAAAATCGGTCAACCAGAAGTGGGTGTTTACTCTTGTCACTTATCCGTTATTTTCAAATATTTGCTTTAATATTTGATTAATTTAAAACTGTATTAGAATAAAAGTTGTAGGAAATTTAATTTTCTACAACCTTTGTTCCAATATAAAAAGGCTATGGTTTGAGTTTATTTCTGTTCTTTGTAAAGTCTAAAATTTTCTCGCAGTTTCTTAAAATATTTATTATTACGTAACCTATTAGGGAATTTTTAGAAATATTACAGATATGGAGAAAGTCATGTGGTGGCCACATCAGATATTTTTAAAGATAATAACTACCGCGTTACTTGTGCTATAAAGATAAATTATTTCAACCTGACAGAATGGCATACAATCATTGATGAATTGTGATAGATAAAAAAGCGATCGAAAAAAACAGATGCATTTTGGCTAAAAAGCAGGCGACATCAATAGCGATCCAACTGCTGTCACTTATAGAAAGAATGACTTGAATGAAATATTAAGAAATGAAAATCCAATATACTCATTGACGATAACAGTTTGGTTGCATCTTACTAAATGATTACATCTTTCGCTCAATCAGCGATACGCGCACTCACATTCGTCTAACCTCGAAAAAATAACACGACAAAATCACCAAATCGTTTTCATTTCAAACCAATATTTTTTTGGCTTGGGATTACACGTGTTATAGCACGAAAAGCCCTCGAGCATTTTTAGGTCGCTCACAGAAACTTATCGCTGCGGAGAGGGAGCGAGGGAGAAGAAAGGGGGAGGAGAAGGTAAGAAAAGGTCGGGGCAGAGAGACGGAAGATGGGAAGAAAAAAGTTTAGGAGTGATTGCATGGAAAGAGTTAGAAGAGAAGAGGATTGAGGTGAGAGAGAGAGAGATGGAGTGATGAGATGGAGTGATGAGATGGAGTGAGGAGAAGGAGTGAGGAGAGAGGGAGGATATGGAGTGAGTAGAGAGAACAGCCGTGGGAGAGAAGGGAAGAGGGAAAGAAGGAAGGGAAGCCCTATCGTTTCGGCTCCTATTATGATTGAGTGTGGTATCTGTATGTGCGTTCGGGTGTGCGTATGTGAGGCGCGCACATGCGTCTGTGTGTGTGTGTGTGTGAAGGCAGTCGACCTCTTCCTCGTATGTGTTCGATTCGCATTTTTTTCTGGATTAAGGAGGTAGGGCACGTGCGTCGTCCCTTCAGCTCTCTGGACGGAAAACTTTTTCAGTTTCACGATCAATACTTGTTAGTTCGAGAAATAATTACTTCAAGTCGATTTTGCTATATTTTTGGGCAAGGTGATTTTTAAAGTAAATTGGTACATGGCCGTGGAGTTTCATTTTAAATTAAATTTTTTTAATGAAAAATTAAATTGAAACATTTTCAGTTGCATAAAATTCTGTCTGTTGCGAAAGAAGCATACCTAATTGAAAATCTGAGATAAAGCGCTGGGATAAATTCAAAAATTAGAAGGAAGTTACGGTCTATTCAATTTTAATTTCTTCTGAATGGACCTTTGATCAGAATCTATTCATTGGCGCTTAAGAAAAAAATTTAAAAACACAATATTCGAAGAAGTAATATGGAGAATCTAAATAGTGTCAAATACATGCATATTTGATGCCAGTCGAAGATAAACTTAGCGATTACAGTGATGTAGATAAGTTGCATTATATCATCGGGACGAAACATCTAATATTTAAACATTTTTACCTGGATATTAACTACATTCTGATTGAGATTTTTATTTGATAACAATTTAAGTTACAAGAATAAATAATCTACTTGATACTTGGCTAATCACTTGCAAGACGCAAAATTGATTCACGAAAAAACTATTCAGAAATTTCGGCTGCTCAGTGAGCTGGATCAACATGGTAGGATATGTTCATTTACCGAAGGAGCCGATCGCTCCTTCCATATTTATTTAGTTTTCATGCCAAATCCACGGCCTTCTAAATTAATTTTCACGTCCTAAAATGTTTACATGCTTAATTCACCAAGACTCGTCATTACAATACATCAACGCAAAATTAAATCCTTGTCGCGATATTACGGTTTATAATTTCACCGAGATAGAGTATCTAAGAATACATTCGCTCTTGCTGCATCAAAATATAATAATTTTAAGTTTATCTCAGCAATCAATTTGAAGTTTGTCAGCCAGTGGCATTTATTTCGTAAGTAGCGCTCATTCATTCGCAACCCCTTGAAAGTTTTATTTTTAAGGAGTATATATGCGCGATACTACATTGCCACTTCTTCGAGAACTCGAGACTAGGAAGGGAAGTCGACTATGTAAGCTATTTGAGAAATTTCATAGGAGAATGATCATTTGCGAAGTATACGGAGGACATCCGTGCGACAATCATCTTTCTAACATAGGCAGTTATCGAGTGAATACACGTTCGTTAGAGTCGAGTGCATAGGGAGATTGTTAAATGATTGCTTTTTAAGGTGCGTTTCTTAAAAGACAAAGCGTCCGTCGTATCTGATTTGTCCGTCATGCTTTCCACCTATCATCAGGAACTACACCAATGGACATATTTCGAAGAAATTTGGTATTTAGGATTTACATCAAGGTAGAACACGAAAATTACATGCTCGGTTTAAATCGCCCAATTAGGATTGCCTCTTTACTGAAAAAAAATAATTTTTCGCTTTTACTCGTAAATATTCACACAAGAAAATAATTTGTTTCACGAAATTTTAGGACAGAAAAAAATGTCTTACCTCGTACATTTTTAATAGGATACCTAGTTTTGAATAAAATCTCAACCAAAAGTTTTATATAGTATATCTGTATCATGTGGACGCACCCATTTTAACGAGGTATATTTGAGGCCTATTACTGACGCACAAAATGATTGCATACCTGGTTCATATCACCCATTCAGGACTACCATATTTTACAGATATAAAAATGCGCGGTAAATGTCCTACTCGAATCACAATACTCTGCTAATACTACAAGCTATAGGACACATGAAATTTCAAATCATCAAACCAAACAGAATTCAATTAAACACGGCATTTAGAAACCTCTTTAAAATACATTCGTTATAATACCGAATTTGAATATTGAATAAGGAAAAAATCGACCTCGTGAGAGAAACGCGTGGAATTTACGCTACGCTTCTTGCATACATTACTTTTATATTGTAACTGGCCACACTTGGCCGTAACGCGAAAAATAAACGATATAAAAGCGAGCAAGTGACGCGGATGCCTCCGGGTGTGGGAATAGTAGATGGGGCCTATTTTTCTGTCCTCCTCGTCGACTATTTAACGTACTATGCCTTTCAGGGGAAGACCTTGTAATGTCTTTTCTGTCTAGATTGCGTCACCGCTAGGGAACTAATGTGTCACGTGACACCGGGAGGGATGAAGCCAGGTCGATATGGGGCATTTTGTGTCGTTCCCAACCTCGCATTTGGGCCTATTTTCCAAGGTGTCTAGGGAGTCGAGTCCCTAGTCAGCAGGAATCAATGCGGTTTTTATATAGGATTTCCTCGAAAACAAATGGCGTGTATATACGCGGAGGGGTAGATTGGATAACGGTTTGTCAGGCCATTCACCTTAAATGCATAATTACAGGCAACATATAGGATTAATATCCATAAGTGAAATTATTTTATTTCGTAAAGATGAAAATCACTCAAAGAAAATTTGACGCTGTAAAAATGGTAATTCATTTGCATAGCTATTAGCATTTTGGGTAATTTATTGACGGTTAATTAGGCAAAGAGGTGTCTGAAAGTATCTACCTGGTACGTAACAACTTTTCGCTAAATAACAAAAATTACGGATTTATTTCAACTAACTGCATTCATATACTTCTATAATCTGATTAATGCAATTTACACTTCAAAACCTATATGGAGCAGGCTTAGTTTTTTCGAATTCATTTTTCTCTTATTAAAATTAATTAGAGTTACAGCGGGAAACTTCTCCACCATTAGCGACTTAAACGCAATTGACCAAGACGTTTAAAACTATAATCGTCGTAATGAAAAGTCTTGCGTATAGGAATATTAGCATATCCAACAGAAAACATCGCTTTTATGCACACACGCACACCGTATTCTTATTCTAAATCGTGCTTTAAACTTAATCCACAAATATATGATACCCAACAAACTAAGGATGACCTGTGACGGGGGTTGATTATTGCCCTAATCTTATTTCTGTGCTCCCGTTTCGTTCAGGGGAATAGGGATAATTTAATACGATGACACTTAAGATCCTTAATTTACCATCGTGATCCCAATAAAATCGGAAATTTCTCCAGCTCTATTGATAGGAACCGATACAATATTTTACAAGGCTACATTTTTATACAGCTGAGAACAAAGCTACACACTCCGAAATTTTTTGATAGTATCAAACAACGATATTCCAATACCTAAGCGCAAAAAATACTCGAAACCCGATAAAATCAAGCTAAGACTTTCCCTAAATTAGTATGACCAAAGGAACAAAACATTTTTGTCGGCTTAGTTTGAATACATTCTGAACCAGCCAAAACCAAACTATGTACTTGAAATAAAATCAAGCTGACGCCACCTAAAGCCACTCAGTACGCCAAAGGGCGTTGGCAACCTTTCTCTCATTATTAATATTCCAAATTTGCGATTTTACATGCGTGTCGCATTTATATTCACTTTGTCCATAACCCGCAGATCACATATGGCTCTCAAAGCTACAATGAGAAGTGTATCGTGTTATTTAACAATTCCATACCTTTTCACAAAAACTATGGCCGTAAAAACGTTTCTTGTGAATTAGCGCTAATAAATTATTTAGACTTAATTGTCACTAAGATGATGCTACAATTTCTAGATAAAATCCGATGTGAACTTATTACCCGCCGAAGAACTCGCAACATCCAATGCAGCCTCATGAAGCATTCGCAACTACGAATGGAAAAAATTGCCTACCCTCTTATAAGGTATCGGGATAACTACGATACAATACGGTATACAGTTCATAGTACTATTCTTTTAAAAACTTACATTTTTGTAATTTTTTTGTGTATTGCCCTTCCATACGAAATTCCCTCGCGTGGGTGCAAACTCGTATGAGACATCTGTATAATAAGCCATTTTCTCCAAAATACAGGATACTTAAATAATATCTTACGTAATGTAGTAGCCAGATCAGGAGGGTCATACGAGAGCTGCTATAGTGAAAGGGATAGTCGCCAGGAAACAGGCAACCCTTTAGCGGATTACGGAAAAATCTCTCCTCTTTCTCTCTTTCACCCACTCAACACAGATCCTCTTGCCGAGAGAGGGACAGATGACCGAATGAGGGATAGATGTCCGAAAGAAAACGAGGACGAACTATGAGGTGAAAACGATTTAAGCTGAATGAAGGAGATCCCAAGAGAAATAAAAGTAAACGAGGGTTAAATAAAATTAAATAAATCGGAATGAAACGAGGAGAATTGAAACAGAGGGGAAAATGTTATTGAATGAAATGAGTGCGATAGAGCAAGTTACAAAAAAATGGAAAACTAAAATGGCACTTTTAAGCGGTCAGCAAATTCCTCTCGGGATCTACGGATTTTCCTAACAGAAAAAATTGTAATATATTTTTATGTAATCGTTTTCCGCAAAGTTGCTTAATTATATGCTAAAATCTCAAATTTTAAAATAGTAATAACCCGTAAATAGTCATAGCAAAATTATATTTTGTATGGTAATAAATTTCTGCTGGAATAATTCTACCAAAGCAATCATTCCGTCATTTTATTTTAGCAACATTTTTTTAAACAAACATTAATCATCACACAGCACTACCTTATCTCACTACCTAGTGTGAATACTTCGTTTTCAATTATCCTTGAAAGTTTTTAGTGTGTCAACAATAGGAAATGAAATTTTGTAATGTTCCGTATACTGAAATATTTCTTTATAGGAGCGGTTGTGTGGAAAATTCCCATACTCCCGAACGATAATTTAATGAAAAGTTTGCCAAGACAAGTAAGCCTTTCTTATTGGGATGGAGTAAATTCAATTTTTTAGACGTTCAAAAATTATACTGTGATGCGTGTAATAAAAAATAAAAATTGACAAAAAAAACTGCTTCGGCGAAGGAAATTCTATTTTTAATCTTTCCACTCATCATCATCATGCTTCTGTCCGAAGACAGGTTTTAACTGAATCGCTGCCTCCATTTCTCTCTCTCCCTAGAAGCCTCTTTTATACCTCTATAAGTAGTATATCCCTGCTTTATATTATCTAATATTCCTATTCTTTTTCTCCCTCTTCCTCTTTTTCCACTAATTTTTCCTTCTAAGATCGTCCTTTGTAAACACTGTCTTCTCAATATGTGCCCTATCCAATTTGCTTTTCTTTTCCTGATTGTTTTTATTAGCATCCTATCTTCTCCCACCATTTCTAATACTTCTTCGTTTCTCTTCCTCTCTGTCCATTTCACTTTCATCATTCTTCTCCATACCCACATCTCAAAACTTTCTAAATATTTTTCCTCCTTTCTCCTTATCGTCCACGTCTCTGCACCATAAAGAGCTATGCTCCATATGTAGCATTTTGCTAATTTCTTCCTTGTTTCTAGATTTATTTTCTTGCTTGTGAGAAGCTCCTTCTTCTCGTTAAATGCTGCTTTTGCCATTGCAATCCTACTTCTGATGTCCTGTGTACTACTTCCATCCTGTGCTAAAATACTGCCAAGATATTTGAAACTACTTACTTGTTCCAATTTTTGGCCATTTACCATTATATTTAATTCTTTATGTTCCTTTGAAACCACCATGACTTTCGTTTTTTCTGTATTGATCTTCATTCCATATTGTTGGCCAACCTCAACTAGTCTGTCTGTCATCCTCTGAAGCTCTTTCTCGCCTTCTGCTATTAAGCCCTGATCATCTGCGTATTTAATGGTGGTAATACTTTCACCTCCTATCTTAAATCCTTTCTCTTCCATCAACGCTTCTTCTGTTATTGTTTCTGCATACATATTAAATATCGCTGGTGAAATAGGACAACCCTGCCTCACTCCCCTCCCTATGGAAGTACTTTCTGTTTCTTCTCCTTCAACCCTGACTCTAATCTTTTGATCAAAGTAAAGGTTTTTAAGCAGTCTTTTATCTTAAGAGTCCAAAAAAACTTGGAGATTGAAAAGAAACCATCTTAAAAGTGCGATACTCGTTCCCGTGGAGAAATACGTTTCCTGTGTCGATTCCAGGTTACTTATCCGAATTTTAAATTTTTTGGGGGTACGAATTACAATCATCTACGTGAGTAAAAGAAATTCACCTTCCACTTCCACCTAGAATTGGATGAAATCAGCTCAACAGAAGGTAACTCGGGATTTATGTATATGATAACAAGATATTTTAAGATATGAATACCTCTTCACAAGTTAGCGAAAGTATTACAACAGGAAATCCGCAGAGAGGTGTAATTGCCTTAAGGTGCGGTGTTCTCTAGCCTGATCCCATTTGAGTCTACAACAGGAAGCTTGCTGCCGACATTTTCACAAACGAAACGAAGTCACGTTTACACCGACCTATGGATTCTAGCCAGTGACGGATCCAAGGGGGAGGGAGGGGGGGGGGGCGATTGCCTTCCCCTTGGACGACCCCATTGCCGTCCACTGGGTGCATTCTTAAATTCATTCCGCGCAACAATCATTGTTTCTACACCGAAGATTAAGTCTGTATGACAAGGGAAAGAAAGATTCTGATGGGGATAGGGATTTTCAAAATGTATGGTCGTCGGCTGAGGCGGAATCAAGAGGACCATTGGGACGATCGCCCCCTCCCTTGGAACGTTTCTGGATCCGCCCCTGATTCTAGCCCGTTCGAGAAGACTTTCTCATTAAAACTCCACTTTTTTCTTATGTATTTCAAATGATCAGTGAACAATTTTATATACAGGAGTGACCTAATATCGAACTCGCGTCTTAGGGTTAACTGGATATTTTATTTTCGCTACCATCATTTCAATACCTATATGCAATTATCGATTATGAAAATCTTTTTTTCTAGATTTATATGTGTGTTGGTATAATTGTGTGGCTTTTTAGGTTTCCGATTTCGATGATGGAAAACTTTAATTTTCCTTTTATGTAAACTTCTATTTCAATGGACATTTAGAGGAAAGCAACGTAAGAAATATAATAGATGATTATAATTAATTCTAATTAATTTAATTTTTTTGGGGACAACCAACTAACTCTTTTCTGCAAATGTCAAAGAAAACGCTGAGCGATCGCCCACCATCGTTGTTGAACGGGGCTGAATATTCCCATCGCATTTTGAAGGTCTACTTGGCTTTACCAGGAATGAACACGAGCCATCTAATATCAGAAGTTTCGCTGAAATTTTCATTTACAAGTTCAGCAATTTTCAGCACCTCTATCGAAAAATACATTTAAAAGTCCACCGTCAATGAATCACACGATTCATCGGACACGTCGTGTATCGTGTGATTCATTCCCATATATCCGTTAAGCGTATCCCTAAGACTTCTAATGTTTCAGAAGTTCATACATTGTCAGTAAGATTGTGGACATAACCATGTTGTGAATCACGTATGATACACAGCTTCCTCAAAACTGTTATAAACAAACGCAACGCGAAGATCAACAATACATCTAAAGTCCGCAAGGGCTTGGAAGAAAAACTTTCAATTAATTAATTACCCCTTGGAGAGAGAATGTGTTTAACCACTGCATGGGGACCAATAGATAAATTTAAAATATGTGGCGGTGGTCAGCATGTCATAATGAGGATGTTGTTCAAACTTTTACTTACCCGGCTAAAAATGGCATATATTTAAATTGAGAGCTAATTATAATAAAATCCCAAATTATAAAAAATTATATTTTTCATGTTATACCATTACTGTCTTATCTACGCTTTCTCTTCCATTCACAGTAGAATCAAAGCAATCTGAGCCGTACTTCTGTATTAAACTGTGCTGAACGGACAGGCAATCGAACCCGACGGTGCAACAATGAAAGGCTCAAGAGATGATTGAGGTGCAAAGAGAAGGAAGAAAGTGGAAGAGGAATAGAGATAACGAAGGGGGAGAGAGGTGAAGATAGGAGGAAGAACTGAGATAAGGTTCGCAGTTATACCTCAGCGAGGAGAGAGGGGGGGAGGGGAGGGTGAGGAGACTTTTGGGGTAGGTCAGTCAGCTTCTCTTATAAGACGGGTATAGGATAAGGCGCTGGATGCGCAGGAAGCGATGGAGGAGGAGGTGGAGAGTGGTATGTGAGGGGAGGGGAAGGGGGGAGCGGAGGTAACGCGAAGGAAGAGGGGTGGCGGTGATAGGGTTGACGGAGTGGGAATGGCACCATCCTTCCCTACCTCCCAAAGTATCTTCCTTCCCCTCGCTCGAAAGGGGCGAGTCTCCCTCTTCTCCCCCACTCTCCCCTTTACCTCCATCACCACTCCCTACCGGTGGATGCACACACCCATTTCCTGTTTCCATGGTAACCGTGGAAGGGGGGGAGAGTAGCGTCCGTCGATAAACATGGCGCTGGGTGTCTTATCGAGCAAAAGGGGAGAGGAAAGAAGCCCTTTTCTGAGGTTTTAAAGGAAGGAAGATGGAAGGGTGGAGATGGCGACGTGTGAGGAGAGAGCGAGGGAGGCTGGTCCCTTCTGATTCTTTCGCTATCCAGTTCCTCTGAGATGGTCTTCTCTCTCCATCCCAATGTATTGCTTTTTCTCGCCGTCGAGTGACGTGATTCCGGTTATCTTCTTATTCTTACGATTAGTGCAAATGTGAAGTTGGCCACCCAAGGTTACATCCGGTAATATCCGGCCTTATCCCTGGTAGAATTTAAGCGAGTGTCGGTGCCACGTAAACACACCAAAAACCGTCAAGATAGCAGCGATTTTTCCTGAGAAATTACGTGAATTTCCGCGTATTATACTGCCAAAAATGACCGGGTTATAAAAGTAATTTTCATGGAGCAATGAATATTCACAATTCCAATAGATTAAAGCTTCCTCTAAACTGGGCGATCGAAAATTTTTTGTCTGCATTCCATGAGAAAAAAAATGGAAAAACGTTTAGTCGACTATTCCGATTAATGTAGAACCCCGAAAATGTGAACGAACTTATGTCACGCGTTCATTTAACGAAAATCAAATCCTTAGCACCCCTAATATATGCCAGTAGGTAGTTTATTTTACAATTTCTCGAGGTGACAAAAATGTGGTAGTTCAAGCATAAACTGCCATCCTTTTGAAGTAAAAAAATCATTGACTGCATTTTAAGTTTTTTTAAAAATAACACCGAACATAAAACTGCTACCATCAACGATGCATCCGCAAACACCTTCCAGCAATGATTCAATAGAAAAATACCTATTGCGAACGTTAAGTATGTAGAGACAAATATTTGGGCTATAATGTAAAAAAATCAAAGAAATGAATGGATAGTGTAAAGTATTCAATCGCTTTTTTAATTGATCCAAAATCCGAATTCAAAACGTTTTGCTAACTCTGGAGCAAAAATATTAGGGTCCTTAAGTGAAACAAATCGGCTTCACCTGGGGTTTTTCCAAGATGGCAGGACTGAGAGAGGTTTTAAGCCTTAACGCAGAAGCAGCGAGAACAATGGCCTCCACACGAGATAGAATAACGGAAAGCGAAACCTGGTTAGTAAAGAGAATCCGCAGCGACTCTAATGGGTTTTGGTCACCCTAATGAATTTTTGGGGTACTGATTGCCGCCGTCTGTTTTTTTCCTTAGTCAAAGGTCAGAGATCTAAGCTGTCGTCAGTCCTTCGGACCGTCACCCTCGCAACGAATTTATTTTCATAGTTAACTGAATGAGCCGTCGCTGTGTGGCGATACACATTAACAATATTTCGCAATTCAATTGTTTGCGACTGCGATGCCACTAAGCTGTCCTTTGCCTTGAGCCTCGCCTTCTCCTTTCTCCTCTCCTCCCTCTGCTTCTAAAACAACCACAAGCACCAAGCTCTCGTTTCCACTTTCTCTAATGCCTACCAACCATAACTTTTGTTTTTATGTTCGGTCAAGTTTGCGTACCTGATGACGTCCTGCGTCGAAAACGGGAGCAAACGATGCTCGTATACAATACACCTAGCAATTCCGATAGCGAAATGTATCGTTTCATTTACAACAATCCTATATTGCAGTCGTATCGTAAAAAGAACAATAACACGCGAAGAATAACACGAGAAGTCCGCGCATGTTCTTCTAAATGCGACAGACCTATGATCCGTTTTCAATACGTCTAGAGATTCAAACGATCCAATTCCATGAGCCTGTAATATTTTTAAAATCTTTCATGCACGCGATTAGATTAGCTAATGGCACACTGCTTGAATCTATTACGTGACGCGAAGCGTTGGTTCGGTCATTTCCACCGGTTTGGTCATCTTAACGCGAACAGTAATAACTTTTCAAGGGAAAGAACGAGGGATGTAAAATGAGAAATTTCAAAAGGGAAGGAAAATAATAAAGGAAAAACTAATTCTAAAATGTCTTCAAGTATGAAACGGAGTTATGAAAGAGAGAGGTAGTGGTAAGGAATATAGGTGGAGAAAAGGAGGAAAGAAAAACGGGAGGGAGGAAGAGAAGACAGATGTGCAGATAGAGATTTCCTTTAGGTAGAGATTGATAATGTAGTGTCTCCTTCCATATAACCGATCGTTACATCCTTATATGTCATCGATATGGTGCGAGGAAGCAGGGGAAAGAAAAATGTAGCGAAATCCCATCGCCACGGAAACCTTCACGACGAAAAGTTTACCCCGACCATAACATTTCCAAGTCCCGACTTTCAATAAACATAAATATTACGTTAAAAATCTTCATTTTTCCTACCTTTTTGCACGTTTTATTATTCCACACATTTTTAATTCTAATAAAAATTAAATAGCGACTGCGTCATAGGAGCACGATAGATTTTATTTGAGGAGTCTTGGGAGATAAATTTTAACATGGTGCATTATAAGGAACTTACAGTACTAGAAAACAATTTTATTCATTCTCAGCAACTCATCATTACGGAGGAATAATACCGTATATTATAAGGGATTATATTGTATGAAGGTAGCAATTGTGGTAAGAGTATTCGAAATGCGAGAATGGATGACGACATAGGTTTTAATAAGATAAAGGTTTTGCGGTCTGTCAAAACTTAATAAATTATAAGGGGCATAAAAACTACGTGATGCGTTTAAAGTTAAATTATGTTTACGAAGTAACGTTATTTCGCTAATTCAAAACCCACCACATCAATTCCTGACAACATTTTAGCTCGACTAGCGCGGTAAAAATCATGTAGATCCGATGCAAAGAGGACAAATTTGAATGTTTCTAGGCCCACCAATGGTGCGATCGACGTTACTTAGAAAATCCAGGGAAGAGAATTCGGATGCAGAGAGGCGAAAGAGGAGGAAAGAGGGAGGGAAGGCGGAAGGAGAGAGGGAGTGAGATAGGTGAGGCAGAGGGCGGGGGAGACGGCAACGTGGAAGGGGGAGGGAGGAATGTGGTCTTTCTGAGTTGCGGGTGAGGTGAGGCGTAGGAACGAACACATATCGCTCCGCGTTGGAGCAGGTCATGGCGATCGGGTATCGGGCCGGCGTCCCACGTCGTCTGGAGGGCAGGTGGTGGTTTGGGGCAGTCACGGCGCCAATACAGAATAGCGTTCCAGGGGAACAATCCGCTTCAACGACGTCAGTCTAGTCCTACCCACAGACCGGTACTAACTGCCCGATCGGAGGACGCTGACGTGTCTAGAGAATTTATTTTTTAGCTACGTCGTGGCAAAATATTGTGCGTGACAAAATTTTTCTTATTTAATTTTCTGAATGTAATCACGTTTTGGTGAACGTATTTAACTCTGCTCCGCATTTAATAATAGCTGAACTTATGAAAAAATAGTTATGGAAAATTTGGGTTAAAGTAACTTTACGTCAACATATAGGAAAAGTAATGGTAATAAAAACATCGAGTAATGAAAAATTCGAGTAGATTTCGAGTGCGTACTCTATAGCCGTGAAATTCTCTCTCAAATGATTCTGAATTCTTGTAGATTTTTTGGAAGACGTTTTATTAGAAATTCAAGTACTGAAATTCGGCCTTTATCGTAATTTTGTGTTGCGCCAAAGTCACAAACGAGGAAAGCTAGAAGTTTTAACTTCAATTGAAAGTGAGAATATGGCATCTTAAACAGTATAATATACACATCATTAGTTAATTGTGTAGTTTTCTAATTTTGAGACAAGTTCGTTTATTATTTATCTAATTACTAATTTGGCTTCTCACAAATACTGGTTGAACGGTCGTTATGTTTGATTTTCAAAACAAATCCTTCACCCTACTTCCCCGTTTCCGCTCCGATTAGAAGAAAATTCGATTTCCCTGAAATGAACTCGCGTGAAATGATTGGCAAAATATTTAAGGTCCCGCAAGGTTGAAATAATCGATATCCTTTAAGGAAAATAAACATTCTGTTTGTTTAAATATGCTACATAAATATCTTCCTGTTGGTTCGAAAGCTAACTTATTAGTCGATTATCGACGAGTCAATCGTAGCGTCGATTTGAAGGCCCCCAAAGCAGGAGTTCGGTTGAATTTTAAAGCTCCAAGCTCTGCGAATCGAAACCTCCACCTGTTAAGCCCATTATTTTCCTATTATACGTCGAAAATAGTTCGTTTTTAACTATTCGCCAGCGGGAAATTTATGTTTATAAACACTTGGTAGCTGCACATTCTAAAATTTCAAGGTCTATAAGATATACCACCGAAAACCACTTTCTTATTATCTAATATTTTCATGGGTCAAAATATAGAAAACAAAAAGATGAGCTAAATGCAAAACGGAGATTACCGTGATCCAACGCATTTTTCGGTAAGAAAAGGAAATCTCCCTTGTTCAATTCAATTAAAAATGACCATCTCTTTAGATTACGCATTTCAAGATTATTACTTAAACAAATTTACTAAGATTTTTTAAAATGTACAATTTCGATTCGAGGAACCGCAAACTTTCGCCATAAAGGAGAAAATACCTCCTCGGACGTTATCGATCCCAACAACACCCCGACAGCAACTACGTCGCCAGCGATTTGAAAAGTACAACACAAATGCGATCCAGTCTTTTCTCAACGCGCTCACACTTTTGCGCGAGGTCGACCGTCACCTTGCATAACGCACTGCCTCTTTCGTCACGCTTTTCCCCGAAGGAAGAGAATGAGAAGGCGTCCGTCAACTCGCGCCGCCAAGAGAGGCATTCGCGTACACACGCGACGCTCTCTCGAGTGGAGAAGAAAGGAAAAAAT
Source organism: Tanypteryx hageni (assembly GCA_028673005.1). Taxonomy (NCBI): domain Eukaryota; kingdom Metazoa; phylum Arthropoda; class Insecta; order Odonata; family Petaluridae; genus Tanypteryx; species Tanypteryx hageni. The sequence goes on along the minus strand of CM054114.1, from coordinate 119,969,937 downwards.
GAGGGCGTGCTTCGATAAGCCGTCGATTGGGGGTGCTGCGAGAAAAAAAATGGATCGATAAATGCTACCGAACGCTTTTTTTTTCCCCGGCGCTGCTATGGTATCGATTCGAAATAGGCCTAGAACCCTAGGCTTGGGCAGGGAAAAAAATCCGACCGCAGCAGTCTGCTGCGGCGTCGTCTGGGACTCGCAACGAAGCCGAGTTCCCTTTTTTTATTTTTAAGAAATCGCCCGAAGCTATCGGTCAGTAGTGTGAAGTAATCGGAAGCACCGTTTTTTTAACACGTTCTATCCTCGGTAACTTCGAGGGAAGACAGTAAACGTTCGAGTTATACAACTTCATCACAAAGTATAATATAAGAATACGAGTGTAAAAAACACCTACTTGGACTTAAAAATTGGAGCAATAGCTGTTCGAGATATCGAGGTTCGATTGTACTGCCGAACCTTGATAAGTAGTAAGTAACATGGAGAAAAAATAATCTAGTCAGGGAAAGAAGACAGATACTTCCATTTAGCTGAAAACGGAAAAAATCTCCGTTAACAGAAAGTTCGAACTATAGACATTCAATAAGTAAAGGTTCAATCTCGTATACATACGTTGACATGCGATTCCCGAACCAACATAACACATTAAAAGCCGCGGCGGATTTTTAAAACGATTTTTGATTGGCTGAAGAAGTTGGTATACAACCGAGGTTACCAGAAACAAAAAAAACTCAACATCTAAAATAACTGACAGAAACGTTCCAAGCTTGACTATTTCCCTGGAAATTGACCAAGGCTCTGGGGCGAGTGAAACCTTTACAAGGACTCGTTAGGGTCAGATGGAACTCAAGAACGCGTACTGCAAAAACCAGCCGATCTTGTCTCCACTATACGAAGCACAGGCTCACATTTTTCGATTCAAGTGAAAAACTTGGAAGGCTCATTAGACTGCTTTTTATTTAACCCTTAAGAGTAGATATCGTCGACTCAGTTTGCGTAGCCAGCATTATCGTGCCAGCCTATATCTGGAAGCAGCTGGGAATAATTTTAAAACGAGAAAAATTCTGCTATGACCGGAAATCGAACCCTGTTCTTTCACTTGCCGGCGGATATTCTGCCACTGAACTACCGTAGCAGATTAATTTTCCCGTTTCTGAACGCGGTCTGCATAGGATCGTATGATCATTTCATTCCATCAATTTATAGCTTGGCAATATTTGAGGGGGGAGGTTTTCTTCGACGTATCTCTTGGAGAACGTCCGGACCCAACCAAGAAAAACACCCGCGTTCAGAAACGGGACGATAGTTCAGTGGTATACTATCCGCCCGGTAAGTGGAAGACCCGGACTTGATTCTCGGTCATAGCACAATTTTTTCTCGTTTCAGAATGATTCCCAACTTTACAACTTATGCCTGTTTCCCTAGAATCTTTTGGTCATTTCATTCAATCAATATGAAAGCAACTGGAAAATACGCAACATTTTCCAACAGGAAGAATTCCCAAACCCTTTCGTCTTAATTTTTCTTTGAATATATGAACGATTTCAATCGATTTTTTCCGGATTTCACGCATGAAACGTTCGCTACAAAAGTTCGCTTTTCTACTCGGTTCCCTTCGGATTAAATACATTTTTGCAAGATATTATTTCTCGCAATGTGGCCGAAAATAAATATCTGGTTAGCCTCGCTTTGTGATCAGCTGTTTTAACGCCGTCCACTCATGGCAGGTGCAGGCATTCTTCTGCGGATTAATTAAGAGAGTCTGGAGTGTAATTTTGTGCGGCAACGGAATCTAACCCGTTATCGGATTTTGAATCTTGTCTTTCGATAGTGCATGCGCTGGTCTATCGTCATCTATGACGGCACATCAGTATCTTCAACTCCTCATCTCCCAGTTAACCAAGTTTACATTTAAAATCTCGCCATTACAGACGTTTCATAACTTTCCTTTTGTCCACAGCAACATCATCTTTTGGCAGGAAGTAATTTAAACAAACATGCCCCATACGCACATCAATATCGTCTACCAATATGGATTTATAATGAAGGACTACGCTGAACATCTCTTGTATATCATAGCTCTAATTCCTGCCAAACATGAAACAATTTGCTAATTCGAGCATTCGAACGTATTTCCAAACAAAAATTTAATTGCCGAAAATGATTTCGTTAATATTCTCCCAAAAACGTAATCACCCCACGACTGCGTAAAATAATTTATTTAATCCATTTCAACCATCCCCGTAGTCTTATTTTTTTACCTTTCGCATTTACAACCCTGCTTTTGCTACCGTATTTTCGGTTGCCTCAAAGAATGGCTTCCTGGAAAGATAAACTCGTTACACCTCCGCCGATATCCACGCAGAGCTGCCGATTATTTTAATCCTTCGTTAAACCATTTAAATTACAATGATAAATTAAATAGAATCGCAATAACTATTAAGTAATTCACCCGTTACACACGCATCGGTATTCATAAAATAAAAAGCCGTACTCACATTAACTCCGGCCGAAGCTTGTATTCACTTCTCGGTATGCAACTTCTGCCGACCGCACTCACCCGCTGACTGATCCGTTCACGAAAGAGGTAATGCCGAGGGATGGACCCATCTGACTACCTTTTTCACAGCATTGGAAGATTTGCGTTTAACTACTCCAGTTCAGAGACGTTTCCGTGCGCGCCATGCGGGTTGGTTGAAGGGCCTGCGGTTCGCGGCCAAGCGCCTTATCGGAAAACTATATGTATAGGTATCCCGGGAACACTGCTGCCACTAGGAAAGGTTTGGATGAGGCAACCTTTCGCAAAACGGATCTAACGGAAAAGCGGGGACAATATTTTTTAACTTTAATTTTCTCTATTATCTATAAGCACAGAAAAGTTCATTATAACTAGATTTTATAAAGTGAGAAAATATTCTCGTTACGGCGAAATTGTCATATCTAAATTCTACACTTAACGTGATATACTTGAATATGCCTCAAGGATGCTCCTTCCGAAGAACCTCTTTATAAAAACATTTCGTCATATATAAAAACTACAACCTGACTTGCATTGTGAATCGACGACTGACAATATCAAAAAACCTTCCACTTTTGCTTCGCATTTTAACTATCTTTTACAATTAACCCTAGAATACTAATCATATGCCAAAATGACGTACACTCTTCTTGGAACAAGAATAACTTCTTTTCTGGGAATCCAATTAGCTCCTTCCTCTAGCAGTGCTTCAATCAGTTTGTTGCCTGCTGGGTACCAGGCCGTTCGCAAGTTCCACGCTCCTCTTCCGCCTGTACATCTGCTCCGTCGTTGAGTCACTACGTCAACCTTACGTAGATTTAGTATTAAGCGAAAATTTTGTACGTCGATTTGACGTATGCGATATTCTTTAGATGTCGATCTTACGTATATTTAGTAAAATGAGACTATTTTCATATGACGTGTAAATGTATGTTTAGGGAGTTTAGATAATTTTCGGCGTCAATTTTACACACGACTAGTGAAATGAGTAAATCTATCTTCGAATTCTCGAATGTCTAGTTAATATTTTGCGTGTTTATTTTTAGAAATAATGTAGAAAACTACATTATTCTGACCCAGAATAAATTCTACGCATAATGCGCAAACTTTCCGACAACATAAGTGGTACGGAAGATATTTTAGAAAGTCAACTTTCCTCAGATGACGATAACTTATACTGTGATGATCCCAATTTAGATCCAAACTTTGACCCCGCCAAAGACGATGAGGCGAATGAAGTGAATTTTTTTTGGCAACTATCAGAGAGGTTAAACGCCCGATTTATCAAACTAGGAAGAAGGGAAAATGTCAACGCGTAAAAAAGAAGCAGAACATGACAATAATAATATCAATACTTTGAAAGAGCCTGAAATAATAGGAAGTAACGGATTTATTTGAAAGACTACAACGATACTCCTTGTCAAGGAAAAGGTTCTAGCAAAAATGTTGTCCATATTTAACCTGGACCCGCCCAGAATGCTCGTATTGTGATTTTGAAATTTTAATGTGATTTTTTTAGTGTTTTATAAGGTCTGCCTACTAGTTTTCTAAGATTTTATTTGTTTTTATGAAAAAATTGTACTTATTGCCATAGTTTATGAACATTAATAGGCACTTACTCTTTGATTTTCGCATTTTATAAAGTTTTTTGCATGATTCAATGTTAATGCTAACATTTTTATGATCGTTCTATTCTTATTTTACAAATTTTTGTTGTTATTTGAACATTTGTAATTCTTTACGAAATCATGTTCCTAGAAGATTTATCATTAAAAACTAGTTGTTGGAGTTTTAATTGATCAAAAATATACCAGAAAGTTGATTATTAATAAACACATTGCAGTAAAAGTGGTTTTAAAAATAATCCTGGTGTGTATGTCAAATTTACGTATGTTTAGTAACAACCGGCCTAAAAATAAGATTAGTATTCTAGGGTTAAATGGACAGATGCCACAGCCATGAGAAGGCCAAAAACATTTTGCCAACCATTTTATAGCCACTGTAGTTATGTACCTAGTTTATCTGTTACGGTAAAAAGTTTCGTAATTGTTCGGCGAAGAATTAACACAAAATTGAGACCATTCAAGCCTCGAGAGACTAATCGCACGCAAGAAGTTAAATAACGAAATACTTACAGTAAAAACTTGCCGTTCAAAGTTGTGATAGTTCGCGATACATTTATTGTGACCAAACCTTGGCGTTCGCGATACAGACTCTAAGGCTCGCGAATCGCGAATTAATTTGAAAATGCCTCCATACGGGTGTTAAGAAAAGCCAAAAGTTATTTCATTATTTTAAAGGCATTTTTCAAGTGTACTTCCGTGAAATTCCATCATTATGAACATTATGTATTATTTAAAAAAAAAGGGGGGGATGAGCACTACGACAATATGGTAATGTTTAAAAAGAAGGACTCTAATTGCCGTAAAATCATTACGGCAATTAGCGTCCCTCTTTTTCAACAATATGCATTATAGTTGGATAATGGGTGAATTAATCATACTTATTTTTAGGATTTAATATTTGTCAAAAAAGGTGATCTCTAAACAAAAAAATCTAATGTGGCCACCACATGACTTTCTCCATATCTGTAATATTTCTAAAAATTCCAAATAGGTTACATAATAATAAATATTTTAAGAAACTGCGAGAAAATTTTAGACTTTACAAAGAACAAATAAACTCAAACTATAGCCTTCTGATATTGAATATAGCCGCAAAGCTCCATCAATTAAGAAAAGAAAAAGGAGCGTTACTAATTGTAAGACGTAACTCAATTTTGCACAATAGTCGTCGGTAGGTGGCGTGGTGGTGGCAGCTAAAAATATAAGATCTCTCTTAAACAATGCATTATATTGAAAGAATGTTTCAAAAAAAGGTTGTAGAAAATTAAATTTCCTACACTTTTATTCTGATACATTTTTACATGTCTCAAATAATAAAGCAAATATTACAAAATAACGGATAAGTGACAAGAGTAAACACCCACTTCCGGTTGACCGAGTTTTACAAAAACTAATGAGTTCTTTTGACATTTATAAAAATGTTAAATATAAAATTTTGCATTGACCTGATTAATAGTTTTTGAGTTAGAGCAGCCACATAAAAGCTATCACACTCACGCAGACATCATCGAGAAAATGGTCAAAACGTGTTCAGGGGACGTCAAAACGTGTATTTCCGTTGAAATCTCGGTCTATTTTTTCATGATTAAAATACTTTCCCCTATACTACGTACATATACGGAGAAAGTAAAAACGGGCTTCGTTCTGCTAGCCCCTTATTACTTATTTAATCAAGGTCTTTCCATTCGCGATGTTTCCGAGAAAATTAACCCTCGCGAACGGCAAGGGTATACTACATATTCGATCCTGGTCTACCTGATATTGCCTTCATGAACGTTTTTTTATTATTTTTAGGAGCCTTTGATATTTTAACTCACTTTGAAAGCGGTTAATTACACGGACCTGTGTAGAGGTGAAGAAAAAGACAGGCGACGCGTTCCTTGCCGCCATTCCTCCTCGACGATCGGTTAATTTCTTTTTACATGGGAAATCGAGTTATCTCAAGGACGACTAGTAAGTCGGTTTTCCATCCTCGTTAAATTGGCCGCTCTTTGTGGATTGATGCAGTGACTCAGATGATTCCTCTCTCAGTCGAATCGGAGATGGAAAAAATAAATCTTCCCGATTCACCTCAACTTCCCCCTCTCTCTCTCCCTCTCTCTCCCCTCTCCTCCCTCCTCTCTCGATCGCGTCGTCATGACGACACGGGTGGTTTTTGCGGACAAGTCAATCCACGCTTGCGAGAACATATGGGTTTTTTGGACGGATGGAATGGGCCGATGCCCTCAAAGAAAACAAGAGTACCTCTCTCGATAGGAGGAAAAAGAAGATAGGAAGAGCCTCTCCCATCGGTCTTCTACTCCGCCCGCCACCTTACTCCAAAGCTCGCGCACTTCGGGCTGCCTCCTCAACGTCTTCTTCCGCATCTCCAAAAAGGGTATATTTTTTCTCGTACCTCAACTTCCGCTGACCCCACCCACGCGCCTTCTCTCCCTCTCTCCCCTCTACCTCTATCACCCCTCGGTAAAGAACGCCCACTCTTTTTGGCGCCCATATTGATCGCCTTGAAAGAGAGAGAGGGAGAGAAGGAAGGAGAGGGCTCTCGGTAAAGATGGAGGAAGGGAGGGGTTATGTTAGAGGGAGAGTGGAATTAGCGAAGGCGGAAGGGACGCTCTCCCGCACCTTCTTTTTTTCCCACCTGGAGGCGCCACCGATGCCTTCTCTTGGTCTGCTATGCTCCTTGTCGAGTGCTGTGGTCTGTGTCGTCTCTCTTTTCGCGGTCAAGGGAAAGTTATTTAAAAAATACTATTTTCCAATAGCATGCCTCTCTGTTGTATATCTACCATTTCATTTATGGTATCCATCGGAGTAATTCGAGTAGAAAAGGAGGACGTATGAAAGAAAAGCCATCTGTAAAGGAAGAGAGAGCGGCATGATTTCAGTGAATAGCAAAATTCTGATTAAATTCAAGATTTTAATTAACAAAAATGTAATAAAACTGAGTAAGAAATTCCACTGAATGAAGTAACTATACGACCATGGTTTTGAGTAGTGGAGACCTCCTCAAACCTCTTTCGATTCGTTAATCATCTGCCATCTCTTTTTCCCCCATCCTTCCTCGATATATATTGCTCGCAGGCTCACGATTCTCCACCTGATGATGACTACAAGTTGAAGCCAAAGTCTTATAGTCATTTTATTCGGTGGAACGTTGTTACCTAAAATTTTTATGAATTAAATTTTCCTAAAATGCAATGCCACAAAGTAGTGGTTCCTACGGTCGATTCCGTTTTAATAAAATGGAAATACAAAGAAGCAAAGGAAATTTACTAATCAAATTTCAACGGCAATATAAAACAGCACGGCGCGGGTTTTGATGTGTAGTATCATCCCCTTAAATCCTGATTGCGCTTTTTCATTATTATTAAATCGTGTAGTGAAAACTTGAATTTTATTTGATATAATCAGCTAAAAAATCCGGAATGCTGAGGCCATCACCGTCAGGTGTATAGGAAAGTAATAATATTCGGAAATATGTGAATATCGAAATTATTTTCGAGAATGCTCCCAAATAATCGAATACATCCTCCATATGGGGAAAAAAAGGGAAGGGGAACGTCTCATTGCTCTAGATTCAGAACGATTATACCAACAGTGAAGATAAGTTCAGATCAGAGCCGTCTGAAGGGGGGCTGGGTGGGCAGTCGCCCAGGGCCCCGCGTCTATGAGGGCCCCTCGAGTCTTAGAGACGGCTCTGTAATAAAATGAGAAATTTGATTTGTATAAATAGGGGGCCCCGTGGCAACCCTCTCGCCCGGGGCCCCGCGGGTCTTAGAGACGGCTCTGGTTCAGATCGCTAGTTTTCTTACCGATTTTCCATCCCGTACCAATAATCACAGTAAAGAAAATCTGAGTTACATTGTATGTTGAAATAATGTGGCCGTTAAGTGTTCAACTTTGCGCACAGCGAAATACTTCAATTTTTGTTCCTTTACTTTGGCGCTAGAAAAATATTTTCCAGCATTTATCTCTGAAATTCTTGTTTCGTTGCTTTCCTATTTTATAAATAAATAGATAGATATAGATAAAAAATCTCCTATATAAAAGAGCATTTTTTATTTAAAAAACGATAAAAAATTAAATTCTATTTATGGATGCAGCACTCGCGAAGAAATTATAAATATTATAAAATCACTAGTATATTGCCCGTAAAAAATGACGGGTTCAAATTAATAATAAACGGAAAAGGATGAATAGTATAAGTGACTATTAATTTTTCTTTGAAATAGTTCAAATCGTATGATCGATGGTCAGTTTTTTCTAATTGTAATTTCCAAAATATTAAAAGCCTGCACGTCTAAAATTCCATTTTTAAGTGTTACCTCATGATAAATTGAATTAGTCCCCTTAAGTCGAACCCGGGTTATTTTTCCAAATATATTTTGTCAATCACTTGTAGTATGCGAATCAAGCATTCCAGGAAATTTTCTAACCATTATCTTTTACCGTTTTTTAGATATAAACGATTTCAGTGATTACCAACCAGCATTGTCATATATATTCAGTGTTTTTCATCTATTATTTTAGTGCATCGTGATTGGAATTCATGATTGTAATTTTATTGATGCATCTAAAGCAGAAAATGAAACTTAAAATTAAGATATGAAGGTATGACGCTATTTTCTTGTATAAGAATAAAAATTCCGATATCGTGAATAACTACACTATAGAGTAAATGCCCGTTGAAATTTCATTAAATAACAAACGTAATATTCATCACTTTTTACGCTTTTAAATGCCATACACAATATCTATCATAATATTATCCTAAATTGTGTGAATTACAAAAGCTACTTACCGAGCTCTTTCGTCGTCAAGGTAAACAAAACAAAAAGCTAACTATAATAAAATATTAGCGGGCGTGTGTTCGTTCACATTTCTTCCACGCCTTAAAAATGGCAGTAAATGATCACCAACCAACAATGCTTATTATATATGTGAGATTTGATTTATCCTCGCTAAATGGCGCAATGCGTTACTGCTGTGATCTACATCTATATAAATAATTAGCTATGTTCGTAAGTCCTTCGTGCTTTGTATTTCCGTCACGCATAGAGAGATAACTACAGTGTCCTCGCTATTCGTGTTCCTATGATTTACTATTTAACGTAGCTTTACTCATTTTTTACATTGACATCTTACAATAAACAATGTATTCCCAACGCACTATCCAATATGAAAGAAGAAGAAACACGACTCGATTTCTATTTTCATAGTTAAGGACTGATTGATTGGGTGACCAGGGGCGTTGCAGAGGAGTAGGAATGTTTTCTTTGGAAGATCGTGACTCTCAGAATACTGCTTAACATATGAGCAAAAATCGCGACCAAACCAATCATGAAAAATACTCAGAGTAACCAATGCATTACGACGCTAACGCCACATTAAAGACAGACTTGCCTTGGTGTAGTTTTTCAGAACCTGAAGACTTTCTGGATACTAAACCATCAAGGTTTTTAATTTCCACTCCTCTGTTGAGTTTCCTTCATGAAGGAGAGACAGGCGGTCTTTTGTTGCTGTTTTAAAATAAATCGGTTTGCCTTTTACGAGTTAAAATTAAAAATATGCACAGATAATTTATTTTCGGACGACGAATCAACGAAACGAACAACGGGGCGACGAATAACGAAAACACGGTACATTTTTTACGAGAGAGTGAGTGAATGAGGAAGGATGGGAGGGGAGAGACAGAATGGGATGGTGAAGAGAATGGGAGGGAGCGAGTGAGAGGGGGAGGGGGAAGGGGAAGGAGGAAGGGAGAACGGAAAGTTTTAATTTTAATTTAATACTTTATTCATGCATACTCGTCATTTTTGACGGGCAATTAGGCTAGTTAAGGTATTAATCATCCCAGCCGTCTTTATTACAATCATCTTGAGTACATGCGCTCATATGAATACCAACACACGTGAATTCATTGCTCCCAATCTTCCTGAGGAGTTTTAATTCAACAATATATCTGAGCTCGAAATAACGTAACCGACTGTATCGGGTAAAAGAAAAAGAACAATGAAGCGAAAGAAAAACATCTTCGTCCAATAAAAACGTAAAAATCTCACTCGCCTAATCAATCGGTGGATCCGTAACTTCTTGTGACAAGCCTTGTTAGTTTTTCTTCAATTTCGCCGCGAGAATTTTTTTCTAGATTAACAAAAACACGCAGCCGCGCAATCGTTCGAGGAATTAAAAAAAACAAGCGACTTCGTAGCGGCGTTCCATTTGCATACTTATGAAGTTGTCAGCGCCCACACTTCCTAAAAAAAAGACGAGCGGAAAAGAGAGGGATTACCATAGGAAAACCTTCTTCCGGAGCTTAAGTGTAAGGCTCGTGGAGGGAAGGAGAGACGAAGATAAAGATGGGGACGTAATGAATTTTTACTGAATTCCTGTACATAATGCCCGCCTCCCGAAATAATGATTTCACGCTTGATTTTAACGTGGAGAGTTTCTTCAAAAGACCGTCAGAGGGACAGAGGAGATAGAAGAGGAGGATCAGAGGAATTATAAAGAGGGAGGAGGAGAAATGAAATGGGAAAAGAGGAGAGATGGGATTAGGAGAGGGAAGTGGAGAAGTGAGCAGAAGAAGAAAAATGAGGGATTTAGAAGTAGGTTGGGAGAGAAGAAAGATGAAGAGAGGGAGAAAGAGAGGAAATAAGTATGGATGAGGAGCGGAAGGTACGGTTGTCAACTGTCCATCCAGCTACTCTGAGACATCTAATATACTTATGCCTCGAATAGCACGGTTTTGCTTCATATGTTTTCGGTGAGTATGTTAAATTTATAGCCAATTATTTTTTAAAATTATTTTTATGAGTTTTTATTATCCCTCTTCCGTCACAGAAGGACCAATGTTTGCATATCTAATAAAGTCACAAAAATATACGTTTGTGTAGATTTATGTGCGTACATTTAAATAAATTTTAACCTAGAGCAAAATAACGTCACTTTCAGTAAATTATAATGATTTAAACAATGTAACAAACCGATAAAATGATACGTGGTATGACATTGTCAATAAAGATGTCATACGTAGGGTATGGATAAGTGGCGTTGGAGCAATACAGTAGCGTAGGCCTATGGCATCAATGCCGCCAATTGTTCCTTCCCTACCCCAAATGAACCTTGCTTGCCTCCGAGAAATATCAAGCAGTGCGAAAACGCGAGAAGAGAGGCGATAGGCGGCCTAAAATGTCATAAAACATTCCACCGACACAGAGGCGAGCGAGAGGTAATGAGGGTCGAGGGGCAAATTGCTCTGCTGTGAACTCTCGGCCTCCAGGCCGGACTCTACGTGTATGGCCCGCTTAAGAAAGATGCTTTCTTTTAACTTCCGAGAAGGGATATCCAAAGCATTTGTTTCGTTAAGGAAAGTGGGGAACCTAGAGGTCACCCATGATCCATATTTATTTTTATCCATTTTATTTCCTCCTTCGGTCAGTATTTCATTACTAGTTGCTGAAGATAGTCGAGTTCTTCTGTTTCAGACTGCATTTTCTAGTATGAAAATATCCTTTTTGTTTGCATTAAGACGTGCTTTTAATAATTACTGTATTAATTGAATAATGTTTCATAAACCATAGTTTTGCCCTAGGTTTAAATGTTTTGGAAATGCCAAAGATAGTTATTACGATGAATCATACGTATCTTTTGGCTTCACATTCATCGAACGCCAAAGCATACAGAAACCTCAGTGCTTCTTATGTTGAAAAATGTTTTGCAACGATAACATGAAGCCATCGAAACTGAAGGAGCACCTTTCTTCCATTCACCCTGAGAATGTTTCGGACAGTCTTGAGGTATTTCGACAGAAGAAAGATCGATTTGAGACATCAGCAACTTTGCCGAAACTTGGATTTGCTCCTACGCAAAAACCTTGCCTAGAAGCATCTTACAAGGTCGCATTTTGTATTGCAAAAACAAGAAGCCACACAATATTGCAGAGCCTTGTGCCCTAGAGATGGTTGAGCTGGTGAATGGTAAAGAACAGCGGAAGAAGATTGAGGCAGTTCCCTTGTCAAATGTCGTTATTCGTTCTCGAATTGCCGACATGTCTTCGAATATTCTTAAACAGGTCATGGAATAATTAGAAGCTAGCTCCTATCAGTACAGCATGCAATTGGATGAGACTACCGATGTATCACAGTGCAGTCAACTGCTTGTATTTATTTGGTATGTGCACGCTGGTGCCATAAAAGAAGAATTTCTCTTTTACGAGCCTATTCTAACAACCACCAAGGCCTCAGACATTCTTGAAATTGTAAAAAGTTTCTTTGCCAAGCAAGGGTTTCTTTGGAAGAAACACCTCGGTTCAATTTGCACCGATGGAGCACCTTCCATGCTAGGAAAGAAATCTGGATTTTCCGCACCGGTGAAGAAAGAAGCTCCACACGTCATTGTAACTCACTGCTTCCTACACCGTCATGCTCTGGCTTCTAAGTCCCTTCCAGAAACTGAAGGATGTTTTGTCAATAGCAGTGCAAGTAGTCAACTTCATTCGTGCCAGAGCCTTGAACCATCGCCTGTTCAAGCAGTTTTGCAAGGAAATGGGGGCAGAGACGAAGTTCTTCTATACTACACAGAAGTCCGCTGGCTTTCCAGAGGTCAAGTTTTAAAACGTTTCGTGGAACTTCGTGTTGAAATCTCACTTTTTTTGAGGGAGAAAGAAAATCCCTTTTCTTAGTGGTTTGAAAGCAAGGATTTCATTCTTGCCTTGGCATATTTGACAGATATATTCTTTCATCTAAACAACACAAATATGTCCATTCAAGGCCTGTCTGTGACCATTATGGACGCTGCTGAAAAACTGAATGCATTTCTGGGTAAACTGTCCCTTTAGCAGAGAAGAGTGCAAAACGGACATTATGCCAATTTTCCGACTCTTGAGGAAGTACTTTTTGAGGCAGACATGAAAGGTGATAAAATATTACCATTTAGCCTCCAGGAAGAAATCTGCAATCATTTGGAGACCCTTCAAACAACTTTGAATGGTTATTTCAGCCTGGAGGGTATGAAAATCGACACATGGATTCGCAATCCTTTTCTTGCTAATCTTGATGACATTGAAGACTTTGACTTAGCAAAAGATGACTTCATCGATTTAAGAGCAAAGGAATTGTTGAAAAGTGAGTTAGGAGTAAAAACTCTTGCTGAATTCTGGTGCTCTTTGGCTCGTGCTTATCCACAGATTGTAAAGCGAGCTTTATCAGTCATTGTTCCCTTTGTTACAACATACCTATGTGAGTCAGGTTTTTCAACATTGGTTGCCATGAAGACGAAGAACCGAAACAGATTAGATGCTGCAGATGACATGTGAGTTGCTCTGTCCAAAACTGTTCCGCAATTTCAAGCTTTCGTTGACGCCAAACAACAACAACGGTCCCATTAAAATTGAAGAAAAATAAGTTGATTTATAAATACAATATTTCTTTTCGATAATTTTTTTAAAATTATCTATATTAAATTTAAAATTTGTCACACGTAAATATTTTTAAAAATTGGTTTGTGCATTGAAATTTTTATATGTTGTGGAATTAGTGAATTCTTATTGGGTTTATCATTCGCATTATATTCTTATTGTCTTTAATTGAGGAAACATAGATTTTAATATGTAATAATGTAATGAATATGTTTGATTTTATATATTATACGTTTACAAATTAATTAAACCTAAAAACACAAACAAAATTGATAACTATGGAAAAATTTTTGGTGGGGGTGCGGGGTTACCATGGATTTCTGTAGGGGGTGCGGGCCTGTAAAAGGTTAAGAACCCCTGCCCTAGTCATACGCATACTTCCACTTTGTATCACATGTGGCTGTGTTTCTCAATCTTTTTACAGCCGCGGATCCACTACGAAGTCTCACAATTTCTGTGGCTCCTCTGCCCATGAAAATTCATACATTTTTCATTCGTTGCCTCATTTTTCACTTTTGAAATATTAACCCGAGCTTTGCGCGGGATCAAACAAGTTATAGGTAAAAATAAACATTCTCCTACTCAACTCGCGGACACCCGAGAAATAAGGCGCAAACCCTCAGTTGAGAAACATTAACATATGGTACACCGTCTAGCATGGGTTTATGTCGGAAAAGGAGGTAATATTTAGTATCCCCCCCTTATAATAAAAGGCTGTGTTGGTCCGTTGGTTGGTCCATGTCACGCTCTTAAAACGCGAATAACTCGATCATATATGCAGATATATACTTGAAATTTGGCAGAGATAATCTATTTTGATATAAAATTCCTGTGATGAAGAAAATTTTACGAAAAACGTCCAGGGTTTGACTCCAGGGGATGATTTGCATTCTCCGTAAGATAACACGTAAAAATCGACTTTTTGACGTGCTGGCTTTTCTTCTGGAATACCTAAATAGCGGAAATACTATTCGTCCTCAAGTCCTCCGTTCTTCTAACTCCCGTAACCTATCGACCAATCATTCACTCACATCCTCTATTTGTTCATTGAAATGTTTAACACGTTCCTCAGATTTTCATACCGTTTCTATTCCATTAATACTGAATTTAGCACATTATTACGAAGAATCATAGAATCACAAAAATAATAATAAATGGCTATGTTGTCCGTCCGTTGGTCTGAGTGTCAAGCTATTAAAACGCGAATAACTCGATGAAGGATGTAGATAGAAATTGAAATTTGGCAGAAATTTATATAACGAGATAATCAGAATTTGTTTATTTAAGATTGACATGGTAATTTAAGATATAAACGCCCATTATTGGCGCTATTTTGAGGGATAGATATATCGCACTTGCTCCGAATAAAACTAATGCATTTTAATTTAATGAAACAATACTTTATGTGTATTGAAAATTAAAAAATATATAATTCACATTATAGTATGTTCCAAAGAGTTAAAATAATATTGGCCAGTTAAAGTTGTCTAGCATAATGCTTAACAAATAGATATTCTTTTTGTATGTAAGATTTGTATTTATGTATACCATGCTGAGAGAGAGAGCTACATTTTTTAGGGGAGAATGAGAAGGAGAATGTGAGGAAGAAAGGGAGGAGAATGAGAGGAAGATGGTGGATGGAGAGAAGAGAGTAATGTATAAGAGGGAGAGGGGTGGAGAATGGGAAGAGGAAGAGAGTAAATACTAGGGAGATAGTGAGAATAAGTGAGAGAGAGAGAGAATAGGGGTGAGTGAGGGAAGAGAATAGGAGGGAGACCGAGAGTAAGGGAGGAAGAATGGGAAGTAGTTTAATTTTAATACATAATCCGCACATACCAGTCATATTTGACGGGTAATTACGCTAGTTATTATAATAAAAACCTAGATGGTGGGGTTTGTGTGTAACGTTGACGTCATCAATGGGACATTTTAACGTGTTTTTAACAAACTTTCCGATTAGGTGAAATTTCGCAGGAATGTTTGATTCAGATATAAAAAATTAAATGGCGAAAAAAACGAAAAAAGACCCTTAAGATAACACGTAAAAATCGACTTTTTAAACTGCAGACTTTTATTCTTTTGGAATTTCTAATTAGAAATAATTGATGTACGATCTTCGAATTTGACTATGTTTTAGGAAAATGAATGAAGTTTCTTATTCTATTCATCTTTTTTCGCCTACCGTTCGAAATCTCTCATATTAAACATTTAAATCATATTTTGGGAAAATATCGGCTTTTAAACGGGTTGTTGCCTTGCCGACCACGTCATTGTCAAACCTCGAGAAAGTAAGTGTACATCCATTAAATTTTATCATTAAATTCTCCGTATAAGGCTTCCCAATTCTATTGGAAATTTTCATTTCAGGACTTTCTTCATGACCAATGAAAAGCGCATCGACTAACGTAGCTACAATGTGAATTGGTTGCTTAGTTATATAAATGCTAAAACGATGGAATATACACTTTTTGGTTACATTGCTAGGAAACTGCTATTAGTCGAGCGTCGTGTCAAGCGCCAGTCGAGAGTGTGCAGCGGAATGTGAAGTTTGACGCTCAATTTCCCAACCTACCTAATTCTTACGATTTGATTTATTCTTCGTTTCTTTCTCAAGTGCTGCTGTAATTTGCAAGAAGTGGAACAAAATGTTAGTTTATAATTATTTTCAGAATAATTATACCTTTATACTCTTTGTAAGCGGCCAAATAAATTATCCTTTACAAAGTTTTTTAATCTCGCAATGACTAATCTGAAAGGGTTTTGTCCAGCATTGACTAACCTGAAATAGATTTTGTCCCGCATTAGCTGATCTGAAATCGGATCACTTTATCCTATATAGTACTCGCCAGACCGCTCCTCGCCTACAATGTTGTAACTTTGTATTCTAAGAATCTTACAAAGCTATCTCACTCATTCTACCTTGGACTTCCAAAAAGTGACAGCCGGATCAGTTGAGCTTTCTGGCCAGTTGTCACGTGAAGTTTGAGTGCTTGCGATTGTAACATGTTCATTGGGAGCGATACACGGAAAACGCTAGTACTTACTTATATTACTTTATGCAAATTTTTACCCAGTAAAACTCTCCAAAGATGGAAAACTGCTATTGCCGGTTAAAAATTCCGATCTAATTTTTTCATACGTTTTAATCTGACTAAGGCGTACGCATAACGCACCAACTCACACTACATACACATAACTAAATAATATTGCAATCAGGAAATGAAAATATATTGCATCAATCTAAATTATTCTCTTTATTAGGCAACTTGTAAATAACGGAAACCCTGAGAAAGACGGAAAATTGAGGGTTTCCTCCAGTCTCCGGGTTTCAGACAAAACTCTCCGGGTCATGGCGGTTTTTATGTTGAGAGCTCTAGATATAGTACAGGTTTTCCGTCTGTATAAAATCATGGACCACTATCAGTCACATTTATTCAGGTGAAGTTTGTTATACGTTTCCAGACACTGACATCATTATATCGCGAATACAGTCCCATCTTTATCACAGCCGCTTTAAGCACTAACGGGGACCAATCACAGAAAGTTTACGGACCACAGGGAGAGAATTCCTGATTCCGGGAAGGAGCCATCCATCGTTCTTTGGCCCTACAGGTGAAGGCAACCTTTTCTACATGGCGTGCTGCTTTGGTGGTTGCGATTCCTTTATTCGACGTTAGTATATACCAATGCTTCGGCGGGCTAGATTAGAGTTTAAATCGGAATTTACCTGGAGATGCTGAGTTATTATATATATGAAAATCAAACCAAAATGAATTTTTCGGGATTAACTTTTCAATGTTTAATGTTTTATTATCATAATTTTAATTTTAAAAACGAATTTGTGTGTTGAGTTTTACGGATCTCTTTGTAGTCATAGCTTCGTATAAAACGCTCTCGGAGGCCGCATGCGGACCGTGAGCCGTATGTTGCTCATCCCTGGGGTAATTTGACGGGAGGAAACGCGATTCCCGGAGACTTCGGGATATTTCGGGAGGGTTGGCTTCCATAAAGTGAGCTAGAGAGAGAGAGGTTGGAGGGAGTGGGTGATGACACGAAAACAAGGGATTGGGGAAGTTTTGATAGGAGGGAGTTTGGGGAGGAGAGCAGACTTAAGAAAGAGTGGGACTCGTCAGGAACCCACCGCGTTGCGGCATGGAAAACCGCTATCAAATTAAAAATTAAAACAAGTGAGTTGTGGGGGGAGGGCCGGTTTCTAAATGAACGAGATTGGTGGAGAATTAACTCCTCCTCCACTCTATCTCTGCCTCTCTCCACGCAGATGCACTTTTCGCCGGGGAAGGGGAGGAAAAATGCAAAACAATATAAATATTATCTTCCCAGCTAATGAGCAAAAGAAAATCTCTCACGGATGAGATGAGGAAGGGACCCGATTGGACGAAATGAAATGTGGTCGGGGATTGGGATGGGGAAGGAATGAGAAAAGGAGATGTGGTTGAAGGGAGGAGGTGGGGGTGAGATACAAGGGCGAGGAGAAGGATAGAAGAGAGTAGGGAAATGGAAGAGAGTAGGGAGATGGAAGAAAGAGCAGGGAGATGGAAGAGAGAGTAGGGAGATGGAAGAGAGTAGGGAGATGGAAGAGAGTGTAGGGAGATGGAAGAGAGCAGGGAGATGGAAGAGAGTGTAGGGAGATGGAAGAGAGAGTAGAGAGATGGAAGAGAGAGTAGGGAGATAGAAGAGAGAGTAGGGAGATGGAAGAGAGAGTAGAGAGATGGAAGAGAGAGTAGGGAGATGGAAGAGAGAGTAGGGAGATGGAAGAGAGAGTAGGGAGATGGAAGAGAGAGTAGGGAGATGGAAGAGAGAGTAGGGAGATGGAAGAGAGAGTAGGGAGATGGAAGGCAGAAGGAGATAGGAGGAAGAAGGGATGAAAATGGTGAGAAGGGAGAGAGAGAGAGGAAGGAGAGATGACAAAGGGGTAGAGAGAGAGGAAGGGGAGAATAGGGAAATAGAGAGGGAGAGAGAGAAGGGCAAGAGGATTGAGGGGGAGGAAGGGAAGGAGGAATCGGGGAGGAAGATGGTGAGAAGGGAATGGGAGATAGGAAAAGGAGGGAGAGAAGAGGAGGAAAGAAAGATAGGAAGGGGGTAGAGAAGAGGGGTATAGAAGAGGAGTAGAGAAAGGGAGAGGAAGAAGTGGGAAAGGAAGAAGTGGGAGAGGAAAAAGTGTGAGAGGAAAGGCAGAGAGAAGAGAATGAGAAATGTGGCAGGGAGCGTATAGAGGAGGTGGAAATAGGCAGGAGAGGAAGTAGGCAAGGATAGCGGAAGGAAGTGAAGAAGAGAGAGATAAGAGAGGAAGGTTTGAGGATCGGGAGAGGGAGGAAGTAAGGGGAATGGGGAAGTTCGATGGAGTAGAAAGGGAGAGTGGGGGAAGAGGGGAATAGTGAAATCTTTTGGGGTGCTTAAAGTGGCGGGGGGATGAATGTTAATCAGGAGAAGTTTGGACGAGGAGTTGTTTGGGAACGTCTTCTCTCGGTTTTGGCCACGCCTCACTCTCGGGTGGCAATTTATCCCCCTCCCGCCCCCACCCTGCATCTTAATGGAATTCATTTGGCAAGCGAAGGAGGGCGGGGTGCTCCTTTTTTTATAACTATCTCTCGAATAATCCTCGCTGTTTTGAAACCCGGGGGTTATAATTGAATGGCATTTATTTGCGGCAGAGGGGCGACAACCGCAAGAGACACGAGTCTACTCTTTTTGCTCAATTTCGTAACGTTAGTTAATCTACTTTGAAAAGATTTCGCTTATAGACGCCAAAATCTACTGAAATTGAATATATTTAGTTGTATTTGTATGTTTCTAAGATCACATCTGAAGACATTGCTATTATATGCTCTGTATTATTTATTACACTCGCGCGCCACTGTCTGACACCTGCTAATAAATTAATGGTGTATTTTTGGCTCGAATATTCAGCAATGAATACTTTGCATGAACTTGAGTTACTGGTCTAACATGACACGAGATGGCAGTTTTGCACCTACCAAGAGATAAACCAAACTTTCTGCAGGGTTTCCGTGCTATTAAGATGGAAATTAAACCTTTCTGATTCAACCACCATAAAGTTCTTTATAGGTAATGCGTTGTGCTACATATAAGATAACGTAAAATAAATTACTTCTAATTAATTCGAACATGGTTCGCTTAAAGTGCACGTACTCCAACTCCTTTCAGAGTATCCGATCAATGATACACCGCTCGAGGCGAAGCTTTGTAGCTTAAACGCGTAAATGCTTTAGAAAACCGCTTTAACGTTAAAGCAGTTGCCATTTTTGCATTTATTTAATATCTTTCTTGCTATTTTCCATTTTGGAAAATTTTAGGAGCTTTTGTGAAAAATAGCGCTTGTTTTTCTTTGTCAATCCGTCCACGCGGGCGATATCGGCATTAATAATTTGCAACGATATCTCCATTTTACCCTGTAACCTACCAGAAAGGTGGGTGGCAGGGGGTGCGATGCACCAAAATTACTCTTAACTCCCTTACTGCATTGCATCTCCTATCGCGGTCTGTTATACCCGTACAGAGCAAAATAAACCTCTGTACCCTTCCGTCCTACAATCGATCACACCGATTTAATCTCATTAATGAAATTAAAGAAACCAACTTGAGAGTACATATAATTCTCTACCCAGTACCAGTTACAGAGACATTTTGTTCGTGGTAACAAGTGTTGAATATGAAAACATCTCCTAGTAACTGCCAACGTGATTCCTTCCTCACCTTTCATTCACATATCCGCAGCTCCTTTCTCAAGCGATAGACTCAGATGCAGACTTTCCCATATCGTCTCGAGCCGTCCAATCCTTCTTTCTCCCATCTCTCACCCTTTCCTCCAATGGTATATAGATCCAATTTCCCCTACGCCCTCCTCCCCTTTCCTTCCTAAGGCATACCTCTTTTTCTCTTCACATCATCCTCGTTTATGTCCCTTTCGAACGTTTCCTATCTCTTCCCTTCACGCGACTCGCTTCCCCGCCATAAAACAGAGACGACCAGACGAACGTTTTATACACCATTGGTTCCCAGTTTTATTGAAATTTTTCTTATCGCGCGTCACGCTTAAGGTTCCCTTTCGTCTCGTACGCGAGGATTCCCCCTTGTTCTTCTCCTGCTTCTTCTAATAACCATCTCCAGACACTCCATTTCTACGCTACAAAGTTACCAGTTCGATCTCCGGAAGCAATTACAGCATCTCTTTTCTCTTCCTTATGCTGTTTAGAGTCGTCAAGTTCTTCGACTCCCTTTTATGTATATTTTACTCTCCCATACTCTCCCTTACACCTCAACAATCGCAGGAGGTCCCATTGTACACCGATTTGAAATTCGGGGCACATAAACCTGACTATTCACGGATTTGACTCATGGCGTCATTCGTAAGTTCTTGACATCGATAGGTAAGCAGCAGAATTGCAACATTCGCGGCGATTTCTAAGAACGTAACTACCACGAATGTTTAGAAAAATCGAATTCGAAATTTTGACAAATATGTACGTTTTAGGTTCCTATGAGTGTGAAAAATTGGTTTATGCTATTCCGTCTGTCTGTAATCTCTATTCTGCGCTGTTCCTGGAGGTAAAAGGTTCCACAAAATCTGGAGAAATTTCGTATTTAAGCATGGTGATTCCCTTGGCGCATATTTGTGGAATGGACTCTTCACAGTCACATACGATTAATTATCCACATACGATGACGTAATGATTAAACTAAAACCCTGCCCGCCGCTCCAATGTTCAATAAAAGCTTAGGAAGAGAAGCTGCCATCGTTGGAGATTCACCGTTAGTAGTATTAAAATCTATTATTCCTAAATCACCACTGATGACGCCTATTTTGTAGCTGAGATATTTCCTCAATAATGAGTGTACAAACACTACCTTCCTGTTTGTTAATTTTTCTAACGTAAAAACCTCGCAAGTAACGAAGATTAATATTCGTTACATTCATTACAAATCCTAATTATTCGGGTTTCTTCTCTCATCCCCATTCCCTCTTCTAATTAATCACGTTCCCCGTTCCACGCACGACCCACGACCTCTTGTCGTATATTCGGACCATGTTCCTGGCGCCTTGTCGCCCTTTACTTGTTTGTACCCCTCGTGTTTCTACTTCCTCCCCTTTTATTTCCGTTCTCGGAACTTCCGCTCTCCATCTCTCCCCTTTTTTCCCTTTCATTTAATAACTCCACAAAGTTTTATTCAACCCTCGACTCCTACGCCGTCTTTAGACTGATTATGGAAAAATCCTTAAGATTTGTACTCACTAAAATAATAGTGTATCCGACCATAAAAATAGGCACACGAAATTTTTAAGCAGTTTCTTTCGGATTATTAATCTTTATGGAAAACCGTAATGATTACAAAAAATGTCTGTGAAAACGATGTCGTAAGAAACGGAGTCTTACACATCTTGGGTGTAATCAACGAACGGAAAAGTCGCTCATACTTCAGCTCATTCTCAGCGGTAAAATACAGACAATGAATTAAATGGAAGGCGAAAAATTTGCAAATTTATGGATATAATCCGTAGTTGACGGAATCATACCAAATTAGACAGATGGGGACTTATCGCTTTCGTCTTGTCGTAGAACAACCCAGAAGTAGAATGGCCTTATAAAATTAAGTGCAGTTAAATAATTACCCGCACGTGACCTTCAAGAATGCCGTTACAATTATAAACGCTGTATTCTGTAAATTTGCAACAAGGAAAATATTGACCTGTGGTTTCACATGAAGAGAAATGCCCATGGTAGATATATATTGCTCGAAACAGGCAATCGCTCTGCTAATAACGTTTATCAAAATCACGGCAAATAATTTTTGGTGGAAATAATTATTCAAAAATAATGTCATTGAAATGTAGCTATAATAATAATATACTCAATAAATTTTTTAATTCTTGAGTTATAATTGTTTAAGACTTAAAATTAGCCAAAACCTTTTCGCTTAAATTACATTCACAGTGGTCTAATTAAAGAAATAGGTTTCTTGATATATGAATGCTAGAGATGTAGATGTAAATCAGCGGATGGAATGAAGAGCGTGGATAATGTGTAATATATCGTCGACGATGCTGTAAAATTTTACTATTTTTCGGTTTAATTACTTTCATTTTCGCCCACAGGAAATTGTAAATAACGTACGACAACTTGAAGCCATTTGAATACTTGAAAACTCCAAACCCCAAGACAAATGACAGGCGACTACGTAGTAGCATTCTCGACGACGGAGTGGTGACGAACTGGACCAAAGTGGAAAACGGTAAGAGATGATTGCCCTACACAGATTAGCTACCCCTGAGTCGTAGATAATATGTATTATAAATTAAAAATAATATACAGGCAGTCCTGGAAAACGCGTAGAAGCTGAAGCGTATTTTCACTTAGGCCCAATGTTATAAGTACGTATGTATACTTTCCCTATGGGGGTCCAGGAAGCATGTTTTTATTTTACCCTGAATAATGTAATTTTACAATAAGGAATGTATAAATAACCTGTTTAAGTAAATTAAAAGTTTAATATGTCAATATTGTACTCTTTTTAATCTAGTTAATTTCATTCAATTACATCGTAGAGCGTTTTCCTTTGCCGTGTCCCGCTTGCGCTGTAAATTGCATTCTGAATCGACCTTATGGCGTCGTTTTTATTGTTGTACTTATTTTCACGCGAAAAATATTGTTTTGTCCAGGAGAAATGCCCTAAGTCTTGAAAATATTTATGAAAAGTCCTAAGTCCGGGACGGCGTAAGTGGAGGACTGACTGTCCTACCAGCTTGGATATTCATACTGACGATTTGTGCTGAAGACGGGCTCTCGAATTTCATCTATTGTTGAGCATTTACATCGGCGGATTGAAGAAGTTCCTCTTGCGCGAAGACATGAGAAAGTCTCCCTTTGACCGTCAACACCTATTTCTGAAACTAGACTAATGGGAATCGGTTCAAGAATAAACAGTTGTCCAAGAATTGTTTACGAATGAACTCCAACATATCGACACGGCAATAGACTATCCGTTGAGTGCCGAAATTTTTTCACTATCAATGCTTACATAAACAGTTTAGACTGGTTATTTCCTGCTCGTTTTAAGCATCGATTAGGTTCCATTCCTCAAGTAATGTGTGTCGTCTAGTAGAAATGGAGATGATCCACGTAAAGCAGATGTTTTTGTTCCGTGGAAACTATTTGGGTGCCTGAATGTTTTGTCTATATAGCCGGAAGATAGGTATATTTTTTCTAACATCCTTCAAAATCTGCTTCCTATTTTCTTCGTAAAGTTTTTTTTAGAAAGAGTGTTTAAATAATCCCGCGCAAATCCTAATAATGTTTATTTCATTGTAGAAGCGTAGAAACAAAAATTAGCGAGTTCACGCCGAATTTCCTTCTCTTGCGCGCCATTAAAATTGTTATAGTTTTTGTCTAAACTGGAAAATTTTCGTCGAATGAGAATGCTTCTCTTTTCAGCATGTTTCTCGACTAAAAATGCACGTTATTTAAAATAGAATTATTCTGATCATCTCATGGGTGAAAGCAAATCGACAAACTATGTTTCTCTAGAACTCAGAAAAAGGTTGTAAAATAAGATTCGCATGTAACAGTGGTGATTCACCGATAGAAGATTAAAATCTAGAATCTGCTAGCCATGAATCATGAATCACCACTGATGATGGATGCTGCGTAGCGGAAATGGGCATCTGATTTTCACACTTTTTTATGACTTAGTTCGTCAATGCTTTGCTAATCTATTCGGTAGAGTTCATGCACGATTGTTTGCGTTTAGATGTTTCCGTAGTTTTATTTTTAATTAGTTGAAATAATTCTGATTTATTAAATTTTTTCACCTCGGAGAACTGATATTTGGAAGATTGCAAATTTTCAAAACGGTAGTCTGAAAAACTATTAATGTTTCAGAGCTCAACTTTCATTCAATTGTTGCATTTAATTTAGAAAGTTTAACTTAAAAATATTCGTTATCCTCATTTCTTTTTCTTAGACTATGTGTTTGTTTAAAGACATTTCACGAAAATTATTACTTTATCCATGAAATACGAAAAATTTGCCATTTTCAGAATACAGAAATTTCCGAACATTTAATGGGGAGATTGCCACCAATTATCGCTTCATATCCACCCTTCCAAATCTCTTTCAACGAAAATGTTTGCTATGCTACACATTCACCTCATTCTCTTCTCTTTCTTACGACAAATCTGTTTTTCCTCCTATCTTCAAAATTTATTTATGCCGGAAATTGTGAAGAACATTCACACCTACTGTGAAATAAGCTACAGCATTCAAATGACCTGCCACTTAGTCCAGTCAAGGGAGAATTTAGGAAATAGTAGTAATTCGAAAATGGAGCTAAAGAGGTTTCGGAACAAGGAAATCTAAATAGCAAACGGAGAATCCAACCGCTAAAATCTTCGTTCAAAATTTAAGCGAGTATTTTGAGAATGACCGAAATTCGCTCTCAAAATATTGCTACTTCCAGAGCAAGACATTTTTTTTCGCAGCACTAATGTCAGCAAAATATTTCTTCAGTTTTTCATTCTTGTGGAAATCCAAAGGAATGAGCTATTTTAATAAATTGATCCACAGTCATAAGGTGTGTGTCTAGGACTCTCTTGGTTTTCTATTATAGAATTTAATATATCTGAGATTTTAAATCAATATATACGTAGATCGCGAACTGTGGGTCATAAGAGAGAATTGAAGTTTTATATAATTTTTATTTTACTTTACTTTATCTTCCGTATTTTACATATGTATTTTTTCATATCGAAATATATTCATATAAGCATTAATAGTTCTTTCTATTCTAATAAAAAATCAAGTTGGGCCTGATCGAAGGTGTCAGTAAATTTGTAGGTCGCTACACAAAAAGGTTACGCACCACTGGTAGAAATTAAATAACATTTAACAAATATTATTCCGTAGCCTCTCTTTTTAGTATCTACAACCGGTGAATTACCACTCAGGATGACTACTTTATAGATGAAATGTACATATGATTTACTACACCACTTCGCCGTATCATGGCTACAATTGCTAGATATTAATTGGATTCAACCCGTACGAGAGTTGAAGAGATAATTCATGTTCTAACTTTACCAAAAAAGTGAGTAATGCAATTGTAATAACTCGAACCTCAGTACAAGGCGGAAACATCGAGCTGTACAAATTTATGAGATACAAAACTAAAAGCCTACGCATGAGAATTCCAGCGGGAACAAATATCTTTTTGGAGTATGTAATGAAAAATTCTTTGTCTGGAAGCTTAGAGCCCTATAGATTGGTTGTTACAATGGAAAAATTTCGTATTCTCATCGAGTTTGTTGAAGCAATATTTGTACCACTAAGATAGTAACAAAAAGCAATAGCACCAAACTATTCTCGTATGCAACTGAATATAACTTACAATCAGTGAAAGAATTTTAAACGTGTCGTAGGACAAGTGTTTTTTGGGAGATTACATTTTTGAAACTGAATCGACGAAAAAGAATGATCTTTTCTCTCCCTCGAGATAACGCTCTTTGTTTAAAGTTAACGTGATGGTGCCAGGCTAGAGGGAGTTACAGCTTCGGCAAGAACCCTTCCTCCCCTGCTCTCACCTCCGACCCTTTCTTCCCTCCCCCCTCACTCCATCCCTTCTCTCTCCAATCTAAACCCCTTCTCTCCTTCTCAGCCAAAACCCCTACGATCCCATCTCCACCCTCCCCATTTTTTATGCCCTTTTTTCATCCCCTTTTTTCGTTCCAACCCCCTGCCTTCGCCCACCCTCGCATCCCTTCCCTACCCCTCCCCCCTCTCCTACCCTGTCCCACCCCAAGGGGATAACAGAACTTCTCCATAAAAAAACCCTCCCCCTCACCCTTATACGCCCATACGTAAGGGGTGAGTCACATGTCTCGGCTCTGAAGGGGTGAATCCTTCCTTGAGTTCGACCTCAAGTAGGAAATCGGCGGAAGGTTTTTGTTTCGTAACAACGAACGAATAGAGCGTGACTAGGATAGAAAGATCTCTTTCCTATCGAATTCCAAAATAATCCTGCCAACATTACACCTGCGAAAAAGATCTGTGCTATATTCATTGACGCTCCGATCCACATTCCAGAAATACCACGGAGCGAACATTAATTTCATCCTCATCGTGTATAGGCTCCATCGTCGAATAAACAAGGACGTAATCCCTGGAAACGAGCATTGTTTCACTTCTGCAAACTTGCCGCCAACCTTTGAGGGCCGATTTTCTTCGTTACCATAACTGACAGCTAAGTAGATTTTTGTTTATTTTTCCGCTCTTTAAAACCCTCGCTCTCTTTTGACTACGCTTTTGCCGGAAGAGCGTTCAAAATACCCAGTGATCGATTCATGGAAACACATTCTGACGTGAAATTTCATTGTATTTTCAAAGTTGCGCCCCTTCTCTGGATCTGAGAATAAGGATGAGTTCTCATTATATGGGTCAATGAAAAGAAGAAACGAGGATTATTAAAGAATGCCAGAATATAAGAGGAAGATCATAATGAATGTAATCTTCTTATATTGTATTCTATTGTGCAAACGGACAGGAAAGAAGCATTCACTGAGCAGTGGCAACATATCTACCTCCATCTGGACCCCAACAAAAGAATAGTAAATAAATAATTCGAGCACTAAATGAATTTAATTATTATAATAAAACACATTGTTTTACTAGTTATTATTCTGATATTATACGAAAAAAATAAAACATTATTTGTATATGAATATATATATATATATATATATATATATATATATATATATATATATATATATATAACAACTTAAACAACGTTATTGTAAGGTTAAACTTAACGGACCTGAGAATGTTGTCATATGAATTTATGGATAATTATAATAATTTAAACTGCAAAACGGTGCACTATTTACTTGCAATAAACCACGTTTGTTCCCCGTTAAAAATCTAGGATTTTTCGCACATATTTAAACGCGTTTAATCTTAATAAGACAACATGTACGTAAATTTTCGCGCGCTGATTTGCATTTGTTGCATTTTTGAAACGATATCAGTAAATAGAGCATTTAGGTATTGTGTTGAAACGTATAGACCATTTTTACCCACTCAAAGTATCCCATTCCTATAGATAGATTTCCGATAAAATGCGCCATTATATTGCAAACGGGTGCAGTAAAAGCGCAGAGAAATTCCCACGTCTGTTCGCTCCTGCCGTGATCCCCGCAGAAGGTTTTTTGGTCGCAAAATTCTGAGAGAAAAGCGCGAGGAATGCGCCGGTAAATACGTCATTTAAATGGTTGGCCAGGTGGAAAATGAGTATCGCACGTATTAAAGCGTGAAAAGAATGCACGCATGAATCGTGAGAGAAACCTCCGTCCTGACCGTCTCAATATGTCGGCAGTTATGACTGACGCGAGCGCTTCGCTTCCCTCGACTTTTTAATCTCCGCTCGACCGATGCATCATCGCATTATCGACTCCAATTAACACGCGTCCGTGCGTGTCTCCGGAAAATCCTCCCTCTCTCTTTCTCCTCCCCCGTCCATTTTTTGGAATATCATTGTAACTCCACGACGACGGCCAAGCGTTATTGGACCACTTGAGTGACGCAGCGAAAACAAACGTTTGTAAAACGTTCCCGCATCATTTGTGCGTCGGATGCGGGGGGGGAAGCGGAGAGGGATAATTTTCCGCACCGAAAAGAAAAAAAAAGGCGCACTTGGCTCGCACGACGTTCCTCATTCGATATGAATAGCTTCTGAGTCGAATGTTTGCGGAATCTGGGATATCTAAACCTTCCCCTTCGCGAACCGATTAAGGTAAAAAAAAGAGAATGATTTTTCCATCGCCGCGCCCGCTAAATGACCGTCGTTCGACTCGATATAAAAAAATTACTCTCTCGATTCCCATCGATCAATCGAATGGAAAGGTTCTCTTCGGTTACTGCATCAATCAACGTCAATCTTCGCCGAGTCTCGGTTGTCACGCCTTTTTCATTATATTCGATCCCTATAAATATAGGAAAGATCTATAAGGTTTATTTTGTTCTAGGATAAGGGGTGAGTTATCGCGTCAAACCCACTCCAAAAATACTCTGATAGCGACGAATTTAGGACGGCAAAATAGACTTTTGTGATTTGTGTTAATTAGTAATTCCCCTCGTGATTTTTATGAGCGTTTTATTATCGATAATCTATCCATTCAGATACCAAACTCGAGGTTGAGCTTGTTAGAAAAACACTTCTTTGTCCGTACGTTTCTTTCATTCTAAGACTGTTAATTAAATATAGAGAATTATAGAGCACGTCTTGTCGATGAAACAAACTGACATAACAGGCATCGCCAATAATCATAAATAGTTTCTTTTAAAATCTACTACCGGTGAACACAACTTGTGGGTGCTGATTCGTAACCGAAATAATCATTTGATTTTCCAAACTATTGGGGACTTCTATTGTGTAATCTTGAGACCGTGTTAAAATCCGAAACGAAAGTTATAGTATTTGGTTTATGAACTATTTAAAGTCGCCAATTTATTAAGCTGTATCACTCTACACGCAAAATTTACGCACTACCTAATAGCCATAAAAATATTGGCAAAAGCAGACTCCCACTTCGGCCGCGAAGCCGCCGTCATCAGTTCATCAATAGTGAATCGCTGGTAGGAGACTAAAAATATTGATTTCTGCCGTAAATTGAGCTCGATAATTCTTTCTTGAACCTACCCACAAAATGTACGTATCACCTCACAATGTGCTGCCGATGAAGAAACCGTTATTTGTAATAAATAATTTCAGTGTGGTAGATTATAAAGTTTTTAATCGTGATTATGTAACCTTCTTGCTTGAGATCACCAGTTAAAGGAATTATCTCTCCCCCTCTCTCTCACATTTTTAAAAGTATTCTTTGCCCGTCTTCCGTCCCACGAAGAAGTTAACTTTAATCTCAAAAAGGATCCGAAAACAAGAGCTTCTTCCATCCGGAGTGTAGAGATTCTTCCGCACCGGAAGGCTGGCAACTCCGCTCCCGTGGTCTTTCATTAGGAGGTATTGAATGAATGGAAGTGAAGTTCTATAGAGAGAGCGGAGAGAGTCAAAAGATGTGGCGGAGAAAGAGATGGAAGAAAAGAGGCCGACGGAGGAGGAAGAGGAAGGATGAGATAAAAAGCCGTCGGAAGAGAATAGGAAATAAAACATCATTGTAAAATAAATTTGCACAAACATTCCCATATCCATACACTTCTAATCCAAACAATATTGTCGGTGGTTGCGTTAGTGTACGGAAAGCTTGGCGGTGGCTGGGCTTAACATTCGGTATAACATATTGTAATGCCACTGGACGCTAGTTATTTTTGGGTCGTATGGCTTGTGTAGTGTTGTTCACGACAAAAAGCTCTATAAACGTATAAATTTTAGAAAAAACGCTTGCAGCCGTTTTTGAGTAAATCGAAATTTGGTGAAAATAGACAAGAATAAACTGTCTTCCATTGTTGCGCGACGTTGTTCATTTAACGAGGCTTTTATTCGGGTGATTCGCTATAAAAATACCACATTTCTCCAGACCTGCTATGCCGTTTAACAAATAGAGCCACAAACGTAGCACAAACTATATGCGACAAATTACGGACAAACGGAATACTTTATATACTTTATACATGAGAAAGTAAAAAAGGGAAATGATAAGGAAAGACTAGATTAGTTAGAGAACAGGAGAGAGAGAGGAATTCTAGTTGAGTACTAACGGACTGAGATGGTAACGAATATGAGGGAATGAAAAAGAGAGAGAGAGAAAGAGGAAAATGTAAAAAGGGATTAGTGCACCAACACACACACACACAAAAACGTTTTCGCAAGAGTGGAAAAGGACGCTTAAGTATTAGTAATAAGGGTAAGGCGGAGGGAGTTTACATGGAGGGAGGTAGGGTATGGAGTGGGGTTACGAGGAGTAAGGGAGGAAAGGAGGAAACGAGAGAGCATTGGGGAGATGAAAAAAAGCGCGAGGGTTTGGAAATAGTAGAGAGGAGAGAGAACGGGTCGATATAGGTCTACGCAACACCCCCACCCCCCTTACAAACGCGTAACGCACCCCCTTTGCATCCACCGTCTAAAAAAACCCCTTTCCATCCCTCAAATGCACCCCTTTTATTTTTTTCGAACCCTCTCTCTCTCTCCAATCTGCTATATGGAAGAAGGGTCTGTCTCTCTCTCTCTCTCCCTATCTCTCTCCATACCCTCACCCCTTCCTCAATCCCAATCCGCACCCACCCCGGGCACACCGATGGGTTTTTTATGCTATTTTTTCACCCCTAGCAGTCTGCCACCGTCTCTCCCTCTCTCTTTCCCTTGCAGACTCGGGGACCCCACCCAGAAAAAAGGGGGAAAGGGGAAGGGAGGGAGGGAATGGGGAAAAGAGAGGGGTCGAAATTTGGTTCTCTGTCCTCACCACACCCCTCTCCTCCCCCTTCCCCCGACCTCTCCCCCCTTTTTTTATACGACCCACGCTCACGAGCAAGGGTCTCCCTCTCTCTCTCCCCTCTGTCCCTCTTCCACTGTTCTCCTCATTCCCTCCTCTCAAGCCACGCTCTCCTACCATCGCACCCCTTCGCATCCCATTCTAAGTTCTAACTCATTCTCATTCCTACTCACCACTTTCCGACTAACTCCTTTTCTGCTCTCTCTCTCTCCGTTCTCTTCTCTCCCTCAATCATAGCTCTAATTTTCGTTCTTAGGGAGTATACCTGTGTGTCTGCTTGTAAGTGTGTCTGTCTGTCTCAATATGTGTCTATCTGTCTGTATGTGTGTCTGTCTCAATGTGTGCCTACCTGTCTGCATGTGCCTCTATCGTTTTTTTAAATCAGCGTATAAAACAAAATAATTACATCGTTACCATCCTATCGAAGTAAATTCGCTACCGCGGGGTACGTAATGTCAAACACACCGGGTGACACTGATTGTGAGTTTTATAGTTCCTTTTTCGCATATCTATGCGCATCTGGCTCTAAGTGTATCTATCCGCATGTGAATCTTCATTTATATGTGTAATTATGGCAATTCCTATCTTATAAATGATTGTATATCTGCGTTTTATTACCCGTGTATTTCGTCATGCGTAGCGTAACTCCGTCCTCCAGAACGTATTTTCTCGTGTGCATGTTTCGCGCGCATATTTTCCCGTAGGTTTGTTTCATGCCTGTTCGTGTTAGTGTAATCTACTATTTTGGGCGCATATTTGTGGACCTTGATATTCATACGGAAAATGTCAAAAATATAACTTAGTGGAACTAATGGTTTATTAATTTAACAAACGGTTTCGCTGCGTTGCACCATGTTCAGGGGACTGGGAACTTAATTTTTAGGATACGTTGATTAATTAGAGGACTTTAGGATAAGTAGGAGGATGGTATAACAATTATGTTTAGCATAAATAATAGTAAAAATTTACAATTACATTTAACGTAAATAAACAATAATAAATTTACTTTTTATTCGCATTAGTGTTAATTTTTGCCTCAGCTCCTGTTTGCGCCTGCCAGTTTATGCCTACCCGTGGGTCTGCCTGTTTCTCTGTCCCTCTGCAACGTCCCCTTTTTCGTCCTCTTCGTTTCATTCCTCGCGTTTCGATTCGTTTCTCCTTTTTCCTATAAAAAATATACTTGAACCTCCAATGTGTTTCTCTTCCTCCTCCCCTCGCGTTTCCTTTTCTCATCCTATCCGCCAAGCAAAAACCTCTTTCTTCCTCCCCTCTCCCTCCTATCGACCCCCTCAGTCCCCCTCTCTCCCTTTGATTCTCGGTGTTACTCTCTTTGCCTCAATTCGATAAGCGTGGGAGGGGGAGGATTCGAAGTGTAGCGTTTGGTTTTGGCGAGAGTTTGTGAATGAAGAAAGGTTATGCGTAGGACATCGAGAGGAAAGGAATGGAACGCGGAAGACGGTTGAGGACGGGGTTAAGGGATTGGACGAGGGAGAGAAGGTTGCGGAAAAGGAGGAAAAAGGAGCCAAAGGGGAATTAAAGCACTCGGTCGCGTAACAGCGACACTTTTGATGCAAATCTTTCGCTTTGAATGCAAGAGTACAGCTGTTAGCGTATCCAAAGTGCTTTTAAAATGCACTTTTCAGGTGTTTCCAGCCAACTGTTATCCAGCATGTTGTTTATTTTTATAATGAACGCTTGTGCGAACGCTACATATCTGAAGGTATTAAGAAAGAGAAGCAATGGAGGGACAAATATCATTGAATATGGAAGGAGAGAGAATGGGAATGAAGGCAATGAGGAGGGGCAAGCTTATGAGGAGAAGAACAAGAGGAAGACGCGAAGGAGAGATAACCGAGAGTAAAGAAGTTATAATATAAGATGGTGAATGGAGAAAGACACGTGATAAGAGTAAAAGTGCATTGAGAGAGGATAAAGAGGAAGAACGAGAGAGTAAGAATAAGTGGAAAATAATTGCAGAGAGGAATAAAAAGAGTGGAAGAGAGAAGTAGAAAGAGATTCAGAAAGGTGAGAAAGAGCGGGCGGGAGAGGTAGAAAGAGATAGAGATGAGCCGGAGAAGAGATGGGAAAAAAGAGACGGAGAGGGTGATCGAGGAGAGAAAGTGAGAGAGAAGAGAGATTGGAGAAAGTGAAAATGGAGAGAGAAAGACGGGAGGGAGAGGAAATGAGAGAGGGGGGAGGGAAAGAGGGGGATGGAATGACGAGAAGAGAGAGAAAGGGAGAGAAGGGGGAATGAGAGAGAAAAATGCAGAGAGGTAGGAAGAAGGAGAAAAATGGTGATGAGAGAGAGAGAGAGAAAAGAGAATAAGAAGTGAGCGTGGGCGTGTGGGGAAAATTGGAGGAGCCCATGGAGGGCGGGGGCGTTTGAAATCCCTCTTTTGTGGGTGGGCTTCGGAGGGAGGCGAGCGAGGGAAGGGGAGGGGAGAGGAGGGGACTGGGAGATCGAGGAAAGAACGGGGTGGCGTCGGAGAAAAAATTACGAGGGGAGGAAAAATATTGCGAGAAATTAGATACGGTTCCAAAAAGAACAGTCGTTGCGATGACTCGCTTCAGTCACTAAAAATAATGGTTTCATTTTCAAAGAAACTAAATTTAAAGAGTTTGTTTTCATGTATTGTTTATCGCGTCGACCGGAATTCGGCCCTTCTCTTGGATTCCTAGAGGAAAAGAAAGACTTTCTGAGCTGTCGAAATATCATATTCTTTGAATCCTATACCAAGGAGCACATTATGGTCGCTAAGTTACCATCAGTTGGATAAGAGAGTGTCGTGATAGTATATACCAATTGGCATCAACGTATATATTTCATTATCTTCACTACGGCCACAAATCTAACTTGAGCTCTAACATAAATCAAGAGAGGGGACGACTTTACTAAATTACACGCGAGAAGGGTCCGAAAGAAAAAGCAGGGACAGCAGTTCTGTTCGATGTGGCAACGTTGATTTTTGGCGATTGGCTTGAGTTCTTTCGGGAAGCTCCCTCTAATTTTTCTTGGTTTTCAGAGTCCAAGTTAGAGTTCGTCGACTATATAACTTCCAGCCCATACAAATTTTTGTGCAATTTGTACAGTAATGGATTGATCGTGAAATACATGAACGTATCCTCCGCAGACTTCTTATCAACATCCTAATTATAAATAAGTACGGTATATGCTAACAGCGCTAGCTTTTTATTAAGAATTTATGTAGTTCAGGAGAGAATTATCGAGTTCACTTTATGGCTGAAATCAAATTGTCAAACTACATACCCAAAAGTCATAAAAAGAATGGAAAAAACAGTGCGCATTTCGGTTACAAAACAGTTTTATCATTGGTTATTAGCTGACTTCTTACCTGAATAATCACTGATTATGGCTATTTTCTAGCAGAAATTTGCATCTAATGTCCCTAACTATAGCCATTAAAAAGGTTGAGAATATATATTATAATCTACTCCCGGTGAATAACCACTGATGAGAGTTCTTTTGCACCCGAAATGCGCATCTGCTTTTCCGCCAGTGGAGAGAGTTTGGCAGTATCTCACATTCCAAATCATAAATACCACATGATTTATATATTAGAAATTCGTGCTTTGGCGATGACGAATTGTTTATTAAGTAGTCTATTCTCCGCACCACTTTCTCTCCGCTCTCTTTTCCCCCTCTCTCTTCCATCTCTTTTCTCTCCAAATCCCCTCGCCTTCACCCGTTCTCTCTCTCTCTCTCTCTCTCTCTCTCTCTCTCTCTCTCTCTCTCTCTCTCTCTCTCTCTCTCTCTTGCGTCTCCCTCTTTTTTGTCCTTTCACAATCCATCCGAAAACGGTCGAACACCTTCGTCCGAAAAAAAACGAATTTCGAATTCCCCTCCGAATATATTCTCCCTTTTGGAAGAAACCCTTTTCCAAATTCCTTATTCCGCCGGATGGACGCACAAACCCAACATCTTTCCCATTTTCCTTTTTCCTCCCCCTCATCTAAACTCTTTTCTCGCTCTCCCTCTCGGTTATTCGGCCCGTCCGTTCCTCTTTCCTTCATTTCTATCTCTCTTTCTGTCTCTCCTCTCTCTCTCTCTCTCTCTCTCTCTCTCTCTCTCTCTCTCTCTCTCTCTCTCTCTCTTTCTCACACCTCTCTCGTTTCGGCGCAAAGGCGATTACAGCGCCAACATTCTTCCCGTGGACATAAAACTCAACGACGTAATTCGGTTTGATTCCGAAAAGTACCTTTGATCCTTTCTTCCCCTTTCGCCGTTAAGCTAAACGGAATTTTTTTCGACTCTTCCAAGAACGCAATGGAGGCAGCTTTGTCGTAATTATAAAAAAGGAACTGTTACGGGATAAGGCATCGTTGAAGATGATCTGAATCTCTGCTATAACGATTAGTTCCAACTCAGCGCGGACTTACTGTCATCGTTTCTTTTTTATTACTCCCTGACACCTACCATTTTGGTAACTGTAGTTAATCATACATATATATTTATATGTAGATATACGTACCCCTCTATAAGACTTCCATCAACAGTTCATTTGCCTCTCTGAATTGGATATATCTATTTCTTCTGCCTATTTCTATTCGCTTTAATTAACTTTAATTAATCTTTTTTTTCTGGTATATTTAATACCTCAGTGGTTTTCTTCTCGATCCCACTTACATATGATGAAAAATCTATCAGACAATTATATTTTTCTTCGCTAAAATTATGGTCATAATACCTTGAACGTTGAAATTATAGCTCAAAAAATTTACAGGTTAGTTTATCGCTTATAACAGGGGCAAACATTACTCCATTGCGGGCCGCAATGGAACTTGCAAACGCCTATGTGAGCCACATTAGAAGTTGCAAATGTTTCAGTGGGTCGCATATGAGCTTACACCGGAAGATATTTATAGGTTCTGTGGTGTCTTATAAGCGATAATCAAATATAAACATTTTTAGTGCTAACCTCTCAACATTCAAGTTTTTAAATCCATAATCTCAATGAAAACTATGAAAATTTTCAGTGCTAATTTATGGATCCCTTTTCCATCATAGCTTTGCAGACCGCATAAAATGTTTTCAATGGCCGCATGCGTTCCTCGAGCCGTAATTTGACGAGTCCTTGCTGATGCCATTGAATCTCTTGATAATTTCCGATGTAACCTTTTTGTCCCGTCGGAGCATTCGGAACTGCCAATGCAGCCCTCTGTGTAGAAAACTTTGCGTATCCCTGCTGTACTCCATATTTACGTTCTCACGGTTAAATAAATTGTAAAACTATACCTTCGTGAAATTGGTGGCATAAACAGCAACGGTGGACGAGAAGAGTGTTAGGAAATTTTGGAAGAGGGAGAATTGAGTGAGAGAAAGAGGGAAGAGAGAGAGAAAATGCATCGGATAAGGGAAGAAGTTAGCGAGAGGAAGAGAGAGGAAGGGAGGAGAACATTTGAAAGTAGAATGGTGAAACGCAAGAATATCTTTTCTACAGTTATTCGAGCGATTTTCGTTTGTTTGTACAGGGAACCCTTTTTTGCGGCGTTGACGTCCGCCGAGTGATGGAGAAAGTTGAAGGGGAGAGAGAGGGTGGGGTAAAGGGGTGAGAGAGGGTGGGGTAAAGAAGAAAGAGTTGGTGGACATTCCACTCTTGTTCCTTTCAAATATAGAGAGAATGAATGAGAGAAAATTTGAGATATATAGAGAGTGAGGGAATGAGAATGAGAGGGTGAATGAGAACGAATGAAAGAATGCGAGAAAGAAAGAGAATGGGAGAAAGAATGAGAGAATGAATGAGAGAATAAAAGAAATAATGGGCGAGAGAATGAGAGGGTGAATGAGAGAGAAGATGAGGGAGAGAATGGCAGAGAGAATGAGAGGATGGGAGAATGAATGAAAGAAAGAATGAGACGGAATGTGAGAGAACGAGAGAAAGAAAATGAGAGTGAATGAGAGAGATGATGGGAGAGTGAATGAAAGATAGAATGGGAAACGGAATGACAGAAAATGAGAGATGGAGAAAGCGAAAAAGTGAAGATTCAAAGAAGAGATGGAATGATGGGGAAGGGGAGGGAGGAATTTTAAAGATATCGGAGAAGCGTAATATGGACGTTGGAATTATGGAGTGTTTAAGAAAAAGTAGAAGACGTGTAGAGGTTCCATAGAAAAAGAGCGATAAAGGGAGGAAGAGGGAGAGAGAGAGAGTGATGGAGGAAGTGAGGGTTTAGCAAAGAGAGAAATAGACAGAAAGAGTTTTTGGGATCAGGGAGTGCGTTTGGCAGGGAGAGTTTGTTCAACAAAGAAGTAAATAGGGACGAAGGTTTGAAGAGGGACGGAAGTGTAGAGAGAGAGAGAAGGGGAGAGAGAGGTGCGGAGAAGAGAGAGAGAGAGAATATGCGTGGGTGGAAACAGCGGGTGGCAAAGTAACAGAGACCTATGAATTTATTGGCGCGTCTAGATCCATTAGGTAAACCCTATCCAGGGTACTGTAAAACGGACAAGATCTCATTCGAAAACTGACAATAATTCAATTAATCTTAGTTTTTATTTACTTGTTGTTAATTGTTTATTACTTTCATATTTTAATGAGCGTAGTGGTAGACCACAGCGCACAAGAAATAGATAAAGTAATCCCTAAAACCGACAGATAGTACTGGTTTTTTTTGTCCCAAATGCAATAAGATAGGCTAACGGAGGTTTTGCGTTATACAGATGCGGTGCTAAGGCGGAATTGGAGGTAATCGTGTGAATGTAAATGAAAAATATTGCGCCAGGGGAATTATTTCGCAACGGAAGATTTTGCCGGCCAGGCCTTCCTGAACGAATAGGCGTTACTGAAAATGAGGAGCTTTGGTAAAACGAATCCATCGTGTATTATGAATTACCGTGTGACTCCAATTATATCTAAAGGTTTTGCAAATGTATCCAAGCTCGTTTAAGAAATGATAAATAAAATAGAATGTGTAGACGTGTAGAATACATTGCCATGTACTCGAGAGTAAGAATATAAGTTAGGGAGATTAACCTCTTTTAGCTTGGTGCGAACTATATGTGCATCAGCGCGATTACCTTCCGTAGTGAATGTAACGCGTATATTCTTCAATAAATTTCTCTGTTAAGTTTATGCCGGGTTTTACGAATACATTCCCATTTCTATTACTATCTGAGCGCCATCAGTACACTTTGTAGAAATACCAGAAAAAGGTTATAGTAAAATAAAAATATGCAATAATCGTTTTATAAAACCGTCACGATTCCATTCAGGGACTAAAAGTTATCTACTTTAGCAGTAATTAATTTTGTTTATAATAAATTTATTTTCATAAAAGACCTTTAATTTTACATCGGTGACAACAGTTAATTGGGGATACGGAATAAAGACCTTTTTAAATTCTCTCGTCTTGGATTAAAGCTACCTAGGGTCCCAGGCCAAATCTAGGTCCCACATTGCTTCGATTTACAAAAATCTGATGTGGCCACTAGTGCTTGTCATTTCTCGGATATTTCACAATCCCGGGATACCGGGATTCAAAATTATAAATCCCGGGATCCCGGGAATTTCCAATAAACAATTTAAAAATCATTTAAAAAGAAAGGAAAAATAAAAATAAGGTTACCAATTGCTTGTTTATGAACCAGGGTTGAAATAAAACATTTTAAAATTATAAAAAGGAAGAATAAAATAAAAATATTGTTACAACTTTTTTATGAACAGGTGAATCTTAAGTAATTTTACTCTAGCTTTAGGATTTTTTATCAATTCATTCGGGTTATTTAATTTTTTAGTATAAAATTATTCCATTTTATTTATTTGAACCTCGTATCACACAAAACGCTTACATATTGATGTGCTTGTGTTTTCCGATTTTTAATCGCTCCAGGGACCCTGAGAAGTTCGAAGAAATTTGTTAAAATCGTTTACAAATATGGGTTACACGAATAAGATAAAAAATAATTGAAATTAGCATTTATTTATTGACCTGAAATATGCTTATCATAATGATTGTAAAAATATAGTTACCAATGCACACGGTATGTAAAATAAAATATTAATTGAAACATCTATACCATTAGCATACATTTCTCACATAGATACAAAATCATATCGACAACAGTGTTCTAATTCTTATATCCTATTAGTATTAGTAGAGGCTAGAGAGTAAAATTCTCTTTATGATATACCAGGAATTCTCGGGATATTCAATGGATTTCCCGGGATACGGGAAAACCATTTTACCCACGGGATCCCGGGTAAGAGGGATCCCGGGATGACAAGCACTAGTGACCACCACATATTACATGACTTTCTCCATACCTGTAATATTTCTAAAAATTCCAAATAGGTTAAATGATAATAAATATTTTAAGGAACTGCGAGGAAAATTTTTGCTTTACAAAGAAGAGAAATAAACTGAAACCATAGCCTTCTGATAATGGAAATAACCCCAAATCTCCCGCAATTAATAAAATAAAAAATCGCTACTAATAAGACGTAAGACGTAACTAAGCATAAAGTATTTACAATAATCCCCGGTAGGTGGTGTGGTTGCGGCAGCTAAAAACTTTAGTTTTTAAGATCTCTTAAACAATGCATTATATGGGAAAATGTTTCGAACAAAGGTAAATTTCATTTCCTACAACAGTTGACTGCAGTTGACTTTGGTCACTGTCCTAAGCAGCATACCCCCTGTAGATGCCCACTTAGTGGGCGAAATGCATTAGGTAACTTTAAGTTAATTTTATGACTGAAGGAGTTCTCAATTTATCTTAATGTAAATATGGGTTCTGTTTACGCGAATTCGCTTTATGCGTCACTTTCCTGGAACGCAATCCCCGCATAAAGAGAGGGAAACCTGTATTTCTGTTGATATCTCGAAATCGATTTTTTTTCATGAAAACAATGCTTTCCCCTATACAACCTATGGAGAAAGTAAAAAAGTGAGGCATTGCCCTTGCTTCCATAAAAAATCATACACCGTACATGTCTTAGACGCATCGCGCTCCTATTACACGCTGCTTATCTAAATATCGGGTGACCGGAACCAGGACGTTTGGGCGCCGGAGAGTTGAGCACCGGGAGATTATAAGACAGGGACCGCATTTATTGGCACGTGCCCAGTTCGTCCTGCATGGAGCCCATTCTAAGCTTGGATCCCGGTTGACCGTTCCATCCACCCACCTCCCCTTAGTACGTTACTGGTCTAAGCTACTGGTGTTGCCCTAACGTATAATACAATTAACACTCTCTTGCGTACAAACTGAATATTTACATTACAGCCTTGATTTAAAAGATTCCATTTAAAGCTCACCCGAGCGTAGAATAACAGTTTTACGACCCACTTTATTCCGCCTTAACCTGAAGGACAAGGATCTTTCATCCGCCTCTCGAATAATTAAAAGCTCGCGCGAGTGCTACATCAAAAAAGCTTGAAGAATAAATTTATGCACAAAAACCGTGCCGCACCAGAAACGATTGCTTTTGAATGCACGTGATCTGTAATTTGTCTTGATCTAATAGGATTGCATTCAGTGGCGGATTTAAGGGGGTCGCACATGGCGCGCGCCAGGGGCCCCGAAAAAATGTTCGTGTATATAATCTCAGAAATATAAAATGTCTCAATTTAAAAATCAGTGGAACTACTCTATGATTCCATAGAAAAACGTTCATTAAGAGGTCCCATAAGTAGGGTAGCCGGTTCCACTATATATTTAGATTGTAGGGCCCCCGACTGCTTAGCTCCAGGGGCCCCAAATGTTTAGCGACAGGGGTCCCAAAATGTTTAGCGACAGGGGCCCCATGAGGCGTAAATCCGCCACTGATTGCATGCATGAATAAATTCCGGCAGCCTTCAAAAATCCTTAGCTGACCACGATTACAATCACCCGTAAATATTTTAAAATACACCGCAGCAATCAAACGTTCATTAAAAGTATATACGTATCTCATAAAATTGTGCACCAATGTAGTATGAATAATAAAAGCATGTTTTTGGAGGAAAAAAAAAACAAAAATTACGAATGATTGAGCTAGACAGTGACTTCTGTATATGAAAAAATAAGCTCATCATGAGGTTCAAGAATAAGCACTTAAAAAAATACTTGTCTCGGGTATCTCCTATAGCACCTACCATATTCTTTTAGAATCTATTTTTGGTTAACTACCACTGAAGATGGCTGCTTAGTAGCCGAAATGCGCATCTGTTTTTTATAACCTTGTTGTGGCTATTGGAGATTTCTGAGACAAGTATATTTTTAAGTGCTTGTTCTTGAATTTTTTCGGCCACAAGACGAGCTCGATAATGATACCACTATGAGGGATAGCCTTGATTACGAGAGAATTCTTCCGTTACTAATTAGATGTCGAAGATTGGCAGCGTGATATCATTTTATCTCGAGATTTATATGAGAAGTTTCAAGCTACGTTTTGTAGTTCGTTAGAACTGATAACAAATAAAAGTAGAATGAGTACAAAGCCTAGTGAGCCAGTTTCAGACGAATAAGTTGAATTTATTTTATTACACTCGATAAACCTAGATCACTGTATGTAACAAACTGATGATATTATAATATGTCAGCAAAGCGAGATTTTAGTCCATTTGATTCCCAGACTGGACAGACGGACAAACGACTTTATTGAGAACGAAATTGCGACTATATAATTCCCTTCCTACATTTTAGGACCATTTCGTACCTCCAAAAACAGAGGTGCATATAAATCCAGTAAATTATGCCACTCATCTGCCGAAGAGTGAGATATATTAAAATAAATTTTCGAATGTAAAACAAAATCCATTCATGAACTGGATATTAATACTTATGAGCTCGCCATCGCGGACGCTATTTTGGGATTGTTCGTTTTTATTTTCTATAATTCTTCTCGTACTACCTGTTCCTTGACTATCGTTCCATCAATCGAGCGAGATATCTTTTATAGAGTGATCCTTTCCGCCTCTGTTATAGCCCTTGAGCAAGAAGCGGGCGAATCGAAGAGAGAAGGAGAAAGGGAGAGAGAAATGATCCCTTGTCCTTTGCCTTCATTATGTTGTTAAGTCATTCCGAAACAACTTCCTAGAGCCGGAGGCGGGGATAAATTTACATTATGGAAAGAGAGAGATTGAGAGGGCGAGAGAGAGAGAAGGGTCTTAATTAACGAAAGCCTCTCCGACTGCTTAACCAATCCCGCGCAAGGAGGAACGGGGGTGTCGCGCAAATTGGACGTAAGAGATTAGCGTTGATTGGTGGAAGAAATTTTGACGCAATCAAAACGAGGATCGAGACTGGGGGAAGGATTGGAAGGATATAAATAAAGAGGGCCAGAAAGAGAGAGGTTTATAGAGTTGAAGCAAGGAGAGCTTTGGGGAGTGTGGGAGTTGGGGAGTTGCTTGGCGACGGGGCCATTGTGAAATTAAAGAAAAAGAAGAGCGGAGAGCGTGAACTGAGGAAATAAATTAAAAAAGGAATAAAAAAGGGGGAGAACTCTCTCTCTCTCTCAATCTCATCCTTCGCGTGGATGTAAAGGAACCGAAGGGGGT
Source organism: Tanypteryx hageni (assembly GCA_028673005.1). Classification (NCBI taxonomy): domain Eukaryota; kingdom Metazoa; phylum Arthropoda; class Insecta; order Odonata; family Petaluridae; genus Tanypteryx; species Tanypteryx hageni. The sequence goes on along the minus strand of CM054114.1, from coordinate 119,927,422 downwards.
GGAGAGTCGCCAGAGCCGGGAGTTTTTTTTAATTTAAATTCTAATCTCGTGTCATTACGATGGCTGGGATTTGGTGCGAGTTAAGGGATGGGGTGAGGTGCGTGGGAGGTTAAAGAGAAAGAAAGAGAGAGAAGGGTTGGGGAAGTATGAGAGGGTGGTAGTACGGAGACGGAGGTGTGGGTGTCGTTGGGAGGGGGAGGACATGGGGTGAGGGGGGAAGGCGGCTCTGTTTAATGGGCGTTCAAAAAAGGAACTTCGCCCATCTCTCTGAGAGAAGAGTTTTTTGACGAGTGGCTTGATAAAAGGAAATGAAGGGCTACGTCTTCTCCTACCTCAGAAAAAATCTCCCTTTCTCCTCCCTCACTCCTTTTTATCCTTTCTTACCTTTCCATACTACATCCCACCACCTTTATCTTCACTTTCCTCTCTCTCCACCTCCTGTTCAATCTCCCGCTCCTTCCCTACGCCCACCTCTCTCTCTCTCTCCTCTTTTCTTGCTTTCATCCTCTCTCCCCTCCACCCTTCTCCCCCTCCGCCCCCACTCTCTATCACTCCTCTGCTTAAATCCACGACATTTTCTGTCGTGTTCATTGAATTCGGAATAAAAAAACCGGCTCCATCCTAAATTAGAAACGTCTTGCGTGAGAGACGAAGCGAGTATGTTGCGTATTTTTTTCCGATTCGGCAATTTATTTTTTCTTTTCGAATACGGATGAATGAAAAGAAAAGTAATAACCCGGCGAATTCAAATTATTTGCGCCAATTATAATTGGAGGACGGTAATAGATAATCACGACATCGGATCATATGAAAAAAATCGCTTAAAAATGTATATATTATATTTCGTTGCCAACGGTTACGCGTAGTTAAATTTATACACGATCGTTTATGGATAAAATAAAATGTCTTATACCAATTATAATCAATCATACAAAGTGATATTATTCGGAAACGTAGCGGATTTATTAATTCAACTGTCGTTTTAGTTACGCGAATGCGTTAGCGTTTCTTTTACGATCGGTCATAGCATTGTTGCAAGTTCTCGATTGCGAAATTCTCGATTAAAGTAAGAAGGCATGCAGAGTATTTTAAATTATCATTTTAAAAACAGAGTAGCGTTGGGCAACAAACTTGGTACTTTTACACCCGTTTGCTCAACATAAGGAAGTTTTGTTGTGTTAAAAAGATAATTAAATGCAGTTTCAAATAAGCGGAGAAAATTGTTTTGAATCCCAAAGCACGCAATTTTTTAAACATTGGAAAGTTTCAGTTACCATGATGACTTATCTCGTCTTTAATCTCATTTAAAGAGGCATTATAAAATATCTTTGGGCAACACAGACGAGCAAATCGACCCTTGCCGCTAGTAATAGATCGAAAAGAACCCAGTACCTGAGTTCCTAGTAGTTTTCAAAAATCATGTACATTATTTATGAATTAATCTTTGCAACGACAACAAATATTGAAAGGAAAGAAAACAATGCTAAAAATAAAATGTTTTCTTTAACCACTAAGTTTAATTAGAGAAGTTTATTACTCTTGCCAAATGTCACACAAAGGCGAGTTTAAAACTTTTACTCCTTGATGCCTATTAACCCTGATTCTTTCAACATTATTATGCGTTCTTTGCACGAAGTGAACGCATATAGGGGAGGTCGTTTCCGTCCGTTCGTCCGTCAATCCATCCGTCCGTTCGTCCGCATGTTAAAACTCGGAAACCGCTGGACATATTTTTATGAAATTTGGTATTGGGAAGTTTTGCTAAAATTGGTGGAACGATTCCAATTTTGGTTAAAATCGGGCAACAATTACGATCACTTTACATGAAGACCTACATGTAGTTTACGATGTTCGTTTCAACTCGAAAACCGCCGGATGTATTCTGCTGAAATTTGGTATTGGGGATTTTTGCTAAAATTGGTCGACCGGTTCCAATTTTGGTTAAAATCAGACAATAATTACGACTACTTTGTATGAAGACTTAAATGTAGTTTACAATGTTCTTTGTTTCAACTCGGGAACCGCTTGACGTATTTTGATTAAATTTGGTATTAAGAACTTTTACTAAAATTTGTCAACCGATTCCAATTTTGGTTAAAATCGGACAATAATAACGACAACTTTACATAACGACTTACATGTATTTTTCAACGTACCTCGCTAGCTTCTCGTTAAATACACATCTGAGCGAAAAATATTGGGAACATTGTGAAATCCCAAATAACGCATTTGGAAACTCTGTGTACTCCGACATGGAGTACACCTTTCCAATCTTGTTAGATAAAAGTAGACAGTGGATCATCCGCTGATGCTAAATTTGTTAAACCTTCGGTAGAACATTGTTAAAATAGAACCTACAAAATGGATTTTAACTAGCGTTGCAAATAAGAAATATGAAGCAATTCGGGCTGAATTTTCAAGGAATTTAGCGTTTACAATTGAGTGAACTGTCATAAAAATGAAGTTTAATACTATATGTTTAACGACAAATGATAACATTAAAAAAATAATAAATTGTAAAAATGTTTTACTGTTATTTATACGCTCTATCAAGCATTATTATTTGCTCATTTGTCCGGAATCCTCTGATAAACATTTCGAAATTATTCTTCGAGAGTCCTTAAATTATCGCGAGATATTAGCATCTTAGACCGCTAAAAAATACTTATGAAAACATTTGCGATTGTAAGTGTGGAGTCGAGCCTCAAAGGCTGATGCACGAAAAAAACAATTCGATTTGTGGAATATTGGAGACCAAGAACAGTAATTACAGCTTATGAATAAAAATATAGGGTGCCCACAAAGTCACGCACCATAAGGATTTCACTTTATAATCACTTTGTTTTTATAATATTTGCTCAATGTGACCATCAAGTTCAACTCAATAGCTGTTCTTCTTATGCATTTCCTTGGACTTGCATGAACTTCAGCCATGATGTTCTCCTGAACCTTCAGAGTTACACTTGGTCGACCACTACGTGGCATATCTGTAACAGAGTCAGTCTCTTGGAATTTCTTAAGAAGACATCCGACAGTGGTATGATCAATGTTTGTCATGGGTTGCCTTCTGTTAAATTCCTCCACAGCCATCCTTTGGGACCACCCCTCTCTGCCACAAAGCAGAATGACTTCAGTTCTCTCTTCTAAAGACAGCATTTTCTGAGAGAAATCCCTATGGTGCGTGACTTTGTGGACACCCCATCCATAACTGGAATTTTCGAATGAGAATCTAAGAATATATTTTCGGATTAATGTGCATTAAAATGAAGTTAGAAGTTTGAATAAATTGAAAACTACTCTTCTTCTCTCGAGGTTGGAGTTATGGAGGTTAAAATTCCATGAACCGGTTTTAATAAATCGAAATCTTTCTCTCCTCACTTTAGTATAGAATAATGGAGGCTCATGCCCCATAGTTAGAAATTTAAATTAATAGAACATTTTCTCTTTTCTCTTGAGATTCAATTTACCGAGGTACGACTGTATATACTTTCAAGTTAAAGAAGTTCGACGGATTTCCATCATAGGAGATATTTACGTGTTCGGAACGTCCTCTTGATTTTCGGGTTTGGGTTATACAAGCGTTGCCAGGAGAAAGGATTCCTGCTCTGCGACAATACAAACAGGACGAAAAAGGTCACGGGGCTATTATCTCGCGTGTCCCTCCCGACCAAGGACGAAGTGCCGCGTGACGCTCTGTGCGACCGAGTTGCGACAGACACCAGAGCGCGCAAGACGGAACGGACGCTCTCAAAATAGAGTTAGGAGGAGAGGTCAACGTTCGTCCTCTCTTTCTCTCTCCCTCTCTTTATCTAGCGTTCGGGCGAGGAGTGAAAACACCGAAAGGACGACTGCAAATGGTGGAATTCCACACGATAAGTATCCGTTGGGTTTTTTTCTCCTCCCAACGCAACCGAACTCCCTAGTTGCAAAACACTGCTCGTTTCAAGATGCAATTAAATCCCGCCTGTATGTGGGCCAGTTCTCTCTCTACAGTGAAAGTAATTTACTGAACAGGCTTGCCAGATATACAGTAGCATAAAAAATGTTTTTTTTAATTCGTCATGCTGTTTACCACATCTTAAAAATCGGTCATCTTTCTCTTTGATATGTAAGGTAATAGTCTTTAATTGTGTTCTAATACCTCTGATAATTGATTAAATTTTCCACTCTGTCATGCCTTTTTGTTCTAAATATCTTAACCTTCAATTTATTTTTTGCTAATAAATACTTCAAATGAAAACATATGGTGTCGTTTCCGCTTCTATTTCTACATAGCGATGAAAACTACGCAACATTGAGGTACGTTATAAACTGAAGCATGTTTATATTATTTATGCATAATAAACATCGGGGATTGATAATAAGCTCGTAAACCTTAGTACGGTAACGTGAAGTAAATTATACCGAGAGTTTACTATAAGAATCAATAAGTCAAAAATAAATTCAAATAAAAGCAGAGTAATTAAATCCAACAGGGACAAGATTAAATGTATTAGGTACCTACCGCATCGAGTTGAGGAAAAAATTAAGGATGTAACCTTTGCCAGAGGCCTTAAATGGAGGAGCCATATAGAAAGTGTAGTTAGCATGGCTTATAAAAACTATCATTTTCTAGCCAAAATCCTAAAAAACAGTAACCAGGAGGTGAAGGAAAAGGATTATTTAACTTTAATTAGATCCTTTCTGGAATACTGGGCGAGTGTTTGTGATCTACTTCAAGTAACTGATTAGTAAGGGTTCAAAGGAAAGCGGCAGGGTTTGTATTAGGAAGATATACAATGACTGGGATAGTTTTATAGAAGAAGAATTATAAAGAGACAGTGTAATATGTTCACAGCAAGACCCGCATTAATGAGTTTAAAAATCGGATCCACTGTCCACGCTACATAGGATGGCACGCCCACAGATTTAAAAGTAACCCTCTGGCTCAGAAAACTCCTTTTTGAACAAAGGAATATTAGAATGGAACAATTTACCTGAGGTAGTTTTTGAACCTTTTCCTAGTAGGTAATCTAAGTTCTTTTAAGAACGGACTGAAGAAAAGCGTTTCATTGATTTTTATTGCTCAACTCAATGCAGAAAATTTTACCCTGTATTGAAAAGAAAATTCAGATCATGTGGACTAATGCGCATGAGCACGATGTATGTTTTGTTATATTTAGAATTCTTTGGTAAATTGTGATAGATATAATATTTTAAATATATGGCTAATGTTGATGTAGCGCTACCACCTGGCAAGCAGCAAATTTGTAACGTATGTGAATAATAATAATAATAATAACAATAATATGCTTTGAACAACGTAAATCAGATTCCTGCGTCGCTAGTAGGAATTATTCGTTACGAGAAACCTTGGCATATCACTAACAAAATGGAACTATTGAACATCCCTTAGGGTTGGAATTTAGCCGACTTTGAAGAATACTTACTAAATGGCCCTGAGGAAGGACTCTGTCAGTAAAATGCTTATATGGTTTGGTCAGCTGCATTCTGATTACATAGAAAGTTCCCCATCTCGATACTAATTGAAGTGCTCCGCTCTTAAAAGTCCGTTAATAATATATTGCTCTTTTACATTTGTCTCTTCTTACGAAGCCGACTTCCTGAATGCAACAAGAACTGTGCCGATGTATTGTCGCACATCTTCCCAGTTGACACGATTATTCGATGAAAAATTAATTTCGGTTTTAATTAAGATTTAAAGCGACAGTGTCTACTAGTCATGCAATACCCGCCTAGTCATGCGAATGCACGCACTAGGTCAACAGATTTTGATAAAATTTGATATCGTTGTCCACAGAAAATAATTTCATTTCGGTTTTCATTGAACCATCAGGACAACCGTCTCACAAGAAACACCAAGTTCTGTAGAACTCATTGTTAAAGTCAACTTTCGGGGAATTATTACGGAAGACGGCTGCTTTGTAACAGAATAGCGCATCTGGTATAACCTTGTTGTGTTTATTGGAGATATCTAATACAAATGCTTAACTTCTCAATTTTTTATACGAAAATGTTTATTCTGGAACCAAGTTCGGGATAGTAAATATTTTAATAGATAAAATCAAAATATTTTAATCAAGACGTGTGAATCTTATTAAGATAGACGCATCGTTCTCTGTGCATTTTTTCGACCTCGAGTTATTAACTTTCTATTAACGCATTTTCCCCGCTATAATGATAATTTGACTACCTCTAGCAATTTACAATAGCGATTATGAAAATCAAATCGACAAACTATGTAAGTATCTCCAATAGCCACAATAAGGCTGGGGTAACCGTGTGAACAATAAACGACCAGTGGCGATTCAAGAATAGTAACTTGTAAAATAACGAAAAGAATCTGCTACCGGTGAATCACTACTGATGACGGCTACTTTGTAGCCGAAATATTTTCACGACCTTATAATGGATGTCGGAAAGACAACTGCAATCACACATTTAATCATACAATCTTTCCCCTATGATCACCCCGTCCAGTCTTCTTTCTTATTTGTTAAAGCAGGGATAGAAAAACTTCTATTTGGCAAGCCGCATTAGAAGTTTCTAACACTTTGTCGGGCGGGATTAGAATTTCAATCGGCAAGATACAGTGGAAATCAAGTCTAAATAAGGATTTTCGGGTTAAAATTTTAAAATTAATGGCTTCGTTTAAATAACTTGAACAAAAAATAGGAATTTTAGGGTTAAATATTATGGATCTCTTTTTCACCATAGCTTCGCGATCATTGTTTTCTCTCCTAAAGACCCTCCCATAATTCTACAGCGTCCATTTAACACAACACACCATACCCTCGCAACTCCGTCCGACACCCATGCGGTTTATTTCAATCGAATCGACTTTATCCTTTTCTTTATGTGATTAAGTTTTCGGAGATGCGACCGAAGTCCCCTTACCCTCTACCCGTAATCACAGATTCCCTCTCTCCCTAACTCCCTCAAGTTACGAAAAGTTTCACACCGCCACGTTCACGGTTATGCCATTAAAGAGCGACGTGGGGAGGAAAGGAAGAGGGCGGTGGAGGGAGAATGGTGTATGGAGAAGGGTGCTGGGAGGGAGAGAGAGTCCGGCAGCGGAGGCGGTCAGGCGAGGAAGGGGAGGAAGGGATGGGGGGTCCAAAGCGGATCGATGAAAAAGAAGGGTTTCTCCGGCCCACCACGGAAGCGCTGCCAGCCAATCGCGTCTCAAACTCGATTCTCTCTCTCTCGCACTCGCAAGCCACGCCCCCTCCTACACTCTCTTTCTCCCTCCTCCCTTTCTCGCCCTCTTCTTCCCTCCTCCCCTTCTAAATGTATTTATCTACTCCCTCCTCTCTCTCCCTCCCCGCACTTATTTTTTACCTTCCTCTCTCGCTCTCCCCTTTTTTTCCCATCCCCTTCCTCCCTATCTCTTTCTTTCCTCTCGCTCAGATGGTTACGGCGGTGTATGGCAGTGGGGTGATAAAACGCCCGCGAAAGGATTTCGCTGACCCCCGAACTGTTTTTTTTTAACGCGGCTTGTCGTATGATATATTTTAGTGACTTTTTGCTGTTGACGTTTTTTCTCTCTGGTTTAGGTCTTGGCGCGGTTGACGGTTTTAGTCGTAGCTTTTGCTGTGGCAAAAGGTTTAGTTAAGTATTGTTTTGTGGTGCGGTATGATGTAGGAGCTTATGTTGATGAGGTATAAAAGGTTTGTAAATATTGACTCTTTCGCAAGAAAAGTGTGCATAAAATCAACCGGATCAAAAATATGTTTTCAAAGTCGATAAGAAAGGATTTTATAATTCTCAAGTCTAGGAAAAATTACCTAAATTTGCTCTAAGGAATATCATGTGTACTGTTCATGGATATCTGACAGCGAGCCGGCTGCTTTTTCGTCGTTGAAGTAGCAACAGGATCTGTGAAATGCGTATGAGCACGCTCCATTTCATAAACTCATCTGTGACCTTCTTTCATTGGCTTTACTATTTACTGTTTTGGGAAAAGAAGATTTTTAACCCCTTTTACAATACAATATAATATTTATTGAGAAATTTTATCATCTATATTTATCGACAAATTTCGTTTTCAATATTGTTTGACAGAATATTAAAATTACGAGATCCATATTAAGGTAATACATCGCAGTTGGCGATTGATTTGAAATCAGGAATTCAATAATGTACCGGAATTGAAAGCAACAACTTAACACGGTCAACAGACGTAAACACTTATTGTAATAATTCCTTTGTTTTTCTGGATTTGCTGTATGACTCACGTAAGCGTTGTGGTTGGCTTCTGAGAATCAGTAACAAGGAACTGAATTTAAAGCAATATTTGTATGCGTATTTTGAGGATCCTTAATCATATTGTGCTACTAAAACATTCGATTTCAAGTTCCGGTAATTTTTTTATATCGGGGAAGTGCTAGTAGCTATTTCTTTATTTTTAATTTTAACTTTAAGAATCAAATAAGCTGCAATGCAACATTAGCTAAAATGTAGATTTTTCAAGAGTTAATTACCCCTTTAATGCGTTATATTGGGATTATTATTTGTATTTTTTTCAATATTACGTTCATTATTTTTAATAAAGTAGGAGCTGTTTAAAGCAAATTTTATAATTTTGGAACAGTTATATTTCTATAAAAGATATTTTAATTGCCTAAAAGACAAATAAGTTTGGCCATATGTCGTCATATCCGTGATTTTGTCCATTCATAATACATGTACTTAAAAATGTAAACAAGGCAGGGAAGGACTCCCTCAAACTAGTTTTTTTAAATCTTGCGCTATGTTACGCCTTTATTAACATCTGTTTTACATGCATCCTTTACAATTTTCATAGATTATGGCTGATTTAACCACATTTTGGGTTTCATACAAGGGAGTCCAGTGGATTTTATTGAAAACTTAACGATTTTGTTTCTCTTTTGACTTTATTAATACAAACATTGTACCATGTATTATAAATATGTTTTTACGTCTGTTTCAGTTGTTTTTATCAGGATCTAACCAACGAAATGATTGTAAAAATATTTCTTTTTGGCCAAGCTAACAAATAGCAGAAAATGATATGGCACAAATGACTGCAATATATTCTTATCGGGCATTTTTTGCGTTTTAAATTGGACATGAAGGGAAAATACGTGTATTAGCCGAAGTTATAATATTTTAATTAGAAATTATAAAAACGTACATTCGAACCTTGCGACATCTATTGGGAAAATTAATAATCGTTTCCATATTTATCCTTTGATTCTTATAAATACTCAATAAAGTGAATTCTATGTTTATTTTTAAAATGACTAGAATTTATTATGAAAATTGCTTTCATTAGCAGTTTTATCGTCATCGAAAATTTCCACACTTATTTAAATGTCATGTAACTTGTTTCATCTTCTTAAGGGTACTGCGATTTATCTATTTAGATAGCATTTTTGAAGCGTCCTTCATTTCGTAGTTAAACGTAGCAAGTGGCTGAGAGTTCAAATTTGACAAAATAAGGCAAATTCATTAATTTTACCCCGTCTCTTTCCACCCTTAGATCTTCCTCGTCCTTTTCCCTCCCCCCCCTCAACTTATTAACCTCTTTCTCTTGCTTACTTCCTTTACTTGCCCCCTTTCTAAATACTTTCTCCGAACCTTCTCTATCGTTTATTTCTCCTTTTCTCCCATACCTCGTCTCTCTCTGTTACCTCCTTTTCACTCTACGTACTCCCAGGGCCGGCGCAAGGCAGTTTGGCGCCCTAGGCAAACTTTTTTGGCACCCTTCTCCTATCTAAATGATGCTAAAAATCTAATAGATGAAAATTATTTTTAATAGTAATTACAAAATGACGTCTATAAGCACCGGTATTACTTGAATATAATATTAATAAAATATTGTTTTTATTATTAAAGAATTTTTGTCATAATTACTAAAAACAATGTTTTTCCACATTAAAAAACTTCATGGTAAGTAATAGCGGTAAAAATTGGCATTAAGAAGAATATTTTTAGCAAGAGATTAAGCAAATCATAACATTAGGCTCGTAAGTTAGTTGGTACGCCAACATCTTCAATAATTACACATTCTCCAAATCTTCCTCAGACCACTAGTGCACAGCATTGAAGAGGAATCGTAATCATTTTGAATAGAAAGGTTTATACAACACATATGCACGTGAAAAATATAACAACATGAATCAATAAAAGATGAAAGATAAATATATATTACTTTAAAAAAAGAATACAGACACACATATATACAGTGCCGTGAAATCAAAACATTGGCTCTTCATGGCGACCCTCAATCTCTGACGCCCTAGGCAGTTGTCTGTTTTGCTACCCCGTTCCGCCTACTCTCATACTTTCTTTTTCTACTTTCTATCTCCCTTTCTCCCTCGCTCCCGCATCACTTTCCCATCCTTACTAGCGCACTTTTCCTCCCACTTCATTTCTCCCATCTTTTGTAATTTTTATGTCTATTTTATCGATGATCTATTCGTGTTGTGCCATTTTTTTTTCTTTATGAATTTCATTTATTTATATTTTGTTCTAAATTTCATTTATTGATGTCTTTAGTGAATCTCAGTAGGTTTCGCAAGTTTTTCACACCTCCCTTTTTGTGTGGGTGTTTTCCTGCAGTGGGTATTTACATGGATTTCATTATTCAGCAGTCCATATTTTTTCCCACAAAATCACATCTTTCCTTTTCCAATATTTGTATTTTTATTGTTACTTGTATTTACATTGCTAATGTTCTATGTATTATTGTATATGTTTCATGGCGTGGGGTTAGGTGGAAGATGGGGCTTCTTAGTCTCAATCTCGCCCCAAATAAAGACCACATCAATCAATAAATCAATCAATCTTTTTTTATTTTCCTTCTCCTCTATTCATTTTTTTATTATCCTTCTCTTTTCCCGTCCATTCTTGCTCTTACTTCCCCCTTTTCTCCCATTCCTTTCCACCACTTCTTTCGAAGCTTTCTTTTTCAACTTCCTTTCTCTCTCAGATTTCTCTCCTTCTTTCCTCCCATAGTTTCTTCCTCTCCGTTCTCCTCCTCCTTTCCCCCTCCTCTCAACTCTCCACCCTTTCCCTTCCTCCTTTCTCCTCCCTTTCTCCATTTCTCTTCCCCAATAACCCGCCTCCATCGGTGCCCTCATATCCTCACCCAATAGCGCAATTATCTATGCGCGCCCCCTCTCCACAGGACTCCATAAATCTCCCTTTCATCCTTCCCAACCATCTAAATACATTTTTTATCCTGCAGGACCACCGCTTTCTCCCTCCCTTCTCCGCTATTACCCATTTCTCCCTGCCTCCCCGCAGCTCCGTGCGTAGAAAAAAAGAACGATCGTAGGACCAGAGAGAGAGAGTTACCTATGGACTGTTGAGGTAGGACGGTGGCTACATAAGGCCGTAGTAGGTAACTACTATAAAAGGGGCTGACTGGGGCGCTCCCATAGATATCCATTGTTGCTACCCATATCTCCAATATTTATATTTTTTACCTTTTTTTACCTTCCTCTCTCTCTATCTATCCCTCACCGCGTCTTTGTCGTGTGTGGACCGACGTAGGGGAGAAAAACCTCAAAGCCGTTTTTTCATCCCTCTTCCACTTTCTATACAAACGCGCACCGTTGTTTATATGTATATTTTTCTTTTCGGGGAAAGGTGGAGGATTGGAGGAAAATATATTTTTTTACGAACCCGCTTAAAATTCGGCGCATGCGCGCGTGATGGATGTATTTTTTCCGTTTTTTGTCAGTTTTGATGACCGCAGGATCTCCTCATCTGTTTTGTCGGCAGAAGAAGGCGGCGAATGGTGCCAGACGGGAGGAAACTAAGAGGGAGGGGGGCGATGCGGTTTTTTAAAGGGAGAGGGGGAAGGGATGGAGGAGAAAAAATGGAAGAGGTCCATCGGCGGACGCGTGGCATTATAGGGACCAATGAGAGGCGGGAAATGCTCGGAAAATATAAATGACGGGAGAAAAAAATATGAGCGTCGCGACGCGCATCGGACCCAGCAAAGCACCCCTCCCTGTTAAGTTAGAGTGCCGGTGTAGGAAGTACTCGCCTTAGCGGTCTCCGAGACTTTTTTTTCTCTCCGGCACGAGCCTTGAAGGACTTCGGGATACGATTTTTTTAGGTTAGGTTCCGGAGGGTGGGACGTGTGCGAATAATGGCCCTCCTCCCCCAAAAGAGAAAAAAATATTTCATAGCGAGACAATTCGGAATCGCGGACAATATCCATTACACAAATATTCTCACGTCAGACGCACCCCGTAATGGTGGACAGAGGATCAATTCCCGGAATTGTCCCACCAGAACTCGACCATTCCGCCTCGGTAAAGGTCATTATGTAGTTCGACCCGATATCTCCCTCTCCTTAACAACCGGATTACTCGACATTATAGATACGGTTCCTGTTTCCGCATGCAAGGGATATTCCTGTTTTTTTTTTTAAAACCTTCTCTTGTGTATGGTTGGACAGAATGGAGACTTTGGATTATTTATGTACCTTTTCTGATTTGTGTCACCTCAATAATAACATAAGTAATGATTCGAAACGTTGCTTTCGAGTACGGAATTGGGAAATATATTTTATTTGTCGCTTATTTAACAGTCGATGTCAATCAAAACGAACCTTTTATAATAACGAGAGCATATTCCCAAGCTACCGGGAGGATTCGAAATCGAGACCTTAATAATGTGAGGTACATACTATAACCCAGTGGTTCTCAATATTTTGCATCTTACTTCCTACCGTCCATTTTGTCCAAAAAACCGGTCTCATCATGATGAAAACAAAACCCACCTTTTCCAAGAAGTAGATATTCCCGTTAAAGACTTTTTACAATTATATTAACCATTAATGGAAACTTTTAAGTACATTACATATTACAATAATTTATTTGAAAACAAAAGTATGAGGAATAAAAGGAAATGTGTGACTCAGTGTATGAGTGTAAGTGAAGCAAAAGAAGTGTGTAAGGATAGAAGTGTGTGGAGGAAGCATGTGGTGATGGGTTGGTAATTGGCAGACATATGGCATGGCTTACCCCGCAAGGGAGGGCGTCAACGTGTGTTGTTGTTGTTGTTCTTTGAAAACTTTCATATAATTATTTTCAAAACCTTGCGTCCCACCTAGACGGCCTTCCGATTACACTGGTTACCGATCCATTCGAGCTGTATCAAACCCTAGTTTGAAAGCAGTAGATAATAGACACAAACTTGCAACCTCGTGGTTAATAATTACTGTTAGAATCGGGAATGATAAAGCATGAATTTTCTTGGGAGATATCTTTGTAATTACTAGAGCTGAAAAATATTTAAGGATTAGAGTTTTAATTGCCTAAAAATTCTCTTGCGGTATCATAGAGGTTACCTCTGGCTTATTGTAGTGTAAAATTAAGGTAGATTTGGGCATTAAATACGCAAAAGGACCCAGGCGATAATTTATCTAGGTATCTATCCATTGCGGATCTCTCTGCTACAGTTATTCTTGAATGGAATGACAGATAAGGTAACAATGTTATTGAAATAGAAATGGCTACTGTAATTTGGAAAAGTAGAAGAATCCTTAATAACTCTAGGTGTTCATTTACATGATATACTACCGTACGACCGCTTTTCTTGTTATTTAAAATTTGTTGCATGCAATCTTTGCATAACCTATATTTAGTTCTAAACTTAATTTTTCCGTGATATCATTCTTAAACTCATCATTGATCTTAAAAATCCGGAATCATAATTGGAAATAAAATTAAGAAAGTTTTAAGTTTATCTTCAATTCTCAGACACTTTTAATTTCAAGAAATGTTCGATCGAGGTAAGATTCATCTTTATTATCATTATTTTCTCTAATATTCTCCTTAATACACATTATTTTCTAAAGTGCCAATGTTTCAGACCCATGAAAGGCAATATTCTAAACAGGCACAATAAGAAACAGTAATAACACAAACTAATTCAGCAGTCATGGAGGGACGGCGTGGACCTCTTTAAAAAATCTCCAATTCGCAGATATACCAGGTAGCAAGAGACCCTCTGGAAGTAAGACCCGTGCATTTACCTCCCATAATCCCCTAGCACGATCACACGAGCGGAGGACCACGTGATCAACCGCGCACACACGCGCGCGCCCGACCAATGAGAGGAAGATATCTCTCTCCGTTGGAAGAGTCACAAATCAAAGCGGTTGGATGAACAAGGCACCCCGGGGAGGGGAAGGAAGCTTCCTTTTTTTACGGACACGTGAATGCGTCGGAGGGACGGTTGACTTAAAAAAAACACCCATTCCCCGAATATAGTTAGGCTTCGTACTTTACGAGGACTTGGGCCTTTGTTAACGTGATTACAGGAGAACGACGACCAATCGCAGCCGAGAACGAAGCCGGAGGCACACGAGGACGGACGGTTCTTAGAGATGAGTTATTGGAAAAAATCGAAATTACCCGCTGGTCGTTATTCTTAATACTTATTAGCCAATTTAGCGGAAAATCGTCAAGTTTAATTCATTAACTGATCTATTCTGAATGACGGTTCTACGTAGCTTAATTCAATTTCATGGCATCCTAGTCTTTTCTCATAAATAGGGTCTTTAATGCATGGTTCTCAATGCTGTGTCCAAGAAAATTGTTGTCATGTGATAAATTCGCAAAAAATTAGTTGAATAGCATGAAAATTTGATATGAATTAGGTACTTTTCGTGTTAATTCCCTTAAGGAAAAATAAATTCACCCGTTGCTATTTGCTATTTTTTCCAATTAAGTTTCACTCCTTAGTGGAGACCTAAGACCTAATCATATCGTCATCCTCATGGATGTGACATAATTCGCAATACTTAATTTCTCCAAAATAATTTGTTAAGTACAGTCCTGTATACAACCTAAATATCACTGTTAATTAATTGCTAATTTTCTTGTAAGAAATTTGCCTATAAAATATATTTGGCTTCTTTAAGGTATTATTGAGATCTCACTATGTGCAATATTTTCACTGCGGAGTAGCCGATCGTTTTTTTTTTCATTATAAAATTTTACTTCGAAAAATATTGTTTTATTACCTAAGGAGAAAAAAATTTCTTTCCTTTACGAAACAAGTGTTTATAATTTCAAGGTAAATCTTGCTTCGCATGTGATTCACAATAAATAACAATAATAATAAATAGCAGGAAAAGCCTGTCGCGACCGTTCATTTACGTATTTATCCAGCGTCAGGAAAATATCGCTGTAAGTACCGAAAAAGTAGTGCACAACGCCTAAAGAAAAGTTTCTCGCTAAAAAATACAACAATATTTCCTTTCTTTCTTCTGGTAGATCTCGCTTTTACCATCATCTCATTATTAAAACTTAACAAGTCTCACAAATAATGAACAGCCGTTTAAAAGTTTAGCGGATGCCGCATCTTACGTATAGAAAAGGAAAATTGAGTACTGAAATATAATAGAAAATAAAGAATGTGAAAATAACAACAAATATAAAATCAAGTTCCGAGATAATTAAGAATTAAAAATAACTTTGTAAATTCCTACAATACTTTTATTAAGAGACTCGATCTAGATTTCGATGTCATAATCACTCCCGATGATGACGCAAAGCGTCGAAATCTAGATCGAGTCTCTTAACCCTGCAGTACACCCGCCTGTTTTTCTTTCCCCAGTGCACGCGGCGGGCCTGACAGACCCCTCGATATTTTTATGTGAAATTCCTCGATAAATAAGACACATTGATTATTTTATAAAGATGTGTATTTGTAGTAAAACGAAGAACAAAATACAATTGTCTTTCTGTTAAAAAATGAATGTTTATTATACGAACAACCTAAGTGTTCTTCCTTCTGTTTAACGCTTGAAAACATATTCACTTTGTTTTTTAATTATCAGTGGAAATTACAGGATTAATCTTCGATATTTTCGTAACTATATTGACATGTTCCAAGCAGATGAACTTCTAGCACTTTTTGCAAAAATACCCTCTTTTTCTGTTTCTGCCTACGCAGTCTCCGCGTCAACCACATGAAGTCATAGGTGGTTCTTACGCTTTCGTCTGCGGGTCTGTCCCAATAATCTTACAAATTCTCCTCCTTAAGTCATTAGGAATGGTGTTATGGAGTTATTTCCGTGTTAGGTGCTCATTTACTAGGGCAAGCGACAGTTCTCTCAAAAAATCTCTTCGGGGATTCAGTTCTTGACCCTTACCGTAATAAAGTACTCCCGCGTTTGTAGCTCCGCTATTCAATAGGCTGTAGAATATAACCATCGGCCATCTCCTTGTGTTTCGTGCAACATTTATTTTGCACTCATTTTGTCAACAACATCGACTCCACGTTTTGTGTCTTTGTAGAAAACAATTACTTCGACTTTTTTTTATTTCCGGTGTCAACATTGATTTTTACTTTCTCATATACGTCATATATTGTTTACTTTCTCATACACCTAGTATATGGAGAAAGTATTGTTATCGTGAAAAAATTCGACTTCGAGATTTTGATGGAAATACACGTTTTAGGTGTCCCTGAGTCCATAAAAGTGGTTTTCGTCATGCCGTCTATCTGTCTGTCAGTCTGTTCGCCGATCTAGGGGCAAAACGCATACATGAAATCGAATAATATTTCGTATTTGTGCAATATATCATCTTTTGCAGACCATTTTTTCATAAAAATGATATTGCGCGAAAATTAAGGGTAGTTAATCTTGGCGATTTTTTTTAAATTTTATTTACTCAAAAATCGCTCAAGAGAATGTGATTAAAATCATACCAATTATAAAGCCTGATGTCACAAATAATATTACATAAGCCATATATCTCTTGAACTCTCTATATGCCGTCCAGTGACATTACTATTTACGCTAAGCTACCTTACCTAAGCCTTATGACGTCACGCCTCCGCCGCGATCCATTCAAACCCTTACTACAGCCTTACGGTTAAAACTAATTTAAAGGATATCTCATATTTATGGATAATATCATTCATAAAAGACATTCTGATGAGATAAATGATATTGTGCAACAATTAAGGGTACTTGATTCTAGGATATTTAGAAACAAAATTCGATTTACTCAATAATGGCTCTAAGGATTTCGTTTAAATGCATCCAAACGTACAGCCTGATGTCAAAAATAATACTAACTAAGCCATATGTCCCAAAGAAGTTACTATATATCGTCCAGTGGCATTATTTCTGTACAAGGCGCTCAGCGCACGCGTCAGAGGGGAGAGTTAATTTCGGGGCAAAAAATGTAGTGAGATCAAACGTATATGAGAAAGTTTGTGCAATGCATATTGCGTCGTTTATTTCTTCATGGTGCATAGTTGAAAGCAATAAAGCATTTTTCGCTTCTTACAAATGTACGAGACCAACGTGAAATTCTCTAGAAAGCCAAACATTGATGATTTTTTCTCTTCCCTGTTCCTCGTAGAAAGAAATTTGTGTGGAATTTGCCTCTTGTTATTTCTTACAGTGCCAATCAGCGTTGTTTGCCTTTATTATCTCCCAGAACACTAATAAATTTTCCTATTACAAATAACAACCATGAAATTTGCATAACAACACTATAAAACTAATATGCATTGAAAATAATTGGATTAGAGACACGAGTGCACGCAGGGGATCTGTGAGACCACCAAACAGTTTTTGACGCAAATACACAATGAAGGATTGCTCAAATCAGACCGACCTTGCTGTATCACATCGAACAAGGGATTATAGCAAGGTACTGAGTCAACCAACACACAAATTTTGCGGTTCGATATAATGCGGGCTTGGTCTCACAGACCAAGCGCGTGTACTGGAGGGTTAATAAAAGTATTGTAGGAATTCACAAAGTTATTTTTAATTCTTAATAATGAATTTCTACAATGTAACGGCCGAAACAATTGACTATATTTCCGAGATAATATCATCATCACAACAAAAACGTGCGAAAACGACCAAGGATAAAATGTAAAATAAAGCAAAATTAAAAAAAAAACGCTATCTCGCATATATTTCCTATCCCACACATTGTAGATTGAATTAATCCGTCATTGTTACTCTCGCGAGTTACATTGTGAACTTAGCGACGACACGCACCTCGGGATAAAAGAACCATAAATGACTTGCGGGCAGGAAGCTATCCGTATCCGGAGATTCTCGCGCCAACGGAATGGGTGTAGATGTTGATGATACAAATCACGCATCCTTAAATCAATTATGATAACTATAAAAAGGAAGACTTTAATTAATTCTTAACTTCGTGTAAAAAAACACCTCATCCGTGCTGACAATGTTTTCTCCCGTAGTTTAGTTTCATAAATTACGTACACTCCTCAAAATGGCCGTCATGAAACCCGCAGAAACTTTTCAGGACGCGGAGTGAAACACATTCATTTTTTTAGTATCCAAAGTTCAAATAAGGTACTCGACAGATGAAGCGCGTCTTTTTAAGTATTCCTCGGATTTAAAAAAAACGGGCAACATAAAAGTTGAGTCTCAGGTGCGGTGTTTTCGTCGAGAGAGGAAATAACACCATCCGTGGAGGGTTGGATGAGCGTCAATCTGGGATTAAGTCTCCACTCTAGATGGTGTTGGTGCGGAGGCGGAAGTAGGTGTTGGATGAGATGGAGGGTTTAAGGGGAGAGGAAGAGAGAGAGAAAGAGAGAGAGACCAGGCAAGAGTAGAAGGGATTAAAGAGTGAGTAGGGTTTTAGCGAGAGAGAGGAGAGAGCTTGCGCGTAGGAGGGTGTTTGTCACAGAGAGATTCTGGGAAAGGAAAGAGGAGACGAAGATGGGATTCGGAGGGAGCGGGAGAGATGGAATGAGCGCGTGGTTGTAAGGTAGGGAATGGAAGTGAGAGCGAGAGAGGAAGGGGAACCGTCGGAGTGGGGGCAAATTGAAGTTTGGAGAGAGAGAGAGAGAGAGAAGCTAAGGAAGGTAATTGGAAGAGTTCCACTGGAGTTAAAGAAAGAAGGGGGGGATGTTAAAAAGGATTGCGATGCAAGGGGAAGGGAGAGGATGCGAAAAAGGGGGAATGGAAAGCGGAAAGGGGAAAGGAGTAAGGTCGAAAAGATAATGGGGAGATGGGAAAGGGAAGGAGGAATTTCGGAATATCAGGAAAGAGAGGGAAAAGGGAAGGAAATTAAAGAAGAGGAAGGGTTTGATGGCGTAAAGGAGATGAGGAAGGAAGCGGAGCAGATTGGAAGGAAAAGAGAAGGAGAGGATAGGGAAAGAGTTGTCGGAGGGATGGAGTTAGAGAGAGAGGAAGGGAGCGGTAAACGAGATGAAGGAGGAAGGGGAGAAAGTGAAGAGGAGGGGGTGAGATGAGCGAGGGAGATGAGATGAAAACGAGGGTTTTAGAGACGTTTCGATTGGAAGTGAGGAAGAGAATCATTTGAATGAGGGCGGAGATAATGAGAAAGAGTGTTTGGGTTGCGTGTAAAGGAAAAGAAGCGGCGGCTGCGCTAAAGGTGGAAAAAGTAAACTCGAAATATATAAAGGAAATAATCAGAGAGGATGGGACAAAGGAAAAGGGACAAATGACGCCGCGAGAGGATGCCGCGACATGAATAAAATTTCGGGTCCTTTTTGAGAGTCTAAATGGTTCAGAAGGAGAAGACAAACACTACTGGAGGGAGACCTATTTTTCGATCGATAAAGGTTTATTTGCATTCTTCCTTAGTGTTTTCGGGAGGAAAATGACTTAGATCGGAGTCAATTTGCGAGCGATTTGATTATTTGTTAACCTCGAAACGTCTAATTTTTTTTAAGGGAACGCTTAAGAATTCGTACGAAAGGGGATTGTTTCGCCAATTTCTCTCTATCAGTTGCGCAAATTATGACGAGTATTTATTTTTGGTCAATGAAATATCTCACTAGAGGATTATCGAGCTTATTGCTGAAAACGAATTACAGAATAAGCGCTTAGTATCAAAAATTGAAATTGTCTTAGATAGCTTTATAACCTTGATACGGCTTTCGGAGTTACCTAAGACAAGTAGTTGATTTTTCGAATTTTGATACGTGTATTCTGGAATTAGTTAAAGGCGGAAATACTAGTTTAGGATAAGAGAGGACCAGAACACATTAACATACTATTTACAGGGAGACGATCTGTCTTTCGTATTTTACAAGCCTAGATTTTATTCGGGATAAATTTAAATAATTTAAAAGTGTTAAAGCTAATGATAATACTTCTTCATAATATAATTCAAATTGATTTTTTATTAATTGTTTAGTATATTGTTTATGATAATGATGAAGGAAATTTAAATTAATCATTTGTAAAAAAAATCTGAAATAAAGTTTAGGAATATCATACTACAGGGTTTTGGTAATAATACTAACTAAAACAAGCGTCGAAATCACCGATTAATTTGGCTACCTGAACGTCGAAAAATGTTCTACGTATTTTATATTCCAAGGGAGAGTAAACTGTTATAAACCGTTAAAGCGCCATGAATCAAGAAGCTAAAGATTCACCTCACGATTTTTATGTAACAATTGATTTTTTCAATTTATAATGATACATTCTATTCTCCATGAGATAAATTAGCTCCAATGATCCAGTCCATACAACTCAAGTAATTTATGTCGAAATCGTGCCATGGCGCATTTAGAGACAGGCAACGAGAGAGAATTGCCAATAACTTTGCAGCAAAAATGTGTAGTACTGAGGTTGTATATGCCATGAAATTCAATCTTTACCTATTTTTTTAAGAGTAGAAAAACCTGCAAGAAAAACTGCTACCCACTATACACATTCTCATTCCTCATCTCCCTCTCAAAATAAAGGTCGACGCACTTGCGCCGCAGAAAGCTTCCTTCACCTTACGGAACCATTTGTTGCGGCACTCCGCAGGTATATGAAGAACTATGAACGCATGCGGTCTTCATATCCTCCAGAAACCCCTCGAGATCAGCCAATGAACAAATATCCTCCCATTCTCCCTTCCGGAACGCGAAGAGAGCCTCCATCCCCCCCTCCTCCTCTCCCCATTTCCCTCCCATCATCCCTTATGGCCGACGGCTACTCTCCTCTTATCTTCCTGTTTTTCGCCCGTGGAAAAAAGGGAGACTTCGCAAAAGGTCCAAAAGGGTCGTTAACCCTTGAAGGTGTGTGTGCCCCTGATGCTTCCTCCGCGCAACACCCTCCCCCTCCCCGCACCCAACACCCCCGAAAACGGTCCCTGCCCCTTAAAAACCCTCCTGGACTCATCGTCTCCCACGCAAGAGAAAGAATGGGACCATCAATAATACCACATCTGCCGCTATCCTTCCTCCTCACCGCTGCCTCCACCCCATCCCAACACCCCTATACCACCCCTTTTCCCGTCTCCAACCCCCTCCATCAACCGACTCCTTTGTCGGCCTGCTCTCCTACGAAGAAAGCAGCAAGGAGAAGGGTGGGAAGAAGAGAAATTGGAAGCTTTGGCTGGGTTGTTTGGCGGTCTTCGTTGGTCGGGGTTGGAGGGGGGGGAGGGGGAGAAGCATCTCAAAATTCAAAAATTCCGCACCCTTACCTTTTTTACCCTCCCTCTTCGAAGGAAGGTGCTCGAATTTTTTTCCCTTCGCCGGAGGTTTTTATAAACCGTTAGGTGCGTTCCACTTAAAAGGTAAAATTTCTGCGACGAATGGTTTCGAGAGGTTTTTGAACTCATTTTTTGGCGTTCGAGGAGGAAAGGAACATCTTCGGAAGGAAAGGAATCAATCGCCCTAAACTGCCTCATGGCGGAGAACTCTTAAAGAAGGAGATTGAAATTCTGCCCCGGGCTGAGCAATAACAGACAGGGAAAGCAGGAGTGAGTTACTGTAGCGTCTTAATCTATATACCCTAAACATATTCCAGATATTTTATTCAAAGAGAAAAGGATGGTTATTTGGCGGTTCTAATCAAATATTTAATTGATATCAATCACAAATAATTTCATATAAAAAAGTATTTCCTGCAATTACGTACAGGAATGAGAGGTCTTAATTGAATATTATTATGATTATCATGAGTGACAGACGATCAGTTAATAATCAGGGTGATTCCTGTACGGTTTAGCAAACCTGATGGTGCTCTCCCTAGAAATTCATCATCGTTGATTCTAATGTTTAAAATTAATTATCCTTCTTATTCTTCCCAACACATCTCACCTAAATTTTCAAAATTTTCAAAATTATAAGAAATAAACGGCGCAATATATATTGCACAAACTTTCTCATATACGTATATACGTTTGGTCTCACTACACTCTCTGCCCCGAAATTTACTCTGTGTGCTTGGAAATTCACTGCCAATTATGTTAATAATGCATAGCAACAGAACCAAAACGACCGACACCATCCACCTCTATCACGTCTCACTAATAAGCACGTGGCGTTTAGAGAGAAGCACGGAATTTTAGACTAGGGAATGCCCGGGTTCTCCCTCCCCTCTGAAGCGTGCGCTGGGCGTCTTGTGCAGAAATAATGCTACTGGACGATAGGTAGTAACTTTTTTGGGACATATGGCTTAGTTAGTATAATTTTTTACATCAGGCTGTACGATTGCATGGGTTTTCATCGAAATCCACTCAAAATCTTATTACAGCCTAGACGGTTAAAAATTAGTCGAATAACATCTTATATTTGTGGATAATATCATTCATAGTAGATATTCTGAAGAGATGAACGATATTGCGCAACAATTAAGGGTACTTTATTCCTGGATATTTTGAAACAAAATTGCTTTAAGGATTTTGATTAAAATCCATCCATTCGTACAGCCTGATGACACAAATAATACTAAGCCATATGTCCCAAAAATGCTATATATCGTTTAGTGACATTAAAATATATGCTAAACTACGGTTAACTTTGATTTATAAGCGTACACAGTCGACCAAACGTGTGTGTGTGTGTACACACACGTATATGAGAAAGTTTGTGCAATGTATATTGCGCCGTTTATTTTTTTCTATCTTCTTGTTTGTAACTGACAAAGGGGTTAAATGGAAGAAGAGACTGTCTAGTATTAATCCCGCTCTAATAAAGACGTCTATCAATTTATCTCGATACTGGTCATATATTCGTTCATGAAGCATTCTGCAGAAATAAATCGCTCCAAAAATTGAGCCAACCTTTCCATTTTCCAATAACCATTCGCTCCCCGACATACCGGACGTAACGTACATATTTCTCTTTTAGCAAAACATCTGCCAATCACTTCGCCAAAATAAAAAAACATAAAGAGAGAGAGGTTTCCGATCTGCGTGCGTGCGGAATTGGTGTCTTCGACTTCTCTTCAATGGAAGAAGGCACACTCAGAACGCGATGGACAATGGACGCGTCTTTCTCTGTCTCTTAAAAAAGAAGCGGAAGAGGAGTAGTGGGCAGAGGGCGTCAGGGGAGTATATAGAGCGAGTGAGGAGGTTGACCACGCCCACACACGTGGTCATCAACCGCAAGCAGAAGGCAAATGCTGAGAAAATGAGCGAAGGAGGGGGCGGGAGGGAGGAGGGTAGAAGAATAAGGGAGGAGGTGATGTACGGATAGGGAGATGGCAGGAGTGGGAGGAGGGCAGAAGGAGGAGCAGAAAGAGAGGTTCCCTCACTTCCGGAAACTTGCATCAGAAGTCCTTTTACCAAAAACCCCTCCTTCCTCCTTAAAAAAGAACAGAGGGAGAACAATGTTTGGCCAAGAGGGACTTTTCTCTCTATCCCTCCTTTTTGAGGGAAAAAGAGGGAGGTGGAATTGGTGGACAGGGGGAGGAGGAAGGAGAAGGGGAGTTTTGATGCCTTTCTCCTACTCCTCCTGCTATCTTCTCCCCTTCCGCCAACCTTTACCTTCTTACTCGTATTACAACATCCCTCTGTTTTGCGAGCATTGGGTGAGAGAGGTAAAGGAGGTAGGGAGTGAGTGGAGGGAGGCATTGGGGATCTGTGGTGGAGGTAAAAGAAGGGAGCTATTCTCCTCCACCGCCGCCATTCTCGACAGCTGTTCTTTGGGCAATGGCGACCAATGATTAATAACCTCACGCAGGATGATTCTTCACCTACCGTCCATAGAAATTATTTCATCTCCCTTTATCAAACGAAATCGGGAACGTCTTTCACCGAAGCATTCGGTAAAAACTGACAATTCTGTTAAGCCTCTTTTAAGGCTTGATCTTGCTCACCGAGAAAGAGCAATAGCTGTTTTACACCTATTTGAAGCTACTGCGATGTTATCCAAAACGTTCGGCGGGGGAATGACTGGCTTTTTGTCTTTTCAGTTCTTTATAGACATTAAGGAAACGAATTTTAATAATAGTTTTATCTTAAAATCACATTCTCTGAATTTTGTAAACGCAGCGCATCATTCGGTTCGCAATGCATCGTATGGGATATAAGTATTAAAAGTAAAATTTTGTAAACTTTAATGACATCTATCTTTTTAAAAAGAATTTCGGGATACCTATTTCCCTTGGTCATTGAAAGGTTAAACCGTTTCGAAAATTTATACGCAACAATATTTCTCAGTCAATTGGCATTATATCACCGTTTTATATCTTCTCCGTTTCTTACAATACAACTCACAATCAGATGTGCTCATTCGTTCAAGTTTCTCATCTTTTTTAAGATACTCTTATTGTTTTTTTTAATCTTCGACTTTGTTCACCAAATTAAAGATAAATTGTATAACCTTGTTAATACGAACTTTGAGGGGCTTAAATTTTCATGGTTTGCAACTACGAGGATTGTAATGACAACCTTTGTTATGATAAAATTATCATACCTTTGTTTTTGCAGAGGAATAAATTCTACTTAGTGTACGTAAATGAGCGCTTTATTCTTTATATTAATCGGTGTCGTTTTAACGAGTTTTTACTATATTTAGGATTTTCCAATGTTTTGCGATGCATATTTGTCGCGTAAGACGTATGCTACAAAAATTAAGAATCCTTCAAATTCTAGACTGTCATAATTCATAAGAAATGGAAAAAATCTGAAATTAGTTAAATACAGGAGCTCTTAGCGAAACGAGGTATCATCGAATTTTCTAAGAAATATTCGCATATATGTCCACAGATGGATAGTAAAATATATCCCAAACCCATCCAGCACAAAGAAAAAACCACGGAAAGACAAAGCGGTAGACAGATACACATAATAATAAGTAGACAGGCAAGCAGGTTTTTGGGTTTATAAAAAAAGCGATATAGAACAGTGATGCATATGCAGGTGATACATCTCGTCCGAACGAATAAAGAAACGAAGCCATTTGATCCCGTGACAGCTTCAAACGAATGCACAAGGATCTGCATTTCCGACCCACTACCAAATTAACCCATTCAGGAGGATAAAATTATATCATCATCACCGCGTTCGCTCTAATTTGGTGGCTCTTTCTTAATGAGGGAGGCAGAAAAAAACAATACGGAGAAAAGGGATAAAATTCCTCCTTTCGATTACTTTCTCGAGATGTTAATGCTTTCCTGCCGGTAGATACAAAAAAATAACAGATATCCTTGAGAGAGAGGTCAACGTAATTACGCCTTCCCCCCGCCCAAATTTCCGCCAGAATTTCGAAGAAAAATCGCGTGAGTCCACAGACGGGTAAAAGGGTGTCATTTTCAACGTCTCCTCGATTCTTCCGACCCCCCCAAAAAAAAAAAAACAAAAAAAACACCCAACGTAACAATTTCCACGGCGCGATCATTCATTCTTGTCTCTCCGTTTATCACTTCCTCCCCCACCTCTCTCCTCTCCTTTTCCCTTTCCCACCTCCCTTCTATGTCCTTTTTCTCTCCCTTCCTCCTTTCTCTTTCCTTCCCTTCCTCCCTCACTCCTAATTCCACTCGCTCATCGCCTATTCCATTTATTCTCGAATTGGTCGACGCTGTCTATACGAATCCATCCCGCCAAATTGCTTCAGCCAGGGATCTCAAATTGCATGGGACCCAAATGGATATTGTCGAAACGTATAGCGGCCCGCGTGTCGTAATAATGAGGCTATGCGTTTTGCGAGGATTCTATTTAATCCTAAATGTTAAACATTTCTTATTGTTTCGTATTTCACTGCTACTCTGCGACTGTATCCTACACGTTATCTCTTCCAACTACTTACGGAAGAATCACACTAGTGATAGGGCCGCACTTTTTGAATTGGCCAAATGCAGCCAAGAGGATCCTCCTGGATTAAACGAAAGAGGTGCAGAGTACTTCTATGGAGAGATAAATGATCCTCTAAACTTAGCGGTTCCTAACCTTTTTCACTTCGCGAACCTCTTGAGCTAACCTATTTCTCGTCGCGAACCCCTTTGATTAACCTTTTATCTTCGTAAACCCCTTTAGTTGCAACAGTTTTGGCGGCAAACCCCTTATAATGAAAAGTAAATATTGTAAAAACAAATCTTTTTTAACCCGTTTAAT
Source organism: Tanypteryx hageni (assembly GCA_028673005.1). Classification (NCBI taxonomy): domain Eukaryota; kingdom Metazoa; phylum Arthropoda; class Insecta; order Odonata; family Petaluridae; genus Tanypteryx; species Tanypteryx hageni. The sequence continues at coordinate 119,901,119 of CM054114.1, read as the reverse complement.
TCATGAAAAACAAAACGTTTATATAGCACGTAGTATATAAACGTTTACAATAAAATCAGAATCACTGATATTGTCATCATCATCAGTTTCTAGTTAGTACCCTGTAAAATTCAAGTAAGATAATTCTTCAAGCATAAGAAAAATAATTGTAGAATCAAGAAAGTGAAAAAGACGCCATTGCCTAATTTTTCTCGCGTCCCCTCAGATTTATTTCGCGAACCCCTAGGGGTGCGCGAATCACCGGTTGGGAAACCCTGCTCTAAGTAATACATAATTTTAACACCTAACTATTATGTCGTATGTTGTCATTACACCTCAATCGTAACATTTTTCGAACTCCCAAGAAAGAAGTTAACAATCCTTTCCAATTCTACATCAGTTTCGAATAAGTCATACGAAAAATTAACTCGCGAATCGACGTGAATTTCAGCATCTCAAATTTCCCTATCTACATGGAAGAGTGTAGTCGGTTACGACTGACCACATATTGGTCTAACGACCGCAAAGGAACGTGCAAATGAATCGGTGTGAAGCATTATTCCAATTTTAAAAAATAAATAAAATATCGAACTCACATTACGGTTGAAATCCAATTAATGATGTCGGTTAACTCCGCTAGTCACAAAACAGAAAAATCAGATGCGGTTGAATAGCAGCCGTCCTCAGAGATGGCACACCGATCGTTTATCCGATCCTAGAAAGAGGAGACAGATGTTTCAAGTTAAGGACTGCATCATACGCCACAACTTACCGTTCTGCACCCATTGGCGATTTAATAGCTTTGTGGGATTTTGTATTGGCATGTTCGAAAATCCTTATTCGATACAAAAAAAATTACAAACCAGATACAATGCAATTAGTAAACCATGTAGAAATAAAGCGATATATAAATGGAAAATGCTCACAGGTATGGCTTATCAATTACGAATGAGATCCTTGCTGTATATTGAGGCAATAGATTAATCATTGAAGACTCGTTTCATTCGTATACATCACCTTTTTTGGCTCTTTCTCTTGGCGCGACCTTCATCCGCCCATCGCTTCCAACCCACTTAACTCTCTCCATTCTTTGTAATTTTCATGGTTTTCTATTGATCTGATGGACGGTCATTCGTTCCGAAGTTTACCTTCGTGATAAATTTCCACTTTCTCTGAATTTATTTGCAGATACTTTCCCACGTAATGCGCTTCTTTTTACCAGTGAATATTTTAGGAATATATCGATACGACTATCGGAACCGATACCTATAGCACTCATTTCGATGCCATTTAATCACAGCTAAGCAAAAGGATATTTGAATATAGCTTATTTTCTAAGAGAACCGGTGAAAACCCGTCTTTTATGGTAATTAGTGTAATAAATGAAGGGATAATCTAAATATTTCAGCAAATAATGTTTGATTATAATAATCGTATAAGTTGAAATTCATATTAAATAAATCCCCTTAATGGTGGCCTTAATTAATCCAAATAATGAAATTATTTTCCGTATGAACCTCAAAGCAGCAGCAGAGTCCGGCTCCCAATGCTGGGATTTCTGGTTAGAATCCTGCCGAGGGAATGGCCGAATGTCGTTTTGACATAAATAAGAAGTGAAAAATAACAAAGAGAAAAAGTCGCATTTCTAATAAAGTCAACATGCATCTTGAAAATTCTAATACATGACGTTTACTTACAACTGTTATGTTTTTTTTAATTGCCATTCTATCGTTACCACCTAGTCATTTAGGCCTCCTCGTAATGTTTTTATTTCATAATAATGATAATTTTATCTAATATTTCGCTTTTCATCATACCTTATCTCATGTCAAACCCCATTCTCAATCCTCCTCCCATCTCCTCACATATCTCTCTCACTCTCTCGCGAAAGCGGTAAACAAAAACCTTCCTATTTATTTTCCCTCGGATCCGCCTGTACTTGCGTGTTTTGTATCCAGACTTTCCTGAGGCGAGGAGACTATTCCCCCATCCTACCGTTTCTCAACGAGGTCCTTCCGACGACTCTCCTCTCACTCTGCCCCATTCTCCCATCCGCCTCCTTCCTTCCTCCCTCCGTCTGCTTCCTCCTTCCCTCCGCCTCCCTCTCTCCGTCTCCCTCTCTCCGTCTCCCTCCCTCCCCTTTCTCCTTTTGCCTTCATACTTTCCTCCTTACTTCAAGAAGCGGTGGAGAAAAACAAGCGTGTTCGATCGTTGTACAAAGTACGCGATAAGCGTGTGATCTGGAGGAAGAGGAGGGGAGGAGGTGGGAGAAGAACCTCTCTTTCCGATCCCTCCTCCTTCCTCTCCTTTCGTTCGCATTTGCATTCCCACCGCCACGAAACGCACGGAACGTGGCGTTTTACAATGTTGAGTCGCCCAGATGCGATATTATTCCTCCTCTTGAAGGAAGCCTATCATTAGTCGGCAATATCTCTCCCTTATTTTCGGGGCGATAACTCGATGTTTGTTATTTTTTTCTTTCGGTGGCAAACGAGTGTCACGTGACCTCGGAGGGCATCCATTATGCGTTTTACGTAACCCTTCATTTCGCGCGAAAGAGTAATTAAATTGGAAAGCACTTGGAACAGTTTATATATCGAATGCGCGGCCGATAGGTAGTACTTAAAAAGTTATTTTTTATTTCGAACCGTCGATTTAAGAACAAGATAGAACTTACATAAATCTACCCTATATAATTCGAACCAATATTAATAATAAAAATGTTGACAGCTCGAAGATATATTTTTACCTCTTAACATTCCTTAGACAAAAATTCGAACAGCGATTTTGAAACTCCTTTTTCTCCTAAGATTCGTTTTTCAAGGATTCGAGCGTAATTATTAATTTGGTTATGTATGTGATAAAGTAAACATGCGTTCCATTTGAATATAAACGTAATAATCAAATGCAAACTTATTTTAAAACCTATGGGTACCACAGCAGAATATTTCCGACCAACGATCTAAAAATCGGGGTTACTTTTAAAAATAACGAAGTAAGGCTCCGCTATGGAAAATTAACTCTTATTGCAACGCGAAAGAAAAGAAGAAAAAAGTTTTAACGCAATTTGACTACTCCAGTGAAATTTTGTTAGTTGTTTCCTTCCATTCTCTTGCGTTAAAACTTGTGTTAAGGTAGTACGTGCTCGAAGTTAGCCTTAATACTTATTAGATATGACGTGAACTTTAAAAACTTTTCTTTTTCGATAAGGTAAATAAAACTCACTTATTTTTAGACCACCGTAAAAAGGAAGAGTAGAAGGAACAATTTTATTTCTCTTATTTCATGACAGGTTATTTATTTTAAAAAATGAGGATTGTTTGATATTGAAGAATTAATTATAGGATATGTGGATTACATTATACGCTCTTGAACTAAGAATAACAGCAGTAGCATGAGATATTCGCCGGCATATGGAAATATTTATTTCAACTAGATAGTGTTCGATGTGAATAAAAATCTTTTAAAACTAACATTTCATCTATTATAGTACAGAGTAATAAAACCTCGACATCTGCTGTTTTGCCTTTAGAGGGTTTTATGAGTTTTCTAGCTCAGAAGGTTTTTCTGTCATAGATTCTTATCTTAGGAGAATATTCTTGGAAAAATGACATTCGTAAATTGACATCATGAATTGTTTTTTAGCTTTTTCATTTATCATTATTGATATTCAATATCAAAATATTCAATCATCTGAAACTGCCACGTAATTTTTGGAATAGTCTGCACAACCGCGCCGCCCTGGCTGGCAAATTAAGCATTAGCGGGAATGTAATTTCATCCCCTTTCCCGAGGAAGGTAGTTCCCTAACTGCTACGAAATCTAAGAGGCATAGCAATAAGAGAAACCGAAGAACAAGATGCTAGGTAATAGTTTGTGCGTGTAACTGTTCCTCACACCTTGTGTCACCTGCTGCCACCGGAGCGTTTCGTGGAAAAGAATAAGAGAGACGGACAGATGGAAGAAAATATAAGTAGGCGGGAATTTTGGAAGGGATAAAACTCAATTAAACTCCATCAAGGGTTACGGACAGATCCTTCCGAGATAAAAAAATGCACACCCACCATCTACATCGGCCAGCCTACTACTTCCGCGCAGGCCCTTAATGCCGCCACCTCTTTTTTTTATAAGGGCCCACGTCGAATAAGGGTCATAAAGATGGTAGTAGGGGAGGTTCGGACCTAGAAAAAAAATTGAGCGGAGAAAAAATTTTGCGGCCTTCCCTCTTAACCCTGATCGCCCCCGCTGCCCACACACTAACCTAGGGATCCCGTTCGCGTGCCTCAATATAACCGACCAGACGGAAGGCACCCTTTGGTCCCTCCCCTTCCTATCATTACGGTCATTTGCGGCACCAGAACGCGTGCCCGGTGAGCTTAAACCGCGCCTCTATACTCCTTTCAACCTATCCCCTCCCTCCGTTAAAAAACTCCCTGACCCTCCCCCTCTTACTGTGCCCCATTCTTCTGAGAGGGAAAAAAGGGCAAAATTACCCCTTCCTCTCGCCTCTCATAATCCCACCCCTTCCCCACAGCCGACCGACCAGACCCTAACCCTCTCCATCCTTTACCTCCTTCCACCCCTCATTCCTTTTCGTTACTTTGCGATTCTTCTTCCGTTCTTCTCCCGTTCCTTCCACGTTCAGATCCCGTTCCCATACTTTCCTATCCCGTTCCTTCCACGTCCCTGTCCAATCCCCACTCCCTTCCTATCACCCTGTAACTCCTTTTTTTCCATTCCCTTCCTTCCAACTCACTTAAGATTTGCTTTCAGCCCTTTCATTTCTTCTCCGTTCCTTCCAGGTTCTGCCACTTTTCCATCTCTTCTTCCCTCCTCGTGATCGCACGATAAACGTTCCCTTTTTTTAAATCCATCCTCGGGTTTTTTTCCTTACTATCAGAAAGGGTGAGAGAGAGGCAGGTAGATGGCAGTGGAGGTATAAAGGGGAAAAATGGGCGGGGCGCTGGATACGAGAAACAGGCAAAGGAAAAAAAACACGGTTTCCAGAGAAAAAGGGGTTAGGGGGAGAATGGGTTATAGAGAGCGTGCGCGCGTGGAGGGCAAAGTGGAAGGGGTTGGGAGGGGAAGGGAAGGTTTCAGGGAAGGGAGAAGACCCCCAATTTTTTGTATCTTCGCAAGGTGCCCAGAGAAGAAAATGCCGAAACCCTTTTTTTTAACACCATTGTGAATCCATAGGGGGCACTGGAGTGTAGGGAAAGGGTATGCGATTGTATTATTTTTTGCCTATTATTATTAATCTTGGGATTTGAAAGGGTGAGGGGCGGGGCCATTAGAGGGGCGTTCGCCGCACAGGTCCCAGTGTTCGCTAAATCGCCCGACTCGAGTGATTCGATCCTTTCCCCATCTCCATCCCTTTTTCCCTCTCCTCTCTTCCGCCCCTTCCGGTCTCTCCCCTTCTCCTCTCTACGCCTTCTCCTCTCCCTCCCGCTGAGGGCCACCTTGGATGTGTGGAGAATTCGCATTTCCGTCTCTCTCCTCCCCCGCCCCCCCTGTTGGGAAGGCGTTTTATTCCTCAATTTGGGAGCGTATCCAATCTCCAAACTAATTCGTCCGCGTGCTGCAATCGTCCCAGTTAAAGAAAGAGTCTACGAAAAGCGTCCGCCTATTCGATAAACTGTCTTTGATGGTGAAATTTCGCCTAGCCTGCGATGACTTCGGTCTGTTTAACTTTGTTCTGGTTAATCGAGGAATCCGAAATGCTCGCTTAACCTTTTCAGTCATGAATTTAGTTTGAGGTCATAGGCCACACACATCCAATATCTGTTCTATCCGCAATTATGTCTGTAATATGCATCAAGTGTTATTTAGAATAATGCAACTGAATGCGCCTATAATGGTGACAGAAAGGGTTGATTACCTATTAATTGGGACGCACGTTAAGTTAAAAAATAAAATAGTTTCCTTCGCACCTCATTTTCACATTGTCTTATAAAGTTGCAAGTTTGTACCTAAACATAGTAGATATTTAAATGCATATTTTACAAAAAATGCTTTAAATATGTAAACACTTTTCACCGGGACAACAATTTGTTAAACAACATGCAGTCAAGGCGATAAATATCCGTTAGGTATACCGTATCGCCCCAGTTTTCTAGCTACGGGTAGAAAATAACAACGCCTTAATCTCGCAAAATATATTGAAATTATATTTGACGATTATTTTCGGGGATTTTGACCATTTTTACTTTCTTCATATACCTAGTATAGGGGAAAGTATTGTATTCATGAAAAAAATCGACTTCGAGATTTCCACGGAAATACACGTTTTGAGGTCCTCTGAACACGTTTTGACCATTTTCTCGATGATGTCTGTCTGTGTGTGTGTGATAGCTTTTTTTGGGTGCTCGAACTCAAAAACTATTAATCAGGTCAATGCAAAATTTTATATTTAACATTTTTATAAAAGTCAAAAGAACTGATTAGTTTTTGGTAAAAATCGGCCAAACGGAAGTGGGTGTTTACTCTTGTCACATCCGTTATTTTGAAATATTTACTCTAATATTTGATAAATGTAAAAATGTTGGGAATAAATGTTGTAGGAAATTTAATTTTCTAAAACCTTTGTTTGAATCATTTTTCCATATTGACGCTTAGTTACGTCTTAGTAACTCTCCTTTTTCTTTTCTTAATTGTTGGAGCTTTGTGGCTATATCCAATATCAGAAGGCTATGGTTTGAGTTTATTTCTGTTCTTTGTAAAGTCTAAAATTTTCTCGCAGTTTCTTAAAATATTTTTTATTATGTAACCTATTTGGAATTTTAAGAAATATTACAGATATGGAAAAAGTCATGTGGCGGCCACATCAGATTTTTATTTGTTGCTATTTTGAATTAAAGTTTAGATAAGGTTATCCATCCTAAGAATGTTACTTCAATAATTGGAAGTTATATTTTAAATATTATAAATTATATTAAGATATGCTTAAAATATTACAGTTAAATATTCACGCAATATTTTAAATATTTTCTCGATTTTTTTCCTCACAATAATAATTATCTAAATATTTTCTTCATTCCCGACAAGTGCATCTTTGATGCACTCTTGGCAAAGGAAACACTCGTCCAAGAAGAAAAAACACACACGGAAAGACCCTCTTCATTGCTTTTCATTGGCGGAAAATTCAGGTTCACGGAACCAGGAAGTTTTTCACCCCGTGGTGAAAGGGTAACGACCCATCTCGGCGTGACCTTAGTCCCCTTTTTTCCCTTAAATAAAAACTCACTCTCTTTATATCCCTTTTTAACCCTCTCTCGCGCACACACAAACACCCTTATTTTACCACTACCGCTACCCCCTTCCCCCCTCTCCCATTATATTCCTTACACCATCTACCGCTAGCAAAGAAGCACGAGCCACGCCAACTCACCCTTTTCGAAACACTTCCTCAAAAAAATGCCTTTTTTCCCTAACCCGATCCCTCCGACCCTTTACACACCCTTTTCCACAACCATCCCCTTTCCATTCATGTATGTATGTATATATATATATGTGTGTGTGTGTGTGTATAACCATCCAAAACCATTTATGACCCACCCCTTTTACAAAAAGGGTTGTTTTCCTTTTTTTAGGAGGGAGCTTAAAAAACTGGTAGGATCCGGAGGGAAAGGGAAGGATGGGTTTCTCCGAGGAAGAAAAGAAAGGGTAAAAAAGGGAATGGGAAGGGATGCGGAAGGGGCGAACGGGTTTTTTTCAACACCGGGGCGTAGGGACCAAAAAATGGAGAAATATATTTATAAGAAGGGTTTTATGGGGTTTGAGGGATGGGACGGGCAACCGAAAAGGGGACCACCACCTAGTGATCCTTTAAAGGGATAGTTTTGACCGGATCAATGGAACGCGAAAGAATGAGTCGGGTGAAAAGGTAAAGATAAAGCCAACGCGCACGCTCGCGTAGACACACAGCCACGAGCACCGTGCGCTGCACTACGCGAGCGCCCGAAAAGGGGGAAAGTCAGGTTATCCACCGTCCCGGGACCGTTTTTTTTTTATCCACCACTTTTTTCCGTGTAAATATAAATGTATTTGTATCCTTTGGTTCCTTTCATCCATCCGAGAGCCACTTGCTCCTTTTCCTGCACTGGAGTGTGCCCCTAGTTCCAGCAAGTGCGGGGGCAATGAGGGGTCATAGGATAGGAAGTGGACAGAGGCCACCAGCGGTGAAAATATGACCCTGTATTAGGTTTGTTTGTATTCAATGGATGTATTTTTCATACGTACAAATATGCATATTCACAGGAAATCGGTTAACTCTATCATTGCTGCCCCTGAAGTGTCTGAGTGCTGGATAAAAATAGGCAAAATTATATTCTATGACATTCTCATATGCTGTGGGTTTTTAAATGTAATTTCTGGCTAATCAGCCTCTCGGACCATTATATCCGTAACTCATTCCACACCGGACACACACAGAAGGGAGGAGGGAAACCTGATGCCTGCAGTAGCCTATTCTATAGAAAGTGTGTGTGTATATATTTTTGGCTAATCAACCTCTTGGATTATTATAGTCATAACTCTTTCCACACCGAACATGATCACAAGGGAGAAGAGAAACCCGGTGCCGGCATTTGCCCACTCTTAACGAAGAACACCAAGAGGGCCAACGGCTTAATGTTCCTTCCGTACGACAGAACGCTGACTTTGCGCGGTCTCCTCAAACCACTAACAGGGAGCCGGGCGACCTCGGAAAAAATCCTACTTTCGTAGGATTCGTACCCGCTGCCTTTTCAAGCAGCAGGCAAATATCAGCCAGCGTCCTAACCACTACACCACCTGCATCCTCAATATTTTATAGGAAGTACCAAGGAAACCAACTGCTTAACCTCCCTTCCAAAGGACGGAGCGCTGACTTTCGTAGTCTCCTCAATACACACAAGTAGTGGACGGGACGATCCCAGATTGAAAAATCCGACCGAATTTGAGCCCGGGTCCGCTGCGTGGAAGGTCAACGCTCTAGCCACTCGGCCACCGCAACTCCAAATAATATGCTGTGGAGTAAATCTCTTACCGAAACGCATGTTCTGACATCTGAGGTAAATTAATGGAATCCATGACGCGTAAACACGTCGATCAAGCACAGCGAGAGACAAACTGTGACGCGTTAATGACTCGGGCAAGCAGTTAAAAGGTTAATATGAAATTTGGAGACAGACAGAGGCATTTCGTGTCAACTGAATTTCGTATTAGAAATTTTGATGCGAAAACTTTCTACGCGCATGCGTGCATTCATAGACATCCTTGCGCTTACGGAAATTAAAGTTAAAATAATGCATGCAGACAAATTAAGTTGAACTAATACAAAGTATGTGACGAGGAAAATGCTGCATCGATTTCAAACAGCTAATTAACAGAGCGCACCAATCATCAAATTAACATCTTTCAGCAATCGCTTCAGGCATTCCGGTAGTCCGTCTTTATGAGTGGATTCTTTCCGGAAGGGAGTTTTCATTTCTAAATTTCAGTTTTAGTTTAAAAATAGCTATAAATCAGAAGCACGAGAAATGCTACCCGAGGAGGACTCCAATTAACACAACTCCGACGTTAAAATTCTCCGATAGCCATAAACAGTTTGGGAAACTGGATGCCCACATCGGTTATAAGGAAGCACTCACCAGGGGTAAAAAGTGTAATTTTTAATGTTTTCTTCTTTCTCCATTCTGGAATGAATAAATTTCACAAATTGGCGCCGAATGTTATAAGTTTCGTCATCGCAGGCAACATATTCTAAAAATAAGAATAAAAAGATGTTTGCCAGAAGTGGGATTCGATCCCACGCCCTTTTACGAGGACCATAATTCACATTACTCGCCGCAACGCGAGCAATGCCGGAACCTTGAGTCTGACGCCTTAGACCGCTCGGCCATCCTGACAGAATGGTGTATAAAAAAAATAGTTTTCAATTTCCTTTATCAACCATAAAGTGAGGTCGATCATTCTCTTTTGATCCCTTTTGTTACATAAATTTTAATTATTTCGTAAAACGAGAAAATAATAAAAACCTTTTTATGGATTTAAAATATACCGATTTGGTTGACAACTGAAATGTTCGGTTTGACCTTAGATAAATAATCTTGTTCATCTGTTTTCCCCCATGTCCTACATAAATTAGTCAAGCAACACGGTGTCGTGTAATGTTTATCAAATCGCTGTCTTGTCTCAAAGGTCCTGATCCTTTGCAGCCTTTAAAAACCCCTTCCCTCGTTTCCTACCTCCTCATACCCTTAACCTCCTCCGACCTTCTCCCCATCTATCTATCCTTCCCTCTTCTAAAAAAAATGAAACGCGGCACGCGCCAACTCTTTTTCCCTTCTCTCTAGGGAAGGTAAAAGGGAGCCCGAAGGAAAGGGTGATGAAGGAATCTTTTTTTTAAGAGGGGAAGGGGTTGGTAGGATGGGTAGGAGAGAGGGGGTAGGACGTTTAACAGGTAGCAGGCGATGCGGAATGCTTGCCCCATGAGGTTGGTTAGATATATATATATATGTATGCGTATAAAAAATATGAGGATGGGTTGGATTTTTTTACCGAGGCCGACCTTAAAAGATAGGAAAGGGGTTTGTTATGGCAGTGTGGGGTTTTTTGGAAGAGTAGAGGAGGTAATCGGATGAGGTGGAGCCCTCATCCTTCCTCATTCTCCCTGTCATACTTGTGTGTGTGTGTGTCTGGAAGAAGAGAGAGAGAGAAACGTTTTCGGCACGCGCGGTTTCGAAGGAAGGTAAAAAAAAGAAGGTCGGGGAGGATCCTAATACTTTTTCGGCGATTCCGAGAAAGGAGTCGAATTGTAATGGAAGGAAATACCGAATTTTTTTAAGCCTTCATCGTGCGGTTTTTCTTTTATGGGATGTCTCATTTCGGACCACTTGCGACAAATTGGAGGACCGTAGCACGCCGGGAGACTGGGGAAAATGAGAAAGGGTTCTTTTTTAATGAGAAGGCATCGCAATAACAGCACCAAGGGGCGGTGGAGACGCCGCGTGGTTCCTAATTACAGGGCATGTGTCGGCATGAAGAAGGAAGCATCTGCTCCCAGATACTCGGATGTAATTCGTTTGAAACGTCTAGAGAAAATAAAGCGCTTGAGTCTTACTTATTTATCGTAAATAATATAGACAGTATTAATGCGATTATGTTATTCGAATTATGTAGGTAAAATGAAGTAAGGGAAATGCTTTGCCACTCGGAGTGATGTTTGGAGAATCGAGTGGAGAAGTGAGAGGAATTGATAATTTTTCTTCTGGTGAGGCATGCGTTAAAATTCGTCTCCGAAAGAATAGCCCTAATAAAATTTCCTTTCGTAGATTTAGGAAATATAGCGAGGGTTCGTTCAAGAAATTTAAGTTGGACCGGAATATGTTGGAAAACATTCAATGAGCCACGAATTTGTTTACTTACGTCGCTATTTTGAATCAACGCTTAGCTTAGGCAAACACTTGGGGTGTTTTTGTTTTAATTTTAATGTAATACTTCAGTAATGCCTACCCGCCATCACACTAGTCTTTTATTTTATTAATATTCCAAAAAAGCAAAGAAATTCATACACTTTTTGGGGTCCCCGAGCGGACCCCCCTCAAAACGCCCTCCTGTATATCCTCCTTACTCAATGCCGCCGTGAAAATTAGTTCGGTGTGCCACGAGGATAGAGAGAGAAAGCTGAAACCGCGCCGCGAAACGAAAACATCTTTTAAACCACTGTTACATTCGACCAATCCTATGTACCGAAACGATTCTGTTCACACCCAACCTATTCTAACACGCATAGTCCGTGGATTACGAGAAGTTTCAACGCCCCGTATTTTTTTCTCTCTCTCATCTCGGCTTGATCTATCAATTTGGCAGACCCGAATGGGAATGTCCTTTTAGACGACATCTCAATTCAGGAGACCTTTTTTTCTCCTCCGCGGGATTAACGGAAAACCGATTCTCGAAGCCGAATTCGTTTCGTCTCTTAAAGAGCTCTTCTCATTTCCACGTTCTGCAAACAGAGTCGGTTCTAAAGAACACCCTTCTCCCCCTTCCCGAACCAGACGCGCCGCCTACGCCACGCAGTGCATGCAGTGCATAAGGCTAAGAGATTAGCGAGAGAGAAAAGTGAGAAAGGGAGGGATGGGATGGCGGGTGTTGGACCGAGGGTGAGAATTTAGGGAGGGAGATAAAGGTAAGGGTGGAGAGAGGGAGGGTGAGAAAAGAAGATATATATGTATATATATATATATATATATATATATATATATATATATATATATATTAACTAAAGGAAAAGAAAAGGTAGTGATGAGGGTGGCAACAAGGTGTTGAGGGAAGCCCAGCGGACACTCACCAAGTTGAGGACCAAGCTGGCAGGCTGCTGGGGGCGTTGAAGAGACACGTAAAACACACGAACACACACACACACACACACACACACACACACATATATATATATATATATATATATATATATATATATATATATATATAGGAAGAGAGGAAAAAGAAAAATAGGAAACTGAAAGGATGTGGGACGAAAAACGAATGACTGGAAGGGGGCAGGAGTGAATGAGGAGACTGACATATTGGGATGAAGTATGAGAGTGCGAGAATGGTAGGTAACGATGGTATAGAACATAAATCTTCAACCTTTTTTGATCCAACTCCCACTTTTACTATATTTTGCTATTTGAAATAAGTTCACCGCCCACTTTCCGTATCAACTTAACGATAAAATGTTGGTAAAATCAATGGTTAAAAAGGCATACAAAGTTTAACCATGATGCCATGATGTCTCGTTTGAGAATGATTGCACGTATCATTAAACATTCTTATAGAATTGTATTTTTCAATAATAAAATAAGAATAGCAATTGCTGTGACCAAAAACCATATAACGCTCACTGGTAGGCGCTGTCGCCCACATTGAAGACCACTGGTATAGAACGAGACAAAGAACGGGAAAGAACGAAATGGAAAGGAACGACGAGGAACGTTAAACGGTAAAATGAGAGAGAACTGAGAGGAATAAGAATATAAATCATGGTTATCCAAAACATTAGTCACACGTAGCGGATATGCTACATGCATGCGGCGAACTACTACTTTTCAACAGATACATTTTTTCTTATAATTCTGAAAGGATTTTTGAAATTAGCGAAACTTTTGTTTAGTGTAAAGTGTTTTTTCCATAGTAAACAATATGGAGTCTAATAGTAACCATAGTTTGAATATACCCCGAATTTTGGAGATATGAAAAGTGGAAAAATACAGGGTGTTCCTTTCAAACTTCCTACATTTTCATCCATCACTGTGGAAAATTAGTAAAAGCTAAACAAATATCATATTTTCATATGAAATAAAAACTCAAGATAATTTTATTCCATGACCTTAAAGTAGCTGCTCTGGCCATTGCATAGCGTTACAGCCGCTAGAAGGAAAATGCGACTCCTCAAGCAGCGAGCGCAGTTTGTTGTATGGCGCTACGGTAGGACAATGGTGACTCCTCAGCAGCGAGCAGAGGTTGTTGTGTGGTATGCAGAAACAAAGTCGTTCATTACTGTGGAACGCAACTATCGGCGAGTGTATAGAGGTGGTGCGCCTGAGACGAAAACCATCAAGGCCTGGCTGGACAAGGGCATATACTTGACATTCTTCGTGCAACCAATGGGTCACATATTGAAGTGTACTAATCTAGCAATTGTTTCACAAATAAATTCTTTGAGTCAGAGATTAAAATTCTCTAAGTTTCTCTTTTATATACCATACATTGTATTCATTTATCTTTTACAGTTCATCCACAGTGCTGGATTAAAATGTAGGAGGTTTGAAAGGAACACCCTGTATTTCTTTTATGTCAACATTTCAAAACCTTAAAGACTAGTTTACCTAGCATCAGTCTTGATTAACAAACAATCAAAAGATTTCACATCCTTCTTTTTAACATTGTATATGTTTTCAATCATGTGGCGAATATGATGACCTGACCGCCATATGCTTGGCGAGCATCGAAAAACTATTGGACATCCCTGATGAGGGGAACGAGTAATAGCGGAAAGCAGCAAGATAGAATGTAAAGGGAGGATATGAAACTGAAAGTAACTATTAATTAAGCTATAATAATTATTCTTAATTGTCCCTCTTAATTAGTAAATAATTGTTCACTTGTGAAAATGAAATCTATTTTTCTTCGTTACGGCCTTCCTTAAATTGGTAAAATTCTTAGTTCTGCTCTTCGATAGCGAATTTCACGTGAACGCAGACAATATTCCTGAAATTCTCGGTTTAACTAATTATGTCATGGATATTTGCGTTATCATTCAAACTGCAAAGTTCCCCATTAATCATCTAATGACAATATAGAGTTTCACGGTCACATTTTTCTCGTGGGATACTGCGACCACTTTAAACGACAGTTGAGTAGACATCATTTAGTCAAATAAATGGTTGCTTCATCTAAAAAGAACTTAACGCAATATCGTTATCATAGCCAATACGTAAAAATTCGAACGTTTTGCGACGCGTGATTTTGAATCGCCACGAGCGTGTACCATGCAATGGCGGATCCAAGGGGGGTTGGGGCGTGCGCCCTCCACTGGGTACATTCTTAAATTCATTCCGCACAAAATTACTTGATTCTACACCGCATATTAAATCTGTATGGCAAGGAAAAGAAATATTCTGATAGGGGTAGGGATTTTCAAAATTCAGAGTCGTCGGCAGAGGCGGATTCAAAAGGGGGAGGGGCAATTGGGGCGATAGTCCCCCATCCTTGGGAAGTTTCTGGATTCGTCCCTGGTATCGAGGTAGGTACAGTGAAACCGTGTTAGTACAAACCGCAAGGGACTTAAAATGTCATGATTCGTATTAACGCGGTTTGTTATATCGGGTTCATACACTCTTCGCAAACGAGCATTTTGCATTAACGGATTTTGTATTATCGAGGTCTTACTGCATAACGTTTCTCCCTGTCATCCGCTTAACGTAAGAATACTTCACGGAAAAAACAAATATGAGTTGGATGCTCTCGCTTCGGAAATTCCCAGAATCGAATCGACAGATTGCAATAGTGGGAAAAAGTTCATTAGTTGAATTCTTCGCTCGCGTCAGCACTGCAGACTTATGAGAGTATGTTGCAAAAAACATGGTAACAGGCCTTGATACGAGTGTTTCAGAAGCCTTTCTAGCGTCCTTGTGCCGTACCGAAGAGCACATTTCCCATCCTAGGAAGAGATTCTGTCTCTTTTTCTCTCTTCCGCTCTCAACGGCGCGAATGTTGACGCCATGTCGAGAGTATTCAGTAATCCAATCAGTGAGAACACCTCTAAGCCCCGTCCGCGCTGTGGCGTTAGCCGTAACCCGAAGCGGAAGACCCGCAAGATCCAATAACCGGAGGAGAACCGTTGCCATCGAAGGACCCCGAAATCTTAGGTAGCTGTGACGGGAATAACTGCGGGAGAGGTGCTTACGGGAGATCAAATGTCCCGCATCTCTCTCTTTCTCCGTCTCGCCACGGGAGATTTTGGCCTGGGATGACAAATGTCCATCGAGGGAATCATAGGGCATGGAAATCCGACGAGTGGATAATCTTCACGATTAAATCTACCTAGGAAACCATAACTTTGTGGAAACACCCTAAAAAACCTCAATGCACAAATTAAAACTGAAAAATTGAATGAATTTTATATAACTCGATAAATTTGTACGTTCGGACTGTGAGAATGAATTCTACTTGCTCGCTTTCTCGTAGGTGTTATTTGCCATCAGCCCTAAAAAAGTAAAGATATTCAGCAGTAGTCCTTCGATTATCGCGGGTTTTATGCCTGCGCAGAGATTATTCGAGAAATTTTAAATGCTCACGGAATGTAAATTTCCCTTATTCGCTACCGCATCACTCATCGCTCTTTCGCTGAATCCCATGAAACGCAGCTCGATGTCATCTCGAATATAAAAGTAGTGTGCACAGTAAATTCATTCTACGAGAGTGGTGACCCTCGCGGAAAACGATCCGGAGGATGTTAAGCGAGATCCCCGCACGATGCTCGACTAGCAATGTGCCTCTGTCTCCCTCTCTGTCGCCCGCGTATGATTAGTTGTAGTTTGTACAATGTTTTTGCTCTTACCTACGATAACAGTAAAGCTATGGCCCCAAAACCCAAAGGAAGTGAAACGAGCGCCGAGAAAAGTGCGACAAGCGCGAAAGAGTACATTTCACTGATATCGTTTTCCGCGTACGCTTTTAGTGTCCATATTCGCGGTTTCTATGTCGCCTCAGTTTTCCAGGAACGTACTCTCCGAAAATATAGGAGGACTTCTTTACTTACCAAAAAATGTTCATTTCAAGTTCGCTTTTATTACGATATTTTTCAGCAACGTCATTTAAAAGATATCTTTATATTGATCGAAAAAATCTTAAATTTAAAATAACATTTAAAGATTAGTATTTCGATTGGTTATTTCTGCGCCTGGCTGATTTATGAAAACTCTTGCTCTCTACTTGTCTTGATTCACAAACATGCGCGTAGTTATACACATAAATACTGCCTCAAGCTCGAACCTTAGAGAAATTCCTTTTCCTAACAGAAAATTCCATTAAAGAATTTCAGAGCAACGTTTTCAAAATAACTCCAATTGGAAGATATACTTTATTGGAGCTACTGAGATTAGACTGCGTATATGTAAAAACACACAAAATCACATTTATGATTTTGTTTCTATAAAACCTCTATTGGTCGGGTTTCTGTTTCTGATAAATCGGAATGAATAGTGACGCCCACGCGCAACTGCCTCTCTGAAGAAAGTCGAGTGGGCGAAAGGGATAATGATGCCAAAAGGGAAGGTAAGGGGGCGGAGTAGGAGGGAAAGAGAAAGGGGGAATAGGGAAGAAGGGAGAGGGAAAGAGAAAGAAGAAATAGAGAAGAAGGGAGAGGGAAAGAGGAAAGGGAAATAGGGAAGAAGGGAGAGGGAAAGAGAAATGGGAAATAGGGAAGAAGGGAGAGGGAAAGAGAAAAGGGAAATATGGAAGAGGGAAAGAGGAAGGGGAAATAGGGAAGAAGGGAGAGGGAGAGAGGAAGGGGAAATAGGGAAGAAGGGAGATGGAAAGAGGAAGGGGAAATAGGGAAGAAGGGAGAGGGAAAGAGGAAGGGGAAATAGGGAAGAAGGGAGAGGGAAAGAGGAAGGGGAAATAGGGAATAAGGGAGAGGGAAAGAGGAAGGGGAAATAGGGAAGAAGGGAGAGGGAAAGAGGAAGGGGAAATAGGAAAGAAGGAAGAGGGAAAGAGGGTGGGGAAATAGGAAAGAAGGGAGAGGGATAGAGGAAGGGGAAATTGGGGAGAAGGGAGAGAGAAAGAGAGTGAGGAGAACAGCAGATGGAATAAATGATAGAGAAAGAGGAGAAAGGTAAAGAAGAAAGCCAGCAAGAGGACGGAAGATAGATAGATATCCGTCTTTATTTGAGCAATCTCTTCTTCTATCTAACCCATTTTTAATTACAAACAGGAAGAAAGTACAAAGAATAAAAATAAAATAAAAGATTACATACATAAAATAAAGTACTACATAAATAGTTAGCATTTTTGGAAATGAAAAGAGAAGATGGAAATTTGTTTGTTTGTCGGGAAAAATTAAGGAGAGAAAATGAGAGCGAATAGGAACGGAAAAGCAAAAAGAAGAATGAAAAGCAAGCGCTCCACAGCTTGGTAACAACAACATTCAATGGATCGAAAAACCCACTTCGCCACAAAAGAACGACGGACCCTTCGATTTAATGCGCGAAGCACAGGAAACGCTTGTAATTTTTACAACCTATTGCGATGTTAAGTGTAAAAATTACTTCAAGGTTTAATCTATAACTAAAGAATAGGCCTTAGCTCAGAGGTGATGAAAGACCGCGTTATAACTTGCAAAGTGAACAATAATTTGTAATTTTAAGCGAACAGAAATAAACGAGCACACAGTAGACGGACATGAATTCATTGAGGTTTTGCGAAACCAGAGTCTCGTCTGCAGGTTCCAATTTTTTCGTTTGGCAGTGAACGAAGGTCGAAATAATACCCATTAACAGCTGATCTTTATCCGAAATCAAACAAATTGATGTAAACACGCGTATAGCCATACATTATAGAGTGTACAACTTTAGCGATTAGCCTCATAATCATGAAGTTTTCTTCAAAAAAGCAGACCGTATGTAAACCTCGACCAAATATGTTTCACCCCTGTATCGGGATTATCACAACATCATTACGAGATACCCAACCTTTGCATAGGAGACCGCAGGCGGAGGGAAGTCAGCAAGAAATATGAATCATCTTTTACAAATTTCTATTTCTTTTTAAGAACCCACGTACAAATTAATATTTTCTATCAATTTCTGATAAGGAAATAACAATACTTAATAAAGCAACGTGTTTTCTTAACATAATAAAACGCCATACTTCCGTGTTAATTGTTTATTTATTACCAAAGAGAAAGTAAACTTTTGCAGCACGGCCCACGCGGATGTAGCTACGCCACTGCCCCCTCCTTTCACCCAAGATAAGGAAAGATAAAATAGACGAAGGGAAAGGGATGAAACGGATAGCGCGATAAACTAAGCAACCAAGACAAGAACGAAAAGAGGAGGAAAGAGGTGAGAGAGAGAAATATGAAACGTTTAGGTGTAAGTAAAGGAGAAGGGAGGCGAAAGGGAAAAACCGATGGATGTGTGGGGGAAGGGATATGGAGAAAGAGAGAAATGAAGAGTTTTGAGAGGTTGAAAGGATGCTTCTCACTCCATTCCTCTCTCTCTCCTCTTGGCCAGCACTTGATCGATTAATAAAAGTCTTGGGAGACAGGAAGAGGTGGTGGGTGGGCCGAAGGGGAGAGAGCGTAAGGTTTCTGGAGTGGGAGAAATGAAAGAGTGAGAAAGAATGCCGGGATTGGGAGCGGCGAGGGAAGTTGAATGCGTCCCCTCTTCGTGATGTGCATGATGTTCAATTTCACCATTTTATTTGTTGATCAATAAAAGTGGCGCGTGAAAATTCAACCTGTATATATGTATTATATACGTACCATGATCGTACAGATCAGAGTGGAAAAACACGAACCCAACGTACCTACCATTTCATCAAAATTACAAAATGCAATAACCAAAACTATGAAAAAGTTATATTAAGGTTATTTTTTAAAAGTAAAAATCTTATAAAAATCGTTGCAACGTACATTTAAAAATACTTTCCCGTATCCACTTATAGTCCATACAATAATGCCATTTGTTACATTAATGCATGAACAGCTTGGAGGTAGATAGGCATAAAACTCTATATCTTATACTACATTATTTATGACAACAAGCCCTACACCTGGAGGAATTTGAATGAAAATATTTTCAATCCATTTTGAGCAAATCGACATTTTGTGAAAATCGACAAAATAAACTAACCTCCATTGTTGCTCGATTTGGTCCATTTTAACAAAGCTTCTATTCCGGATGATACATTACATGAATACGATATTCCATCTGATTCTATTGAATCCTTAGACCAGGGGTGGGCCAACTTTTTATGTGGCCGTATTTACAGTTGCGGCTTCTTTTATTTACAGATGAAAATGCTTTGGCGGGCCACATTAGGGTTCATATCGGAATTTATTGAGATAATGCGAGGGATCATGTTAATGAAAATCAATAATAAATAATATGTAATCCCGATAAAATCAGTGGAAAAGGTTTTCCGGTCATAATTTTATGCTACAAATATGACATTACCTGTATTTTATATTACTGTTTGCTTTCATAATGACATCGCGGGCCAAATAAAATGCCCTCGCGGGCCACATGTGGTCCGCAGGTAGTAGTTTGCCCACTATTGTCCTAGACCATAAACAGACCGATTTTCAAGCACAACTTTTTCAGAAACGTGTACCTAAAACGAGCATATCCATCAAAAGCCCCATGCGAAGGGATCAAAAAAATCTATCCCGTGGGCTCGCGCCAACCTAGCTACGCCGCTGTCCACATGCATCGCCCATGAAAAAGAGAAAATTACATTTATTCCTAGCACCGATCTCAATTTATCCCAGACGGCACGTTATAAAATAAACATAAACTTCAATATCGATTGGAGAGAGCGAATTCATCTCAGCAACTCTCTCTCCCATTCCTTCTCCCAATCTTTTTCATTCGCTTATTCTCTTCCTTCTTCCCTCTCTTTTCTTCTCTCTAACCCTCTCTCAAACCTCTCTCTCTCTCATTCGATATCACTGCCTATCTCTACAATGCCCTCTATCGCTCTCTCTCTCTATATTCTCAGGAAACCCTTCCTTCCAACATCTCCCGAGGACATAGTTCAGCGACTTTACTGACCCTAACTCTCGCTTTTATTCCCGGACCCTCGCTATAAAGCCAGAAATTCTTGGACCGAGCGTGTAGAGGAGAGGAAGTCTGAACCACGTCGGCAGGTAGAGCGAAAGAGAGACAGAAAAAAGTCAGTCATTTCTTCATATACCTAGATCCACGCGTATTCTGGGTTTTTATTTTTTAAATGATGTGGAATCATCTGCCACATTTCATTCACTCGTTCTGATGTTCCAAAAATGAATTGAGGAACTGACCTCATTGCTGGAATCCAACACCTCCAATAGCTATAAAGGCAGGGAAACTGTATATCAGCATTTCGGATACAAAGCAGCTGTCTTCAGCGGCGGTTCTCCATCCACTGTTTCTGTAAAAGAAGAAAGCATTTGGTGAAATAACAACGGAATATAAACGGGTGCTTCGTAGCCGAAAGACGATACATCTCCCAAACCAACATTCTTATACTAGGTCAGAATGCTATCTATAACCTGAAGCTTGTCATAGAAAAAATAACTCGGCAGCTTCCTTTTAGAGGAAGTTACGTAGTTATTTATTCTGTGATTATAATGAGTAAATTCTACAAAGATGTGATCAAAGGCTTGTCATTATTGAATTAGATAATATTCATAGCGAAAGACGAATTAGAACTTGTTGTCCTTCTACGATAATTATTGTGAACTGAACGCTACCAATATACATATATGTATTTTCGGTATTGGTGAATCCAATATGTTTTGAAGATAGCAATTTCAAATTGCTTCGAAATCCCATACTCAGCTATCAAAAAAAGAATAAAAGGATATTGTGAAAAGCAGTAACGTGAATGAGGAAAATAGTCAAATAGTATTTCACAAACATTTGAAAGTCTCCCTTTTTCCATAATCCATAAAAAGATTGGAAAAATCACGTGCGCATTTCAGCGGTAATTTTTCATTTTTAGAATCTGATATCGGTGAATAACCGCTAATGACGGAAACTTTATAAACGAAATGTTAATCTGGTTTTCCCGACCTTTTTATGGCTGTTGGCTAAACATAGTTTTCTAACTTGTATTCAGCCCTAAGGCGGGCTCGACAATTCTTTCTTCAGTCATCCGTAAAGAGCTAAAACTTTCAAAGAGTTTGAAATGTTATCAATAGAATTCCTCCTAGAATCACACCTTCTCTCATTCCACAATCATTATCTCAGTTATATTTCAAATCCTTTTTTTTCAGATCTCTTCCGAGAACCGCGGTGCGTGCCGAAAAGGGGAAAAAAAACTTTCCCTCCCTATCGAGCCTCTCATTGCTCGAGAATAAATAAAATAAATTTCAATTCTAAGAATTCCCCGTCGATACCATCTTAATTACGCTTTCGTTCTCCCAGTCTGAAACGGAATCGAAACTTGAATATTTGGTTTACGTCGTGTTTGAAAGGCGAGTTCCGAAGTCGAGATAAAGCAAAAGGGTCAGAACCAAAAATTTCCCCCTGAATCTTTTATCCAAATAAGGGTGTGAGTGATAACGAGGCACTTTGAATGGATTTGCTTTGTCCTTGTCGAAGATCAATTCCATTCACACCTCCGAAACGCTTACGTGATTTTTCTTTCACTCCTTAAATTGTAGTAGAAGGGCGGACCTTGATTGTGGTATCCACATTGAAAGAATATTATCTTTTAGGAATAAAAACAAGCGAAGGTCGCCATGAATTGCCTGTAATATTCCCTGCAGACATTTATTCTCACTCCTGGTTAAATCCGGATTTCAAGGTGCGAGAGTTTTCGGTCATTATCGACCAAATTCCATGAAAACGCCGCAACATGTAAAAATATTAACTGTAGCGGAAAATATTCACTTTTTTGCATTCTTTAGAGCTTGAAATTTTTACACTGAGGCTGGAAAACGGGAGTACCCATAGATCCTACACGTATATATATATATATATATATACACACCTATCTCTTTTGAAGCGTGCACCCTACATCTGGAATGAAATTGTTTCTTATGTTTTCTACATGTTATGAATAATTTAAGTAATATTCGCATTTCTATAAAAACTGAATTATTACATTTGCAGTATTAAAATAGATATTTTTTTATTAAATTTTACGCATACCACGTCAGAAAAGCACAATACAAAAATAAACAAAATGTATCACTCAAGTTATTGATATAATCAAATATTTAATAGGCTTCCTCAAGGATCCATCTTAGTGCCGACTTCTTTTATTCCTTCAAGTGCTAAAAATAACATATCGCGGTTGCTCTTTATTGTTAAAACATCAGTTTACTTTGTAGCGCAAACACGAAATGGACGCCTGTAGGCAAAATTTCTTTGAAAGATAACCGCCGTTCGACGTATACATATTAAGTAAAAAAAATTCGGACGTCAATCAGTTTGTAGGTGGAGACTCCTTCCCGTTATCCAATCGCATCGTCGTCCGTCGACCGAAGGGTTAAGAATAGCCAAAAGAAAACTCGCCTTTCCCTTCTTCAATCTCCCCCTGGGGTCATTCCTCGAAGGCAGCAATCGAGTTACGAAATCGACTGTCAAACGTCTGAAGACGAAGAGGATTGATCTTCGAGTTCTTATTTTGCTTTTGATTCCTTTGAAAAGTTAAAACATTGAGAATATTTCCGTTCCAACTCGTTCCAGTGGGGTGCGTTTCATCATAAAACTTTTTTTGGACTACTATGACTTAAAATACAGAAAATCAACTCCTTTTATCCAAGAAAAAGTTTACTGAACTACATTTTAATCTCAACTACCAAGTATCTTTTCTCGGGAGGTGCTTGACGTAAGCCTTTTGGCGTTATTAAGTTTTGAACTCACTTTTACTTATTTTAAAGTTAATTCCGAATCAAAGGAGCGGTTTCAACTTCGTTTTTCTTTATTTTAATTTAAAATCGACTTTTATAAGCCAGGGAAACACGTTAAAATTCATCAACCGAATTTGTACCCCTATGAGAATAAAACTAATTTTAAGTGAACATTAATTCCTGTTAAGAAGATAAAAAAGTAATTAATATTCTCTTTGATGACTTATTCTGTTTTAAGGTATCCACTATAACTCCAGATAAAGTACTGCCTACATAAGTGTCTTTTCCGAAATGACAGAAAAACAGATATTGTGACTCAAAAAGGTTTTTTTTCTGAAGGGTAAAATATTTTCCCCTGAGAAATGCCAAATTGAACGCGAAAACTAGACTGCCAGAAAACCTGGCGGTAACATTAAGTAGAATTTTGTACCGAGCTTCAAAAAAATATAAATCCGAAAGAAAATCCAACAGGCGCGCGAATTTCATGGTATTCCCGAGAAATATAATATAAGCGAAATTAGTAAAGAAAAAAGGAACGCATCGTCCTCTGCCAAGCACCATCTGAAACGGGAATAAAGGACAGAGAAAGAGGGAGAGGAAGCCGGACATTTATTTATCTTACTTTCTATTTCCTCGGGAAGATGCGAAAAAATAACTGTTGAGATGATAAAAGGGACGTCAATAGTGAACATCAAAAACAGTGAAAAAGAGGAACGGGAGGGAGGGAGAGAAAGAAGCACGGAGGAAGGGAGAGGGGGATAGAAATCGGCGGGAGAGAGGAAGGGAGAAAAGGAGAGAGGGGAGCTATGGGAGGAACATGGAGGGAAAGAGGGAGTTAAAGAGGAAAAGAGATGGAGCACCTGCTTTCCTTCCGTGCGCCTCCTTACTGGTGCCCTTCGCGCGCCCTCCTCGCCCCCGTGAAACGGCCAAGAGATAAAACACGAGCTTAAAGCACCTCAGGCTAATCTTTCGCCTTCTTTTATGCGTCCGATATGTGTCCGAAACAGAAGGAGAAAAGGGGCGTAGAGTATAGACAGGAGGAGTCTCTCTCCCTCCCTCCTTTCCCTCCTCCCTATTCTTCTCTCCTCTTTTCCTATCCAAGGATGGATACGTATTCCCAGAAGAGCTAACTCTCCATTTTCCTACTCTCTCTCTCCTCCTTCCTCACTCTAACTTCACTCCTCTCTCTCTCTCCGTATCTCTTTCCCTCTTTTTCTTCCCAACGCTCCAAGTAATTCCATTTCAACCGTCACTGAAGTTGGAAAACTTTTTTTCCCCGAGAATGGGAAATACCTCTTCTTCGCCCTTCTCTCGCGATAAGCTAACCGCATGGGCATACGCCACTTAAGGCCGGTGAAAGTGTATTCCTTCGCACGTGTCAATAATTGAGTGGGGTAGAAATGGATGGAGTTAGACAGGTGAAATTTTCGGATGTGTGACGAACTGCTTCTAAGGTTGCCACAACAGATAAAAAGCCGACCTGAATCCCGATTAACAAAAAATTAGCAGATTCTCAAATCTTTTAAATTAATATAACAGTATTTAAAACGTAATTATAGTGTTGGTGTATTATTATATTAAATATTATTAGATTATTTTAATATTTATTTTGGACCGATTTAATGAGCAAACCGGCAAAAAGAACCGGCCAGGACGGTCAAAAACTGGCATGTTGGCAACCCTCACTGCTTCAACGCAATGAGCGCTTTATTCGTTACTTAGCAATTCTGCGATGCGGTATCCTCGTACCCTCGGCGAAAAATTAGGTAGTTCGGGCGAGCGACCTTTAGTTGGCTACGAGAGAAGCTTATACACGGACACGACGAAGCATACGTTTTCATCTAAGAAAAAGGCTCAAGCCGATACCCTATTCATCTCAGAAATGGACTTTCCAGGGAATCCTTTATTTTTTCTGCAGCGTAAAATTCACGTTTTCCTCAGGATGTTCGCTGGCCTGAGATGCCTGGGGAGTTAAAAGTCAGTCCAAGGAACGGAAGAGAGAACGCCAAAGGGAGGTTACAGAGGGTGGGCGAGTGTACAGAAAGAGGGCAGGGATGAGGGGGGAGGGGGTAGTATGGCGGTATGGGGCATGCGGGTTACGTTTGTGTTCCTTTTTTTGGCGAATGTGTGTGTGTGTGTGTGTGTGCAAGGGGGTTAAGATGACTGTACAGCGAACGGAATGAAAGGGGGAGAGAGAGATGGACGAACATTGACCAATCAGCGGTAGCCGCCTCTTCGTCCAGGGGACCAATCAATATCCTCAGCGATGAGGGAAAGGGATGTGGACGGATGGGTTGTGTAGAATGGGGGAGGCTTTTCCTTCTCTCTCTCTCTCTCTCTTTCCTCCACTCCCTTCGACCTCCCTCCTCTCTCTCTCTCTCTCGCCCCTCCTGTCTCCGATGATTGATCGTGAAAGGGATGAAGGGGTGAGAGCGAAGGAAGAGAGGGCAGGAGGAGAAAGGGAAGAGGGAGGCAGAGCGTGTGTGTATGGGGTTGGGTTTGGAGGGCATCGGCCGGTGGCATCTCTCGGAGGGACTCAGGAATTCCCTTCCTTCGCTCGCAAAGATCTCTCCCAATCTCACCCCCCCCCCCCCCCCTCGACCCTCCCTCCTCCCTAAACCGGCGCTGACCATCGTGAGAGAAGTGAGGAGGGAAGAACCCCTTTTTGTGGAGTCCAAAACACGAGGAAGGGGACTGCGTACCCTGATGAAAGGGGGGGGGAGGAATAGAGGGGTTGGAGTCTGGGGTAGAGTGTGAGAGAAAACTAGGGAGATGGCAAAGAGGAGAACAAGAAGATAGAGTTGGAAAACCATGGAAAACGAAGTAGAGAAAGGATAACAAGGATAAGAAGAGAATGAGGAGCTATAGAAAGAATCTGAATTTATCAATAGAGAGAAAACTTAATTGTAAAGATACAGCCGACCCTCGATAATTCGAGCGTCTATAACTCGAATATTCTAGGGATCGTTCGAATTAATATATATCTAAGTAAAGTTCCTTTATTCGAAATGTCAGTGTAGCTCTAACATTCTCTGTTTTACCTCGAGGTTCTACTTATCTAGGTTCGAATGTAATGTAAATACCGGTAGAAAATGTAAAAAGACGAATAAAGAAAGTGATCTAGGAAAACAGAAAGGGCTAAATGGTTCGATGGAGAAAACGACGAAGAATAAGAAAGAATATTAGGAAGAGAGAAAAGAGTTGAAGATAATATTTATAGAGGAATGAAGGTGAGGCGGAAATAAATAATTGGGAAGGATAAAATTGGAGTAAGAACGAGACTGAAAGACTGTTTGGCATGGAGTAGCAGAGAATACCATCGAAGGAGAGAAATTTTTGAAAGGTAGAGATTTAGATGGAATAGGAGTAACACTCATCCTTTCGAATTGCACGGCTTATCACGGATTTCGTTTATGCTAATACCTCGAATTGCGTGACCATCAGTTTCGCTTTAGCGCAGTTTTGAAGCAGATTCCGGTAATTAAAAGAAAGAAAATGTTTCATTTTGGCTCAGAGGACATAAGAAAGGACAAAGGAAGCAATTCTGAGTACAATATTACAAATTCGTTGCACGTTGAGCTCAAATGTAACCTCATGCTTCTCTATGGAACAGTGGTTCCCAAACGTTTTGTAGGCGCTGGACCCTATCAAAGACAAACAGAATTCATTGGCACCCCAGTCTTGAAACAAGGTTTTTATATATTAAAACTTTTGAACGCATCCATTTGTTGCCACTAAAACAATCAATTTATTAGAGTAAAAGTTATTTGCCCGATTACCCATTAACACATACAGATCGTTGATTTATTTAATAAAAATAATTTCCTCGGCAACCCTAAAAATCAGCTACTGCACCCATTTTGGGAACCACTGCTATGAAAAAACTTACCCCTTCGGCAAGAATTCGCTGTACGCGTTCCGTTCCAAAAAAGTACGGAGAGTGCAAAACAAAGGATGGTGGTAGTTGATTGAGATAGAGATGAGAGAAAATCCTTGGCAAACTCGATGGCTGTGATGACCCTTTTGGGAGACCCTTGACATTTAGGACTGTCGGTGTTTAAGGACCCTGAAGATGAACAAGCAGACTTTGCCTTTTTGCTGTTTGTTGGGTGTAATAACTAAGAAAACACGTAGCATCATGAAGCGATAAAGGGTGGAAACAACTCTTTTTCAGAGAACACAGTACTCATTAAAATATTTTTGATAATACCTTTATAAAACTAGACCCATATCGAACT
Source organism: Tanypteryx hageni (assembly GCA_028673005.1). NCBI lineage: Eukaryota > Metazoa > Arthropoda > Insecta > Odonata > Petaluridae > Tanypteryx > Tanypteryx hageni. Next base: position 119,873,795 of record CM054114.1, on the reverse strand, counting down.
ACCAGTTATTCAAAAACTTAAGAACGGATGGATATTTTTTCACTTTCTTAGCAAACTGTATAAATAGTGTATATGCTTTTGATACCTCTTGAAAACAAGAAACTCCGTTCAAATATGAACTTATAAAGACAACATTAAATCTCGTGAAACTTTTCGTTTAATTACAACCGGCGAAAATAATGGGAAACTCGTTAAAGATGAAGTTTTGCAAGGCCTCAGGTGAAAAAAGGCGTGTTCCTTCGTTCCACCGCCTCGCCCCTTCTTCCTCTGTATAGATCTTACGCACCCCTCTGTATCGCCTCTTTCCTTTCCACCCCTTAACAACCAGAACTCTCTCTCCCGGCTGCCCCTCTCCCTCCCCCACCCTCCCTCCGCATCACTCCCCTCGGTCCACTCGCCCCAAAGTCTCCCAGGCTCTCTCCTCTCTTATTCGGGAAAACTTGGGGTTGGTTGGTACCACCAACAGCATTCTGAGGGGCCTGCCAAATAGACCGCTGAAGAACCCATCCGTCCGCCCCACTGTCCGTCCACTCTTCCCCTTCAACCCCTCCCACCCTCCGACCACCTTCTCTCTCTCATTCTCCCCTTCCCTCACCACGCTCCATCCCCCCCCGCTCTCCTCCTCCTCTTCTCGAACCACCCCTCTCGCATCTTCTCCCCTTTTCCGACGCGTCCACTCCCTCTCTTTCTCTCTCCTTCGCTTCCCTACTCCAACGACTCCCTTTCGCACACTCCATCTCCACTCTTTAACCTACGATCCTTTTTCTCTCCGAGCTTCATCCATTTCGTCTTTATCCACCTCTCACTTTTCCTCTATATCTTTCTTTCCCCCGGTACTTATCTCACTTCTCTCTCTCTCTCAACCTTTCTCTCTCTTCCTCATTTTAACTTCTCTCTTTATCCCTCGGCTAGCTGCCCGCCTTTCTTTTAACCCCTTAGGCCTGTTCGGCGTACACGCCATCCTGCCTTGTATTACACGTGTACGGACTCTTTGACTTTTCTTTACTCAAAAATAAATTTCAGAGCCATTTATTTACCTTTTCCTCGGCCAAAAAATAAACAATTGCCAAGGATGCCGAAATATATTAAAATATCCACTTAGAGAGGCGGAAAGGAGTCGGGAAATTACCGTCTTGAGGGGTTAACATTTCTGTCATTCACACTTTCATCCGTTTCCTTTCGCTTCTTTCTGAGACAAATTAAAGAAGGGAAGTCCTAATTTCGTCCGAATGAAGATCCATACACTGTGATTTCATCAGTTTTTCGTTAAAAAATGCTCACATATTTCACTATATCGCAGGATCTAAATTTGTCTTCGTGTCCAATACTTGCTTTTTTATAATCTAATTCTAATTTTATAATCTAACTCGAAGAGCACACATTTAGTATAATGCAACAAACCCTTATCCAACTGCTGTCTCTAATGTTTGTATCAAGAAACACACACTATCCCTAAAATAAGACCGGTCATTACAGTTGATGAAGTTGATATTTTTTAATTTGAGGAGTAAATCTTGAATTCTTCGGAGGCGCTACGGCGTATTCATCCTTTTACACTTAAATAGTATCTTCCATCATCCCTTCCTCCATGTTAGGATAAGCGAAGAGGAAAAAATCAACTAAGCTGTTACTACGTAAAGACAGAAATTTATTTAGTAGAGCGAGACTTACACGACTACACGCTTGTGTTTCATTACTTCCCGAATAGAGTAAACCTTTGTCCAAAGCTGGTTTCCCCAAACTGATTCGATTACACTCGGTTAAATAAATGTGGCGCTAATTTACCCAATACGTACAAAATTTAATTATACTCGTTTCTGAACTGGGCCTCATTTTCTATTAACCTATATGAACGCGTGATGTGTCCTTATGGTATTAAAATTTGCGCGACGTGTCTTTGTCCAACACGACCTCTTACGGCTGAAATTTCGTTTTCTCCCCCTTTCTTTCACGTAAGATGCGAGGAAGTCAGTGAGACGGGTAGAGAGTAGTCGTTAAATCAGATTAAGTCGCCAGTCTTTCTCCCAGCCCTAATAAGGTGCCGGATTGACACGTCATCAGCCCATCAGACGAATCGAAAGAACCGACATAAAGATTGATAACGAGCTTACCAGTCTTGTCGTGTCCGTTGTGTGTTTACAAAGAGCCATCTTGCGGGAATGTACCCTACTGCCATTCGCATCCGGCGATATTTTCATCAGAAATTATCGGTACAGCTCGAATGGCAGTAGCGTGGCCATGCCTACGCAGTATGTAGTGGCCTTCCTGCACAGGGAAACACGTTATCAGTTCTTATTTATGTTTATACTGACATATATAAGATATATCGTTGGTAGCTCAATAACTTTGGCTCAGATAATTAAAAGTAAAATACTCCTATAGCCAAACAATTAGAGGGTTACAACACCCTCTAATTGTTTGGCTATAGGAGTATTTTACTTTTTATGACATATACAAAATAATATTTTCCATCTATTTCGATCTCAAAATAATAAAACTATTCTTGCATTGTTCATTCGTTTTTCATGATGATTCCCCATCATCAATTCCTGCACTGGGACCTATCCAGTCGTCACGCCACTGTCGAGTGAGGTAACTAACTACCAACACAGTTTGTTGCGTTAACATTATCTTTCAAGAGCCGTTGACCGTTTTTTATCGAATGGGGCTCATTACGAGTTTATAATATTGTGAATGGGCAGATGGCCATTTAAATGCATTGTATTTTAAATATCTCTTATCATGCGTTCTATGATCACTCGTAAATGTATTTCTTTATGAATTTTCCCTCTCCTATATTTAAAACGACTGAAATGTCTATAAGAATCAACGATAGGTTTATTTAACAATGAAGGCGGCTGCTTTGTAGGCAAATAGCTCATCTGTTTTACCTGATTATATAATGCCTAAAAGAGTTATCTTCTTCATCAATTGGATTTCAGTGCTCATACTTTGGGTAACCTGGACTGCTCCCTTCGCACAGTAACCTTTTAATGTAAAAGAACCTGTACGACCTTTTTTTAGAGATTCGAGTGAATGCAATAAGCGTGTTTCATGAACGATAAAGGTTCAGGAGCTTAGCTAACTTCTAAGGAGACACAAGTATGTATTCAAGGAGCCATATACGGCTCCGGAGCCGCAGGTTGCCGACCCCTGCACTAGGGGAAAACACATCGCTCTGGAAAAATCCGGTCATTCGCTTTCTCTTTCCACGCCTAGTTTTCTCTCTCTCCCTCTCCACGTCATAGCTTCCAAACAACATGCCATTGCTTCACTCTCCTAGCCGTCAACAAAATCGCCAAAACTCTCATGGACGTCAGATTCTGACACCAACAAACCTTCTCCATCAATAACACCATATGGCAAAGTAATCATATCCCGTCCTATCATTCTCACGAACCGAAGAGAGAAAACATGAACCAATAGATGTGATTTAATACAAAAACTGAGATATCGAAAAGTGTATAATCGAACCCACCCTATAGCTTGGATACAGTAAATTATTCTCTTGTGGCCATAAAAAGTTTGAGTAAAGCAGATGCATGTACAACATAGTCCTTTTCAGTGATAATTCACCGGCCATTAACCAATTTACATGACTTCATTGATCTCTAGTTCCGAGATCTCGCTCGAGAAAGCGTGACATAGAATTGACCAGGGTGAATTTAATATAAAACCTATAATCGCATTTTAAATGGAGCTTCTTAATGCCATATTCATGTATTCACACCTTGTTTAGTCAAACGTTACTATCGGTGGTCGCGGGCGTAAATTCACGAAATATTTCTCCTTTTCCGTATAGTCCAATGCAATATACGTAATTTTTGTTAATCGGCGACGATGGGGTTTCCCTGACGACAAATGATTTTCTCATTAAACAAGAATGGAAAGGTGTACTCCATGTCGGGGTACACAGAGTGTCCAAAGGCGTTCATTACGATTTATGTTATCACTTTTAAAAAAAGATTAATATCAATGGCTTATTGCTAGTCTGATGTCTAAGCGCTGCAAGACGATATGGCACCTATCAGAAGCAATGTTGTGGAAATATCGAATTTGTGATTTACCGATTTACTTTATTATCAATAGTAGGCAATTAATTAAACAATCGAAAATTATTTAAAACACCTCACTTGAAATGAGCAGTAGTAATAATTACGTTCGCGTTCATTCCTTCGTCGTAAATTATCCATTTCTTTTCACTTACGAAATTATGTATACGTAAGGAAAACAAACGTATTTTAAGTTCATTTCTTCGTCGTGGATAATCTTTTCATTTACTATATGCTGTAGGCACACGCAATTAAATTAAACGTAATTAAGTAGCTCTTGTTTACTTCAGTTGCTACGAAGATTGTTTTTGTTGGCAACAATTAAAAAAGGTTTTCAGTAGAAAACTCCTGAATCGCAAAGACAAGAAAGACACTATTGTCAAAATCGAAGGTGATGACAATTTTGATGTTTTTTTCGATATTGAAGGCATTGTTCACTCCGAATTTGTCCCACAAGGTCAAATATTGTTCCACGTATTCTACATAGAGGCCTTTCGACGTATGAGAGACGCAGTTTGTAGGAAGAGGTCAAATATTTGGACGGGTTGCCCGATTCTTCACAATGTGGCTCCTTCTAGTTCCGCAAATCCAAGAATTCTTTGATTTGGAGTCAGTGGAAGAAATCAAACGGCGGCGACTCTGAGAAACTTAACAAAACAGGAACTCTAAAAATGTTTCCATGTGTGGCAACACCGTCGAAGAAAGTGTATGGCTCGGAAGGATAACGCTTTGATGGGAATTATGATAGGATCTTTTCATAACATACCAATGGTTTTTTATAAAATCAGTTCGGGGTCTTTGAAGTACACCTCCTAAAACTGTTGAGAGGATCAGATACACATTTGGGCTACAGAGCATCCACCCTCAGCATCGATTCACTGATAGTCGATCTTTTAAATCTGAAATATTATCAACGATCGAAGGATCATCAGTAAGGACGGCTGCATTGCATGCGAAATTCGCATTCGGAGTAATTTTACTTTCAATTGGTATGTTAATTGCGTAAGTATATTGATGAATTATCATTGAGAACGGCTGCTTTGTATGCGAAACACGCATCTGATCCAACTGTCGTATGGCTACATTACGTCACTTAGGTCATCATATGGAATCAAGCCATCAGGAGAGCATCAATGTTTTTAACATGAGCCAACCCTTATCTTTGGGACACAAGCCATGCAGCATGCTCTTTGAATCATTATTTCATTTTTTTGGTGATTATTTAATCGCCCTTCGTAATCAAAATGCACGCATTCCATTCCTCTGGGAACTTTTCTCCGCGAGCTTGCGTGCCATCCGTTCGGCCGCAAAAATATCCAAGACCTAGAATAGTTCCATGGGTCACCCTTCAGTCCTTTTCTAGCCCTCCTGCGAGCCTTCTTACCTCATCTGTGGGATTTTCTCTCTCTCTCTCCAAGCCGCTTGGAGAGTCGGTTGGGCAACCTTTTCTCCGCGTGCCATTGTTACAACCCCCCCGCCCTTCGTCTCCCAGCGGTCTCCATGGATTCGAAGGACGTTTTGAATGGATGAGATGTCGCGGTTTCAAACCTTTTACACGAATATAACTACAAAAACCCCATTCCGTTTTTCCGAGCTCACGGGAACCTTTTCCTAGGGGCGCTTTTCCGCTTCTGGATAACGGGAGTGAAACGCGAATGAAATGATCGCGTGGCTCTTAGCTTCCGGTGTTTGTCAGGAATCCTTTTTATTGTGTTCAACGTGACGGCCTCCAAACGGAATGAGGTGCTGGAATTGAAATCGTAAGCAGATTATATACGAAAGTAAGGCGCAAAGTTCATTTTTAGCTTTTCACACCTTGAATTGCCTTCATCTGTGAAGTGGAGGAGGAACTGAAACCGTGAGAACTTTTAATTATCGCGGAATAAGCATATAGGATTCGTAATGCTTCCTTTTTCTTGTTGCCAATCGAAATTCAGTCTTTTCTCCATCAGAATTAATAGAGATTTGTTCAAATTTATGAGATGACTTATTTTAGCCATTTCAAGACGGTGGTGTTGGAACGCATTTCAATTACCAAAAGAAATCATATGTGTGGTCGGATAAGTAATCACGCCTTACTCTTCATAATACCAGGAAAGGTTGTATTTGAATTATTCAGAATTATATGAAATATACAATGCATGCCGAGCATTATCTTTTGGTGAATTTCGACATTTCTGCCATATGACATTCTTCTAATGATTTTGAAAAAAAATCGAGAGGTATGTTATGTACGAGTGCTAGTCCCACTCGCGATTTTACTTTGAATAATATCTTTCAAAAGCACAAACTAAACCCTTCATCTCGTGAATATATGATCTCTAGAACATTTATCTCCGGTCCTGACGTTATTCCATGTTATGACCAAAACTTTAATACAAAAAATGACAAATTGATTGATTAAGACATTTCAGGTGAGTGTTGTTTGAAACTGTCGACAAGGGTAATGCTGAAATTTGAAATCTGACTTTAAGGCAGAAAAGTAAAGAGCAATAAATGACAACTTTATCATTGAAGCATGCAGAACAATAAAACAAAGCAAAGTTATCTCTTAATGACTTAAAGTAGACCGATTAGAAAAGCAATCACTCCAATATTTTCACGTTCCCGCATTATCACAACGACGACACTAGTTGACGAATGAACAAAATAGTAGTTCTGAGTCGAATAATCTGAAACCGCTGTTCATATATCGCGCGTTATTTTTACTGCTCCAAACAGCGCATAGCCCAGAATAAAGACTAGGGCGCTCGAAATTAACGCGAGAAACCCCATCGCATGATGAGCTTGGACGTTTCACAAAGAACCACGGAAAATCGAACACGGGACGCCACTTAAAAGAATCCCCGGATCAACACAACCTTATAGGGAGAAAAAATAATATCTAGGAACATTTTTATCGGACGGAATATCCGGCCATCCTAGAGACCTGGGGACACCGACCTATCATTTTACGTAAAGTCTATAAACTTAGTTCTTGGATCCTTCGATAAAAAGATCGTTCAATCATTTTCTTAGACACTTTTTCGTCCGAGAAATGGGAGAAAGACGTACCCCCGAAAGCTTCTTCCATAACCGCATCCAACTCTTTCTACCTTTTCTATGTGTGTACACGTTCATTCTCTCTCTCTTTCTCGGCTATCTCCCTTTCACTCCCGCCCTTCGTCTCCGTTCGCTCCGTCGGACGAAATTCCAGCTACAGTGTCAACAAAGATGACGCCTCTGGTAGCATTGCTCGCTCTCTCTCTCTCTCTGTCCCTCTCTGTCTCTCTCTATCTCTTTCCCTCCAAATGACACAAATCCGTCTTTTGTGGATCGATTGAACGGTTCCAGCACTTCAGACGGCGGTCCGCCACTTTGAACGGATAAAAGAGGGAGAAAGGTGAAAGGGAGAAGAGAAAGGGAAGAGAGAGAAAGTAAGAGGGATAACAAATAGAAATGATGAGTGGAGAAAGAAAATAAGTTAAGAAAATCAGAAGAGGAAAAAGGTAAAAGAGAGGTATATAAGGAGATGGGAAGATAAAACTGTGGTAAGGAATATATAAAGGGAGAGGAATGGAGGAAGAGGAAAGGAGAGAGAGAGGAAGAGGAAAGGAGAGAGAGGAAGAGAAAATGAGAGAGGAAAGGAGAGAGAGGAAAAGGAAAAAGAGAGAGAGAGGAAAGGAGAGAGAGTAACAGGAAAGGAGAGAGGAAGAGGAAGGGAGAGAAAGGGGTGGAGAAAAAAATCTGTCCCTTAGTCCTACCGTTACTTACGTTTTGAAAAGTTACATGTGTTTATACTTATTTACGCATTGGTACGAGAGACTAAAAGAGAATTGTCGAGCTCATCTATGGGATAAAATCAAATAACCATAGAATGCTCGGAGAGACATAGTTTTTCAACGAATAAAATTATTTTAAAAATTGAGGTAAAGACCAGTGATTCCTACATTTTTGTAGGCACGAGGCTCTTTCCATAAATAAACAGAATTTCGTGGCACAGCCAACTTCAAACAAAGTTTTATGTTTATACATACATGTATCATAAGGTTTAGGAGCAATTACTTGTAGGTACAATGTCGTCACCATTTCATTAATGGAAAATTTACGTTCTTAGTGACCCATTAACATTTCCAAAACGCGGATCTGTTTATTTAACGTTTTTCGCATCACCTCAGCGTGCCGCAGCAGCCTGGTTGGGAAGCACTAGTCGAGCCACGACTTCAATTTACGCAATAGTTCAATCACTCCTAAATTTATCAATGTAATTCAGCTGAGTGTCTCAGGTCTTTCCTTTCTGCCAAGCAATCCGATCCATTCCCTCACATTCCTCCAACGAATGGACAACTTCGAAAACCGAATTCGTACGTATTCTCCCGACGGCAACTCTTCACGTACCGCCCTTAAAAGATGAACGCGACTCAGGTGATCCCTTCGAACCTTACGCGAGCATTCAATAACGAGTGCGGAAGGACCCGTTCCTCATTCAGAGAGAAAGAGAGCCACGTGCCGCCGCGACGATTCGTGCACGGCGGTCGCCATTTTGTCGTGCACTCCTCCACCCTTCCCCCTCTCTCGCCATTGGTCACTCGCGGTCGGCGGTCTGCACGCGATGGAGAAGGAGGGGGTGGTAATAGTGGTGGAAGGGCAGGGGCGGAGCGAGATAGAAAGAGAAGAGTCCCTCCCTTGCGGTCATTTCTCACCCTTTGGGCCCAACCCTTTCTCCTCTTTTAGCCGCGGTCGGCTCGGCTCACCGGGTGACGCTGATTGGTCCAAACCTCCTTTTAAAGGACCCAGAGGTAGGTAGGGAGAAGGGGGAGAGCGTTTCTCTCTCTCACTCTCATCTCCCCCACGCTCTCGTTCTATTAACTCTCTTCCCCATCTCGTCCGACGCAGGCGCCGTCTTAATTACTCCGTGACGAAGAGAGGGGAGAAAAAGGGTTGGTGGGGGAGAGATAGAAAGGGAAGGGGGGGCGTGGCGTGATTTTTTTCTTTGTCCTCGAGCACGCGCAATGAGAGGGGGAGGGGTGTCTGCAAGTGCGTGAGCGTGGGTGTGTGAGAGAGGGTGAGAGGAGGGGGAGGGGAAAGATGGAATGAAAGGGTTGCGTACGCAAGTGAAGAGAGAGAGATAGGCGTGCGCTTTCGCAATGCGAGCGACGCCTGCGCGCATCGCCGCTTCGCGTTGTACGGGGAGAGGTTTTGCGCTGACACGCCGCGTTGTTTTACTGTTGCGATTAGGTTTCGTTCAGTGTTTCTCAAACTGTGGGCCGCAAAATTATTTTGGATGCAAGGTGAAGTGTGAAAAAATAAAGTTTTCACAAGTAATAAAATTTTATCAGGGAATTTTTGGATACCTATATGATGTGATAAAAGTTATTAATAGTTACATCAAATGGAGAAATTTGCAATAAAGTTTCTTATTTATTATTTTCAATTCAAAGGGGGCCGCATGATATTCAAGGGGGCCGCGACAATTGCAAGTTTGAGAAGCACTGCTTTAGATGAGGGGTGAGCACCTTACGTCCCGCGGGCCACATGTGGCCCCCGAGAGCGTTTCATGCGTCCCGCGAAGCTATTATGGAAAAGAGATCCGTGCAATTTGATGTAGATGGGCATGTATTCTTGAAATGGTAACCCTAGACACCTTATTTATGCTTGATTTTTTACTCATACGATGCCTCAGAATCTCGAGATAACTGCCGATTTAAACTCTAATCCGACCCGACGAAGCATTAGAACTTCCAATGTGGCCCGCCGAAGGATTCACTACGATTCGCCGCCCCTGCTTTAAGTACTGAGAAATTAATAATTGGAAGTGACTAAATAAATCTTACGTTTAAGTCTTTATTTGGCAGTGTTTCCGTCATAATTGCAGGCCTGGAGAAATAGGTGGTTAGATTATCTTCCGTCAGATGCCCAGGCAGCGAGTTCGAACCCCGCCGAGAATATGCATGTTTGTATTGGTTATTCAAAGTAGGTAAATGTAAGAATGGATCTGATAATCCAAATCCCGTCCCTAAAGAAGGACGGATTAACTTTTTCAACGTAATATCTTTGATTTTATAAGTATTTAACATATAAGAATACATACTTTCTTAATGTTTTGACAACTGCCCACGAGATTATCACATTTTTAACAATATGGCTTAAATAAAATAATGTTGCTTTAGAACAACGAGGCCAAATAAAGAGTTTAAGTAAAGAACATATTTTGTACTTCTCTATGGTACATCATGCATGACAAAGCCTGTAGCTGGCGGATATGGAAAACCACCATACGCAAGCTTTGCCATGTAGGCTGTTGAACTATGAAAGCACATGCGTTGTTGCGGTCCTCAAACGAATAAAAAAATACTTATGTGATTACTACCGATACTTATGCCAGCTGATTGATCTCTTTTGAGATCTGGTTATGGTGTAGGCAAAATTAGTTCCACTGACAATGAGATTAAAATAAATGAGGAGATGTTATGATGGTTTAAAAGAGCAACTACGGTGATATATTTAAAATAGAGAATAGTCCTTTACCTATGGAAGGATTTTTTCCCTAAATGAGGAGATATAAAATACAGTAAGATGAAGATTGAGTTAGTCAGATTTTTTGAGGCAATGAACTGTTGAAAGAAGTCGTAGAGGAGACGATGCTAAGAAAGAGGCAGAAAGAGAATTCGTCTAAATTAAGGACATTGTTACGAGATATTGACGAAGAGAACAGCTTAAAGGTATTTTTTTGTTTTCGGGTGTTTTAAGCCCCATAAAATGGATTTTTTTCTACCATTATAATCTCTCCCCTAATTATTAATGCATTTTTCTATACAATTTAACCGTTTAGATCAAACTGTGTCCGATCAAATTTAATTCTATTGATACGCATAACGAGACTTTCCTACTCGGGAAAACTGTTGAAATTCAAAGGTTACAACGACGTTATTCAATATTTAGTTCAAAGTTTCTGAATAGCTTAGAGAAAATTATGTGCTCGCACAATGTTCAATTACAGTTATTTATTTAAATCCATGCAGATGATGTCATCTACACCAAAAGTCATTTAAAATTGAGTTTAAATTAAGAAAAAATATACTCCATTAATGATAATATCAAGACATTAAAAGTTAAAAAACAGTTAGGGGACAATAGCTCTTCATTGTGAACACTGTCATTTTTAACATACTAATCTAGACCATTCTTTCTATCGTCATCATTCTCGTGAATTAATCCGTTTTAGTAGAACATCTACGGAAAAACTCGCACAAATGTTCAATTAGATGTGCATTTTCGTGAAGTCCTTATAATACCGACAGTACATATTTGTAAACTTAACTATACATACAATGAATATGTCCCCCAGAACGTTTTGTCTTCTCGACTACCTACATATTCCGCCCGATATTTTCCTAAAACACACACAATATTTCATTCGCCAGCTTAAAACAATGAAATTATATACATCTCTCTCTCTCTCTCTCGGTTCCCTTGGCGGTGGCACCAAAACCACTCTGTCCACACGCGCGACATAATTGCCTCCTTTTTCAACATTTTGATGCTATCCTTAAAAGACACGCATGCTCCATTATCTCATGTGTTTCTTTTTTTGCTCTCTGTTCACGTCTCAAGTCTCTTTTGCGGCGGCTAAAAAGAAAAGGTGGAGAGAGGAAAGGAGGAGGGAAAGGAAGAGAGAGGGAGAAAGAAAAACGGAATGAGATGCCGGGGAAGCGATAAGCGATGATAGATACACGGGTCACGTGACCTCGGCAGCGGTTTTTTCGGATTAAAATACTTCCCAACTGCCGCCGTGCCGCCTGGAAAGGGAGTGAGTAAAGGTGGTAGAGAAATGAGAAGGAAATTGTGACGAAAGGGAAATAAAAGTGAGGAAATGAGAAGTGGAAAGACAAATAGGAGTATTTAAGGAGAAAAGGAGGTACAATTTTAATAGTATAGAGGAATGAAAAAGCAGGGAGAGAGAGAAGTGAAAAAGAGGAGAGAGATAGGAAGGAGAGGAGAACAGAGGAAGGAAGGATGGAGGGAAAAGGACGGTTCGAGAGGAACGGGAAGGATAATGGAGAGAGAGAGACTAAAGAGAAAGGTAAAAGAGGGGAAGAGGTAGAGAGGAAGGGGGAGAGATGAAGGGAGTGAGACTAAAGGAGATGAAAAGGGAGAGAGAATAGGAGAAATGGAGTAATGGAGAAGTGCAGGAAGAGAAAGAGAGGAAAGAGAGGTAGGAAAGAAATTGAAAGGGAGGGAAGAAGGGAATGGGAAGAAAGAGAGAAGGGGAGAATAAATTATAAATAAGCACAGGGTAGGAGAGAGAAGGATAGATTGATTTGAAATAAACAAAGAAGGTGAGGAAGAAAGAGAGGGAGAGGGAGAGAAATGGGAGAGGGAGAATTGGGAGAAGGGTTGAGGCTAGACTGACTAAAAGATAGATGAAGAGAGAGAGGAGAGGTATGAGAGAGAGAGAGGAGAGGTATGAGAGATAGAGAGAGATGTGATGGGCGCGTGTTTAACACGGAAGGGACCGAAACAATTCTCGGAAACAAGTGAGCGAGCAGGTGTGGGCATATGGGCTTTTCCGTCCGCATTAAAACTCCACCTGAACTTATGAATGCAAACAAGACGAAGAATAATGTCTACCCACGTGAATGAAAAGTTTCCGACTCTTCCGTCTCGGTCTCTTGACATTTATTATGTTTTCAAGACTTCAGAACCCTGACAAAATTGTTTTGCTTTTGTTTTTAACGAGCGAATTTATTTTCCGATTATGTTGAAAAAAATTCGCCTTTTGATGCCTTTCCGCCAGTGCTCAGATATATTGACGCAAGCCCAAACTGTGCGAACCTAAATACAAGACAAGAAGGTATCCGAAACGTCAATTGTAATTCATTCAATTCATTCTGTTTGACTGTTGAAAATGAATATCCATTAGTCTCAGACGAAAACTCAATTTTGTTGCTATTTTCGAGGACGTTTTTATTTTTAAAGTTTGACTAACATTAATTCCAAAAGAGAATACCTATGTTTGAGAGCGGTTAAGCAAGAGCTCCGAGTTCCACTGTCTACAATACTTTCTAACCTGCTTTTCGACGTTACCTATGCTTTATGTTCTCGTTTTTATCGCGTTTCATTTTATGAATGCCCTTATGTTTTCGCTCTGCCTGTCCGCCTGTGCAATCAGTTAAATTGCAATATCAAGTAAACGGTAAGAGATATAAGTCTAAAATATTTGCAGGGTGTAAGGCTGCCAAAGAAATCTTTTGGAGAAATCGGTGGGCGGCAGGGGGTGCTTTCAAAGACTTCAAATTAAGATTCTGAACAAATTGTCATAGAAATAAAGTTAAATCTTTCTCTATTTGTGACTTTAAATGCCATCTATAACACTGCAAAAAAATGTTTCCGAAAAATCGGTGGGCGGTAGAGAGTGCCGTCAAAATTTTCAAATTGAAATTCTGAGCAAATGGTTATAGACTGAAAGTTGGCAATTTTAAATTAATTATTGAACAAATTACTTTGTAGTATAATAATATCACTAAATTTATAAAGAATTTTAAGTTTACAATTCGAAATAAACCTCAGTAAATAAACAGCGCTTTTTCGTACTGCGTCAAAAAATGAAGCTCTCATATCTCCCGGACAGACAGATGCAAATTTTTATCTAACCTAGACGTGAATATCTCAATTAATGTCATATTACAATGTAGAACTATCACAGCAATAAGGATAGATTTTGAAAATGCTCGGATTTAATCGGTGTCGACCAAGCGATGTAATTCAACCTTAATCTAATATGCTCTTATCTCGCCGAATTGCATTGTAAGTATTTTATGCTGTTAAATTTGTTAAAGAAATTAGGCTTTAAACTTCGAAGAAGCCGTCAAGGTAAGTTAAAAAATGAATAATTCAGAATGAATTATCTAGCTATTTTTATGGCACGTGTCCAATGGTACCTATGTATAAAACAGTTGAGCAAACCAGGTGCGCATTTACACTACTCGTTGCTTTGTCGCTGAAATGCGCATGTTTTATTCAAAATTCATATATACATAGAATTTATCTTGATCGTCATTCTCCGGAATAATTCGCACATCTTTATGTCTAAAAATATGCATAAAAATGTAAATACAATGAATTTTTAATGATTGGTCAGTATAACAATAAAACCCGCAGCTGTCAAAATGGCTAAGGGAATTAACCGCATCATTCATTGGATTCGTGCCATAAGTTTATATTGCCAACCCAACTTTGGGGGCGAACATCGCTAAGATCGCATAAGATCTTATGTCGCATTAGTGTGTGTGAGGATTTGACTTCATAAGCGGCTAAACCGAACCACTTTGGTGGGGAGGTATTTTTTCGCAACATTGTTATCGTGAGTATAGATGGATGCAAAAGGTTTAGTAAAAAATAATCTTCCCACAAGACCCAGAAAAACAGATCCACGAACTTGTTTCATTCATCTGTTAATGGTTAGTCCACTAAGATTAGACCACACACGTTCGATTGACCGATATCTTACGCATCTGGACCCGCGAGATGAGTTATTCCGACAGAGTAGCCGGTGGCGGTTGTTCCATGGGGCGGGACCACCTCCTCCGCCGCCATGGGACACTGACCAAGTAGAGCGTGTACGACCAATGATTTTTAAGCAAGGCAACAATGGTCCTTTTTGAGACGACGCGGTGTCCCATTTTTGAGCAACCCTGATGATGAAAGGTGAAAGGTGGAAAGCATAGGGGAGGCGGGCATCTGTTTAGCGATCTAAAGGGGAAGGGGAGATGTCGCCCTTGTCCGCACCCCTCCCCCTTCACCCCTAGTCGGCCACCCTGCGTTATACGGGTGGGCACAGACAATGATCAGCCGGCCATTGGTCATAAGAGTGCCTCTCAGGGTCACCCCGCATCTCACCCCATGTAGTAGTCCTTTATGCCAAAAAATAGAAAGATGGTGGGATACACATGTGTATATATACGCGCGAGTGTAAAAAAAATTGGAACTGGCCGGGGTCGGGTGGTTTTTTCGGAGAATGAGGGAAGAGTGGGCAGTTGTCTCCCTTTGAGCGCGTCCTCTTTTCTGTGGGGTCAACTCGGACAGCGCCGGACGCGCTATCCCTAGAAAGGATTCGATGCGGAATAGTTTTTTTTTCTAACCCCCGAAAGCGTCGATGGGTTCACGGAGGAATAAAACGGATGGGTAGGGGGAAGGGAAGGGGAAATAGAGGAAGGGTGGAGGGAGGTTGAAGAAGATGGCGAAGGGAGAGGAAAAAGGGAGGGAGGTTGATGAAAAGTAACAGAAGAGGAGGGAGAAATGGGAGAGAGAGATAGGGAACGTGAGGGAGAGGAAAGAAGAAAGAATGGATCCAGAGGAAAGAAAGGAGAGGAATTAGGAAGGGGATAAGAGATTTGGAGGAAGAAAGGGGCTAGAGGAAGCGGAGAAAAATGGGGGATAAAAAACAAGGGAGGAGGAAGATAGATATGCGTCTTTATTTGGGCGAGATTGAGACCAAATAGTCTCTTCTTCCAGCTAATCCATTGCCAATTACAGACAAGAAGAAAGTAACAAATAATAAGAATAAAATAAAAGATTACATAAAGTAAAGTACTACATAAATGCAATGACAAGGAGAGAATATGAGTGAGCGAGAGAGGAAGAAATGAACATATAGGAGAGAGAAACGGTGAGAGAGAGAGGAAGGAAAAGGCGGGAAAACGAGGGAGAAGGAGTTAGGAGAGTGAAAAAGTCGCGAGACTGGAGAAAGAGATAGATAGATAATCGTCTTTATTCGGGCGATATTTTGACCATAATGTCCATTCTTACATTTAACCCTTCGTCAATATCATGAATATTAAAAATTAAAGTACTACAATAAACAGTATATAAAATATACAAAACATAAAAAATATAAGTGAAGACATTTAAGTTTGTGGGGAAAATCTAGATAAAAACAGGCTTGTTCTTCATAGTAAAACCCACGCAGGAAAACGCCCACAGAGAAGGGGGGTGTGAAAAACCTTTGAAAATCCTACATAGTGTATATATTACAATGGAAAACTACAACAACATATATAAAACAGTAAGTAGAGTAGGAAACATCGTAAATACAGCATCGCTGTCTAGGAGGGAGTAATGAAAGAGCGAGGAGAAACAGTAGCGAGAAAGAAGCCGATTCCTCAGGAGAAAGAGAGAGATAAGGGAGGGAGAGAAGCGTGCCGTGAGAATAGAGAGAGTGAGGAAGGGAAGCAGAGGAGGAGACACGAGCCCTTGGACCGCTCAGACCGTGAGTATGGACACTTTCGAGAGATTGCCCTCCGTCGATGAAAGTGAAAAAAAGAGGATTATATGCGCAAGGGAAAAAAACGCGTTTTTTTCCTTTCGAGAAATATCCGTTGTTTTTTTAACGTATTCCTTCGCGTCTTTATTCGTAATTTTTTTCACGTCCCTCTCTCCCCTTCCTGACCGTCGCGTTTTTGCGGCCGTAAAAAATTCTCTTTTCCTCGCGCGAGTGTCCGATTCTCTTCTGTATACTTTTTTTTGCGGGGACGCCGTCCGGCCTTTTCAAAAAAAAGGAACGTGCTTGCGCCAAAGGCGTTTCATCTGTTTTTCCCTCTTAAATCGCCGCGCGCGTGAGGATGCTTAAGGGGATGAGAGCGGGAGGGGAAGATGAAGGTGAAAGAGAGAGATGGAGACAGAGAACCAAAAAAGCAGCAGACGACGTGGGACACGTACGATTTCTTTATCATTTATTCCAACAGGAGGGAAAAAAGAAAGAGCGGAGAACGCTCTTTGAAGGGATTTAAAAAAAGGAAAAGTAAACGGACGGACACGAGTTTTCACGTGTTTGCAGAAGTGTGAGGTTAAAAGGAGGCGGAGTTGGGTGGATGGAGGAATTGGAAGAGGGGGAAGTAAGAAGGAAGAAAAAAATGAGAACGGAAGGGACATTGAAGAATTATATTCCGCGGAAATTGTGAAACCCCGCTTGTCGACGTTAATTGGGATTTAGTGTGCTCGGATAATAGGAAACAAGATGATCCAAACAGAACTTATGATGCCTACTTTCCATTTAATCATTTATTTAATAATTATATTGGCTTTAATAGCTTTAAAGTCATCGCAAATATGTAGCTCTTTGTGTTCCCAAATTTCATAATTTAGCCTTATAAAATACTACAAATACATTCGAACGGAATATTAAATCGATCACGCGTATTTGTGCGGCAAAAATAACGCGTGTAAGTATTAGAATATACCGAATCTGAGTCCAATAACAGTTGTTGCTATGGCAACACTCTCGTAATGAGTGATAAAACTGCAAAATAGCCAGTATTTACGAGAAATTATAAGAAATACAATCGACAAGCAAAATTCTACGATAAAAATTAGGATCTTCATTCCTTTCCTCAGAGAAAAGTTCAAATCCCGCTCCGATATTAGAATTCTAAGATATTTTAATGTGCAAGAGAAAATTACTCTGCACGATGGATTTCCAATTTCCCATGTAAATCAAATGGGAAGGATAGATTCTGGAATCGAAACCGGGACTTCAATCTTCGCAACAAAAACTATCCTCGGGAGCACGGCCCACGTAGCAAGAGATTCCCACCAAGTTTCATGAAAATCGGTCTATTGGTTCAAAAGTTAATAGGGGGAGACGGGCAGACAGACAGACACGACGACAAAACTATAAGCCTATTTCCATTCTGGAAAGTATGGAAATAGGCTAAAAATGAGAACACTGAATATATTGCGACGGCCGTTAAAAATGTTTAAAATTTAAACAATTAGAAAATATTATTTCACTTCTAGAAGTGCTACAATTTTAAAATCTGGAGAAAATGTGTAGCATTAGTACCCCATAATGGAGAAAGTAAACAATTCTTAAAATTGCAAGGTTTGGCGATTGTTTTAATCTATTATTTTTACATAAGGGAGAAACAAAAATCTCTCCGGAGGTGAAATATTTTGAATTAAAAAAATATTTGTAATGATGAAATATCTGTCTGAAAAAGGAATGTTTTTCAAGGTGAGATGATATGCTTGCAGAATGCAAGCACCTTCTACTAGTATGTTATATCCTCCTCCTCCTCCTCTGTAAGGAACGTCTATATATAATGATATATATGTATATATCATTAAAACCTAAGGCACTTCTAGAAGGGCTACAGAGTTGAAATTTGGCATGAATATAGGTCATTGGTTATAACCTCCGGAAAAATCCGAAATTTTAAAAAAGGTTTATATTTAAGGGGTGTTTTTTACCCCAAAGTCCAATTTTAAACACCCATAAGAAAAGCATTGAAAACTGTGCAGGGCTATATAAAATTGCTTTTTTAAATTATTTAAATTAAGATACAAAGTCGGGACATATACTATACTGTGGAAAAAAGAATGAAGTTTATATTTCTTGAAGAGTGAATTCAAATCCATGGTGAATTTTCGTAAAAGTTTGATTTTAATTATAAAATTATGAATTTTTTTTGGTCTTCAACAATGAAAAATATTAACTACCATAGCAACTACTCCAATGCTTTTAAATGGGAATTGAATTTCCATACTTTAAGAGCATTGATTTAATGCTTAGACTGCATTATAATCCATTTGATTTCCGCCAACGACGTATGCATATGACGTGATAATTTTAAATTATTTTTTTATCCAGATACGTACTAAAAGGCACGGACGATGAAACCATAATCCTAGCACACAAAATATCCTAATCTTTACGTAAACTTTAGTGTAACATATAAGCTATTGTCTTCATGATGATTATAGTTATTGCTTAAAAAGGACAATCTGAGCCATGAAACTTGAAATTGGAAAACTTGGACGCGAAGCTTTTGCACATAATCCTACCGACGTAAAAAATTTCGAGTCTCCAGCTCATCTGGAAGTGCCTAAACATTAGTATCCTCTTCCTCTGTAAGAAGCGTCTATATATAACAGATATAGGAGGATACTAATGTTTAGGCACTTCCAGAAGAGCTGGAGATTCGAAATTTTTTTACGTCGGTAGGCTTGAGTGCAAAACCGATCAGAAAAAAACGAAAATCTTGAAAAAGTTTAACAATGCGGCCGCTAAAAATTCGCAATTGTTTAAACGCATTTTCAAGGTTTATGTATTTCCGAATATGCTACGGAGCTGAATTTTTTTTAAATGGTAGAATTTGTAAAAAAAAACGAAATAGGGAATGTAGAAATTTTGTAATTTTTAAGTTGGTTAGAGCAGAGTCCAAATGCGCAAATTAACATTTGAAACCCTCGATGAATATGTTGTTGCAGCCGTTAAAAAGTTTTAAAATTTAAACAATTCTATACATATTATTTCACTTCTAAATGTGCTACAACTTCAAACTTTGGCAAAAATATGTGGCGTTAGTACCACACAACGGAAAAAGTATAATGTTTTATATAATGCATGAAATGCTTGCAGAATGCAAGCACCAACTACTAGTATGAAAATGGCGAGATGGTCGAAAAGAGGATGAATCTCGGAGAAATGAGGGCGGAGGGTGCGTGCGGTAGATTAGTAGAAAGAGATGAATGATCGATTGAATTATCGATTTGATCCTTTATTGGTTAGTTTCGGCCAGGTTGGCCCTCTCTAGAACATGACCTCGTATGTCCTTTGATATGCAATTCATGCTAAATTATAAAAAAGCAATAGGCAAGCACCAAATATACGAAAAATAAAAATTGCTCTACAGAGCTATGGAGAAGAAATTTGCACGGTAGAGATTGAAAATGGTCCCTGTTATATTGAAATTGAGGAAAGGGAGAAAGAAGAGGATGTACCAGGTGGAGATGTTAGACCACAGCATATGGGACATGGGTAGGAGGTTGACATTTGCTGTGCCTTTCCTTCCAGAGAGAGGATTATTATACTTAACATTATATCTAAGGTGGGTTAATTCCGGGAGACTTCCGGAATTCCGGGAGAGGTGGAAACCCTAATCAGGGGTGATACATCGATAATAGATGCTAATTTTTTCTCAACCTTTTTGTGATCAATTGGAGAAGCGAAGTTTTTCGGTTTATTTTTCTCACAACAAATAAGATTAAACTGCAGTAATTTTTTAAACGAGTTTAGAGTTATTGCAGATTCTATTGCCAAAAATGTTGTTTTTACAGACTAAGAATCTAAATTAATCATCATTTTAATTTCTTCGACAGCTTAAAATCGCTTTAAGTAGCTCTTTAAACGCCATTTTATTATTATATGTATTAGTGTTTTCCTGAACGGTATTTCCTACTTATCATGATTCACAGTTTGTGGCTTTACTCTCTGGAGTTGATCAACGACAAAGCACGGAAAAATAAAAATATTAAAATTCCACTTGTTCCAACTTTGTTATTTTAATAAACTCACTCGCTACACCTAATTTTAATTCTAAACTCTTTCACTATAACGTTTTTCTCCCTGCCCCCAGCCCTTGGCGTACTCGGAAGCTACAGAATAAAAAAATGCCTCCCCTGCCGCTGGTTTTGGACGTTGAACTTCTTATTGTTTTCGATCTTTTGGGAATCGTCGGTCGTTCGAAAAGGAGACAGCGGTACCAGAAGAGGTGGTCAAAAGGGAAGTTTGGGGATCTTATGGGAGGCAAGCCCGCAGTTTAGCCTTCTAGGGGAAAAAACGAAAAAAAAAACGATGGCCGGTGGTCAGACACGAGGCTCTTGCGAGAGACGCGCCCATGAATTGGAGCGCTAATAACAGAAGGGATGAGAGAGAGAGAGAGGAAAAGGAGCGGAGTTTTACCCTCCTCAATAGGATGAGGACGAGCGCGAATTGGGGGGGGGGGGGGAGAAGGGAAAATGGGGGAAGAAAGAGAGTGGACAGGACGCGTATATTCCTGGAGCTGCAAAGGATAAAAAAAACGTGAAGGAGAGCTTTGGAATTTGAAAGGGAAAAAAGCGGAACGCAAAAGAGGGCGAGTTTTTGGGGAAGAGGATTGCGTGGGATTTGGGCACGGCGTGGACGCGAAGGAAAAAAGGGGAAAGAGAGAGGGCAGAGGGAGAGGAGGGGTGTGGGACGAAAGGATGAGAGAGTGGACAATGGGCAGCTTCCCAGGAGGCTGTGCGCCGAGGGAGATGGATTTGCGAGATGATGGGTTTTTTTCTTCTTCGGTGTAGAGAGAGAGAGGGAGAGAGAAGACGTTAGGAGAGTAAAAGAAGGAGGACCAATCCTCCATGAATGCATGCATAAACTGAGACACTTTCCGCACCTGCCTCCTCCTTAAGAGGGATCCCCAAAGCGCCTGAATCCTCTTCTGGAGCGGTTTTGCGAATTGTAGGGAGAGAGATGAGGAAGGAGGAGGAGGGAGGAAGAACGCGGTGGCGTGTTCATTGCGTTAAAAACTTCACTTTTTTTACTGACCACGCTAATTGTTAGGCCGCCGTCCACGTTCCCATGAATGGCGATTCGGTCGATGTGTGCCAACAAAGACGTGCATGCAGTCCCCCTGCGCTTCTAATCTTTTACTGATTTTTTGTTACCGCTTCTTCTCTCGCCGACCGTTAGGGGTGTTTAGAAAACGATTCGATCCATGACAGTTTTGGGATTTCGACAGAATAGATGTCATTTCCGGACGAGATTTTGATCGCGGATGTCCGGATAATTAAGATGACCGTTGTGGAGTGGTCGAAATGTCGATACGTAAAGATGTGATCAAAATTTTGCTCTGCAGTATTCCAAACTTCTGCGTCACTTGATGGACAGGGTCAGACGCGGGGTTTCATGGATCACAGCATGAGAATTTTCCAAGTTTCGATTGAATGTCTTGATCACCATTGGTATACAGCAATTCTTTTCAAAGTACGGGTCGCTACCCTGCATCGGGTCTCAGGGTTCATGAGAAACATTTGAGCACTCAACGCATAACCAGATGAAATACATCGAAAATAACGGGAAACGAAATGCACACGTTAGATAAATGCCAATTGTTAGTACTACGAATTGCTTTTTGTTGCATAATAATAAAAATTAAAAGTCAGAACATTTCTTCGTGTTGCCTTCTCTTCAACTGGGTCGCAAGACAAAAGGTTTGAAAAACACTGATATACAGTATAACGTAGTTAATGGAAGCTTCAAGGGAATCAAATAATCATGATTTGTGATTTCGATTTCGTCATAATAAGCAAGATATATTTCTATTTTCGTTCGAAACCGAAGTACAATTCTTACAAACAAGCAGTTTGTGTAATCAATTTTCTACACAGGGTGTTGTAACCCTCTAATTGTTTGGCTAAAGGAGTATTTCACCTTTATAAAGTCAAGGAATAACAGTCAGTAACAACGAATAATAATGTTTGCACATAGTATCAATTACTTAAATACTGAGAAGACAATTTCATAAAAGAGGGAAAAGAGAGGCGAAAAACATCTAGATCGGATGGAAATTTAACAAAGATGGAAGGCGGAAAAAAGAGAAAGCTGGGCCAATGAAATCCTAGGTGTATTAATATGATGAAGGTGGGATAATCGGGTTGATCTAGAGGGCACATGAATGTTGAAAAAAATAATACCTCAGGGCAATAAATATGAGAATTTAGTGTTATAGAGAGAAAAAAGATCTTGTTTATGGCGAATGGTAGAGAGATTTTCAATAGTTGTTGTAGAGAGGACTGTATCTTTTGTAGCATAACGAAGTGAAGGAACACGAATTCTGATAATTTATTATAAAAAAGTTATGAAAGTACAATAGAGCAGAAATATCTCCTCAAAGTCACAGGATCCCCCAGCTCTGTGTAACAGTAAAGAATGCTAAGAAAAGAGAGGGCCTTTCTCTTGATCATGTGAATGTGTTCCGAAAAGTTAAGCTTAGTGTTTGACAGGACACCTAAATCTCTCTGCAGTGTCATCATTTTTAGAATAGTTCCATTCATTGCATAATCCCAAAGAATAGGGGTTTTTACGAAGAGTGACAGAGAGAACACTGCATCTAGACAAATTTAGTCGGAATTGCCAGGAATTACACCAATTTGATACATGATTAATCGTATTCTGGAAGGAAACGCAATCAACGAGGGAGTCAATTGATTGAAAAACTTTACAGTCATCCGCATACATTAAAATTCCAGCTTGAGAGGGAGATACTGAATTTGCTAAGTCTATAAATAAATTAAATAAATAAGGACCAAGGACACTGCCTTGGGGAACACCAGATGATATCATTGACCAACCAGAGGAAGCACCACAGATGCTAACACATTGTCTTCTATTAATTAGGTAACTGGAAATCAGGCTAAGAAAACAACCATGAACACCAAAACGGTGTTGGGGTTTACGTAAAAGATGTTTGTGTTTTAAATAATCAAATGCTTTAGTAAGATCTATAAATACCGTTTCTAACTGAGATTTATTTGCTATTGCATCAATAGCATGTTTCTGAAATACAGCCAATTCAGTTAAACAGGACCAGCCGGGAAGAAAGCCGTGCTGCTTTGACGAAATATAGGGTGATGTGAAGTAATAGAGGCGATTAAGAATGATTTTTTCGCACACAGAAGAGAAAATGGGAAGGATGGAGATTGGATGATAGTTAGCAATAATGGTTTTTGAACCAGTTTTATATATAGGAACAATTTTCGCAGATTTCCATTTTGTGGGAAAACATTCCTAACGAAAAGCAACGGTTAAAGATAATACTTAAAGGGATAGAGAGAGAGAAGCATAGTTTCGTACAAAAAAGGGCTAATGCCATCGGGATCCGAGGAACGATGAGGTATAATCCTATTAAGAAACTCGAGCACTTCCTTGGGATTAGTTTGGAGATGAGACAAAGAATAAGAAGTAACAGATGAAAGTACACGGACATCCTTCGGGTTGACAATTTTGTTATTACCAGGCATGAAACAGTCAGAAAAATATTTATTAATTAAATCGGACCTAGCAGATCCTACAGCTCTTGGTTGGTCATATGATACTTTGCCAGGAATCCTATTATAATTGCGGCGACCATTAATATAAGATCAAAATTTTCTTGGGTTGGAAGATAGTGAGGTTGACAATGTTTGTACGTGATCTGTATAGTCACGATGCATCTGTAATTGACAATAGCGCCTTAAGTCCGAGTAAGATTTACGGGATTCCAAACTGGGAAAATATTTCCACAAATACCAGGAGATAACACTAACGCTCTTTTTTGTTATGCCTCACGACGTTTACGTAAGAAGCGTTATCATCGCTTTCCATAATTTAAAAATGCCAACCCTAGAGGTGCAAGAATTACTCTGCCTCGTTAGATAACGGGTAGGTCAACAGACCAGGATTCGATTACCGGCTGTCACCAATTTTCACTTTTTCTATCTAAAGAACTTGTTTCAGGATCTAATTTCTGTCTCTGCATCCACGAAAAATTTTCTATGAGGGGTTATGTTCTTCTAAGGTCTCACTTAGAAAATATTTCATAAAAAATGGATACATCTTCATCGAGAAAAAAAACAACCGCCAAATATGCTTTACCGATCCGACACGTAGTAGGTACTTTCGCATGAAGACATTTCAGTCGGTGGTCGGTTTCCCGCCATCTTGCGCGAATATGACGCAAGCGCCATCATCTCACTCTATCCAGAAATGTATTGGCGAGGGCAGGGACATAATAAATCTCATATAGACGTCCGTCACTTCCCCATTGAGGAACAGGGGAGGGGGAGGAGCGAGGAGACAGCAGTCAGTTCATGATCGAAATTCCCGTAGGAGGAATGCGACGGGAGTCCATCGGCACTCCCTCCGGATGAGTGAGTGAGGTAATGGGTTTGCAGAGTGGAAGATGAGAGTAAGAAGAGAGGAAAGACAGAGGGAAGTAGTGAGAGAATGAAAGACGGGGGCGGGCGATAGAAAGAGGAAAAGGCATGTAAGTGAGATGCTCACCTCGCCATCGCTGGAACGTTTTGTTAAGGGCTACTACAGTTATGACGCTAAAGGAGGGATGGATTCATTTGTAACGAGGCATTACCAGTTGCGATTAATTAGGTGGGCCGCACCAGATTTCACGTCAGAAGTAATTGGAGAGATTGCGATTGATACTATTGGTGACAATTTATAATACCGCATTTCTTCGACGCCATCGATTGTAAGACTTGATTTAGTACTAGCATTTCGAAAAAATAACACTACAGACGCCATCGAATGTAAGACACCCCGATTTCAGAGACATTAAAAAGTGAAAAAAGTGCGTCTTAGAATCGAGGAAATAGGGTAAATAATGTTTTGGCGTCATAGTTACGCTTTCTGGCAACAATGTTGAGTAACGAGCATGAAATTATCCGTATTAATATTAAATTTTTGTGTCCCGCTCTCGCGGAGCTCATGAGGACCACTCCAATAATAGCACTTGAGCAAACGTACTGATCTAATACAAACAGCTTCGCGAATTAACTCTTTGGAGACGTTGGTAAACATACTACTAACGCGATCCCGCGATTTTTTAATAATTTAAGCAAGTTCAACCGATCTCGTACTATTGAAAATTTCTTCCAGGTGAGTTTCATCGCTTACAGATATCACTTACAAAGACTAATATGTACATGGAAACGAGAATCAGACCACGCTTCAGGGAAAGTCGACGACATCAATCTTCACGGGACGCGATTCCATGCATGAAGAGAGCTTACGAGATAGGAAAATGAAACGCTGTTTACCGTCGATGTTTAATGCCGTTCGCTACGAAATCCTCATCGGGAGAGAAAGAGAGAGTATCTCAAAACCGATAAATTTGAGTCCACTAATACCAAGATTTTTTATCTCCATTCGATTCTGGCGAAACTTAGGGATTCACAAAATAAAGAAAATCGCGGATAAGATGACCCGAAGGAGAGAGAGCAAAAGAGGGCAGAAGAGAGAGAGAGAAAGGGAGACATTGGAGAGCGAAGGGGGAAGAAAGGAGAATGAAGCTTCGGAGGGGGGGGGAACAAAACTTTTGGGGTGGATTGCTAGATAAGAGAAGCACGCATTGCTCAAAAGGAGGAGGAAGAGGAATAGTAAGAGCTTTGTGGGGAAGGGGGTGGGTTAAATAAGATGAGGGTGGGGCAAAGAAATCCTCTGGCCACCGCAGGGGTAAAAATGGGGCGTGATGGCGGGATTGAGAGGGAGAGAGGGATGGAAAAGAGGGAATAGGAGGGCAGGGGGAGAGACGGGAGAATATGGGCGGTGGGAAAAAGGGAATGACCACCTCACCCTTTTGGATCTGCTCACTGCCCCCTCGGTTACTCACTCGCTAACCCTCCGCACCCTCTATCCTTTTCCGTATCCCCTACATCTCATCCCCGACACTACTTCTCTCTCTCTCTCCCCTCTTCCTCTGATGACCAAAGCACCTCCGGGAGAGAGAGAGAGGGAGTCTGCACAGGACGTTTTCGCTCGGAAGGGAAAATACACGCTAAAAAGGTTTTTGAAGGAGGTGGGGATCCGACCTCTCTCCCTCCTTCACTCTTCCTCTACATCAACCGTGCCCATGGCGTGGCTTGGAGAATTTCGGAGGCAGAAAGGGGGATAGAAGGAGAGGGAGAGAGGTAGAGTTAGAGGGAGGGAGATCTTGAGTCATACTGAGAGGTAGAGAGAGAAATGGGAAAGGGAGAAGAGGAGAGAAAAACAGAGGAAAGATAAAAGAGGAAGGGGAAATTGAAAGGGAGGGAGCAGTGTAGAGAGGAGGGGGAAGGAGATTGAGAGTGGGAGAGAGAAAGGGAGAGACAGTCAAGTTGGGGACAAACACATGAGAAAGTGGATGAGAATGAGTGTAGAAATAGAATTAAAAGGAACGTAGAGAGAGAAAGAGAAAGTGAGAGAGAGAAAAGGAGAGGGAGTGAAGAGAGTGGGAGGGAGGGAGGGAGAGAAGGAGAGGGGAAGGGGGGAGGAGAGGGAGTGTGAGAGGGAGGATGAGAGGTAGAGTGGGAGAGAGAGAAAGAGAAAGTGAGAGGGAGAGAGAAAAGGAGGGAGGGAGGAGAAAGAAGGAGAGAGAGGGAAGGAGAGAGAGAGGGCGAGAGGGAGCGCGAGGAGGATGAGGGGTAGGATGGGAGAGAGGAGAGTGAGGATTAGATGGAGGACGAGAGGGAAATAGGAAGTGAAGTAAAAGAGTGAGGGAAATTTCATGATTATCATTCAATTCCTGTCACTTTTCCTCTTTCTCATTCATTCTTTCTATTCGTCAAAACTGCCCGTGATACGAGATCGAGGATTTGGTTTTCTTAAGGAGGGAGAAAGAGATATATGGGGAGAGAAGGAGAGCGATTGAGTCGAAGGAAAAAGTAAGGAGGGTGGAAGAAGATGCGTAAAGGGAGGAATCAAACGGATCGAGGTTTAAGGGGGGATGTCCTGTACGAAGAGATTGCCGCTCCTTTGAATTCGTTTCTGGAGAAAAGAAGGGGTGGGGAGGGAGAAAAGAGCGAGTGAGGGTGAGTTGAAGGGGCGGAAGGAGTGGACCATCCGGGAAAGGGGGGAAATGGAAGTGAGAGGGGGGGGGGGGAAGAGGCAAGCATCTAATATCGAAGGGAATGTGCTTAAGGAGGTGGAGGTATTAGTTCCCCCATCTCTCCGTCTGCCGCCGTTGCCGTCGCTTGCTCCCGCCTCTCCCTCCCTATCAACCATTCTCCTCACCCCCCTTGGGGAACGCCCGCCCGCTCTCTGCCCCCTGGCTATGGAGCCGTGGGGTTGGACGATGACCAAAAGTAACGGAGGTTGTAGCGGTTTTGGAAGACGCATGTAAATGCTTGACCACCCCCATGCTATCTCCCTCACCAAGTGGGTCGCCGCCACTCCGAAACATTTTCGCGAAAATGTATATATTTTATTGCCTCGAAAACTTACTACGCATGCGGCACATGCATAAGCGAACCTCTATAAGTCGACTTTACCATTCCTGTACGATGGCATAAAGATCTATCGCTCTAATAACTTTCCCTTAAGATTCGAGTTTAAGTGTTTCTTTTGCGCTTTTTTTCCATGTTTTAATTCTTTCATACGGTTGATAAAACATTATAATCGATAAATACTTAATAAATTTCGTCATTTATGGTTCATATTAGCCAACATCGCCCCTAGGTAAATCACATACGCTGTATTTGACGCAAACTTAGCAGTGTTCAAGAATTCATGAATCAGAAATTTTCATTACCGATTTTGCATACAAGTTTTCAAGGTGCGACAAAAATGTACAAACGGCAATATTCACCCAAACTTTCTTCGTTATTCCGTAATTTTTCGTCTGCGAACGACGCCGCGGAGGATTTTTCCACCTTAATCTTCTAACGGTCGTAACAAGTCGCAATTTTCACTTAAATCCTATAGCGAAGAAACACTTTCGAGCACTTTAGCAAAGGAGACATATCCCGCCTCGTTTATCAAAAGGGGGCTGGCTCTCTCTAACCCAGTCCTACCTCAAAACATTTCCTTTACTTCCCATCCAGAGAAAAAAAATTTCCCAAGCGCGAAGGAAAAACTAGATTTATTCCCCTTTCTATATATCTCCCATGCCCTCAACTATCCCCCCCCCTTTTCTGCAATGAAAAGGAGGTCAATCATTCCGGCCCCTTGCATTTCTGATTGGTAGAGACCCCACCCACATCAATCCTCCCTTTTTACACCCCAACCCGCTCATATCCAACCCCTCTCTACCACCTCACCCTTATCTTCCTCGCCTCGTCCCAGCGTTCCATCCTCGCAACTCCCCACCCCCTTCCATCTCCTCCCTTCCCTCCCCCATCCTCTCTCTATCCTTCCCTCTCCCTTCCTCTCCAATCCATCCCTTTCCGTACCCCTCCACAACCTATCCTATTCCCCTAACATTTCGCTTTTTGCATAACGGTTCCCCCCGTCGACAGCTGCGCCCCCCCCCACCTCTCTCTCTCTCCCTCCTCACTCCGATGGGCTTTCGTAGCGTGTGCATTGCGTGGTGCCCGACCCACGTTGGCCACCGTTCTCTTCCTAGTCGGATACGGGACGTCGTGAGAGAGGGGGGAGAAAAGGGATGGTCTCAATCACTATACTTTTCCATCCCTCGTCGAAATGCGGTCGGAATTATTATCGGGAGAAAGACGCGTGATTAGGGAGTTGGAAGATACTTGCAAGGATTTTTCTGTTCCTAGATGCGTTTTGTTTAGTTTTTTTTGCTTTAGGAAATCTGGAAGTTGATTTTTTCAAGGTTTTTCTTTATCACTCATCGAGTCTCCTTAGGAGCGTGGAAGGAGTTTCGAAAACACCTGGATAGCTCATCGATAAAGAATAATAGACATTGTCTATTGAAAAAAAGGATTCATTGGTTCTGATATCTATTAAAATTTTGGAAAAAAATTATGCTTTCTCCAATAGGTACTCTTCGTTTATTGAGCTTCGACATGTATTCATCTTTTAGCAAATAAGCATTGAGTAAAATCTATGGCTATACTTGTCATTAATTCCTTCACGTTCTGCGTAAATAGACCTAACTTTATTCGGGAATGATTAAAACTATATATTTGTGCAATTACCTTTATCATTGCTTTATTACAGCATGTTTCGACATTCCTTAGATTTTTCACGCAAATAAACTGAAGATACTGCCAAGTTTTAGTCGTATATAATTATTAACTTAAGCGATTCCCGTTTTGTATACAAGAAGGATGGTTGTATACACGTGATCTTTCGGGTTTCCAAATGCATTGCGAAAATAATATTTTGCTTGCAATGAAACACATTAACTGTTAGAGACGACGTTTTCGCCATCAACCGTTAATTACAATATTAACAGTTAATTGCAATGGAGTTAGTGGAATTTATCTTTCGGGATATATGTATTTTTACATTACTTGGCGAAGATTTTCAAACGTTATGCACAAAGTACATGATGATAGACATAAATCGTTAACGTACGCACTCGTTTTGCGAAGCATCATTCGATTCTCGACAAACCAGCGGCAAAGATGGAGGACCTAAAGTTCAGATAATCAAATGGGCGTTGAGTTTCGCTCGGTAATCTCATCCAAAACGTATTTTCTGTCCAAGGATTTCGTTCGAGTCCTCGACAATTGACAATTCGGACCGCCTTCTCTCGACTCTGCGACAACAGTAGCGGCGTTCTCTGATTGGATTGCCTATTATTCACTCGTGAGTTGCCTTGAGCATTGGCCCTCGTAGTGATGGTGCGTATTCCGGAGGCGGGGGACAGAGGGTGGGAGAGAGGTGGGAGGAGGTAAGGGAATGGTTTACGCAGAGGATGGAGTGAGAGGATAGGGCGTGCGGTCCAGTTGCAGCCGGCCATCCTCCACCTCCTTCCTTCTCTTCTGTTGACAGTACGTGGACAAACCTCGAGGCTCTTTCTGTAGAACAGCCGGACGTACTCGACTTCCGCCTCGGTTCGTCTCTAACTCTCTCTCCACTCTTCCCACCTAAAGATCGCTTCCCCCTCCCACTTTCATCCGAAGACTTGTCCTTCACCCACCCTGACTCCGCCTCCCCCCTCCCCCCTTCGCCGCACTCTTAAGACCCGCAGGCCACCCCCTCGCGTTTCCACCCCGGAAGCGCAAGATTGCGTTTCCATGAGAACAAAGGAAGGTCCTCCCTTATATTCGTGGTTTCGCTCTCATTTTTTTCTCTTCCATTTCGCGTTTTTTTCTGCGATCTCCCGATGGATGGGAGCGAGTTGCAGAATGCGCGCGTGCGCGCTCGGTTTTTTTGCTAGCTTCCCGTTTCCCAATTGTCGGTCCAGTCAACGTTATTACAGTGTAGTAAATATTACTTTTTGTCCGCTTTTTATTCGAAACTGAAATCTAATCCGTCCTGTACATTTAGGATGTGATCCATCACCTGTCCACGAATATGAAGAGCTTCCTCAAGAGATGGAAATAAGATCTAAAGATTACCGTTTTCCATTCCTTTCAAAATTATTCGCCAGATTGACGAAGAAACCCCTTAGAACCTTTCTAGATTAAATTCAGCAGATAAACAATTTTGAAATTAAAGCAAAAATGAAAAATTATTATTTTTAATATTCACAAGCGTTTCGTTGAAATTTTTTTCGAAAGAGAATATGTAACGATAAAAAGATTTTCTATCCATCTATCAAAGGACTGACACGAAAACCAAATTAACCACACTCGCTTACACCATCTCTCTAAATTTAATTAAACATCGGCAAACTTGAAATCTGCATATCAACCATAAGCTATAAATATACCATTTTTCTGCCGGAATTTTCACGCTTCGACGCTAAAATGTTTACACAACCAAGATCAGAAAAAATTATCAACATTTCAAACTTATTGATTCATTTTGGCCAGGAATGTATCATTTTGTACAGTAAATCTACTCCCACACATTCTGGAAACTAAAATTACTAAAAATAACACTCGTATTATATAAATATAAAATATATCCCGAACCTTAAATATAAAACGCCCCACGTTTTATAATACGTAGGTACTTATCATCGAATGATATTAAATTATATTTTAATTTTTATTTTACTGTAAACAATGTGAAATTGATTGACTTCTATTTTTGCTATAGTTGTCAATTTATAGCCTCATTTACTTCAGGCGCGACGGTTTATTATGGTGACCATAACTTGCTTAAATTATTTATCGAAAAAACCCATCATCGTGGAACATTTCCGTCCATACTGTTCCTTTTTGTATTTGTTTATTGACAAATAAGTGTCAGTTCATTCATTCACCTAGACTGGGATGCGGAGGCTTCCTGCATGGACATCTACTCCATAGTATCCAACCGGGCGTTTAGAGGGTCGGTTAACCAAAAGAACTTGGGTAAGGTCGTTCATCTTATCAACGGTCACCCGCGTCGGAAGCGAGAACGAACGAACGCATGTAGTAGCTCGAGTGTCCTTTCTCCGTATGTGAGAAAGATAGAGCGAGAGGGAGAAATCTCCAGATCAGAACCGCCCGTATTCCCTAATCCTTTTGGAGATTTTTTCCAGAAGAGAAATTTACAAATACTCCGGAAAAACCGCCTTCCCTTTGTCGCGTTATATCTCTCACAGATCGAGAGAGATTAAGAGAAAGAGGGCGAATTCTGACCGAGACAAAGAGAGGGAAATACTCTCAAGAGTGAAATGGGGAGAAAAAGAGAGATAGAAAAGAGGAACAGATTAGAACCTATGCCCCATCCACTTTTCCTTCCTTTGGTTTTTAACTCTAGGAGGGGGAGGACGAGATATTTTCCATCTCTTTCGCCTCTGTCCGATGCACGCCAGGTGGTCCGCGTAAGATGACGTCGTGGTCCAAACTCCCATTCCTTGGCACGCCGCCTAGGGGCGGAACGGTCACTCACAACCCCACCCAGGAACTCACTGTAGTATGAAGTCATTTCTATGCGCCTTAGGACCTTAGGAAGATGTGAGAGGAAGGGAGGAGGTGGAGGGAGGCGGAAGCAGCGGGATGGGATGGAAAAAGGACAATAGGAGAGGAAGGAGGTGGAGAGAGATGAGGGAGGTGGAGAGGGGGGGGAGAAAGGAGCACAAAAAATAAAATATTTTTGAGAGGTTGTCAGAGAAGAGGACAACGCGTTTTTGGGAAAAGTGAAAAGATATTCCAGCGGTTCTCGGAGAACCCGAAATTCTTCATGGCGTAATAAGCGGAAAACTTGTAAAAACTCCGCTCCTAGCTATTCACGTCCGGCTGACTCTATTGAGCGCTACGATATATCGCCCGTGCGTTTACTTAGATTCCGCCTAGGCGTGCCTAAGTGAGGGCGATAAAAATGACACGTATATTTCACCTCAAAGAAGAAAGGTGTTTGTTCCGTGGGGTATTTCTCTTGAGAGAGTAAGGATTTAGTCAAATTTAAATAATTTCGGCGTGGGCGTCACTCACAATGTAATGTTAACATGAATTGATGGAAAACTTCCTATTCGGAACGAACACCTACTTACAATAGAAGACATTTAAAGATTATAATGCTTTTTTCATGATATGTTCAAGGATTTATAGTTAAGCTTGTCCTATCTGATGATTTCCATATTAACATTGTATCATTCAATACTTCGGTGGGAATAGCATTTCGATTTTTTTCAAAATTGTGGGTATCCATTCAACATATTCGTCGCTTATTTTGTATCATTTGTGTGGCACGAAGTAAAAGAAATATTTTTCCTGATACCCTCATCCTCTACTCTCCACATTGTCCGTTGGGATAAACATAAAACGACAGTAAATTTTGAACATTATTTCCAAATTATTGGAAAAGTGAAAGGAATCAATGTTCTTAATGTCCGTGGCCGATTCAGCAAGTGAAGCGAACATATTGAACAAGAAAGATTTAAATAATCCGATTATTTGTACTATTTTTTCAAAAAGTTTTGACAGATATTAAAAAATGAAATATCAAACTCATCTTATAGCTTGGTAGAGTAATTAGCGTGTCTTGCACCCAATGCAGAGGGCATGGCTTTATGTGATCGTATTTGCCATCTTTATTGCAATAAATGTAAAAGGCCATTAGCGATTGTTTAGGAGCTAATTTAAAAAAAATACAATTTATGATGGAAAGATTCGGTAGTTGCTTTAAAATCATCGATGATATACCTATTCATTTACACAAATTACCACGTCCACAGATTGCCAATCCTTCCCATTCTAATCCGTTTATCAAAGGGCGAGATGGCAATGCACTCGCGTGTGAATGTATCCATTTCCGTCAAGCAATAAAGAGACATTCGCATATGAGAAATATTGCCTAACTGCAAGGGGAAGCCTACCTCTGAAATAACCATTTTTTTATGCTTTTTCTGAGTTTATTTTCAGCCATTAGACGAGTTCGATAACTATCCAATGAATGCAGCGTGTGACCAAAATCATATACATAATTATTTTTCGCATAATTTTTATCGATTAAACCAGTGGTGTCCAATTTTTGGCCCGCGAAGCTATGGTGAAAAAGCAATCCGAAACATTTAACACACATATTCAGCGCCGTAACTAGCTATTTTAGCACCCGGGGCAAACTACCAAATATGCGCCTCCTTCATAAAAAATCCTCTAATACCTATATTTTTTACTACATGGATTTTGGGGTGAACAATTAATAAATAAAAATAAACTATAAATGATGTAATTTCTCACTATAAATGTACATAATTATAAATTTAATTACGTACATACATAATTACACACATACATCATTAAAATACAGAAAGCACAGTTATTTTAATATTAAAGAGTTATTCTACGTGATTTTAATGCAACAAACTCATCAATAACATCATCGAAATTTATGGTTTCTGCTATGCGTATGTCTGGAACAAGTATAGTAGTGAAATCGTCCGTCTTTGTGCCATGCAACCTCACACAACTTACCATCAACAATTTTCGCGCCCCTTATTTATTTACGCCCGGGGCAGATGCCCCGTTTGCCCCACCCTAGTTACGGCACTGCACATATTCATACGTTTTTATAAAAATTCTAATAATGAAACCTTCAATATTTTAATGTAAACCATTAAAAAATTATTAAGACTCGATTTTCCCATATAAGAATATATAGGTAACTCTTATACGTCCCGCTGAAGAATTGGCAACTTCCAATGCGGTCCGCCGAAGGATTCGGAACCGCCGATGTGGAACGCCATGTAGAAAAGGTTGAGCACCATTGGATTAAACAATGAAGCTATAGCGTACTGAAACACTTAAGAAGTTTCTTGTGAATTTTTTATGACTATGACTATAATTTTTAGCGTAGGGCATAAGCCATCGCGACTTATCTACAAACATGATTTCAGCAGAGCTATAATCGTACACAAAAAAAACTCCAACGGACAACGTTTTTCAAATTTCGCTTTCGAGAATAAGGAGATCCGGGCGTGAGTAATATGCTCGATATGGGCTTCGCTCATTACTGAATAGATTCGAGTGCTTCTGAGGCGGGAAACATTTTGTATAAATCAACCTCGCCCTTCTTAGAAGATCAAATCGACGAGACCACCGGTCGGTACGCCATTCAAGGCGTTTGTACACACTTTTGTCGGTGCCATCGTGTGTGTGAGAGAGATACAGAAAAGATTTGAAGCATTCGAAAAACACACTCGAGTCCTCACGTTTGCGGTCGAGCGGTTTCTGTATGGCAAAACGAAATCTTTGGCGGTTTTTGCTTTTCAGACACATCTCTGCGCGCTCAAGTGCCTTGTCATTTAATCCGTATGGGAAAACCGCCATCTCTTCCTCCTTGCTCCACTGCCTATTTCCCATGCGCTGACCTTTTTCGCGTTTTATGATTGCCCGCGCTATCGACGTGCTCGAGATGCAGCGATTCCGTCTCTGGATGCGACTTTTGAAAATATGTCGTGGCGTTTTGACGATTTTTTCACGCTTAATCTTTGATGGAGTTGATCTAATTGTAAGATAGATGTAATAAGTTTAAAGCGGAGGTTTTCCTTAAAAATGAACGTTTCTAATTTGTCTATCTGATTTTTATTTTTGGTACAATGGAGAATTATCGAGCAAAGTCTACAGTTGCAGGCATTAATTTGTGGAATCTTTCCATATTCTAAAATGAGAAAATTTGTACATTTCCAGTTTAAAAAAATAATTATTTCGACCACGGCTTCGACGTGTTAAAACGTCATCTCCTCTACCACTCTTTCCCTCCGTATATGTACAGCGCTACTCTCCCCAGTCTTTACCCTGAAGATGACGTTTTAACCATGGTACAGTCTGAAATTCTGATGGCATTCCTTTTATTTTTTCTTTGTCAGTAATTTTTACAGAGCGATGGATAAATTAACATGTACTTTGTAAATATTTCGACAAACATTGACGGAGGGGGCGCTGGAGTGCTCTCTCTCCCGGGGCGCCGAAATTCCTCGATTCACCCTTGTCTATCACCACTGATGATGGCTGTAACCAAAATAAATATCTGGGCTTCCCAACCTATTTTTGGCTTTTGGGAGAGTCATAGTTTATCAATTTGTTCTTAATTTTTGTTTATATTTTCTCCGCTAGCATTTTCTCTGAAGAATATTTCTCGGATAATTATATTACGCTCATTTGTATATTTCCTCATCGTTCATGCTTTATTCGCTGATGACGTGATTTTTAGATAACTCGGAATTTGGGAACGACAAAATTAAATAAAATACTTAGACATCTAATAATATACCATTGCTGGTCTTGGTAGAGGCGTGGATAACTTGCCTGTCTTCTAATACTTTGGGCATGGACCTCTGTGATTGCCTTTGTTACAGCTTAATACCCCCCTTGGGGGGCGCGATGGGTAGGTCGGGGGGTCGCAAAGGATTTCTCATGTATTTACTGCTCGTTTAAGCATCATAATCTTGAGGACTAAAATATGCAGCAGCCAAATTCTAGCCCTCTGTTGGCTAGGATGTATCGTTTGCGTCAATATTTTTCCTTAAGATGGTTTTATTTATTGTAATTGTATGTCCAGTAGGTATTGTTTATCAACTGTAATAAAACATGGTATAGAGGGGGGCGAGAAAATAGTTTTCTTTGTAATGTTTGGAAACCGCTGGCTTAATCAGCTCTTTGTACAGGTACTTCGATGTTCTGTTTAAGAGCTAATGAAAATGATAAACATCAGGGTAAGCACGGAGAAGATTATTATATTACCTATTTATGATAACCTCTTTGATTTCAGAATGTGCATCTAGGCGCAGTTGGTTTTTAAAAGATCGAGTAACTGGAGTGTAATTGCGAGAGAGTATCCGATGACTATGTCCCTATCATGGAGTAATCAATTTTAAAATGCTTGTTTATCAAGTTGTCTCTGGAGCGGTTTTACTACTCGTAAAACCGAATATTTACGCATGTTCG
The DNA here is from genome assembly GCA_028673005.1 of Tanypteryx hageni. NCBI lineage: Eukaryota > Metazoa > Arthropoda > Insecta > Odonata > Petaluridae > Tanypteryx > Tanypteryx hageni. The sequence continues at coordinate 119,837,028 of CM054114.1, read as the reverse complement.
TGCTTTTCCAATGTATGGTAATTTTATTTCAATTTCTTGGAGCCCTTTCTAATCCTTTTTTATGTCTAAGTGTATACCAAAGTGTCTTATTTAACAATTGAGTTCTTATATTTCTCTGTTTATCTTCTTTGAAAGCGATCTTTTGAGGAAATTTTTCATGATAATGTAGTCCAAGATTCAAGTACCTAACTTTTTAAAGTATGACGGGAGGTCTGATTCTATTTCCTACGTATTGAAAGAAAAATAGAACTTTTTCGTTTTCGAAAATTTTTCGTGAATTAATTTAGTGATGGATGCATTGAAAAATTCTTTCTACGAATATGGCAGAAATGTGAGCGCTACGGAATTACGTCGGTAGAAATGAAGATCCACTCATGAGACCTAAAAAATCTAAGACAATGCAATTCTGTAGTTCCGCCATATTTTTAAACAAAATTTCGTGTATGTCTACAGGTTTTTATATACAATTTTAAATGTATTTTTGAAATTAAATAATTAAAATGAGTGCATAATCGATTAATTCATCTGGCCAGGTTGAAAATTTGGATGCCTTCTTGATAATAAGAATATACCTATACTGTTCTTTAAACTCATTCTGAAAGTTAAAAGACATGAATTCTCAGTCAATGATAGTTTTAAGAAATTGAATTTATCGTTCACTCCATATGAACTGATCCTGCTTCTCTCGACGTCATCGTGGGTACTCTTAATCGTTTATTTCAAATTCCTCCGGCCATGACGGAAAACAATTAGAGGAGCAGGTGGGCGGTCACCATTTTTGTCTCTTCACTCGAAAGAACGTTACCGAATCTAAAGCTTCCCTCCCTCACCCAACCCCCTCACCTACGACTTATCAACGATTTCCTTCAGAAATGCAGAATTTTGAGTGACGAGGGCGAGTGTTTCCTGACGCGGTCACCCCTGCAAGACTTTTTCTCTCTCTCTGGGTCAAAGGGGCAGCCTTTTTCATTGAATGTGAGGCGGAAAAGCTGAGGGTCATCTCGTCGCCGATGGGGTGAAAAAAGGAGATCGAATCGGTCTGAAGGAGGGGGAGAGGAGTGAGTGAGGGAGGGAGGGCAGGAGAGAGAGAGAGCGAGAGAGGCAGAAAGAGTAGCGAAGAAACGAAAAATAAGCGCGAGTCACTTCCATCATGCAACAGAATGCGTCCCCTGTCACTCAAAAAGTCTTTCACACACGCACACAAAAAAGAATATACGGACAACAATGCGATCTTGATGGCGTCTGTTTGATGGGCAAACAGACCGAAGGGAAGGGTGCACGAGTAGCGTGCGTTCGACTTGCGTACACGACGTGTGATTCATATTCGTCTCGGAAGAGGACTCCCACGACGCTTCCGATTCTTCTTTTTTTTTCTCTTCTCATACTCCCATATAATTCCGTTATTGTCATTCCCAGTCCTTCCTTCTTTTGATGCTGTCTCCTTCCTCGTTCTCGGAGGTTCTCTTTTTGAACTTTGTCATTCCTCTTTTCATTTTGCTTCTTCCTCTTCGCTCTTCCCATGTTCTCATAAAGTTAAACCATGTCGATGAGCAATGTCAATTCAATTCAGAATTGTCGATCTTGTCTTATGGGTAAAACAAACTCAAAAAAGAGTACCCAAAAAAATGTTAAAAACAAATTCTTATCTCATGTATCCCCAATGGCCAAGAAAATTATGAAAAAAACATGTATATTTCGGCTACCAGAAAGGTATTCTCCGACATAGGATTCTAAAAGAATCTACCATCTATATCAGAGTTTTTAAAAGTTTTTTTTTCTGACTTACCCCTTTGCGATTTTTTTTATGCAGCCGCGTATCCTCTGATACATTTTAAAGTGACAATGAAATTAACAACACATCTATCAAAGTAGACAGCTCGTGCTTATGAGAGTGAATAATTAAAAATAACTTGTTTTTAGCGTGCTTTCCAAGCCTACCGCGCTTGACCTCTTCCGTTAAAACGAAGATCTCCCGATCTCCCCATTATTTACTTACTCTTAAGAGATACGCGAAAATACTGAAATGTTCTCAGTAAAACTGTGCTTACGTTTTATGAGGTTATTTGTGATCTTTTAATCTGAAAACGTGCGTGAAAGCCGAGGTTAGAAGAAATATTATAAGTGGCGTAACAATAGGGTGGCGTGGGTTGCCCTCGAATTTTTTCGATATTGAAAAAAATTAAGATATTTTTAGCGATTTTTCTTTCTTATCCTAATTTCTTATTGACTCCAGTTATTCATTATTTTTGGAGAGAGCAAATTAAAAAGCCTAACCTTTTCAACATATACCTTTTAATTGATTGATAAGCGCAACTTGGTAGACTTTACAATGGGTTTCAGTTTTAACTGAACAGATGTATTTGTTGGGTGAGGGGGAAGGGGGAGAGGGACCAGCGATAATATATTGCCACGGCCTCTTACGCTCCTACTTACGCCACTGAATCATATTATATACTTTAATGCTTTCTCGCACCACTTCAAAACTCTAGACCGATTCCCAGACGCACCCGTACCCCCGGTTGAAAGTCCTTCATCTAGATCCATCTTTTAGGCTGTTTTCCAAAGGAAACGTAGCCTTATGAAATGGTCCTGTCTGTGTGTATGTGTGTACTAACAACTTTTGTACCAATGGATCGATTTTCGTGAAACTCGGTATGAGACTCATGCTGCCAGGGCACACCTCCGAGCTATATTTTATTTGGCGAAGTTTGAAATCCCGAGTTCGATTCCAGGAAGGTCTTTCCCCTATTTGTTTTACATAGGAAATCTCAAATCTATCGTGCAGAGATGTTTTCTTTAACACATTAAAATATCGTAAAATTGTTATATCGGAGCGAGGTTTGTACTTTTCTAAGAGGAAAGGAATTTAGATTCTAATTCTTATCACCGAATTTGTATAATTTATCGTATTTTCTTGAATTTCTATTAAAACAGCGTTTTTGCACGAAGTGAACGCATATCGGGGAGGTCGTTTCCATCCGTCCGTCCGAATGTTAAAACTCGGAAGCAATCCAAAACATTTAACACACAAATTCAAACATTTTTATGGACATTTTGGCTATAAAAGTTTTAGTATTGTAATGTAAACCATAAAAACCTTATTTAGACTTGATTTTTACTCATATGCACCTCAGAATATACAGGTAACTTTCGATTTAAACTGTTATTTGGCCCGCCGAAGAATTGGCAACTTCCAATGCGGCCCGTTGAAGAATTCGCAACCACTGATGTGGCCCGCCATGTAGAAAAGTTGGGCACCACTGTCTTTATGCTATCAGCATTTTGTTTTTCATTCCCATTCCCACTCCGTGCAGTTGATTCACAGGGGAACGTTCTTAACACGGAATGAGGCCTGCAAATTTGGTACGGTTCCTTGATCCGGATCGCGAATTTAATGCAGTGAAACTCATAATTTGAGTTTGCAATCCCTGATCAAGATACTATTTACTAGATACTAAGAGAATTTACTGTTGGTGAATGCCACTGATTATGGCTGTCTGGTAGCCGAAATGTTCATTCGGTTAGTCGTAATCATTTTATGTCATTCGGAAGTACGTGTGATGCGTATTTATTTTTTCAATTTTCATTCTTACGTGCTTAACATTTCGAGTACGAACATTGTAAGTCGTAATTTTCGACCGAGGCTTAAGGAAACGATAAAAACATGATAAAAGACGTTTCGCGGAAAATTCCCGAAGCCTAAAAAAAAATGTTGGCCTCCGGACCCAATTAAGGTGAATTAGGGTCGTTGCGATATGACAGGAGATCAGGCGTGATTGATTTTCCACTCTATTTGTCCTTCAGCATCTCTTGGTCTTCACCTCACCTGGGGCGACGACACGGAAGAGGCTTCCGTTCACTTGTTAGCGACATTTCTTAAAAGAAAAGGTCTACACAGGTTATCCCTCTGTCTGAGTCTTTCCGTCCATGTAACTTGATGCGTGTGTGACTGTTATTGATAAATTTTCCGAAGATTTTGAGACGGTGATCTCTCGGAAAATTATTTGTTTCAATTGCGAGGTGAACGCCGATTTTATCTGAACTGTTGAAGTCACCAGTGAGTATGAACAACCTCTTCAGCCTTAGCAATGACGATAACAAGTGTCCTCTCAGAATTTTAACCCTTGAATCTAGCGTTGTAAGAAAGGCACCCTACCTATTCCTCAAAGAAGTTCGTTCATTATTATTTGTTCTTATATGCCAGACTTGTTCTTGAAGTTGACAATTTTTTAACTAGAGGAGTAGGTACACTTCTTTATTCGGTAGGCGAAAAAAAGTCACAGGAAAATACGTCAGAAAAAAGTCACGATTTTGGCTAGCAATAACAGTAACCGGAAAAAATTTAAGGAAAGAACTGAATCGGATATTAAGGGCGCTTTTTTAAATAAAAATATCACGATACATTATTATAATGTTAAACCGTATTTTTATTAGAAACTTGGCATCAAAAACAAAACGTAAAATTAATCAAAATATACCTCACCGCAGTTAAGCAGTTATAATATTATCTTTATCCCTTTCCGAAAGTAAATTGAACATTTTAACGCTTCAATTTTATTGTTGTAGAAGGAGAATATTCTTCTCCATCTCTCTCATCCTCCCTCTCTTCTTCCCATCTTCCATCCCATTCTCCTCCCTTTCTCCCTCCCATTCTCCCTCTCTCTCTCTCTCTCCTTCGCACTCTCCCCTCAAAAATGTACTAGCTATCTCTCACAGCGTGATATCGGTATAAACAAATCTTACACAAAGATTAGATATTTATTTGTTAAACATTAAACCAGATAACTTTTATGTGGCCAAAAATAATTTAACCGTCTGGAACATACTATAATGTGAATTATATATGCATATTTTACTTTTCAATCGACATAAAACATTTTTTCATTAAATTAAAATCTATACATTTAATTCTTCCGTTTTTAGTCAAAAGTAAAAACTTACTCGGCTTACGTCGAAAATGTACTCAAAATTTAAATTCAGCAATTTTAATCAATATACCTGACTTAGGAACACGCATTAACACAATATCAACATATCGATAAATAACGGAATATTTATTTATTTATTTTCTTTACCGCCATATTATTTATCGTTACCAAGGTATTGTTTAAACTTCAAAATGGCCTCGAATTTTCGTGAATATGTGGATAGATGCCATGTGAATTTATAATCTCATATCAGTATATCGCGCGCAATTACACGAAACCGGTAACAATGCAAACCACCTTGGCAACGAAAGATTTTCACTCAAATTTTCGGCTTAAAAACTAATTTGTGGACCGATTCGACGCGTATTCGAAAATCGACGACAGGAAAACAAAATTTCGTTCTCTTAGGCGTTCGTCGTTAAAAGTCTCGAATTCCTACGATAATTATAACTAATTTTAAAATATAAATGATTAATGTGCTGCACCCATCACCGTTGATGAAAATCAACTCTCCTGGAATCAAATCCATGACTTAAATGTTGATGGCGAACAGCTTAAAATATCTAAGTTGCGCTGCCAAGTTTGATCGGAAAAGAATGAAAAGAAAGTCTTTGACTTATCAGCGGTTTTCTCGTTCTCCCATATAACTCCATATAGCGTTGACACAACAATCAGAAATAGGCTATTATTACTATAAATAATGTTACTAATTCACTTTTTCAGAACAAAATAGATACTAAAAACTCTTAAAGCCGTTAAAAAAGTTTTAATTATGCATCTGACTGATTTTGAACAATATACCAACATCTGAGAGAGAATAATTAATCCTTTCTCGTGCGCGGGGCCATAATGCCCTACACTAGGGAGATGCCCGTTGAAATTTAACGGGAAAGTTTTTAAAATAAAATTTAGTGAATAGATGCGACGTGAAGATATTATCCAAGTCAATGGTAACCAATTAAACGGAACTGACAACAATGCGAATCGGTAAGAATACATGAAATCCTCGCGTTAAAAACTGATGTTGATCGATTTGACGCGTATTAAGAAATCGATGGCAGGAAAAACAACTTTTGTTCTTTTAAGCGTTCGTATTTTCAAGCCTTGAACTCCTACGATGATACTAAGTAATTTTAATATGCGAATGATTAATGTTCTACATTCAAATGTTGTTTACATTCGTTGCTAAGAAAATCATTTCCCTCTCCTTCCTCTAACTCTCTCCCTCCCTCCCTCCCTCTCTCTCGTATTAAAAGCATTCAAAGCATGCTTTCAACTAACAATAGAATTTTGAAGTTTAACAATGTAATGGGTTGGCAAGGCAACATCCCGTTAAAATGGAAAGATTTCCCCAAATTATGTGAATTAAACGTTTAACATGAGGAATTTCAAACTGTAGGCGAAAAACGATGAACAGAATAAGAAACTTCATAATTATTTATTTAAAATGGTTCAGATCTGAAGATCGTAGGTTAATCTTATAAATATTTGTGTGTGTGTGTTCTTTATACGTTTTTACACCGTTGAAGCTATCGAATTCAAAAGTTTCATGGGTCATCTTATGGATCAAAGGAAGAGCTTGGTCTAGGTTTGCAGACGGTGGGGTCTCTTATACCCCATGGAGTCAACAAAATACTATTTCCATCAAAATGCATGGGAAATGGTGTGGAAAAGCCCCAAAATGCCAGCAGCCCTTCACTGATGTGGATATAAATATACCTAAATATTAACTTACGATCACGGGAAATCGCTTATTTTACGCACGAAAAACTGAATATTTTAATTCTGTTCATGTTTTGTCGTATTAAATGTTAAATCGCTCGAAATTATCCTTTACCCGTAAAATTTATTAACATTTTCCAGGGGGCAACAAAGCTAAATTTCTTAATTGTTGTCCTCTTCAAAGGGGGATAGCCACATAAAGATTAATGCTAGGAAAATCAACGGCGTGGCGCACCGTAGAGGAAGAATAGCCAACGACAATATAAAGGGTACAAATGGATTCATGCCTAAATATAGTCTATGAATACTTTTAAGTGAGTCAAATGATTTTTAAGAAATATTAGAACATTGTTGTCTTTTACCATTACCATTGAAAGATTTAACGCAACATAAATCGATACATTTATATTTGTTCGGTAACCAAGATGTTGTATATTGTTTACGTTTTGGCTGATAGTATTGACATAATCCACATAATTTTATTGCTGCTTAAAAGACTTCGGTGCATCTATCCATGTGAATATTAAGTAAGACGTTAATGCGTAATTATATTAATGATAAAACTTTACAATACAATACATAAAATAGTAAATGTTAATGTAAACATCGCTTGCGTAATCTAGGAATGGGGAACATTTGGTAAACTTGGGCTACCCAACAGCGAAAGTAAGTAAATTTCAGAATCTATTGTATTAATTTTATTGTAATGTAACATCAAAAGTGATATATCAATAAAAATAATAAATAATAAAAATCTTTTATCACTTAAAAGAAAACTTTCCCGAGCGAATCCGGGCGTTTCATCTAGTTCTTTCTAATTTAGATCTCAAAAAGAATAAAAGCCTGCACGTCGAAAAGTCTATTTTACGTGTTATCTTATGGGAAATAGTCGAACACAGGACTTTTTTCGAGATTTTTTTCGTCATCACCTTAAAATATGCAAATTTAGCATTCCTGCCAAATTTAAAAAATATTTATCGATCTTTTATCGAGTTATTCGGATTTTTATAGCGTGACAGAGTGAGCCACAACGGGACAAAGTGAAAAGGGACAGAAGTAGGCTTTTATAGATTTTAGATTGCGTGTGGGAACTTTTTTCCTGTGATTTTTTTCCTACAATCCTTGATTCAGATTGAACCGTAAGACCTGAAGGACGCAGAGTTTTCGGAGGTGCAAGAACCCATTAGCCTCTTTACAATCCAATAGCGTCCTTTATTCTGCCTTCCTATATATTAGGAAAAGAAAAATTTTTTCTACGACACAAAAAAATTAATTTATTAATAGCGCGAATTTTAGAAAATTACAAGTTCCATGTTTTATTATTTTCTGGGTGTAGTCAATCCTTGTCTAATACGGATTTCCCTAACACGCACTTAATTACACACGGTAAAAATCAATGTGGCGTTTTTTACTCAACACGTATAAAATTTAATTAGTATACTCGGTCCTGATTTGGGCGCGCACCGCACTTTATGTGACGTGAGAAAACTCGTACCTTGTAAAAACACCTCATTTTTTCCATAAATTTGCGCAACGCGGTTATCCTCACTGGGCCTTCACCAAGAACACTCGTGTTGCGGAGGGGACTGCTTTAGTTCGTATATAACATGCAGGGCCTGCCAAAAGGGGTGTGGCGGGTGCATGGCATCCGGACCTCCAAATATTGCAGGTCCCTGAAGTTTGTAGATCTTAACCATTATAGTATCGGGATTAAACTTTGCATAAACTTATACTACAAACACTTATATGAGAGAAAGGAGACTACGGTGAAAAATTGAAATTTACGGTTAAAAAATTTTTTTAATTCTTTAAAACAAGCTCCTAAACTGTCTGAATCTCCCCAAAAAAATACGTTGCACAACCTTTCTCATATACGTATACACGGTTGGTCGACTGTGTACGCTTATAAAAGAAAAACGCTTATATATCAAAGTTAACCGTAGTTGAGCGTATATTTTAATGCCAATGGTCGATATTTAATAATTTTTTGGGACATATGGCTTAGTTATTATTATTTGTGACATCAAGCTGTACGATTGGATGGATTTTTATCAAAATTATTGTAGTCATTTTTGAGTAAATCGAATTTTGTTTCGAAATATCCAAGAATAAAGTAGCCTTAATTGTTGCGCAATATCGTTCATTTCTTCAGAGTGTCTATTATGAATGATATTATACACAAATATAAAATATCAGATTTAGTTAAACCGTTTAGGCTGTAATACAGTGGTTCCCAAACTGGGGGACGTGAGGTGCTTCCAGGGGGGCGTGAGGCTATGAAAAAAAATTAATGCGAAATTCAGTTGAAAAACGCCTTTTTTAGCCGAATTTAATCATTTCTTTCGTTAGCACTCGTCAGAATTGTTAATCCAGATGTTTAAAATATTGTAGTATATTTCAGTATTTGTCAGAATTATTCATCGCCAAAGATAGAAATTCTTTCTGTGCAATGCATTATATTTTTGCATCTGATATATGGGTAAATAATTATGAGTTAATTGATCATTAACAATAATATAAATCTGTTACAAAATATGAAATAAATGTTACAAATAAAATGCATATAAACAATAATATAAGTATTTGTGCAAACGGTTACGTTTATTTCAATCAAATAACAGAAGGGGGCGTAAGGGATTCGTGATAACCAAAGGGCGTAATGTCAAAAAGTTTGGGAAACTGCTGTAATAAGATTTTGAGTGAATCGCGGCGGAGGTGTGACGTCATAAGGCTTAGGTAAGGTAGCTTAGCGTACATTGTAATCACTGGACGCCATATAGTGATTTTAAGAGATATATGGCTTACGTAGTATAATTTGTGACATCAGGCTCTATAATTGGATTGATTTGAATCAAATTCTCTTGAGCCATTTTTGAGTAAATCAATTTTTTCTAAAAATCGCCAAGAATAAACTACCCTTTATTTTTGTGCAATATCATTTTTATCATAAAAGAGTTTGAAAAAGATGATATATTGCGTAAATATGAGATATCATAGATTTTATTTACGAATTTCGCTCCTAGAACAGCGAATAAACCGACAGACTGACAGACATACACAGACAGACTGACAGACGGTATGGCGAAAACCAGTTTTATGGACTCAGGGACACCTAAAACGTGTATTTTCATCAAAATCTCGAAGTCGAATTTATTCATGATTACAATACTTTCTCAATATACTACGTAGTATATGAGAAAGTAAAAATTAGAGGCAAACAGTTAAAATATATCCAGTTTTCGGAAAAATTTGTTTCACGCCAAGGACATGATATCTCAAAAAATGTCTGATGGTTTATGCGTCTCACTACAACGACAGGAACCAAAGAGACTAAATTCAAACGCGCGCGCTCACACGCACACACTCAAACTCAATAGCACAGATCTCTAAAAAAAATTTTAACGAATGAAGTTACTCTATACACGTATTTCAAGAGCGAAGCTCTCATCATCAGTAGATAGCAGTGAATGCTGATACTTAAAACGCCGTCTGTTTCATGCACAAACTAAGGGCACGTCTATTATGCGAGTGAATGTGTCGCTTACTTTTAAAACGCTGGAATTAGCTTTCAGCGCATCAGCTATTTAACATGGATTTTACATGCCTTCGCGTTAAAAGGGTTGACAAGACACGCACGATTTCCGTGGCACAGCTTTTCCTCCTGAAACTAAACAATGCGCTTGCGTCTCGGGAGGGAGAGTGTGTGTGGAAAGGGGCCGGGGAGGTAGATGAAGGAGACTGACCATCATGGAATGGAAGTCCCGCTCCCGAATCGATAAAGCCGCCATTCCTTTCCCCTTCGCCAAAAATCTAACCCTCTTTCCTTCCCGAACCACCCCCTTTTTCCAGCCTTCCCATCGGAAGTTCGAACGTCTGAGGCAATTAAAAGGTCGTTTCCTCTCCTAACCCGTCTGTCTTGCGAGCGATAAAGAAACGAAGTCTCTCCTGACCGGAAGAAAACGCGTGACCGGCAACAGCGGAAATAACGTCCGAGGTCGAGCTTTTTTTATTTTCATCCCGTACGGTTTGACCCCTCTTAAGCTCATTCGTCCGAGTAAATCGTTGCGTGCGTGAAAGATGATTAGCATGTCCCGAACCTGATGCGCAAATGTCGATCTGAATCAAAGAAGCACGGCGAAACTTACGCGAATAAAAGACGGGGTTGGTTTTCATCGAGGCCTGGCGTATTTTCAAAATCGGCCAAATAATTTATCGCACCAAGGAATTTAAATGTCCCCGTAGTTATTATTTTAACGGGAGTTTTCGAGATCAAATTGGGAAATGTTTTTAGAAGGCTAGGGATAACATTAGGATGGATTTAACAACGTCGGAGAATTGATATTTTCAAATGGACGTTATGCAATTTTGGGTCCCAATGATTTTTAGCCTACTTTCCAGAATGGAAATAGGCTTATAGTTTTGTCGCTGTGTCTGTCTGTCTGTCCGTCCTCCCTATTAACTTTTGAACCAATAGACCGATTTTCATGAAACTCGGTGGAAATCTTTTGCTACATGTGCCGAGCTCCCTAGGGATAGTTTTTGTTGCGAAGATTGAAGTCAAGGGTTCGATTCCAGGAACTATCCTTCCCATTTGATTTACACGGGAAATTTGAAATCCATCGTGCAGGGTAATTTTCAATTTTCTCTTGCCCATTAAAATATCTTAGAATTGTAATATCGGAGCGAGTTTTATACTATTCTCTGAGAAAAGGAATGAAGATCCTAATTTTTATCGTAGCATTTTGCTTGTCGATTGTATTTCATAGAATTTCGCGTAAATACTGGCGATTTTGCCGTTTTTATCACTCATTACGAGAGTGTTGCCATAGCAACATCTATTGTTGGACTCAGATTCGGTATATTCTAAAACCGCATAAATACGCGTGATCAATTTAATATTCCGTTCGAATGTATTTTTTGTATTTTATAACGCTAAATTATGAAATTTGGGAAAACAAAGAGCTACATATCCGCATTAATTTTAAAGCTATTAAAGCCAATATAATTATTAAATAAATGATTAGATGGAAAGTAGGGATCATAAGTTCTGTTTGGATCATCTTGTTTGACTTATTTTTCTATTTTCATCGCTTATCGAATATACAATACTTGAAGTGATTGGTTATCTAGATGAAATTGTTTGTAGGAATTTACTAAAGTTTAATCAAAGTATTGTACGCAAGTGCAAAGAATTGAATAAACTACGGTAAATCACACGCTTGCGAACATAGACACATATGCACTTAGTATAGCATAAAGTGGGCATCTCGCTTCGTCGTTCTCCGGATTCATCACACTACTTTTGTAATATGTATGTTCTATGTACATATGTACTTGTCTTTATTGTCGACTTTTCACGCGCTCTAGTGAATGACCACTGCGGATCGGGGGACGCGAATGCGTGAAATTCGCCATCTTCGAACATTGGAAATTTCTGCTCGAATGAGTGAATCCTAAAATCGAGGGACCTGGAGTAACGCAATGGAAATGAAATTAATCTGCTTTTTGATACAATGTCACAAACCAGTTTCCTCTTTTTCATACTACGCGTTACAATGTTAGCACTTAGGTTAGGCGGTTTATTGCAAAGTTAGAGTTTCTTTGCTATTAAGAAATTACATCGATATTCTCGCCAGTTCAGTGATGTCCATTTCCAGTCAAGACTTATCGACTTGTAAATGACGTTCAACGTAGACGAGACAGCGTCGCAGCAGCCAAAGACCGATTTACCTTCTCCAATGTGCTAACGCTTCGGGGGACTGCATGATGAAGTCTATGATTGTATACAGGGCTTTACACCCTCGGACATTGAAGGAGAAAAACATTGAACATGGTCTACTGGTGTTTTCGAGAGCTAACCAAAAAGACTGGGTTCCAAGTGCGCTGCTTTTAGAATGTTTTAACAAGTAGGTAGAGTTGGTAGATGGGTGGTTAGCGTGTCTGGTTAGCGTGTCTGGTTAGCGTGTCTGGTTCCCATTGCTAGGGTCGCGGGTTCGAATCCTGCCGAGGGCATGGTTGTATATGTTCGTCTTTGTTAGTGTTATTACGCTCATTGTAAAAGGCCGTTAACAGCTTTTTATGAGCTAATATAAATAAATAAATAAAACCATCACCATCGTCACCGCTTTTCTCGTCATCATAGGCTTTTTTACGCAGGTGACTTCAATACCTTCATTTACCTTTTTAATGTATGATTATGCTGAGCGTAACGGTACGCTCGGTATGGGATTCGTTTTGTAGCGCACACCAAATTTAATGCACGCTTTTTTTTGCCTTTTACGTGATTCAATAAATATTTTTCGGTATATTCATTGTTAATCATGGTTTACCCGGAATTATCTCGGCAAACTTGCTCTATGGCTACGGCAGATTTAAGTGCCCTATTGCATTGGTTCTAAACCACTTTTAGCCTACCATTTCATCAATTATGTTGTCAAAATAATGGAGAGCCGAGAACCTAACCCCCTTTCACTCATAAGGCCTTTGCTTCCATTTCCGCGGATTCCAAACTCACTGTTTTCTGGAACGTATCCCCCGCGAATTTGGGGGGTTTACTGTATATATAAACGGTGGCGCAAAAATGTCGTTTTTTTAAGGAAAATGGTAGTTTTTTAATAAAAAATAGTTACCGTTAAAATTAATTTTTAGTAGAAACCTTATTATTTAAAAATCTGGTGGCATAAATGTTTATTAACGGAACATAAAACAATACCATAATGGAATAGGTATCAAATGTGTAATTTAGAACTTGATATAATCACATGTAATTACACATAACATGAACGATCAACTATCACAGATTTTTATAAAATCACGAAATCAAATAGTTTTATTAAATATATGGAAAAAATATTCAAAAATAATTTTTCTCGCTCTTTTTGCTGCTAATTCTTGACAGATATTATCAGTGTTTTTTTGTAAAACAAGAGGTGCCGGTACTCATATCTTGATAAATTTTAAAATGCCTCTCGCACTCCTAATTTCTTCCTGCGCCCCTCCCCGTCTCTATTGAATGTTTTTTTTGCTCTGCAAAAAACGCGCCGGTACGCCATACCGGCGCGTACCGTCACAAAAAACACTGGATATTATCAAAATTTTAAGTTTTTGCTATGTAATTTTTTATTGATAACATTGCAAGGGAAGTGAATCTTTTTTTTTAAATTAATTAATTTTTTATAATTCTAAGTTTCGAAAATCAGCATTTTGCGGATGCAACTCTAACAGGTGTAGTGAGTAGTATTCTTAAAGCCATTGTTAAGTTTGGGTAAATTTGCAGAAATTTACAATAAAAGGAACTTTCAGGCGTATTTTTAATTTAATAGAATTGGTCATATCGGGAAAAAGGACAAAAAATAAGTGAAAAATATGTTTGTGTTAAGATAGAGCGTCAGAGAAGAGAAGGATAAGCGTTCTCACGTATGAGGGTTCTGGTTCTGTTTATGCTGCGTCTAAATTTCACACACAATGAGAGTCTTACCCACATTCGTGGTGGAGAGGGGGATTCGGGAATGAACCGGGAGAGAGAGACTGGCTGCTGCTACTGTTCTGAGATTAACAGCACGCTACACCAGGGGTCGTAAACCTTTTACCGACCATGAGTCACAATTAATATAAAAAGTATCTAGCGAGCCACCAACGAAATATACGAAAGCTAGTACATTACAAATAATACAGTGGAACCCCAACATACAAACCTAATGCATACCATGCAATATGTTCGTAAGCTGAACGTTCGTAAGTTGAATTGGTTTTTCCATTAGAAATAGAGTTAATTTTGTTAATGCGTTCGTGAATCATTATCAAAAATCAATTTCCAAGTATAAAGAGGGTAAAATATTGCGCTATCAATACATGGAAATCAAGACTTGTGCGGGGCCCATAATAAAGCGCGGGGCCCTGTTCCAGGGAACCGATTGAATTGAACATGCCTCAGGTCGACCCTGGAACTCGGTTACGGTCGACTTGAGAACAACATATCCCAAAAGTGACAAAGTAGTTTAGGATATAACTACTGTGTCGCTGAAGGCGTCACTTTGAGTATAGCCATTACAACTGTGTACGTATAAGCGTATAACTTTTCCACACGTATTTAAATCTGGGTTCGGCAACCTATTCTGCACGGTGGGCCACATTCGCAGCTGTGAATGCTTTGGAGGGCAATGGAAGTGGAGAAAGCTTCGACGGGCCGGATGAGTGAATAAGTCAAAATTTATCGAGGTTTTTGGTCTCATATAAGCAAAAATCAAGTCTGCATGATTTGCTAGCGTTAAAACTTCACCAGAAAAGGTTTTGAGACCATCATTTACTGAAAAAATATGAAATTGCCCATGTTAAATTTTCTCTATCACTTTTTAACTACAGCTTCGGGGACCGCATGCGGCCTGCGGGCCATACATAGGGTTGCGACACCTGCTTTAAATTATTGCTACCTTTTCCAGAAATACCGCCCCAATAAATAAAATAGAAAAGGAAATTTTAAAATAAAATTCGCCCGTGTTCAACGCGAGTTTCCCCCTCTAGGATTTGATTAAACAAATAGTCAATTTGCCCAATGCGTATAAAATTTAATTTTTCCTGAATTGGGCGCCCATCGCATTTTACTTACCTATGTTTGTGGCGTGAGATAGCTCACAGCATAACGAACCCGTGATTTTTTCCATAAGACATTAAACTTGCGCAACGCGGTTTGGCTCAACGCGGTTTTGCTCAACGCGGTTTTGCTCAACGCGGCCATTTCCAAGAACGCAACCACCGCTCTGCGCATCGGTCAACCGCCAAATCATTTTATCTGCTAGATTAATCTATGCTGAAGATTTTGTTACCAATAATAGTGCAGCTCTTCGGTAAGTCAATTGCTTTGCCTTGTAGTCGTTCTCCATCAGCTCTCTTAGGTCAAACCTCCAAGGTAAGCGTTTGGAAAAGAAAGAAAATAACACGTTTTTCCGCGCAATAAGCTGAGAAGAAACAGACGAATTTCCATTTAAATGGATTTCTTTTAGGAAGAGCCTGCCGCCGAAGTAATTTCTTTTCCAGCCTTCCCCTCGCGTGCATAAGCGATCGTACGCGCGCGTGCGTCGAGTGACTTTCCGCTGCTCTGTTCTCTCACGCACGTATTGGGCCCAAGGACCAGAAACGTCAAATTAAAAGATGAAAAATGGGAACATTTTCATCGAATCATTAAAAAAATGTTCGATCAGACATTCTCAATCACTCTATTTATCCTTTGTCTAGAAATTTTGAATTAAAATCATCTGCATTAAATTAGTAAAATATAATGTCCAATGAGTAACAGGTAAAGCCGATCATTTCAAAGGGTCTCTTTTCCCAAAGACAATAAGAAAACGCAAGGGAGAGAGAATTAGAAACAGGTCGATAGTAATCGCCGCTTGCCACACGCTACCAATTTTGGCGTCTTTGAGGTTGACATGTTGAACCATTATTATCTGTAAGTCCAATCAAATTAATTATAATCGGCGATTACACGCACTTGTATGAAAATTCTAATTATTAGGATCTATGGAAATTTTAGAGAGAAGAAATTTTTCTCGATCAATCATTGTCAAAAGTTAGGTATTTTTAAAATTTAGAGAAAGACTTGATCGAACAAGTCCTCTTTGGAAGCCGTAACATAAAAAATGTGTCTTTTACAATAAATATATGTACCTACTATACTAAATATAAATTCTAAAATAATAACTACATATTTCACATTCCAACATTGATGTTGGATATATTTGTAGCCGACATGCGCATCTGGTTTTCCCAAACTTTTCTTGGCTATTGGAGCTATATAATTCATCTACCAGTGAATTTCCCATGATGTCGGATACTTTGTAATTAAAACGCGCTAACGGTTTACTTTAACTGTAAAGGTTTACCTTAATCATTTGTTTAACATAAATTTTAAAGCATCCTAAGCCAACCTACTCGAGCTTTTCGGCAATAGTTTCGTACAAGCAAGGGCTGAAATTAATATTACTAAGCCTACTCGAGCGAAAAATAATCTTTATATAGGTAGTTCGACTTCCGACCCGAGGATAGAGGATTTTTTAAAGTTTTCATGGTTCACCTGATTCTTCAATTTTACGACATTCGATGTGCCAAACTAAATCTAAATCACTCGATCACAACCTACGTTTTACTCCATTCTCATAAACATTCACTCGAAAACAACCATCCAGAAGAGATGAACTTGGTTGGCCCCGAGGCCGTTCACGTAAATTTCATCACCCCATGGAAAATATGGGAGCGCAGTACGTTCTAAAGTGTTATCTTAATTAGCCGGTAATGGGTACGCCCATCCAATCCTCTAAAACCTTGTCTACAGATAAACTCACACTTTGGTCTAAGAAAACCATTAGAAATTCACTTAAGCGGACGCAGAGAGAGAGAGAGAGCTACTTCGACCCGTCTTCCAAACTCACGCGACCTTCTTTCATTAAAAAAAAAGAAGTAGTGTAGATAGGAAAATGGGCAGAGCGTCTTTTTATGTTGTCCATACGTACTATAGGGGAAAGTAATGTTTAAACAATGACTTGGCCAGTCAAATTAGACTTTTTTTGACGGTTAGAGGAAATAATTCATAAGGTTTTGAAACTTGGCATATTTGTCCGTTAGGGCAACCTAACTAACATATCAAAAGTTGACATGTCTGACGTGTACGCGTCGGCCGTTTTGGCGCCGAAATGGCCACTGGAGCACGACCCGCGACTGGCCTTTCGCGAATAACTCGGAAACGGTCAAATATACGGCGAAACTGTACGTAAACAACTTGTAGAGAGTAACATTTCCTACAAGAAAGTTTTTGTAGTTTTTTTGCTACTGCGATGGTATAGCAGAAAGTGAGCGTGTTTTGCAGGGCTACCACAATATAAGGAAAATATTTTTTTATTTCAAATTATACGATTATACTACGGCGAATTTGGCGAAAAGCACTCTGTACCACGAGAAATTCGTGTACATCCTTACTTGTTTTTTTAACGACCTGCTGATCTTGCCTACGCGCTACTCCTTTCTTGATCCCAGCCGTGTTAAGTATACTGGATTCTTGACTGATCGTACCGAATTCTCGATTCCTTTTCGAAAATTCGTCAGCTCAAATAAATTGCTTTACTACCCGATATAGATGACGAACTTTTTTTTCTGCAATATCGTTACTAAATAATCACCCATAAGATGAGAAAAACCTTTTCATTTGGCGTATTGAAAGATAATCGATTCAATTTCAGAATGTAACCATGAGCAAGTTTCTGTATTTAAATTTCATGAAGTTTCTTTCCACTCAAAACAGGGGTTAAGACGTAAAAACTTAAGCGATAAGTTTTAACTTGAACAACGCGAAGACTAATTAGGCTGGCACTAAGTTAATACGATCAAGAGGAAATGTTTTGTTCAGCGAGTATTTAAATGTGCCCGAAATGACTTTGTCGGGAGGGTTCGTGTCTTTTTTTTCCTCAGCACCGCACGCTCGGTTGCGTGCGCCATTTTGAAATAAATCATCCGTTTGAAAAGTAATAAAAATTAACATTTTGTCACGGACCGGGCTGATCTATGAAAATAGGGCCAAGGAGGGAAAAAATAAGAAAAGCAATTTTTTTATACGATCCCTTGTGTCGTTGGTAATATACCGTTTGGTTATAAGGCCGCGTGTTCGATCCTCGACGTTTGAGTTATACAGACGAGTTTTATGGTTGATTAATAAATTACACAAAGAAAGGGGTTCCGGGGATCGTGACCTAGCTATTATAGGTACGAACCGAATTAAAAAATTAAGAAGTTATTCAGGAAAATTGAAAAATTATCACTAAAATAATTACAGAAAATCTTCTTAGCTAATATGTGATATATTGTGCCGTACTACGAGTTAGACGTAACAGTCTCAATCTCGCCTAAATAAAGACGACGTATATCTGTTTTAACAGACTTGACATGCTGTTTTAGGCGGCGATTTATTTTCAAAGATAGCTCACAAGATAAAATCAATAATATCCGCAAATTACATGCATGACAACGATCACAGACATTATGCGAAAGACATATGAATATAAAATTCGATTTTGATAAACCATTCCTATTACAAGTTGTTGCCATCTATGTTAATTCAGGGATAATTGATTCTACTTCGAATAACCGTGGATGTGACTACTATTTCGTAATTAAAATGATTTACCTATTGTCTTTATTCCAAAAATGAATTGTTGAACTAACCTTATGAATGAAATCTTGTTGATGATTAAGGAAACTCCAACAGTCGTAAAACGATGCAGAAAACTAGAAGTGTACTCTTTTCACAAAACAGCCATCCTCAGTGGTAATCTGCCGATCGTTGATTCTGAAGAATAAAAATATTCTTTATGCGACACTGATAATGGAATTAAACGTAATTAAGCGTTTCATGAAAGCAATAATCCGAATGTAATCCGATTTCTGCTACGACGTAGCCGTCCTCAGTGGCAATCCGACAACCATTGATTCTGAAAAAGAGATTCTTTATCATAGCATAATATATAATATACGATATTATATATTTATATAATATATTTATGTTGGAATCAATACCAATTAAGTGTTTTACGATCTGAATGAGATGATTTAACATCGTGGAACACGGAAGAACAGAGGTGGCGAAAAGATGCGCCATCTTCCTTTTCGACAGACACGACCCTAATACGAAACGGGAGAGGAGTAAAGGAAAGGAATCATAAATCTCCGTTTTTTTAGCTTCCTCTCTCTCTAACCCCGTCATTCCCCGATCCGTCGCACCCCTTCGCAAGTCGCGTGGCCTCTTGTGTCTTTTCCTCCGCAGATGCTGATCACCGTCGCATTGTCCGATGACCGCAGCTCGCCCCTTCCTCCCGGAGAGGAAAAGGGATGGAGCTGTTAAAAAACACGACGAAAAAGGCTTTAACCTCCCCTCCCCCTTTTTACGACCGAACGGAGGATAGCTCGGACAATTTTTTCCTTTCTCTCTCTCTACCTCCATTACCTTCCGCGCGTTTTTTCTTCCTTAAAAAAAAACAGCCGTGATAAAGAGGGGAGTGAGGTAGGGGGGGAGGGCAGTAGGTAAGGGGTACCTACTCTTTCTTTTTCGCGTGCGTACGGTCTCTTGCCTTTTTTAAAAAAACCACCCCTCCACGCGCGCGGTCTTACAATGGGGCACGCGGAGTGGTAGCGTAGGAATAGGGAGTTGGAGAGAGAAGGAGACTGGAGGAAGGAGGAGTTTTTTTACTGTCCCTGTTGACACTACGGGTGTCATGGTGGAGTGTCGTGCGCCTCCTTCCCCGTTCTTCTCTCTCCGACTTCCCTCCTCTCTCTCTCTCTCTCTCTCTCTCTCTCCTTCCTCCTTTTCCAGAGCCCGTAAGCATGTGAGCAGGTGGGAGACTACGGTGAGCACCGTAAGGGTGGGAGAGGACTCACGAGAGGGAATGACACCTCTATAAAAAAGCAAAAAAAGGAAAGAGGAGGAAGGGAGAGAGAACCGTAAGGGTTTGTTGAGGGAGAAGAGGGTGAGGGTTTTTTTAATGGGGGTTGTTTTTTTGCACGGGCCGGCAGCGGGCAGGGTGTTTTTTCCCCTACTACCTTCCCGTTCCCTTACTCCCCATCCATCCCTCCCCTCTTCCCCATCTCTCCTTTACGCACTCTCTCTCATTCAAACCCCGCCATCATTTCTTCCTCCTCGTTGATCTCCCTCTTTCCCCTCTCCCAGCCTCTACTACGATGCCCCCCTCCCCTCTCAGAACTACTCATCCTTCCCTCCATAACCCTCCGTCTTCTTACTTGCGTTGGCTGCGGAGAGAAAGAAGGTAGGGGAAGCGAGAGAAAGAGTTTGCGGGGGAGTAGTAGTGTGGGAGGATCCCAGCAGAGGGGGTGTGTGCGAGAGAGAGGGGAGAGGGAGAGGAAGAAGGTAAAAGGACCCTCAGTCTGATCGCAACCACTGTGTCGGAAGGTAGGGTGTTCTCTCGGCCCCTGCTATTCGGTTTTACGAGAAAGGGGAGAGAGACTCGGGGTTGTTGTTTTGCCTTTCCCCCGTCGGGAGTATCCCAAGTTGCCGTTCTGTCTCCTGCACTCTATTCACCCGCATCTACGCTCGCTTTAAACGGGAGGCAGTACTTTTCACTTTCACGTGGGCGAGTCCCCTTCGACGACCCGGGTGATGACACGTGGGCGCCTCGCCGAAGGGGGACGGACTTCGCGACTCTACCGCTATCTCTTTATTGCACCCTCGGAATATCCTGAAAAGGACGCCCTGAGACAAGCGAGACGGATCCTAGCGTCGCAGACCGAGTGAGGAGAAAAAAGGCTTCTTTTGTAAGAAAAAGAAAAGTGATCAACGCCTTTGGTGAGGCGTTTTATCAAATACCCTTCGGGGGCTGCGTAGCCCCCGCTGAGAAGGAGAAGAGGAAAATTATCGTTTGTGTTTTTGATGCTCGCCTGATTGGAGGACGAGGAAGGAAGGACGGAAGAGGTTATGGCATTGTCCTTCATGTTGGATTCAGTACCAGCCACAGGTAAATGAATTTTCTCATACATTTATTCTGCTAAGTCTGAAAAATAGTTTCCAAGTCGTCCATTTACCACTTGGTTCGATCAGAATACTCAAAAATTCGAGTGGGTGAAATGGATCGAAGTTTTTGAACTATCGTGCGGTTGAGAGAGCTTATCTAAACTGATCGATTTGCCCTATTTTTCGTGTTATTTATTTCGCCTATGGCTCCAAATAACTGTGGTATTCTCACTTTTGCGTGGGAATTATTGAAGCGATAAGGACGAACGCCGGACGTTCCGCGTGTCAGCGAACCCGCGACCTTGCGAGTTCCGATATATGTAAATAATTAGCGTCGTTAAGCTGCTTTGTTTAAGACCCAATGTTTATGGAACCGGGTTCGAATCCTTTTGTTTTCTCGCATGTCTACGTAGTGACACATTTAATGTAACACATAAACGCTTTAGGTCACTGATAATTTACAGTGGTTTACATCTGCATTTACATATCGACTTGTATCCTTAAAATTAATCTTGACGGGGAATTACCAATGTGGCTCTGCGCGTCTCTGTGATAAACAATTCTTGGTAGTCGAGGATTGTTTCCCCGACTCGAGAGGTAAGCAAAAGTCCCACATCTTGAGAGCTTTCGCATATTTTGGACGCCCGCGGCTATTATCGGCTTGTGTGAATGCAACTGTATTTGCGAAAATTCTGGAATTCTGATCTATATTTACTCCTCGATGTAATTTAAACCGATAATCATTGTATGTGCAAACCGATTTATTATTGACATTCACTTGTCTATTATAAAGCGTGTCATTCAAACCATTATAGCGCTGCTCTGATTTGTGAAGAATTAACTCCGGATTAATCGTCTACGCATACACATCCGTTTATTTGCGAAAAGTTTTTGTAGTACGTACTATTATTAGTGGCTTATGCTTACCTTAATGATGAATGTTGTCTTCAATTTAATGTGACAAATGAATATAATTTACCTCCTAGCGTGTATTTAATTTAGCATTTTGTATGTCGAATTGCATCATTGTTAATATAAAAAATCCTTTTATTCTGTTAAAGCCTTCATATTTTTCATCTCTCTTTACAGTCAAATTATTTCCTTTCTAAAATAGAAATTTATTTGTATACATTTATCCGAACTTTCCATGGGAAGTTATCTTTTTATCCCAGTTCTCCATGTTTACTATCATAAGTAGCATCCTGAATAATGGTTTGAACAAATATTAGATAAGTTTTAAATACTATTTATACAACTAGTAAGCCGTATAAAATGTTAAATAAATTTTTTCGTGCTTTGTTTTCGGGCATATAATTAAGAAATCGTTAGGTTAAATCAGCAAGCCTATTATGATGTTAATTATAATACAAGTTTTTACAGTTGCCATCTCTTAAAACTTTTAGTTTCCGTAGAATTTAACATAGACGTACTCTCATACATAGAAGAGGACAGCAGTCCTTATTGCGTCATTATTACACATTATTCTTATCCCCGATATATGTCGACTCCATTGTATGGTAATCTGATTACCAAGTGCTGTCAGTAATCGTGCACAACCTCCATTATTATTGGATGTAACAATGTAAAAATTTTAAACGCATCACTCCAAACCTTAAAATCTGAGAAATGCGCATCATTTCGAAGCGTATAAACCGAATGCTTTAAAGGTGTGAATTAAAATCTTGGCTATAAGTAGAAATATCCCAGTTTTCATTGGGAAACATGACAAAAAACCTTCCAGGTGAATAATACATGTTATGACTATAAATATCAATAAATTAGACAATTTAATAAAAAGTATCCCGATGTGATTTTAACGACCGGCAGGACTGCCTCGCGATGAAAACGCTGATTAGAACGCGTTGAAAAACTCGTTCTTTCCGTTTTTAGATTTCTTGCTCGTGACAAAAGGGCTTGGAATGTCCGCTAACGTGCCGAACCTGTTGGAGCCTAACACGGCAGATTGCGGTCTTTTCGAAAGGGGTGTACGGATTGCATCGTGCGTCCTGTATTGTACATTTATATCCGTCAGTGACTGAAAGAGAATGTTCGTTTATCGTCACCATAATCGGCAAGTGCGTGGATAAGAAAGCGTGCGTGACGATGAATTCATAGAAAGGATTCCATCAGAGTCACGACAGAAAACCACGATGATTGATCGAAGACGCGATGAGACGTTCGATTTATATCAATGCAGCAAAATATAATTTCAGTCAAGTCCTTTTTGAGGTACTCAAGTGCTACATATAAAATTTGATTTGCGTCTCCGAGGGCAATGCGGCGGCCGTGGGTATGAGGGGGCACCAACGCATCCTTCCGCGTTCCCCACTTGCCGAACTCCAGCTTCGTACAGTACATAGACGTTCGCTGGATTAGTTGGATAGGATTGTTTTAGGTACTTACTGGTTGTGAAGTCAGTCTTGACCAATCTCCAGTTAACTGAAAACCGCAGTTTGTCTATAATGTATTATAAGTATATGCATAGAAAAGCTAAGTTTTGCATAATAAACCTAATTAGTTATAGGCGTAATGGCAATAGTTGATGCAGTCGCTGTTTTGTTGACATCCTTTTGTATTAATATTAGGGTGTTTTTGGATGGCGTGCAAATTAGCACGAAGTTTTTTCGTATTTACCAATGGCCATCCAGAAATTCTGGTCTTATGAACTAAATACATTGCCGCCCTCTCGTAAATTGACCGTTCTTCGAAATAATTTCTGTGATATGAATTGGGAAACAAAAACTTCCCATTACCGATTGTCTTAATTCTTCGAATTCATAACTTTGCTAATCAAACATGGCACTCGAAAATGCCCGTCGCCGTTTCTTTGGAACGTTATTAACCATTTTTTTCCCTAAATCGCCATAATTCAGAGTGAATTGGATAATTTTTTGTTTCAAATACTCCAACTACATTTAATCAACTTTAGGCTTTCGCAATTATTCAAAATAAAAGGTTAATGTTCTTGAAGGCGTTAACCAGCTTTTTTCACCTGTCAACTTAAATAATGTGTGAGTACGCATCCTTCCAAGACAACTCCTTTACGAAATTGCTATTGATCAGACATACAAAGAATTTTATCTCATCTTCTTCTCATATTCTTTCCTATAATTTAACATGATAAACCGCGATAAAGCATAATTTAACTCTGTCGTTCAGTGCGTAGTCCCAATATATTATTGTTAATGTATCATTATTCAAGGCGTTACTACTGGATAGCATAATGAGAAATTAAGAAGTATGAATACCCTAAGAATGGTAATGGTTACTGTTGTGTTTGGAGGACGATTCTCGCGTGTTTCATAGAGTTAATTCTCATTCGTTATCGTATTTTGCGATCTTTGCAGTTTTCAGTTACTCGTGACGCACGTTAAAATCTCTGCGTGAACCACGGCGTCTTATTTCTCTAATACCCGAATTTGATGCCGGTTCCGGAGGTAAAGGTATTTCTTATGATTATTGATTTATAATAAATTTTATGCCCCGACGAATATATTTTCTCTGTATTTTTGTACCAATAGAGAAATGGCGTAGTCAACAGGACCGCTTCATAAATTAAAACTCCAGGCTGTGTATCATCCCATCCGACCTTTTTTTTTAACGAGTCCACTTTAGCTGCGAAAATAACAACCAAGTTATTGTTATAATTTATTCTTTTGAGATTACGACATCTTTCATACTTGGGGACGAATAACAATTTTGCAATAATAATGCTCCTCTGTTTTTTGTAACGAGTCTGACGCCTTTCTCAAACGCTTACGTGGCCAATCCTTAAGTTTTAGCTACCAGATATCCCTCCCGACTTACGCTAACGAAAATTTATAGTCGTCGCCGTTTTATGTGTCCGAGGAATTATTCGTTATCACATCACAGAAGCCTCGAGGCTTTTGGTCATCATCCGAATCGTCCGTTCCAGAATCGGAATCGGAGGGTAGAAAGGATAAGCGACAGGCATCGATGATGGTGGGTAATAACCCCTCACTCCCCCTCTCCCTCTTTTTTGAGGACGAGGGAGAAGCCCTTTCCTCTTCCGCAGTCCCTTAAAAATCCCGCCCTATTTTTTTTTGCCTTCCGTCATTTTGACCACTTCTTGCCATGCCCCCTCCCGACCTCTCGTCCCCAACCCCACCCACCCCCTCTTTCTCTCTCTCTCTCTCACACCCTCCTCCCACCTCATTTCCTTCTTTCTCCTTCGATACCCTTTCCAACTCTCTCCCACCCTTGGGGGAAAAAACCTCTTCCAAGCTGACCAACCAACAAGGACCAACTTCTTTGTGACTCCCCTCCCTACGCTGCCCTCTCTCTCTGGGAACAGCTTCCCAGCTATCCACCTCGTGACCACTCAGTAACCCCAACTCGGACCTATTGGTCACTTGCAGATATCCGGGAGAAAAATCGGTCTCATCTGCCGCTGTCCATCACTTTTTAGTGCGATTGTGTGTTTTTTGGGGGGTTCCCCATTTCGTCTACGCTCTGGATTGACCAGTTTTGCGTCGATTTCTCCTGAGTTGGAGAGTCTCCTCGTGTTGCGATAGTGGTATGAATTTTTTCATTATTCTGAATCAGGGATATCACGCCTTTCGGCAATTAAACATTTCGTTGGAGGCGCGAAAATTCCAACGTCCAGAGTACTCTTCATCTTTTAGAAAAGTGTTTTAGTACTTTTTTAAGGAACTGGAAGAATATCGTAAGGTATATTTTTTGGCTTTCAAAGGGCACGAAAATATTTTATCGGTGATTCCCTTAATTTTTGGAAAACAATGTGGAATTGTGTTAGTGCTATAGTCAGATGTCTACAATTTTATCGCTTCCAGTGAAAATTACTGATTCTCATCGCGAAGTGGTGCACGTTTCGGGAATTGGACTTTTATCTCAGTGCTGGAGAATATTAGTGCGATTTTTCGTGCCAGTGTGATTTCTCGATAGACCCGAGAATCGTTTACCGAACGAGTGGTCTGTCCTCAGCCGCCGTCGGCCGCTGTAATGCCGGGGAAACCATCGGTTCACCCTCGGTTATTTCGACGACCGACGAGGAAATAGCAGCAGGAGCTCAAGCGGTTGCATACCGTACCTATGCTGAGGGACCCACGGGTCGGACAGAAGATGCTTGCTGCCGGTACTTGCACTTTCCCTTCGAAATTATTTCTTTTCAACGTATGATCAATTGTCCCCATTAGTAGTTGGTGTAAACAACTTCCACTGCGCCATTTGTGGTAATTTTTTGTGCTTAGGATTGAATTTTCATTTGATCATTTTTGGCAATACAGTGGAACTTCCATAACCCCTATAACTCGAAGTGAATTAATTTTACCGGGCAAAATCCTTATCATTTAAACATTTCCACAAGTCTAATTTTCTATGACTCGAATATTTTATGAAAATTCCACTGTATTTTGATAACATTTGCTTTGCGATACCCCGAGTGCGACCGAGAGATGCACCGCATTTCCGAATTATTCCAAGCGATATCTTACTCTCCAAAAAAAAATTCGTAGGCATAAAGGTACATACATGTGGATTTAGAGTTATTTTTTAACAAACTGGGGTTTAAGTTGCTTGAAAGTCGCGATTGAAAATGGCTGATATATATTATACATTACTGTAGATCCTGAAGCTATTTTAAGAGGAATATTTATTTCGCTTGCTGTGATCAATATACCGAGTATCTCTTGCGTGTTACGCATCTGTTATTGTAGTATAATCGATACATGGGATGATTTATTCGCATTTATGAAAACGCGTTCGGATAAAAAACGTTTTTTATGGAAACATGTGGAACTCTTTCATCAACATTGCTCGTCTTACATATTCCGAATGATTTCATCTAAATTCAATGCGATCAGTGAGAATGGTCCGCGAGATATTATAAACCGTTAGGTAATACTAAGTGTATGGAAGCGTCTCTTCCATTCTCGTTTCCTACGATTGGTTCAGGAAGTCTTAATCACGTGTAACAGTGAAGATGTACAATTTGTATCTTAGCACTCGAATGTTTCATTCTTGCGGAGGATTTTATTCCATCAGCGGTTGCGTTGATGGAATTTTAATTTTTGCGCAGACGAAATTGTTTCCCAACAGAACGCATTCGTCGAAAAAAAATAAATCCCTAACGATCTATTACGCCGTAAAAACAGTCTCAGTTCAGCAAAAGTTCTAGTCACGAGTCGTTGAAATATTGCACACTTTATCCGGAAAAAAATACAAGAAAATTTTCATTATTTAACTCATTTAATGAAACGTATCTCTTGGCCATTTTAAGCGATTTATGCATTATGAGTGAACATTTGATGGCTCTTCCAAAACAGCATTTGTTTATAGACTTTCCGCAATAGTAAATGCGAACAGCCTGAAGTCTTAAAGTAATGTAAACGTATTTTTTCATCATCTTGCAGTTGAATATATTTCGCTCGTATAACTAAAGAATGCCGCCCAAACGAATAAGTACCGTAATTCCTTGATTCTTTAAAATCTCTCGGGGTTTTTGTCCCTAGAAAGTATTTCCAAACTTTGTAATTCGTTGATATATTACCTAATCTTTATCGTATGTATTAACTTATTATTTTTCTCAGTATAACCTTATGACACCGAGATCTAATTATCCTATCATAAGACAGTCTCTTAGTACTGTTATTCCATCGGATAAGGCTAATCTTGGTGCGGTGATAATTCTAATTTTGTTTCTTTCCGTGAGATTATTTCATTCGCTTTTCGGGCATTAATCTTGTAGTAAGTTTGAAATATTCTACTTTTATCGTTTTTCAGTTATTGCCGTCACCTGGTTATTCCTGCAAACTACACACTGCGTTTACGAAACGGACGGGAAATTTATATATTGCACGAATGCCAGTTCATAACATTTTATTATTTTATTTCGTTCGTATTTACTACAATTTAATGAGGATGGAAAAACACCTTCGCATCCTCTATTTCTCCACGTCACCACTGTATTTTTTTATGAATCAGGTTTTGGTTTTAAAGTCGCCTCACTGTTTACAAATGAAGTTTTTCATTTAATTCTTGAGATTCGATAATTTACTTAATTATTTCATTCGGTATTTTGGAATGCATTAAAGCTTCGTCACTCGAAAATTACAAGACAAAGCAAATAGAATTCCATTTATCCGTGGTTTCAAATCGTTCTCTAGGTAACTATCCGTAAGTTTACGTATTTGATTACCCGAAGAGTGATATTTTTATCGTGGACTACTTACTACGAATCGTAGTTCTTAGTGACATTATTGTCGCCACGTATACGAGACCCGACTAAGTCTCGCCTGTTGTTTTTAACTTTTGTTGCACGTAAATTTATATTTGTCCGCGCCAAACGACCATGGGCTGGAGCAGCAGAGTAAAACCTAACAACTTGATGAGAAATATTGGTTACCTATTCCCAATATTTACAATCATAATGAATCGTAGGAGTTTTGTTTCTTTAGTAGCGGAATTCATGTTTCACACTTATAAATATATGCTCCAATTAAATCTACTTGGGAATAAGTGTTTTATTTCTATTATGTTTCAATTACTAAATTCTGTATTTTCTTAGATAGATAGTGGAAAGCACGATCATAGGGCGAGCTCAAATACAATCATGATGGGTAAAGTGGCCTTCACACCTAAAAAATAATTTCTAATGAGGTGAAAGTTTTTTCCTTGCATCAAACTAAATCATAAAGATACGCAGATTTCTACGCATCTAGAAGGGATCGATATGGAAAAGCTTTTAAATTTAAGCTTAAAAGATTCTTGACATCGGGGTATGTAACCCTCTAATCCCACTCATCCCAAGTAAACGTCTCGTCATACGAGTGGCTCTCTATGTATAAGCGACCAAAGCCGCTACTGAAACACGTCTCCTTCGGGCAAGCATTCAACTCCCCATTATAAGACTAGATGTTTTTTTAAAGTAGAAGCACAACAGCGAAAAAATGACAAGCTTCTCCAGAAACTTCATATCCTTTACCCCCTCCTTCACGGTATTTCGCCAGTTGGCCCAATACGAATTTTTTTCTCCCTTTCCACCTTTTCGCCCCTCTCACTCAACCCACCCTCTACTTGCTTCCGAGAAGGTGGCCCTTTTTTATCTTCCAGCACGGGGAGAATGAGATAGAGAAGGGAGAGAGAAAAAAGTTCCTCTTCCACATTGTTTGGCCTGTCCCTTGTTATTCCGCTAGATGGACTCGCATGCCCACGCAGTTACCCAGTGGTGACATCTCTCGCCTCTTTTCTTCCCTTCCACTCCTTTCAACTCTCTCTCGCACAGCCTCCCACCTCCTTTCCTCGTGGCGTTCTGACACAACACCTACCAACTACTACAACTCCAACTTATCCGTCGGTCGATTCTCCTTTTCCCTGCCATATTTTTTCCTTCCATGTACCTTGGAGTGGTTGAAGTTGAATGGATTTTTAGTCGCCATTTCTCCCGCCCCCGTCCTATATTAGCAGTTCCTGCGGAAGGTTTAACGGGGAGAAAGGGTCCCACGCGCGTCTCCTTACGCCCACCTTTCGTTCGCTCTTCTTTTCTAATTTTTTTAGCTCCTTTGGACGTCGGCGTGACCTTCTTGCGTCAACGCCTGCTGCTACGGAGAAAAAAATACCGGGTCGATCCCTTTTCGTTGATTCTTTTTTTATCTCGAAATTGTTAGAATCGCGGATCGGTAAATTACCGCTTAACATTTCCGATTGGAAACTCGTGTGAAACTCGAGTTTATTTTGAGTAGGGGCACAGTTTGAAATAAGGATGGAAGATGATGGTTTTGTTGGGAAACCGTTTTTTTTTTTAATTTTAGCGTAGCAAATACACTAACTATGGGGTTGATATAAGCATACATTCAAAAATGATTTGTCGGTACCTCCTTAAGGATTGTATCATATTAATGATACATGTGAATACGATAGCCATAAAATAGTTAAATAAACCATATTTGATATTAAAATACAAATAAACTATCATCAGAGGTCCCTGGTCTTTCATTTTAGTAAAAATGTTAACTCAAGTCCGTATTGTTGGAAACAGCTATATTTGAATTGCTTCTGAGGATATCCGATTCGAAGTTCAGATGCGCATGTAGTGTACTCACCCCTTAAATGACTGTAGCACTTCCTTTATTATTTATTTGGAAGGCACAGGTTAGGTGAAAAAATGTTGTTTGAAATAGGAACTCGAAATGAGTCCTATTCAGAACCCCTCTACAAGAAAGGCCTCGTGAAAAAGCTAGCATGTGAATTTCGGCATCCCTGTAGCTAGCATGTGAATTTCGGCATCCCTGTAGCTAGCATGTGAATTTCGGTATCCCTGTTGCTTGTTAATCCATGTCTGCATCCCGTAACGGCTCTTGGCGAGGTATGTCCCTTGAGTGTCAGAATTTTTAGAAACCAGGTTAGGAAATGTGTCAGAATTGCACAATAAGAGGCTAATGAAATGAAGGCACTTCACTGCATTATAGCTGAAACGCAATTTTTTTTAACAAACCCCCTCCTGTTTATTATATTTGCCCCCTCATCATCTACGTTAACATGCACCCTGAAAATTCGCTTAAACAAGTATATGGGAAGAAACAAGCAGTCGTAAATTTCTGCCGTGCTTTCTCCAATAAAACAGTTATTTTCGACGTTTCCGGCCGAAACGCTTCCATCTTCCCTCGCAGATTGCGTCATTATGACTTCTCATGGGCATATTTTTCCTTTCCTTGCCTGCTTTCCGAAGGAGAGAGAGAATGGTCTGAAGAGAGGGAGAAAGAGAGGGGGATGAAGTCGAAAGGATAAAAGGGATATAGAGGGTGAGTTTGCGGATGGAGGTGGCCGTGACGTCACGAACCCTCTCCTAAAAGACCCGTAAGATCATCAGAGTAGTTTCTTCTTTCGCGTCTTCCCCGAAAAAAATCCATCCCTCTCTTTCTGCCTTCTCCGCAGCCTCAACTCCCTCATCCTCCCTCCACTCAGCTCCTCAAGAGGTTAGTGCACCCTGCCAAAAAGAACCCATCCAGGGTAAGAGGGATTGCTTGAGAGGGGTGGAGAGGAGGAGAAATGCCAGCAGGAAGTGGAATAGGAGACGGGTGGGAGAGAGAGAGAGAGGATGCGTGGGTGGGAGGGTGGTGTAGGAGGGGTTAAGTGAGGGCGGTTTTTGGTCCTAAAAGATGGATTCGTGAGACCCTCTTGCGTAGAATAGAGAGCGAAAATGGATCCAACCGTTGATGGATGGAAATTTCACCAACCGAAAGAGATGACGGGATGAAACGAGGTGTTCTGTGCGTCGGGGTTTCGATTAGCCGAAACAACACTCCCCGACCTAATAGGGTATCGAAGGAGATGACTTAACGATCGTCGCCGACGCTCCTTCCACTCCACCCATTAACAGGTTATCACGCCGACGCGGGCGCGCTCTTAAAGGGAAGACAAATTACAATTTATAAACACGTTATTTTTTATTTTTATTTATTTTTTGCGATCTCACGTTAATATCAATTATTTAAATTTTTGACCGAGTTCTTTCTTCGTGAGGTGGAATATATTAACGATCTCAAAGTGTTGTTTGCGTGGTCAGATCGAGAGGTGAAATTGTTTTGTACACCAAATCTCCCTATACCTATATGTATAAAAAATGTGTAACTATATGAGTTTTGCAAGTTTGTTATTAATTCGAAAAAGGGTTGAATTATCAATTTGGATTATTATTGTATCAGTTCAATTTATTATTCTTCCAGCTCGATTTCAGCGAATTCATATTTGTGGAAAGTTGACGAACTAATAGAAATTTTTCGCGTAATCAAGTTAAACTGTACTGCTCCAGTCTGGTGAGCGGCAAGATGTGCAGTGCACCAAATTATCCTTAACTATCCTCATTTATACTCGAAGAGTCCTTTACTGTAGTTCCTAATAAGAAAAACACGCATTGAGAAACAGGTATAGTGATATGTACTTGAGTGGCGAGGTCGGCTTGTTGCAAATTGGGCTTAATAAATTTAATGATAAAAATAAGTAAACGAGCTGCCTTTGGTGAGAAGTTAAATGAATAAGTATCACCTTATATACCAAAAAAATTAAAAATTAATGATGCTGTAAAAGTATGAGAAAAGGATTATTTTAAATCGAAGTATTATTAAATTTGGAATTTTACAATAAGAGTAGCGAAACGTATTAATAGGGAAATATTTAGATATTACCCTGTGTTTACAATTGGAGTTTAAAAAGTTGGGAGTTGATTTTATTACTTTTATTCCATCAAACTTCATTCCCAGAAATGGACTCTTTTAAAGCCTCGAATGAAGCATTTAGTTTGCTAGCATCGGCGGAATTCAGTCAACAAATGCAAAAAATGTAAACGGTTTTAGTTGTGCGTTGATCCTTTCGCCTGAATAATAATAATAATCGTCTTTATTGAGGGGGTTATTTGGACAATCATGTCCATTCTTACATATAACCCTGACAAACACAAACATCCATGTCCGAGGCGGGATTCGAACCCGCGACCCTACTATCCGTTGGCAGATACTCGAACCAACCGTCTACCAAGGCCGACGAATGGGATTAATTTAAATGGCATTTGTTTTAATTGTAACTCAAACCCTTTATGTACTCCAAAACAACATTTTAGATATCGGTCGGGCTCCTACGATCTGGCATTACATCGTCATTAAGTTTCCATTACATAATATTAACGTTAACTCAGTGGTGCATTTCAAGTCCCATCAAGCGTTTTGTCCCACCATGATAAAAATACCCTCTTCTAAAAAGCAGTTTATATTTTAGTATCCTATCCGTCATTACTTATCCTAATGGAGATGTTAATTCAATTTTTGTTATTTTTTTTCAAAAATAGGGTCTTCCGCGTCCCACTGATTGAGGAACACGTTTATGATTCGATGAATCGATGCGATTAAAAAGATACCTTAACTGAAAAGCCGAACTCCGATTGATTACCAATAATTCTCTTTGTTTCAACTCTTAATTAAATCTCTTTTTCTCCTTGTAGGCCTCGTGAGCGTTGGTGAACGCCGCTCCCAGACCTCATCAGCCGCGAGGGCCGCCATGAAAGAGTCCCCTCCACCGCCTGCCGCCCACGGGCCCAACGGAGACTCGAGGACCCCGCTGGATTCGCAGTCCACTCCCGACCACGGCGCCTCCCGACTGCCCCCGACCCCTAACGCTGTGGCCGCCGCTGCCGCCGCCGCCCTCTCCGGCTTACCCTTACTTCCCCCGCACCTACTTCGCGCCGCCCCCGCATCACTCCTCGCCGCCTCGACGAGGGCCGCCCTCATGGCGTTGCCCCCGGGTCTCACCCCGCCCCAACTACCGGACCCATCCACGGGCGGAGTGCCGGTCAGCTTGCACGCCACGCTGGCATCAGGACCCGCGCTGTTTCCTCACGCGCCACGGTAAGACTTGAAATATCTCTACTTAAACCACGTAATTAATCCCAGAGCATATTCACTGTACTTTCCCGCATCGTAAACGTTGAAATACGGCTAAAAGTAACGTTGTATAATGCAAGACTTTTGAATATTCTGAAAGTATAAATTATGCAAATATTTGGGAGAATACTACCGAAATATGACAACATTTCCTAACTTTGAAGTTTTCAGGAAAAAATTGCATGCCAAATTGAAATAACTGTAAGTGATTCCCAGATTCGGAATAATAATGTATTGACTCGTTTCTAAATGGCGAATTGAACTCGTATAACCTTAGAAGAAATTCTGCTTATCATAATCGTGGATTACGAATTATTTCATTTTGAAGATAAGAAAAAAGAATATGAGAACACGATTTGCAAACAGGAAGAGAAAATTGATGAAATCGACTAATTATCCGAAATTGAGAATCATAAACAACTAGCTGAAACGCCTGGCTTTGCTCAGGAAAGTTTTCTTTTAAATTACAAACGATTTTTATTATTTATTATTTTTATTGATATATCACTTTTGATGTCACATTACGATAAAACTAATAAATAGATTCTGAAATTTACTTACTTTCGCTGTTAGGTAGCCCAAGTTTACCAAATGTTTCCCATTCCTTAATTACGCAAGCGATGTTTACATTAACATTTACTATTTTATTTATTGTGTTGTAAAGTTTTATCATTAATATAATTACGCATTAACGTCTTACTTAATATTCACATGGATAGATGCACCGAAGTCTTTAAAAACAGCAATAAAATTATGTGGATTATGTCAATACTATCAGCCAAAACGTAAACAATATACAACATCTTGGTTACCGAACAAATGTAAATGTATCGATTTATGTTGCGTTAAATCTTTCAATGGTAATGGTAAAAGATAACAATGTTCTAATATTTCTTAAAAATCATTTGACTCACTTAAAAGTATTCATAGACTATATTTAGGCATGAATACATTTGTACCCTTTATATTGGCGTTGGCTATTCTTCCTCTACGGTGCGCCACGCCGTTGATTTTCCTTGCATTAATCTTTATGTGGCTATTCCCCTTTGAAGAGGACAACAATTAAGAAATTTAGCTTTGTTGCCCCTGGAAAATGTTAATAAATTTTACGCTTATAGGATAATTTCGAACGATTTAACATGTAATACGGCAAAACATGAACAGAATTAAAATACTCAGTTTTTCGTGCGTAAAATAAGCGATTTCCCGTGATCGTAAGTTAATATTTAGGTATATTTATATCCACATCATTGAAGGGCTGCATGGCATTTTGGGGCTTCTCCACAACATTTCCCATGCATTCTTATGGAAATAATATTTTGTTGACTTCATGGGGTAATAAGTCTGCAAACCTAGACCAAGTTCTTCCTGAGGTTCATAGGATGGACCATGAAACTTTCCAATTTGATAGCTTCAAAGGTGTAAAAACGTATAAAGAACATACACACACACACACTAAAATATTTATAAGATGGTAAACTTCCTTTAAATTTTGTGATTTAAACAATATTAATCCACCTTTGTTAAACCGAGTTTTATCCGCGATCAAAGATAAAACATCGCTAGGCTAAAATAAGAATATTAATCATACTTGAAAATGGATTTGTCATAATCCTGTAATCCTTTTACGGTATATTATTAAAAAACGAATAATTTTCGTCGTATGTTTGTAAAACCTTGGGCTTAACCTTGTGGCAACGGCTTCCGAATATTTTACGTGTTATACGGTGCACTATTCTGACCTTTGCAACATTATCTTCTTTTTATCGGCAGCAAAGTTTTGCGAAGTTACATACGTTTTGGGTATTTATTTTCTTTCCATCAAAGACATTACTCGTGCTCTTTTTCCTTCTTAAATCTTGTTGCTTCTTCAAAATGTTGAAAAATTCCTTACAGTTTCCTTAAACAAGCCACCCCTTTTTCCTCAGTGCTTTGTTCGACTGGAGGAACGGCGACTCCGGGAAGCAGGCCCTAGCCCCCGCCCCGTCGCCCCCCGTCGCTCACGCCGCCCCAGTCAACAAGAAGCGCAGCAATGGACGCATCGTACGCAGCGGGGCAAAGAGGGCGGCGAAGGTTGAGGCGGAATCCACCACGATAGACCTCGGTGCAGCCACCGCCGTCACCAGTCTCCCATCCCCACCCACCCCCGGATCTTCCCCGCCTTCCAATGGTTCCTCGGAGGGATCCGAAAGGGGTCGGAAGGGAAGCGCTTCCGCCGCCACCACCACCACGTCCTCGGCGGCCGTATCTTCAGCGGGTGGAGGCCAGGGCGACGCTGGGAGGGACAAGGTGTTCGTCTGCGGGATATGCTACCGCTCCTTCGGATACAAGCACGTCTTGCAGAACCACGAGCGGACTCATACGGGAGAAAAACCGTTTGAATGCCGGGAGTGCCACAAGAGGTTCACCAGAGACCACCATCTGAAGACGCACATGCGCCTCCACACGGGGGAGAAACCCTACCACTGCACGCACTGCGATCGTCAGTTCGTCCAGGTTGCCAACTTGAGGCGACACCTCCGTGTCCATACGGGCGAAAGACCATACGCGTGCGAACTCTGCAGTTCGAGATTCTCTGATTCAAACCAGCTGAAGGCCCACACGCTCATCCACAAAGGAGAAAAACCGTTCGAGTGCGGGAGGTGCGGGGGACGGTTCAGGAGGCGGCACCACCTCCTTCACCACAAGTGTCCCAGGGGAGGAGAACCGGGAGTGGAGGAAGAGGAAGACGAGGAGGAGGAAGAAGAGGAAGAGGAGGTGACGGTGGGTGTGGGAACGGCTGGCGGGAGGAGGCGGAGGACCGCGAGGGTGGCCGTCGGAGGGAGGAGGAGGAGAGGCGGCGGGAGGAGAGCTCCACCGTCTTCCTCTTCCCCCGACGACCTCGAAGAGGAGCTTTTGGAGGAGATGGAGGAGGAGGGAGAGGAGGACGCTTCCTCCGGGAGGTGCCCGGAGGAGGAGGAAGAGGAAGACGACCTCCTGGGGGAGGAGGAGGAGAGGGGAGACGACGCGATGGACGAAGACGATTGTCCATCCATCATGAAGAAGCTGCTTAAGAGGAGGGAGAGGAAGTCCAGAGACATCAGGAGGGTGATCAGATTGCCCCGAGCGGAGGCGGAACCATCTTCGCAGCTTCCGGCGGCCCACATGCCGGAGCAAACCGAACCCGAGGACCTCTCGGTTAGAAGAGGCACGCCTGAAAGGCGTTCCCCGGACAACCCCTTCGCCCCGTGGCCCTCGTCTTCAACGGCATCCCCCCCATCCGCTCCCATCCCTTCCTTAGTGGGAGAGAGGCCGTCGTCGAGGTCGGAGGAGGACGATGAAGAGATGGGAAAGGGCAAGGAAGCCATCTTGGCGTCCCTGCAGAATGGGAGGACGGCGGCGGCCGCCGGTGGCAGCGCCTTCCTGGCACCCGCCCACTACAGGCACCACCTCAAGTTCCGGAGACACCACCACGCCCTCCATCCCCTGCACCACGTGAGGCATCATCAAAACGGGTCTGCACCCGTATCCTAGTCGCGGAACGCGACCCTAAAGGGATTTTTAAATTGTTTGTTTTCTTTGAGCCAACCAAGAGGAACAAATTTTTAAGGGAGAGATGGAAGCGATGTAGAAAACCCTCGTAACGTAATCTTAAAAATTACGGGTAAACGAATTGAAAATAACCGCGAAGTCATTATGAAAGAAAACGTGGACTTCCGTTTTTAACCGCGGCAAAGTTACTGGTGATTGTAACAAAATAGGGGCGAAAAAGATATAAAATGGACAGTTGACTGCAGCAGCCCCGCGCGGTCTCGCGAAAGAGCGCTTATAACCGCGCCCCTCATTATCGAATATAGTTTTGGAACCAATCGAGAGAGATATTTCTCTGATAAGAAAAAAGTAAACGATATTTTGTATACTCCGCGGACCCAACTTGGTCCGCCATTTCTCCTGATCGATTTTTTTAAAAGACTTTTTACAATGCTCCCTCCATTGGCATCTTCACATTTAGTCTTTTTAGCTGTATAAAAAAGTATATCAAATACTTAATTAAGGTTACCGATAATGATGTGAAATAATAATGCGTTTTAAGTCTTTTATGCACTTAAAACTTAATATATATAAATATATATTTATCGTGTGTTTTTTGGTGTCGGTGGCTGTTATTTATGTAAGTAATTGGTTATTGCCGAATTTTTGTGAGGGGTTTGTGTTTCGTGTACATGTGTGTGTGTGTGCGCGTCTGTTCTTGTTCCTATTCGGTGGCGAGCATGTCTTCTGTTGCGTGGTCTTCACTCCTTCCTTTCCTTTAAGAAGAGGGCGCATTCTCAAAATGTTGACTGCCTCGCAATTATTCCTAGGCCGCGGGATCACGCGGCCCGTTCTCTCAAATGTCCCAGGAATATGTAACTATTATACTCTTCCTGAAATATTCCGAGGGGAAACCATCCTATGTGTAGTAGTTCCTATATAAATTATTGTAGATAAGAGTAGATGTTTAAAAAAATGAAAATACATATAATTATTTACTATACAAACTCAATAGTTCCTTTCTCAATGATGTCGAACATAAAGTTGCCGTTAAGGCGGTCGGATCGCCAGGAGTTGAATGTTTAAATTTCACTCTATTGTTCATTTTTTCAACGTCGGATAGACTTAATAATTATTTTAATATGGAGAAACTCGCCTCTGTATTTCTGTATGCCCATTTTCTCCTACGACGCCTTCTGTGTCTCACTTGTTTTATCTTCGCCTCTCCTGAGAGCCTCTCTTTGGGTGACATGGCACCCTGTCTAATCTACCAGTATCTGTCTGCCGGCGAGATATTGGGGACGGCAAAGTGACTTCCATGCCCTCGCAAATTTTGTTTCTCACCGGAACCCGACTACGTGTCTCTCTCGAGACATCACAGCCCGCCATTTCCCTGACCTCGCCTTATCTCAACCAGCCTCACCTACCTGTTGAATTGAAAACGTGAGTGATATCGGGAATCCATTCCAACGGATGAAGGAAAAAGGGTATTATAGTGAAAAGGATCTTAGAAAAGGGGCAGAGAAAGATTTCCACGGGTTCCTTTTATATACATACATCCTATTCCCATGAGAACAAACCCTGGTTATATATATATACACGTGAATCCATCAACGCAACGAAAGGTAAAATTCATTGTACCTTGGATTTAGGCAAAGGGAGGAAGACGAACAAGAGTTTAAAAATTCGTGTTCGTTGCGCAATCGTTAAAAGAGGGACGGAAAGGATAGGGAAAGGGTGGGGAGAAGGGTTCCTTTTTTGGTTTTCGGCGGCTTTTTCGGAAGGAAAAATCATCAGGGGCGTCTTTTGTTAGAAGTAACCGTTGCTAAAGGTAGCGAGAGAAAGAAGGGGTGGCTACTAGAAGTTGGAGGTGGAAGGGGAGGGGGAGTTTGATGGTAAGGGGAAAATGGGAGGGAAAGATGGAATTGAGGAGAGAAAAATGTTGGAAATGATGCATCTTTCTTCGTCTCCTCTCCCCTTCCTAGGACCTCATATGGCGTCGGAGACTCGAGGTGAACGAACTTGGATGTTTAAGGCGTCCTGGGAAAAATGGTTTAGGGGAAGGTGAGTCCGCGTTTGTGTTGGAAGGTGGAAATTGAGGGAAGGGGAGAGATAAAGAGGGAGGGAAGAAGTCGGGGAGAGAGGGATAGTACTGCGGGGGTTGTTGCTTGTTCCTTATGCGTTGGCATCCGGGAAAGAGGAGGAAGGGGACGAAGGATGAGGAAAGGTCGGGAGTTGTTTACGCGATTCTGGCTAAGCTGCGAAAGGCTCTTCCCACACCCCTTGCCTCCTTCCCTCACCGTCCCTCTGGCGTTGTGCCGTGAGAGGAAGAGAAGGAGCCGGTGGAAATGTGGTGGTGGGTTAAGGAATTGGAGAGCCAGCTTTCCACCACCACCAACGCCGGACTTAAGGGGAGAAACGACCCACCTCCGTCCCTCCTCCGCATCCTCTTCCATCTCCCTCCGTCTCTCCACCTCTCCCATCTCCTTCCGTCTCTCCACCTCTCCCATCTCCTTCCGTCTCTCCACCTCTCCCATCTCCCTCCGTCCGTCCCTCCACCTCTCCCATCTCCCTCCGTCTCTCCACCTCTCCCATCTCCCTCCGTCTCTCCACCTCTCCCATCTCCCTCCGTCCGTCCCTCCACCTCTCCCACCTCCCTCCGTCTCTCCACCTCCCTCCGTCTCCTCCCTTTTCGGAGCCGTGAAAAATAAGGACGCGTTGCTGAGCGGTGTCCAGGGTCAGTGCCCCGGTTTCTACCCCCCCCCCCCCCAACAAGAGCCTCCAAAAAGGAAAAAGGGATGAATATAAGGGTAAAAGTGTACCACTCTTACTCAAAAGCACTAAAAAGCCTTCCTTTTAGGTCGTCGGGATGACCCTCGCAAATTATATAACCGCCTGAAGTGTAGTAAAAGAGAGAATTCCACTCCGCAACTCGAATGTACCCTTGAAGCCTCCTTTCGCGATCTACTTGTAAAAGAGAGCCCTTTTTCTTCCCTTTTCCCTTCAACTACTTTCGTATCCCGGTTCCCTTAAAATCCCTTTGCCGCTTTACCCCATTATTACCGCCGCCCTCCGCCGGTTATTCGGTCGAATTTCGCCGTCCACTTGCGAAACTTTGTGGTGGGTCGGAAAATTTCTTTTTTTCACCCTTCATTCCTTTCCGTGTCCAAGACTGCTTTGGTTATGAGGCTCGCTCTCCCTTTGCTCCCACTCTTCGCCGACAAACGGTTTGGAAAATGGGATGGCATTGTCTCGAGTGGGGATTACAGAAGGCGTCGCAGGTTTTATTGGAGGAAGGACCAAAAATAAATAAAAATCCCTCTGTACGTTTCTTCTCGACGGCGGGGTTAATTTCATCTCCGTCACGGAATCGGTCACCCTTCTACCCCTTTTTTGTTTGTTTTTCGATTAGTCGTTTTTCTCGGTTCCTTCTCGATCCGCCGGCTTGATAAGTCCAACGCGCCC
This sequence comes from Tanypteryx hageni, assembly GCA_028673005.1. Classification (NCBI taxonomy): domain Eukaryota; kingdom Metazoa; phylum Arthropoda; class Insecta; order Odonata; family Petaluridae; genus Tanypteryx; species Tanypteryx hageni. The sequence goes on along the minus strand of CM054114.1, from coordinate 119,796,490 downwards.
TCTTCACCAGCAGATGGAAGGAGGAACTTAGCAACGGACTTGAAATGTGTGTGCGTGAGGACTGAGTGAATGGATGAGAATTTAAGAAAATGTGCGTCGGTGCAATTTTTTCACGTGAAACGCCTCTCCCGACATTTCTTTCCGTTTCTCGCACTCCTGTTTATGTAATGAAGGCGGGAAAAGGTTTCATTTTTGTTTATTTTTCTTCAAAACTTTTGTGATTAAACGGGTACGCTTGCTACGCGATCCGTTCGGACCACGTTTTTTTAATCTTTAAAAAGCTAAAAACAATTAAGACCAGTTACGTAATTTTCACGGTGGAATGCATCGCTTGAAATTCCTATGTCGTCTAGATCCGTCGTTCCCGCGGATAAGAATTTCGCGTTCGATTTTTAAAACCTTCGATCGATTTCCTCGCGGAACTCCAACCCAAATGGGATTAATTCCTACAAGTATTAAAACGACTATAACGTTGCTTTACGAATGTTACCAATGATGTTTTTACGCACTAATAAAATATAAACGGTTCAAAGTTCCATACATCCGCTACCGAAAGATGTATAATTATTCGAGATCCTCCTCAGCCACCGACCACCGCTTCGAAACACCGCCATTTTATCTACCTCCGTTGTTCCCGCGATCGCAATTGGACTCCCCGCTAAATGGGAGTCTTTCAAAAATTGCGATGGTGGAAACTTGCTCTCGAAACTTTGCCCCATTTACGGTATTTGGTTACCCTTCCCCCTCGACCGGAGATTTAAGACCTTACAACCGAACCACTACTTTTTCTATATATTAAAAGAAAGAGGCTGTACATTAGTTTTTGAGCGATTTGTGAAGAGCTCGTTGTTGTCTGGTCAATTTTTCTGGTTGTCTACAAGAATAGAACATAAATGCTGCTGTTTTTTACCGAGAGTGACCACAGCCTCCGGCGGCGAGTCTTTTAAGAACATATTTTTTACGTTGAAAAAACAAGCCATCAACAGAAAATCACCTTGTCAGGGATCATTACCTCATAGACTTGAGATGGGATTTTTTCCTACAAGCATATATAAATAAATGTGTGTATATTCAACAAGATGAGTTGAAAGAAAGAATTCTTATTAGATTTATAAGAGAACTAGTTGGTTAATACTTCTCCCCCCTCCCTCCACATCCACGAGTTACGAATCTTACTGTATGATTGTGTGTACTCTTCTCCCTCATTATCGACAAACAGGGTGTTTATCGAGTGGACCAAGTCAGAAATTAAAAAATATAGCTTTGGGCGTTTTTATTTTTTTTAGAACATTTCTCCTTTTTTATGGCATATAGTTAGGGCAACGGGGTCGCAGCGGGAACCGACGCCTAGTTCCGCGGACGTCCGCTTAAGCTCCGTCTCCCCTTAATCTCTTTCGCGATCTAAGCAAATTTAAGAAGAATTGCACGTTAAATAAAAGCGAAATACCCTTTCAATGAATCCTTCCTATATGGTACAAAAAAGGAGAAATTATATTTTGTGGATAGCAGAAAAGTTAAAAGAAATCCATTCCAGAAGTCTCGCTGAGTACGGTTGAGGGGAGACAACTTTTCCGTCTTTCTTTCACAACCTTACTAGCAGGCTTCAAAAGATTTAAAAACATCCATTTATTGAACTTGTAAATAAATTATATAAATGTATATATATTTCAAGATGATCAAATCAAAAAGAAGACTGATTTTTTTTGTTTTTTGTTAGCGAAATTCACTCGAGCATGGGTGGATTTCGGAACTGGGTTATATAAATATATAAATGAACCTGTATTCTCATGGCATGTGCATGGGTTCTTTACCTCTCGTTTGATTGTGTTATGAAAATCTATGGATGCATATATATTTTCAAATGATTGGTCAATCTACTTTCTGTTCCTCGTTTTGTTTGTTGGTTCCATTGTTGTATGTAATTTGTATCACCATAAAGTCAAACCAGTGATTGGAATTGTGTCTAGCGGTAACTATCAGATTTGTTTACAGGAGCCATCTTTTTGGACAGTTTTCTATACCAAATGATAGTTATATTAATTCCAATAACCAGTCCCTCCAAGAATCTCCATTCGCCAAAGATGTTACTGAGCGTTGTCATTAGTGGAACATATTTCCACTAGCCCGTTCATTTGGCCGCTTAGAGAACAGAGGACTAAATAAGCTATTAAACAATAAAGGCGGCACAGGAAAAAATAAACAGTTAAATGTTACTTCAAATTTAGTGGAGAAATAATTTCGTTCGCAAGTCAATTCACGGATTCGCCATCTTGTGGCCATTCCACCTTCTCACTTTTATGCCATCATTGAGAGAGGGGGAGGGGAAGATAGATTTATTAGGGCTTAGCTGGGAAGGTAAAGGGAAGACCGGCCAAAAAAAACCTTTTTTTAGCGCGTGCCAGCGGGCAACCCGTGCTACACATTATCAGGGAATGCCACGCGTCCACACGGCTAAAAAAAGGATAGAGCCTCTTGCGATCTGGCCTTCCAAAGTTTTCCCATCCCAACCCTCTCTGCCCCACCCCTTATACGTATGTCTAGATTGCACCCCTGCCCACGTCTCAGCCATCACGAACCTTAACCTCCCGGATTTTTTTACAAGGCAGGAGAGACCCACCGGGTTTTTTCCGAAAAAAATGCCACGCGCAACCGCCCCTTGGTCCTCGCCGACATTTGGTGCCTGGCCCCCCTCTCCTCACTCATTGGGCTCCGCAATTTTAAGGACCCCACCCTAAAAATTCCATCCTCTTGTCCGCCTCGTCTCCCGTCCCGACGTCCTCGTGCCCGTCGCTTTATCCCTTCGATTTGCGGTACTAATGAAGTACCGTAAAAAAAAACGCCCAAAAAACAGTTTTTTTAATTGAATTCCCGAATTTTTTTGGATTGTAAATTTTTTGATCTCCTTGTTTTTATTTCTGTCTAGTAAACTATCAAAATTTATGCTTATTTTTTCTGTTCTGTGACAATGGAATGTTTTTGTTTTTATGTTCTCTGTAACCAGCATATGCCTGAACACAACTGGAGTTTTTAATAAATTTATTTTCGAATCGAGTCGTTTTTGTTTTATTTTTCGTAATTTCTCACTGAAATGTTGTTTTTATTTGTTTTTCTTATGATTTATTTTTATAAAAAAGCGGAGCATAAAATCGTCAACTAGAACAAGAGTTGCTTGAACTATAACATCTTTCCTAAATGAATCGACCAGCTGTAGCCTCTGACTCATCAAGTACACGATATAAGTAAATATTATAACGATCGGAAAATGGTCGTGTGAGGAATGCACGCCTTTCACAAACACAAAGTCACCATCTGGAATTTCACCGATTTTATTTAAAACGGAGGAATTACCTCGGAGTACAATCAACACAGGTGAAAAAGGTAAATTATAAACTGTAGGTTCCACGAATTTATTTATTAAAACAGTGCCACCCTGGTTTCGACACGGGATGTAGTCACGAGGCACTTAAAGGGGGTAAACAACATTTATTTCTTTCTTCGAAAGGAATCGGGGCTACATCTGTCGTTTGCACTCAGTCTCACGCGGCTGATGGTAACGTTCTGCGTATAAAACTATTTTGGATCCTAAAAATCCTGATTTGTTTGTCTCCTGCTGATAGTTTTATATATCATAATAAAGTTACTGCCCATACTTTGGATTCGATCGGATAATACGGCTATGTTTCTTAAGCGTGATACTGTATAGCGATCCGCTGTGCGTTTGGTTTTCGTAAATATTCGAGGTTTAGCGAAAGTTGACGATTATTCTTTCTCCATGTCCGTCAAAAGAAATTATTCCCAATGGTTGAGTCGCCACTTCCTAACGGTGACATTCTTCGTGGAAACCTTTCTGAAAATCCTCCCTTTTAATTAATTAACCAATTCTTTAAAAACATATATTCATTGTGTTGCCTTTGTAAAGTTTAATATGGAGTTCCCATAAGTTTCGGCTTAATTCACCTATTTTCAAGATGTTACGAATAGCGTACGAAAATTCCCTGAATTTTAATTAACACCAATTCAGTGTCTACTAAAACAACAGTCGGCACATTTTCTGATCTCCAGTTGCTGCATAAGAATAATCACGAAAAACGTTTTTCTCCCAAACTTCGAACTTCATCCACTACCTAATGGGTTGAATGCGAAAATGATTATTTGGAACATTTTTTCCAAGTCCCTAAGTAGTTACGTCGTTCGACTTGTCGAAAATCGATATTTTTTTCAAGGATTAATCGAGGCAAAAAAACCGTCGGCTGCTAAAAAATAATTGATCACCCCTTTCCAGTTCAAATTCTCTGAGATAATTCCCTTCTTATACCACCCCCTTTTCGCAGCGAAACCTTCTCGAGTGTGTGCGTGGGGTTGGGAAAGGAGCGTGCTAAGGAGAGCGTGGGGCGGGTAGGAGATATATAGAAAGACTAGGGCGTAAAAAAGGGGGAAATGTGGGAGGCTGAGGGGGGATAGACAAAAAAAATGGGGAGGGTCGCTGAGGAAAAAAAAACATCCCTGCTAGACACGAGGGAGATGAAAGTTTTTTCCCCTTCTCGGGGCTGTGAGGCTGGAGTATCGCGATTTTATGTATTTTTTAAACGGAATGAAGGGGAGAGGAAGAAAGGAGGCGGGGAAAGGGGGTAGTAAGGCTCATCCCTCATTCAGCCCTTCCTTTTAGTGGGAAGAAGGGTGGCGTCTTGTGCGAAAGCGGGGTAGGGTAGTCTCAAGAATCTCCCCTCCTGCTCCATTCCCCTATTCCATCCAGGAGAACAGGGCTTTTTTTCGTTCCATTGTTTTTTTATTTCCCCTTTCCCTCCACGCCGTCCGAGGCGGCGTTGCCACGTCTAAACCCAACCCACCCCCGCGAATGTGACGCCCTCTCCGAGGCTGCACTTTCCATTACTCTCCGGTTAATTAAGGACACACCCTCGCGCTTTTTTCCGTAGCCTCTCTCTCCCCCTCCCTCCATTATAACCTCCCACTCCTCTCCTTTCCCTCCCCTCCGGGCTATAATCTCCCTCCCAAACAAACTCGGGAGGTCCCCGGGGACGGATGGAAGTAGGGAGGGAAGGAACCTTACAGTACAGGCGGCGGGCTCTAAATTAATTTGCCTCAGCTAAACAATGCGGACGACACAAAGAGGCAAGTCGTTCCTGTCTTCTCGGGCAATACTAATGGAAGCCGCTTGAAAAATTGCCCTCCCCCGCTTCTTTTGCCCTTTCTCCCGCCTCACCTTTCCAATTCTTTCGTACAGCTTGGTATTTTTATTACCTCATCATTATTCATGCGGTTATGCATGGCGCTAACCGAAGAGCGACATATACCCCGCCTCCTGATAGAACTTCTGTTACCCTCCCGCTCTTCTATCTCTCTCTCTTCTATCTCTCTCTCTCTTTTCCTTTCTCCTCTATTTCCTCTTTTACTAGCTGCTTCAATCCCTACCTCTCTTGTCCTTATCTCTAAGTTTCTCCATCTCTCCTCTCCTTTCTCCAATCCTCTCTATCATCAATACCTCCCTCTCATCCATTCCTCCCTCTCATCCATTCCTCCCTCTCATCCATTACTCCCTCTCCCATCCAACTTTTATCTTTTTCTCCCTCCCTCATCCATCTCCGTCTTTCTCATCCATCCCTCCCCTTCTCATCCATCCTTCCTCTTCTCATCCATCCATCCCTCTCTCGTCAAGCCCCCATCATTAATTCCTCCCTCTCTCGACTTTTCCTTTCTCTCATCCATCTCTTCCATTTTCATCCATCTCTCCCATTTGCATCCATCTCCCATTTTCATCCATCTCTCCCATTTTCATCCATATCTCCCATTTTCATCCATCTCTCCCATTTTCATCCATCTCTCCCTTTTTCATCCATTCCTCCCCCTCATCCATTCCTCCCTTCTTCATCCATTTCTCCTTCCCTCATCCATTCATTCATCCCTCATCCATCCTTCCTCTTCTCATCCTTCTCATGCATCCTCCCTCTTCTCATCCATTCCTCCCTTTCTCATCCATCCCTCTCTCATCAACCACCATCATTAATTCCTCCCTCTCGACTATTCCTTTCCCTCATCCATCCATATTTTTCTCATCCATCCCTCTATCATCCATCTCTCTATCATCCATCTCTCCATCATCCATCTCTCCCTTTTTCATTCATTCCTCCCCCTCATCCATTCCTCCCTTCTTCAATAATTCCTCCCCCTCATCCATTCCTCCCTTCTTCATCCATTTCTCCTCCCATCCATTCCTTCGCCCCTCATCCATCTCTTCCTCTTACACATTTCTCCCTCCTTCATCCACTTCTCCTCTCCCATCAGTCCCTGTTCCCCTCCGCTCCATCTTGCTCCTTATACCCTCTCCTCAGTCGTCTTTTCCTTCCTAAATTTCCTCCTTCCTACTTGTCGCTCATTTCGCCACCCCCGATTTTTAAATTTCCAATTTGACGTTTTTGTTTCCGTATCACTCTTAACTGTATTTTATGGGCTTAAATGTGCCTTCTTTTCCGGTTACCTAAAGAGAGCTGTGTTATTATTAAAAACGAACGGCTAACACCGGTCCATTGATTGGAGGTGATTCCATCAAAAGAAATCCCTTCGCATAAAAAAGTTTTGTCCAATATCTCTTTTATGGGTCGTTTCCGTGGGACTGATATGAAAATCTTTCGGTTTCTTTGAGAATTTACTTGCGATTCGACGCATTGTCAAGCGTGTCCACATGTTATGCCGATATGAGAAATCACAATTAAAATGCCAATTATGATGCCCTTGATAGTTTTGGCGGCGCATTTCGTATTAATAATGTTGCTTCACCATGTAACTTTCAGCTTCCTATGAACAGATTGACGCATTACTTTTAATCGTTAAATTTCCGGAGAATTGTTGGGATTAAACTAGTATTGAAACCGCATTGCATAATGATTTCTGAATCGTAGATGTATTACTAGTTAATGCATGGCCTTTCTCTGACGTAATAAGTAAATTTTCAAAAAGTAACTAGAAAACGAAACGCGATTTATCCGCATGTTTGCTTTTAAATTTATGACGGTACTTTTAATGGTTTCTGCTGCTTAGTTCCCGTGTTAATCCGACATGGATACAATAAATCACGACTCTCAAGTTTCATAAAAATGTTCTTTCTGAGGACTATTACGGTGGAAAGTTTTCTTCCGTTGTCCTTATGTATCCATGCCGCTAATAAACTTAAAATTAGTAAATGGCAAAATTTCAACGTTTCCGCAATAGCCGATGTAAAATCGATCGTGTGCGAAATTATTTTGCCATATTTCGGCGAACAAGAGTTGGCGAAGTTTATTCGAACGCGATATACATAGAATGACATTATAAGAACAAAAAAAAACAACAAATCGCCTGCAGATAAAGCCGGAGTGAGAATGGAGGGGGATAATTGGATACAGAGGATGGCGACTGCGTGAGACTGGAGTGGAGAAAAAGAGGAAGAAGATCGAACGACGGTTCTTGACAAAAAAAACTTAAGGAGAAAGTGCTGCTGCCTAGTGGCATTCTCAGATATTTCACGGATGACCGCTGTAATTCTCATATCGGTCAACACATTCTATCCATCGATATCTCTGTCTTCAGGTCCTACTGGCACAGATCTCCAAACAAGCACGGCTACGCCGTGGAAAAATTCCTTATTTGTTTTTAAAACATCGAGCTAACTAAAGTATTCTATTGGATTTATTTTAGTCGAAGGACTGACGAATGGCGATGGAATGCTTAACGAGGAAAACCCGTCAAATGACAAAAATATATCCAGGTTGTTTTCAAGCACGTTTTTAGACCATTCGCAAACTAGACGTAATTATTCGTTACATCCACGGTAGGTACATGCATTCCTGGAAAATACCGGGTAAACCGGAATGTGTTTCTCCATAAAAGGTGATGTTATGTTTGAGCGTCCTATCGAGTTCAACAAGCTATAATTTAGTTATATTATATTCAGAATTACCTCCTTTAAACCTCTGAATCGAACTGATAGATCTAATGTTTATTGCTTGGAGATCGTTCTGAATCCGTGCTAAAGTGAAATTGACGGCCGTGCAATTCGAGTTTCGTTACAGGAAAACCGATTCGAGGGATTTGTACTATTCATATCGTTAGGTTTCGTTTAGCATCAGCACGCAGAACCATAGCTCCATGGCGACCGGTGATTTGTTTGCGAAATCCCAGGAAAAACAGTCGCCTTTGAAAACGATCAAGCCTCTCCCCACGACGCAACAATTAAAAGAGAACAAAATAAGAGTTACGTTCCGGAGAACGCTATTGTCGTGACACAGGGAGACGATCGCCCAATTCCGAGGAAGGAAGAGTAACCGAATTGTGATAAGGAGAGCGTCTGAAAATTTGTGTGGGGGAAAAACACGGGAAAGGGGAGGTAGCGGAAACAATAGGGAAGAGGTTGGGCCACCAAGGGAGAAAATGAGAGGGAGAGAGAGAGAGACGGGTGGAGTCGGGAAATGCTACGGGATGAGACGTAGGAGGAGTAGGGGGAGAGAGAGAGAATGGTTCGAATTTAGTAGCAAGGGCCGCGTTAATATTCGCTCCGGTCTCGAGGGGGTAGGGAAAGATACGGTAACATCACCGAGTAAGAGGGGGAGATGGGCACTTTTGGAGATGACGGGTGTTGGAGGGAAGAAGGGAAACGGTACGCGTCCGGAGAGAGAAAGGGGGAGGAGAGAGGGAGAACGTGTCGGGGAGACTTCCTCCGAGGAAGAGAGAGATTGGTTGCATGACTCAACCTGACCCAACCCATAAAAACCTCTTTCGCCACCCCCACCCCTTCCATTACGCTGCGCCATCTTGTACCAACCCTTTTACCTCTCCGGAGAGATTCTCTCCCCCTCCCCCCTGCCCACCCCTATTTCGGGAATACCGAGCCGAGCGCCATCTTCCGTGAGAGTGGTGCGCCCGACCAATCGAAAGTGGAAGAGGGGAGAGGTTAATGAAGGCGTCGGATTGCCCATCTTGCGGATGCGACCGTCGGGGTGTGTCGCGAATAGAGGGGCCTAAAAGCTTGAATCACCATTCAGCAGCCGAACCTGATGTTCCCCCTTTTCCTCGCAAGATGTTTCTTTGTTTGATTACGAGAGCTATTCTGCTTAACGCCTTCCACCTTTCTCGCTCGTTAGCGTTTTTATCGCCAGTTCCTGCGTTGTTTCGCCGTGCTAGAGCGGACTCGACGCTTACCTCGTTTCGAATTCGATTTTCCGTTGGAGAACCCCGTCGCCCATACCTTATCATTACGAATCCACGATAACAGAGGCGTGATTTATCGATTTCCTTTATTTTCGCTTCAAGTAATCATTTCGAATCAAGCTCTCGTTTGCAATCTGCGTAAACATTCACCATTCGGAAACGTAAGGAGCGTCGGATATTTTTTTAGAAATACAGAGGGTGAAGAAGTATTTTCACCAAGTGTTCTCAGCGTTTAGTCAAAATGATGGAAAACTGTTACACTCGTCGCGAAGATGTGGCAATTGGCTCTCATTTAAAATGTAATTGCTAATCAATCAAACTGTATATGAAATTCAGGGTTAAAGGCGTAACTGTGGAAATGTTTCAAGCTGAACAAGATGTAAATTACAATAAAATACAAAGAGTATAATTTATTCATCGAACTGTTTATGGCAGACTTCTCAAACGAGTTCGTTTTTATAAAAAAATAATGTTTAATTACAAAAAAATCTTTATTACAAACATCTTGTTTTCAGCTAATCTATAGGCAGTAGTGTACCGATTACAATTACTCTTAAGTGTCAATATAAAATGTAAATCCGTTAAAGTGGATCATATCGATAGCAATTACTCTCCAGCTTTACACTTATCCGAAAACCAGCTTTAAGAATGTGACTTGATATCCGACGAGCATTTCACTGGGGTCTTTCTGTCATCATCCTTCGAAATAACATCTTGATCGCGAAAAGACATTTCAATGTAATAAGGCAAAAAAATCTCGGGAGTTACAGTTCGAGAAACTAATCAATTTTCGACCCCTCATTTTGCACGACGGCCATCTTCCCGGACGGGTAACGCTCGGAGGTTTTAAGAGGGAGCTTTCCTTGTCGTGTATACAGCGCGAAAAATTCTCCAAACCCCTCATTTTCCCCTTTACGAAATGGTAGCGCCGCCGTGGCGTAGGTGCCGGGAGGTAGAACTAATTTCTCCTCCCGTGAAGAAGAGGGCGAAACACCCGTGGTCCAATGGAGGGTGGCTCGGAGGAGAGAGTGGCTAAGCAGGAAGAGGGGGAGATGGATGTGAAGAGGAAGAGACGAGGGAGGGAGAGGGACGTGGGTTCGCCAGAAGAGAGGTCCATCATGCAGTAACACAATCGAATGGGGTGCGATCTCGTGCCCAACCTCTCGAGCGTGCTCCACATCGGTTTTACCCGTCGACTGTTCCGCGTTTTCGCCGAATCACCGAGATCCGATGACAAATCGCCCGGCGGTGTCGGTCACCGTGGCGAATCCGCGGATTTTTTTTTGTGCGAACGGAAGATCCCTCGCCCCCTTTTTCAATCTCGCTTCCGTTGGTCAGCAGGCGGCTGACCCTTGATGGCCGCGACGGGTCGCTGATTCCGCCACCGTACGGAATGGATGGACATCTGCCCGACTCGATCGCAGAGCGGACCCCACCCTCTTCTTTCCTCCCTTTTACATCTCCCTATCTCCAGTTTCCTCCCTCTCTTCATTAACATTCTTCGCCCTCTCCGATTCCGGTCTCCCTCTCCTCGCATCCAATCCTATCTTATTTCCTCTCCTTCGCTTTGGTTTTGTTCCGTTTCTCCGTATCACTCCACAATCTCCTCTCTCTCCACCCATCCCACTCATAATTATTCCTGTTTTCCCCTCTCCCGTTTTATTCCCCGCTCTCCCGTTTTCAGTCCATTTCCATCTCCTACTCTTACTTTCTCGCATCTTTCTTCAATTCCTCCCTCGTGCTGTTCCGGATAAGGTGGAATTGACACACCCCTCCACTCCCCGCTCCTCCTCGTAATGCAAATCTACCGCGCATGCTTCACTTTTCTTCCGCGCCGTAGTTCGGCCTCTTGCCGGTAGAGGCTACGCGGGGCAGGAGCCGTTTCAACAGCGGTCCTGCTTGTTATAAAAAGGAAAAATTTTTCAGCACGCAAAAACTGCCACTCACGCCGTAAAAACCTTTCTCTCTCACCCCGACCCATAATGCAACACTCCCCCGGCGCGGCGGAACGAATCCCTTTCCATCGCGACACAAAGAACGTGGAGCGCGTTTTTGCGGGATTGCGGAAACTATGGATAGGCATAAGGAGAGAGAAGGGGGAAAAAAAGACGGTAGCGATGCTTCCCCGTGGAGTAGGGGGTTGAAACATTTGAATGACGCGCGGGTCATTATATTTTCTCCGTGAGGACACAAATCATCCGCACGGATGGACTAGGATGCATCGCCTGCGTGCGTGGAATATCCTCCGATTACGCAATTTTAAGGGGCGAACGAACGCCCTCTCCGCGTGTGCACGCGGGAGTATATGGGATGCTTACGTGAAAGGGATGCATACGCTTCCGCATTGGGAGGTAGGGTCGGAGGAGACCGGTGCGGTCCATGGGAGAAACGGGGGCGGAAGGGAGAGGAGGGGTAGGCAGAAAGAGTATTATCGCAGGTCAGCAGGTGTTGACACCACGAGAATAAAACACATTCGGGATTTTTTCCCCTTACCTCCTCCTGTTTCCTCCCAGAATCAGTTAGGAAGAGGTATTTTTACTGTAACGTGTTGCCGCACGTTTTACCAGGAAGGGACGAGAAAATGAGAATTTCGATTGATATTGCGAGCATGTTTGCTCATATCGACGTAGAATCGTCGTAAACGTCGAGTAACACTTGATAGGCGACAAGTTTGTCGAAGTAAATAAGTCTTTATTAGGACCTAAATGTACTGCACGCACTGTGAATAAATATTGGATACCAATTTATATCGCGGAACAGGCTGGAATCTAGGTGTAATTTCTTTTAATTTTCATAATTATTATTTTACAGAGCAATGTATAAATTAACAAGTCCAATAATATCTTAACAAAATTTTGCGGAAGTGGGCGCTGTAGTGGTTTCTCGCCCGTGGCGCCAAAATACCTCGGTCCGCCCCTGGATGCTTGGCAGATCCTATTACGTACAATATCCGTTGGCAATAGAAGCGTTTTAAAAATGAATGCAGTTGAACCTCTCTAATACGGAATTCTGTGATCCGGAAACATCCGTTGTTCGGAATGGTTCCGGAATTTTTACTAATATTGCGTGGATGGCGTTTCTATTTTCCCTTCTCTGTGTCCTCACATCTTAAGAAAGAATTTTTAAAATGTTGAAAACGTGAAAAACTGTCGTTTCATTTATGCTCCAATCCATATCGTGTGAACCTGTTTCTATATGAAACATCCATTTTTATATTATTTTACGTCTTCCCATGCTTTATTTTGTTCAAGGTAAAATTTTGTCTTAGGTAGTGTGCACAGTAACAATGCAATCATTACATATTTACTAACCACCCGTGGTACGACAAATTCTGTATTTCGGAACGCCTGCGGTCCAGAGCTCTCCGGATTAGAGAGGTTCGACAGTAATACAAAAAATTAAAATATTTGACGCTCTGGTTTTGCTGAAACTTGATTCCGTGAAAAAGATGGAATAAATAGAATTAGCGATGTAAACTTCTTACGTCGAAAATTTGTATCGATCGCTCGAAATAATGATACAGGTTGGAATTACTGATAACACAATAGGGCGGTCGTTTTATGCACTTGGGAAAGAAGAGACTGAACTGAAAGACGCAAATTTGTACGTGTGACAAGGGTCGCAAGAGATAGGAAACTATTTTTGATTTCGCAGGAAATCTGGAAAATGCAGCGACTTACTTTGCTCGGGAAAATGGCCGGAAGAGAAAGTAGTGACGACTTTTCTATCAATATTTTATTTACAGACAACAATATGATCTTAAAATTTCCGTGGCCATCTCTAAATGGTGTGTCACTATTTTCGACCCAATTTTTTTAAATTTAGATACCATGATTATGATCTCGAAAGGAAATAATTTTTGTTTCATACGTTCCATTGGTCCCAAATCAAAATCCCTTTGTCAACAGCCGTGTCTTGTCTTACGATCCTGCAGATTAAGTTTTAAGGCAGGGTCAGCGATTCTCCGGCATAATTTATGCGGAATTCCCTTAATCGTCCATAAAAATCATAAACATTTTTTCTAGCATATACAGGCGTCGATAAATTTGTTTTATTCCTTGAAACTAGCCCTAAAACTCATGATTCAGGGTTGATGTGAAACATTTTGGAGATATAAGTTTGTAGTTACGATACATAATACTCCCGGTTGTTTGCAACCATAAACATAAACAAATCTAAGGATCACCCACTCCCCATGTATACAAATACACTTCGTCATCGGATAAAAAAATGAAGAAATGGAATCCAATGGAAACGAGAGATCATGATCATGTCTAAGCAACTTCTTTTGATTTTCCACAAAAATGTCCTAGAGGCGGAGAAAGAGAGGGAGAAAGGCGCCTAGGGTTCCGCCGAATATATACTATATATATTTTCTCTCTTTTCTCTATACATATAGGAAAAAGAGAACGACAGATAAAGGAGGAAGAGACGGGAGGGATTTAGGAGGTGATCGTAAAAACAGCATTGATGGATCAGTCATCTCATTCCATTCAAAATGGCGACGCCGCTTCCAACGTCCCGGAAGCTCCGTTTATGGTGGACGGTGACAGAGGGAGGCTTCCCACTTTATTGTTTTATAGGGAGCCTCCACTACCCTCTCTCTCTCTCTTTCACCCTTCGTTCCTTCCTCTCCCTCTTTCCTTCTCGGTAACTCTTGGAAACGCGCAACCCCCACTACAACCTCTCTTCCTCATGATGTTTACGAGGGTCACCCGCGCGCTATTACCACGCAACCAACGTTCCTCTCTTTCTCTCTCTCCTCTATTTCCTCTGTCTTTCTCTTCCTTTCCCCATTTTGTCACTTTACGCGTTTTTTTCCTCCGTCGTCTTTTTTACGACCGTCGCGCCACCATTCTCCGACCTCAACCATCGCGGTCGCATTGAACACTAAATCGGTGGGAGACACCAAATTATCCCTTCGGGAAGAGAGGCGATTTACCTCTTCCCTCACCCTACCCATTCTCTCTGTCTGTCTCTCTCTCTCTCTCTGCTTCTATTCCACTCTCTCTTCCACTCCTTGTCACCTCTCTTCGTATCACATCTCTATCTCGGGTTGATAGCAGTGAAAAGAGACGCTAAGCAATTCAATGCTTTCCCGACTTGAGGCGATAAATGGGCGAATATTCGCCAAAATTCTTGATATTTTTTATTCTAAATAGGCGCTGTTCACAAGAACTAATAGTATGCCCGTAAGTTTTTGCTGTCGTTTAGCTAAGTAAAATTTTAAAAAATCATTCCTAAGTAATAACGATTTTTCTCGGAGATAGAAATTGATCGGGTGTATTGCTACTATTCCGCGCAGGTATTGATTTCATATTGTTTTGATTCGGATTTATATGATAAAGAAAATAATTTTTCGTTTGACGCATTACATCCGAGATTGTACGTTGATTATGGTTAACGATTATTAACAGCAAAATTATTTTAAGATGCAACTATTTTTGCTTATTCTAATAAATAATATGTGTATTTAAAGCTAAAGAATATTCTATATAAAATGCAATGTTCATGCGTTAAATCCATTAGCATATCGCATAGTCTTTTTATTTTCACGAAAGCAAAGAGTGACAGATACGAATTGTGAAATATGAAAAATTATTACTTTAAATTCCTAAATAAGGTTCGGATATTAAAACGAAAAAAAATAGTTGTAAAAGAACGTGTATTCTGTAAACTCAAAATATAATAATTTGGATTTAGGCAAAATTATCATACATTTATAACTTGATATTATCCGCGAATGAATTACAAAACTACAACTTGTTATCTTAGGCTATTAGGAGTATTTAAAAAAATAAAACGATGCATTTTTACATTGAATTTAATCCAGAATATCGAAATTAAATAATCATTTGATTAAAAGGTTTACTTCATCCCACGTCAATAAATTAACCTTCAGCTTTCTTCCCCTCTTTCTTTCCAACAAAAATGCTTTTTGAAAAATCCGCGTGAACTTTTCTCGATTCGCAGATATTAAACGGAAGTATAGTAGTTTGAGGTGCTCGAGGAACTTCCGCAAACCGTTACGAAAACTCGTCAACAGCCAAAATGGGAATAGTTATCTACCGTCGTTAAAAAAAACCAAAAGACTCCTCCCTCTCATCCAATCGACAAAGAATCCTGCGGCTTTGTCGATTGCTTTCTTTTAAATCATCAAAATCTCTCTTTTCTCTATACGTATATCCCGACACATTTTCAAGGATTGACATCCAAGTAAAAAAGACGTAGTTCACACGCACTCGAAAATCTTTGCCGGGAAGAAAAAAAAATCGGACATTCTTCCCACTTCAAACCGTCTCTCATTTTCTCCATCACTGAAAATTCTCCCCACTCCATCCCCATTATATATTCATCCGTGAATGCGAAATGTTACTTTTTTATAGGTACATGCGCTCGAGACACTTCCTGAAAACTTGACAAGCCACCTTATGGCACCTGGGGTGTGAGGGATAAAGACTTGACGTAGGTGCTAACAAAGTGACAGCCAGATTATTATTGACTCCCTCCTAGTTCTTCCGCTTTCTCCCTCTCTCATTCCCTTCCTCTCTCTCTCTCCCCGCCCGCCCGTGAAGCGCAAACAAACGCTTGGTAAGAATGCCTTTCCCCTGGAACTAGAGCACTCGCAAATTTTCGCAAGGCTTTTTTTCCCCCGGAGCTGACTTCTTCGGTCGTGTTTGGTGCGAGGGAGGCGACCCGGAAACGACCTTCGTCTACGCGATTGACGTGCCCCTGTTAAAACTTCTGAGAGGTTTTTCGAATACGAGCGCATACGTTTATATGGGCATAAATGCATACACGGTTGCGCGTCTGAGAGCGATAAAGAAGTTGCGGATTTTTTTCCTGCGAGCGGATTCGTAATTCTCTTCGGAAACCGAAAATATTTTCTGTTTCCGTTATCGCCGTTCGGTTGCAGTTCTTCCGCATCGTGATCGTTTTTTTTTATTTTTGAATTCCCCTCCGCTCGACCATACCTCTCAATCTTTCGGTTTTTCTAGCGAGGAGACAACTTCACTTGTCTGTTAGGCAAAATATCCCGGAAGAAATCAACATCCTCGTTGTCGTAAGTTTCTTCGGCACAGCGCATGCGCAAGATTTTTCGTCAACTTTTAGGCAAATCCGCTCTCTGATTTTATCGCAGATGCGCTTCGAAAGAATGCCGCCATAATCTTCCAATTTCGCGGAGTCAGATTTAATTGAACAGCTCTACTCTCTTTTTTCAAGTGCACCCCGATTTTCCTACCCTCATGTTTTTTAGGACAAAATAACTAATAAACAATTCGTCGATATTTGGAGAAAGTTTTAAAATCTCTACGAAAGCGCAATCATATTGTTCAGTTTTATCTCATTCATTCATTGGCATGTTGTTTTTATCTTTTCAGCTTCTCGTTTACGTTATACATCAACTTACTGAATTACTGCTTCAAAAAAAATACTGAAAAAGCCGTTTGAAAATTAAAAAAATACTATTTGATCTCAACGAGCTTTTTAATCTTATACGTGGTAAAAACGTTTCAAACTCGCCAATCCATTTATTATCCCCAAAAAATGGTATAATCTATTAAAAATGTAATATTTTTTAGCGACAACTTTCACTCATTTAGATTTTCTTGATATCCTGCCTGAAGTGCGAACCGATTCACTCCATCTCCCCTCTCAAGGAGCAACTCAACGCTTTAGCACTCAATAATTCTCCTCAATCCTCCTCCCTCTCTCCGTTCATCTCCTCTCCCCTCCCTCCCCCCCCCCCCCTGCCTTTCCGAATTTCCCTATGCAGATGTCTAAAATGTCAAATTTTCACCGCGAAACGTTCCAAAGAAGCAACAATATTGTGTTGGCATCAGTCAATCAAGTGGCATAGAGGGGAGCCCCCCCAGGTCTTCCTCCCTTCTCTCCATTTCACCTATTTTCTCCCTCCCTTTCTCTCCTCTCTTTCCTATATCACCCTCTCTCCTCTCATCCCACTCTCACTCTCTTTCACTCCGTACAGTTACTCTCTACCTTCGTCTATCTCCTCTCCCTCCCCCCTCTATTATGTTTCCCTTCTCTTCCGTTAGCCTATTTCTCCTGTCATTTCTTACTCGGATTTTTCTCCCTATTTCCTTTATTCTCCAGTATTTTCATACTTCCTCGCCCTCCTCTCTTTTCCTTCCCACTCTAAGCTGTGAGAATTATCACGAACTGTGACTACGTCTCTTCTTATCTCCACGTCCTTTTTATCCCGCAATTTACTATTTCTAATATGAATTCGATCTTTCCCGAGAAGAACTGTCATAGGTACTCGGTAAGCGTTCGATCGGTAATCAGTCTCACAGCCTCGCGGAATTTCCCATGATCCGTTACTCTTCGTTTCCGGGATTTCCCCTACTCGATCGTCATCTGTTTTTCTTCCACGGACAGACGATTTTCTCCCCGCCCAAATAGTCTTAAACCCCCCTTTCCTACCTTTTCTTACATAACACTCCGATTGACATCGAATAAAATCGGAGGATATATATAAATCGAATATTCGAATGCAAATCTCTTCCGAGTCGTATGCCTTCGACAAAAATGATCGGATCGTCGGATTTTTTATCCTTAGTTTCACATTATTTTATCAAATAATGTTTATATTTGATAACCTGCGTCTCGATGTGATAGGATACTTTTAAAATAATCTTTATCGACAATCGGACACTTTCATATCATTTCATTATTTTGGCTCGTAAATAATTACGTTAGCATTTTATCTCTTGCGTGAGTTTTAATCTTTGGTAATATTAAACCATTTACTCTCCGTATTCGATTCATTCAATTCGTCCGTCCCATCAAGTTTGCCAGAAGATCCACCCTAAAGCTGAATTTCTGCTTCCGCTTAAATTCCACCTCCAACCCCTCATTGATCATCCTCATTGGTCACAGAGGATTGGTCGAAACGAACAAGTATAGAAAACAAAAGCGGCGAGTGGGGAAAAAAGAAGAAGCAGCAGACTTTCAGACGATATTCCAACGTTCTAAAATTCGAAACCCGTTTTGCGTAAGCGCATTTTTCAATAATGGCGTCTGGCTCGCATCTCCTCACTCGGCCCATAGTGCCATCTGGTCCTCTTTCCCCTACGCCCCTTCTGACGCTCTCCGACCCGTAAAAGAACCAACCCGAGTCCCTTAATGCGCCCTTTGCAATCCCTTAGGGATCTGTCACTCCCAGTCCGATGCACTCCTTCAGCGGGAAAATCCCGAGTTTTGCTTCATCGGCGATAGATAGCGTTGGCTCCGTAGAGGATGCGACGTTAACGTTATAAAAATACAACCAAACTCGCGTACGTGAAGTCACAATTGAACCCGCGGTGCTATTGGACGCTGGGAGCGTCTTTCTTCCATTAGCATGACATTCAAATCGCTATAATTTCGGCTTTAATCTTGCGAGCCTCTCCATTGTCGGCCGGAATCAGTCGATGCCGAAAAATTTTTTTTGCCCCGATTTTGGAGTTTTTATTGTCTGCTCGTGAAGGGATTATGCGACTTTCATCCGAAAATTGCTGTCTTTCTTCCACCCCCTGATGTCGATTTTACGAAATCGAATCGATTTTACCGTCCTATCTCGAATTTGTGCTTGTCAGTTGTTTATTATATCGTGTGCGACGATCTGTTTACATGGTTTATGATTCTTTAAATACAACATTTAAAAAATTTATTTCATGAAAGGAATGTGTCGATTATCCGAACTAATTAGGGGCGAGCCAAGTTCAGCCAATCGAATTGTTACGATAGCGTAACAATAAAGGTATCGAACGATAAATTAACCAAATGCACTGATATGATTTTGTTGTAATTTTGACCATGTGTACACATTTTTGTGTAATGCAATAAGAACTATGTAACATTTATTCAAACTAGCAACCGATTTCCCGTTGCGTTGAACTTGATCGACTTTAGTTACTGTTGAATATCGAAGGGAAATTTTGTTATTTTTCAACAGAATACACTCTACTATAGTTACCCAACTTATTACAGGTGTTCATTTCTTGCACAACTCGTTGCTACTTTAAAATAGCTACTGACTGACCTTTATGACCGAGTTAAACGCTGTTAAAAATCGAAAAATACCTCAGTAACTCGCCAAATATTCGATGCAATACAAATTACGATAAAATGGTATGACGATGCAAAAATCTTGAATTAGGACAATCAAGAACGCGCGAGATTGGGTTTTTTTAGTGCGATACGGACGCAACAGTTTGACACCGCGCTGTGATAAACGAAACATTTTTACAGTACTTTCGCCGGAAAAAAGTTGATATTTCTGCGACGACGCTCATTTGTATGATGTGCGTACTTTTCTAGGTTTCACAGAAAATCTCTGTGATAGTTTCGTGGTCTTTCCGTAGAGCTCAGCGGAAAAAATATCTCTGCTGGCTAATTTTTTTCTTAAATTTCTTCAAAACCTCATGGCTATCATTTCTCAAAATTTAATGTGTGGTGTTTACTCAGTCATACTGCGATCTACGAGCTCCAAGCGCATTTCGGTTGGAAGTTAGACGTCAATAATCGTAATTCACCAAGCATCATAATTCTTACCGGAATAAATAATCAACGGCGACTAAATTTCAAGGTGAAATAGAACCAGAGTTTAAACGTAACGTTTTAGGACTGCCATTCGTTTGATACAAGCCATAAGGTGAATTTGCTCATCCAGCTTCGAAATAGGACATTTTCCGCTCTTCCTCGTAGACCGCACCAATTTTGCGCACGCGACGAACGTAGATGACTTGAGCGCATTCGCAGCGAGCGGGCGTAATTGCAAGTCTCCTCTCCGAATCCTTTACATGCAGTGGAGAGTGGGAAGAAGGGAGGGGAGAGAGAGGGGTAAGGAGGGAGGGGAGAGATAAGGGAAAGGAGGGAGGGGGAGAGAGGAGGGAGGGGAGAGAGAGGAGAAAGGAGGGAGGGGGAGGGAAAAGGAGGGAGGGAGAGGGGAAAGGAGGGAGGGGGAGGGAGAGGGGCAGTAAGCGGGGTCGCGTGGGATGTTGCCAGAGAGAGAGTGGGAGGGAGAAGAGGGTGGATAGGGGGCGGGCAATGAAGAGAGAGAGCCTCTCAATCCATTGTGGGCCCCCCCTCTCCACTCACTCCCACCCTCTCTCTCCATGGCTCCTCAAACCAGGTGCCCACCCATCATCATCATCCACCCCTGCGCACACTTTCCTTTGAGCTTTCGCCCTCTAGCCCACACACCTCTTCCCATCCCCACCCTTCTCCCCCACCTCCCTCTCGCATCTACGTGAAGCCCAGCACCACCGGTCTTTTTTTTATCCGGCCCGTTTTTGGGGCGAACGGGGGAAAATTCGAAGGGAGTGAGAGAGGGAGAGCTGTCGTTTAAAAAATCCCACTTTTTGGTCTTTTCTCTCTCTCTCTCTCGTACAATCACCCTTGCTACAGGAGCCACCCTTTATGCTCTCGTCTCCTCTCTCCTTCTCCATCTTTCGCTAAATTCTCAATTTCCTAAATTACGCTTCTCATTTGTTTTTATTTTCTTCTTCCCCCTTTCTCCTCTCTTTTTCCTGGTTCCTCGCGTTGCTTCCTTTAACCTTCCACGTTATCTAACGGACATTATGTCCTGATTTTCACCCAGGATCCTTGGGTTCGACTCTCGAAATTGAAAATTGATTAGGTCCCAGCGGTGTCACTCCCATCCTAGACAAAGGATGCTAATGATTTCTCGCATTCTTCCTTTCATTCCTCGTTTCATTTACGATACTTTTCTTTCGTTCTTCTACTTCTTTTGCTCACAACTTTAACTGCCGTTCTTCTTTCTCGCTTTTAATCTCATTTAATTTTGTTATGCGGCGTAACTGTGTTTTCGCAGATTACGAAATGAGTTTGTGTCCACCGGCGTAGGGAGACCGGTAGGAAATAGAAGCTCTAAAAGTATCGATTATTATTTCCATCTATAAATGGGTGGAAAAAATAACATTTCCAATTTTATTTTTAAAGTTTATTTGTATTTTTTCCATATTTATTAATCATTATTATTTATTTATTAATTGATCGTTCAAGAGGATCCCATGATTAATTCTTGCACCGACGTCAATACGCATTGCAAAAATTTTTATTTTATTTTGTCATGAATTTTTTAAAGTTAGGCGGCAAAGGTTTTCCACGAATCAATGTCAGTTTTTATCACTGACATCTAGTAACTACTACTTGCTCTCTTACTTTCTTCCTTCCTTTCATCCCTTTCCCTTTGCTGATTCATTTCCTTCTATCTTCTTACCTTTTCCCACCATCTATCCTATCCACCTATCTTCCCCTTTTCCTCCCCTGCAATTTCTCCACTTTCTCCCACCAGTCTTCCTCTCCGATGTTTGACAGCGATTTGACGAAGAGAGGGTATGACGGGGAAAAATGGAGGGGGTGTATTTTTTTCGGAGGTGAAATGGCTTTCGCTGGAAATGCGGAGTTTATGGAGGGACGGGATTCAGAGGGAAGAGGGAGATGTAGGGCTCGGCGGTTCGGCACGAGATGGTGCGTGATGAGAGAGAGAAAGGCAGAGAATGTTTTTTTCGACTTGTGCTCGGGAAAGGAAGTTGAGAGGTTTGCTTCTCTACGTTGCTTGCTCGAGTGCTCGAGTTTTGATTATTCGCTCTAGTGTTGAGTACAAGAATTCGGTCGGGGATGGTGAAGGACGGAGAAAAAAATGAAGAACTGAAATTATTCGCGTCTTCCCAAGTAGTGGAAGGGTTGGTTGTCGTTCAGATATTACCGGGTTTTATTTAATTGCGCAGTCCGATAATTATGAATGTACTTCTTTGAATCGATCCTAAATATGTGGAATTAATAATGGAATGGATGATCCTTACGCTACAGCCATAAGCTGGAATGTAGGTAAATGTTTTTTCTCCCGTTTCCAAATTTCCCAATGAATCGATCCTGGCAAACAGTAAAAAACTGTTATAACGACAATCACGGGACTAACGAATCCTTTTCGTTGTAACGGAGTGTCGCACTGTTTGGGTTAATGCGCAGAACCGGGATAACAAAGACAATATGTATTATTTTTATTAGAGTGAACAAGACAGAGATAGGAAAGAATCGTACGTAAAAACAAAAAAGGGCGTAACTTGGGGTGGAACTTTTGAAAAAAAATGTATTCGAGACTGAAGAATACGCAGAGCCAGAAAACGAGAACTTCGCGCCTTGCACAATTAACCACTCGAATGGAAATTCTCTGATCCCTGTTCGCCCCCTCTACTCCCTCCCCCCTTTCCTCTCCCCCTCCTCCTCCCCCTTCCCCCCAAGCGGTCATTTTAATCTATCTCGTCATCCTTGGCATTTGTTATTTTTCTGTTGAGGAAAAAGTTACTACATGGCTCAGACATTTAGGTTTGAGTAAAGATAAGTCAGGATCTGTACACGCGTACGGACAGCAGCCGCGTGTACGTGAAATTGGGTTGAGGAACTAAGAGTAGGCAAGATCAGGATAAAAGTAGGGTTTTCCCGGGCAAATTCTCGATGGAGTTTTATTTTTGAAATTCGCATCTCCAAATACAGGATCACTGCTGAGTGGAATTCTAAGAAAAAATTGCTCCATTCCTGCTTAATCTGGAACATTTTAAGCGCACTGCTAGAAAAAAAAATACCGACTCGGATTATGCGATTTAGCTTTTATTCCGCCGAAATTAAAAAAAAATGATCGTGAACTATATAGCCTTTCATTTTTATGTGCAAACTTTTGCTCAACATTGACTTGCGTTGCCTTTGAAATGTTTCTCCATCCTGTTTTATGTCTGTAAATGCCTAAAGCTGTCCATAGAAGTTCAAATGTTAAACCAGTGGCTTATTAAAAGTAGAATTTAATTTAATTTTTCATTTTTATTTTAAATCTAGCTTCCACTCCTTTGCACTTGGAACAACTTCATATTTATGGCATAAGAGAAGTGATAATGTTGAGACTTGTACTCCAACTAACAATGCTGATTTACCGAAATGTCTGGTATATTCACAAAAAACCAGCAAAACTTTCTCCTATAATCATCTACCTATTGTATAAGTATGTGGTTAAACCCTAACTACTAGACACTCCTAACACTAAAAAAGTTTTTGTATACAACTTAAAGCTAGGAGAAATGACCAATCATAAACTTGAGTGTAACAGTATTGATAGAATATCTTTCAAAACTTTGATATTTTGAAATTATAAATTTCAATTTCTTTTCTCCATCTTAAGTAACTCGTACCAGTAATGGAACTGTTCTTTGACCTTTTTGCAACATGTTATTTGTCTGATATTTGGCGCATGCCCATCTGCCAAAAGAATACATGCTCATGTATCACAATACATATTGTCACTATACAGCCAAATGTTTACTTGGTCCACAATCATCAACTGATCCAAGATAGTTATTTTTTCAGTATTTATACACAGAAACCTATAATAATGAAAAAGCCAATCTATTTGAATATTTCTGTCCATTATGATAATATGCTGATATTTTTGTCCATGTCGTCCAAGTGATTTCAATCTGGAAGATCAAACATTTAACCAAAAATTTGGAAGCACTAAGAGTGAGAAAACTGGGTAAAGAATCGCTAAAAAATGAAAGTTACCACTGACAGGAAAATAATTTTTTTAACAACCTTTCTGGATTTCTGTCTTGATGTATGATTATAAATATTCATGTATTTTCAAGAGTTCATTTAATCTATTTTGCTTACAGCAAAATATATATATTGGAGATGTTTTTTCTTAGGATGGTAGTGTGATTGATGTCCTTTCCTTAAGACAACCTACAAAAAATAAAGGATCTTCATGTCTCACTTTGTAGCTGTCAAAAAATCAACTGATCTTGTTATATCAATTTTTGTCATGGTTGTGATGGTTTTATCAACAAAAGACTATTTGTATCTCAAACTGAGTGTGGTATCTAAGGAGAATATGGACCTTGTGCATAGGCAAGACTGGTATAAAAGTTCCAAAGCCCAAATTATCAAAAAATATGTACACTTTTATCTCCATGCCTCATTACATGATAATATATATTTTAAATGTGGATATGTTGTGCATGAATGGGGGAATTAATGGAGGTATAACTTTCCTTGGTCTTCATGATAATCATTTTTTGTGTGAGAAGTTTTAAACTTAAAAAAAAGCCTGAATTGAGAATGAAGATTTAAACTGTGAGGTGAAACCAATGTTGGTATGTCTCTGGTTGTCATGGGGAAAAGTGCATATCAAGAAGGGTTATCGTCTTATTATGTATAGTAACAGTAGGACATAATGTGTTCATCAAATTGTGATTATTATTTCTCCTCAGGTTTTAAAAACTCAGGAACTAAACTACCTCCTCATTTACTTTCGACTGATGTTATGTAAATATTGTTTTCCTTTGTAAATAAGTTGAGAATATTGAGGTACTTAAATTGTTTTACTTCCTTCCATGACAACATGGTGGTAAACCACAGGTTTTATGATTTTTAACTATCATTGAATTGAGCAACTATGTTTGGTGAAGAGCTTTTGTTGTAGTAAACCTAATGTTATTGTATTTCATGCCATTTTTGATAAGTTTGTTGTTATTTGTGCTGAATATTATTTGATTTATAAAATGGTTAGTCATCATTAAATTACGAACTTCAGAGATTCAGCATCTTCTGCAGATGATAAGTATATTTCTACACAAAGTATCCTTTCCTCTTTGCACATATCAATTTTCCAGTAATGAATGGGTTCCTTCAAAAAATAACTGTAAAACACTAGGTACTAGATACTCCCAAGAGAGGCATTAGCATTGCTTTCTTGCTTCCAGTTGACTAACCAATGTAATAATTTTAATTTGTTATGTGACCAATGTCTTATCCTGCTTTTTTATACATGTACATCAATTACCCTGCATGCATTATTGTATATTGTATTTACCATTCCATCTTTTACAAGTGAACATGCACCTTTAAAAAAAAAGGAAATTTTAAATTCCTATCATTGAAGGATGTTCCACTTGCTATTTACTTCCTCAGTTTCGAATATATTTTTTTCATTAACGACTTTTAAAGATAGAATGAAGTTAAAAAATATCTAAAAGCTATCACCGAAAATTATTTGGTATGAACTGTAAACAAACATTCCTGTTTATATATGTAAATTTATCTTCCCTTGCATATTTTTAATATCTAATGGATCCACTAATAATAGTTAACCCATTCAGTTAATCTGAATAGTAACAATTACACATTTTAGTTCCTAAAAATTACTCAGGCCAAAGAGAAAATTCCACTCTCAAGCACACATGAACTACCTCTTGAAGCAAATACACAAAACCTATTTATGAATAGTAGTTAAATATCTTGTTACAATTTTTTTATCACTCCTGAATCGATTAAAGTGATTACTTTACAGCCTTTCTTCATCTAGAAGAAATATGATAATAGTAGTCTGTTAAAAAATTCAGTATTGCATACAAATGATCCATAACAGAAAGCAGCCTGCACATTTAACTGATATCAAATTTTTAAAAACATGTTCAAACATTTATCATGTTCATGAAATTGTGGACACAATGGACAAATCGAGAATATTTTGTTAAATGTTGAACAAGAACCAGAAATTTCCCTGATTTAGGGTTATAAGAGGGTAATCATTTTCAATGAAAATCAATTCAAGACTTTTAAACTAATGAAGTTAGGTAGACGAAAATGCTCAATCTCCAAGATTAAAAATAATCACAGGTTTGTCGTACCTTCGTGCCTTGGATTTGTAACCTGCTACAGCCATTCACAACACACTTCAGTAAATTATACACACCTCTCGATTAGCAAAATAACTAACTATATTGCCGGAATAGAATGGGTTTTACACTTAGTGACTGATTAATAATATATGTTCAAAAGAAGTTTCAAATAAAATTCCCTCCAGCTCTTTTATGAAGCAATGAAAATATTTCAGTGCAATGATCACATGTTAAAGTAAAACAGGGTACCTATAAACAATTCTTCTATTTCTCTATGCAGCATGTAAAAGGAATCTACTGTGTGGTATGAATGATGATGATTCCCCAAGACAGACCATTACTGGTCATGTTATGATTGACTATCACACTTTTTCCTGGTGATGTAATATTTATGACTAAATGAGGATGAAAGTTTTTTATAAAATGTCTCTTCATGGAGTTTCTTGGCTGTAATATTTAGTTGTGTTTAGTGATGTGATTCTCTCTTTATGCATGGGATGAGTTCTGCATGCAGAACTTGTTGGAAGTCCATGTGGAGTGTGTAAAAATGTGAGTGTGCAAATTGGTCACTTGTCTACTGATAGTTTTCCTAAAAATAACAACAAAAAATTTCTGATGACCTTTGAATTGATGTTCCAAAAGAGGTTGTTGACTATTGCAGGAGAAAATTTCCGATTTAAGTTAACCAAATTCAGGGAAGTATTACTGAGTGATGCTCGGGACAAAGCAGGTGATTGAGAAAAATTCTTAGTGCCAATTAGCTGTAACATCTAATGGCTGTAAGAAATTCTTTTATACTATTTTCCTTATATAAAATGTGTCATTCCATATTCAATTATACTATACATATGTATATTACCACCATTCACAATGAAAATTGTGTTACCAAGGAATTCTGTTGTTAATTTCCTCTGTACTACCATTTAAATATAAACATTCACTGTATGTGGCTTGTTATTATTTTTTTAAATGGTTTCCCTATGTTTTTTATGCAGTTTAATCAAACCTCAGTGAATCCTTCCCTCTTTCATAGGCTTCACTCTTTATCATTCCAAACATAGGTACTCCTACTTCATGACTTTCTACCTCATCCGCACTTTCCTCCTGGCCATCACTCAAGATAATGTAAGATATAAATATTACTACACAAAGAAAACTAGAAGCCAAAAACAGAAGAAGAAGACAAAGATTTCAGCTGATTGATGGTTTAAAATGGAAATAAAGTTACCAATGAGAAGAACAAGAGAGGAAAGATGCACACTTCATGCATGCATACACAAATACAAGGCAGAGGGATATATGTAAAGTTACGGCGATAATAGCCCAAGAGGCTGATTCACCAGAAAATACACACACACATACTATGTTCAATAACTAATTCTAATATTTTTCTTGAAGCCTTTTTTGTTATGACTAATATATTTTCTGCAAGATATGACAGAAAGTACATTTTATGCTCATAAAAAGATGGCAACCCTGCTTGGAGAAAGGTGGCACTTCTGCTTGGTCTATGTGAACCATTTATATAATTTTATTATTGCCCTTTACCTAAAATGTCCTTAGTACCAAACTTCATGAAAATCTACTCAATTGTTTCGGAGGTGAGATATGATGGAAACTTCATATTTATGTTCAAAGAAAGTTGACACCTCTGAGGGGATTATGTGAAACATTTTTATCGTTTTCTTATTGCCCTTGCTCAAAAACTCAAGTATCAAGCTTTATGAAAATTTACTCAATAGTATTGGAAATAAAATGCAGACAAACAGATATGACCTGACCATAAGACAAGAAACCTTTGTTGGGTGAAATATGTTTTTGTGGAGCTTACAATATTTTTACTTGCTCCATATATGAAGTAAAGAGAAAGTATCGTTTTCATGAAAAAATCAAATTCGAGATTTCAACGGAAATGTGTTTTAATGCTCCTTGAACACGTTTAGACTATTTTCTCGATGATATCAGTAGGTGTTTGTATGTCTGTGACTGGAATTTTGTGGGTGCTCTAACTCAAAAACTGTTAATCAAATCAACACGAAACTTTATATTTGCATTTCTGATAAAGGCACAAGAACTGATTAGTTTTTGGTAAAAATCGGTCAACTGGAAGTGGGTGTTTACTCTTGTCACAACCATTTTTTTTTAATATTTACTTTAATATTTTATAAATGTAAACATACTGGAATAAAAGTTATAGGAAATTTAATTTTCTACAACCTTTGTTTGAAACATTTTCCCATATAATGCATTGTTTAAGAGATATTTTAAAAACTAAATTATTTAGCTGCCACAACCACAAAACCTACTGCCAACTATTGTAAACACTTGACACTCCTTTATATTTTCTTAATTGTTGGAACTCCAGGGCTACATCCAATATCAGAAGGCTACGGTTTGAGTTTATTTCTATTTTTTGTAAAGTCTTTAAATTTTTCTCACAGTTCATTAAAATATTTATTGTCATTTTACCTATTTGGAATTGGTAGAAATATTATAGGTATGGAGAAAGTAGTGTGGTGGCCACATCAGATTTTTTTATTTCATTCCTTGTCATGAAGCAGTACCACTAAGTTATGCAGGAAACTATTACAATGACTATAAGAAATACATTTTTTTACTTTAGATAAAGAATATATAGTTATTGAAGAAGGCTGTGGAGAATAGGAAAATATGGAGAACTCCATTTAATATATAATCATGAATTTATCTGTGGATAGAATACTAGGGATGATTTCTTATTTTCACCTTTTGTTTAAAGACTTATGGAGAGAAACTATTTTTAATGAAACTTTTTCAGTACTGCTCTTTGTCTCAGATTTTGCTAGAGTAAGGATTCTCAACCAGTAATCCATGGACCACTGGTGATCTGAAAAGTTGCTGTATGTGGTTCACATTATTGATTTAAAAACAAGTTAAACTAGAAGTGATGGAGATGAAGGTTGGACTGTACCAGCAGTCTAGAAGTGTTAATAGCTGTAAACAATAATACATACCACTTAAAAAAATGATTGATAATGGTCCATCATTATAATCTGTTCCGGTGGGTGGTCTGTGAATTGCACTCAAGATCTTTTTTGTTAATAAATAGGAGAGGAGAATATGACAAAGATAACTGGTCTTGAAATCACAGCTCCGAACTGTACAAGTGAGAAGACCAGTAATACTAAGTGAGAACTCAGAAGAAGCCTGTAATGCTAAATATGTATTTTGAGAGCCAAGCTCTCATCATCAGCAGCTGATGTTAAATGACCTATTTAACATCAGCTACTGATGATGAGAGCTTGCCTCTTAAAATACATATTTGGCATTACTGGCTTCTTCTAAGTCCTCACTCACTCTAAGTCCCCACCAATAGAGTTCAGAGCTATAATTTAAAGTTATCACCTTTTTTGTTAATTTTTTTCAAATAAATAGTTTGAACTGTAATTCATATCAGTGATGTAAATGTATGAAAATGAACGAAGATTTCCAATGAGTTCATAATTCTGCCAATTTAAATGTAGAAAAGCTTCTCTTAACTAGCACCTTTCAATTAAAACAATGCCTAATGTTCAAATCTTCGTAAAGAAATAATATTACATCTCAGGAAATCAATTTTCTTCATACTTTCCTGATGATTTATCATCATCATTTAGTCTTAATTTAAGACTAAATGATGATGAAAAAGTTATATGGTTAGTTTCTCTTTTGCAAACTGCTGGTTAATAGATTCATCTGTTTGTGAATCAAAGTGATAGAACCAAGATCACTTTTATATGAGTAAAAATAGCACATACATCCTCTCATTTATTTTTATGAACCAAAATTCTTGCAGTGGACAGTGGCATAGCCTGGGCAATGCCCATGGGCCCATGGTTATGGAGGGCCCACAAGAGATTGAATGTTATGACTAGAATGTTGAGAGTTTGCATTTGTAATACATTAACCTTACTGTATATATATGAAAATTTTGAACCATCGTTCTTGTTCTACTGAGACTATGGTATCGAAATTCAATTATCTATCCAGTATGCCAAAGACAATGAGAAGAGAAAAAAACACCAGAGGCTCAAAGTAAGCAGTATATACTCCTATATAGCCTATGCCCTAATTCACTCTTAGAAAATAAAGAGGAAACATGATAGGTGAAGTTAAGAAAGGACTGGATATTTTATCTTAGATATATTGACATGGTATATTGAGGTTTCTGAGATACCAATATCCAACTTACAAACAACCATACGTATATTTTAATGATTTGGGCATATGAACGCCAACCCACATGTTCGAACTAGTCGTCGCTCTTGGTAACCATCTGCAGCAATGGAGTATGTCCACCATCCACAGGATATTCTGTGATACAGTGATTCATTACATTCCCAGCCAGTTAATTGTTTGTTACTTTCCGAGAGAGAGCAGTGTGCATTTGTTCAAAATATTCGCCAAAAAAGACCTTAATCATGGCTAAGAAGCATAGAACTGCTGCTAGTGATATACTTGTACCAAAGAAGAGGAAAGTCTTGTAACTTTTGAGATGAAACTGGTCATAATAAAGCATACAGAGAAAGGAGAAACACCACAGCTTGGCCATTTGCTTGGTTTAAATTACAGTCCTAGCTATGCCACTGGCAATGAAGTATTTTTTAAAGGACCAATCACTTAACCTATTATTGTCGTATGGAACAATTTTTGAAACGAGAAAAAAGTCTGCTATGACCGGGAATTGAACCCGGGTCTTCCACTTGCCGGGCGGATATTCTACCTCTGAACTATCGTAGCAGAACATTTTCTCTCGTTTCTGAACACGGATGTTTCCATTGGTGGGACGGGAACTAGCCAAGCTAGTATCAAACTGCCCCAACAGATGTCCTCAAAGAGAATCATCGAAAGAAACTCCTACCTCTCAAATGGTGAGATTGCCAAACATGAAATTGATGGAATGATATGATCCGAAGATCCTATGCAGACAGGCATAAGCTGTGAAAGATGGAACAATTTTTGAAACGAGAAAAAAGTCTGCTATGACCGGGAATTGAACCCGGGTCTTCCACTTGCCGGGCGGATATTCTACCTCTGAACTATCGTAGCAGAACATTTTCTCTCGTTTCTGAACACGGATGTTTCCATTGGTGGGACGGGAACTAGCCAAGCTAGTATCAAACTGCCCCAACAGATGTCCTCGAAGAGAATCATCGAAAGAAACTCCTACCTCTCAAATGGTGAGATTGCCAAACATGAAATTGATGGAATGATATGATCCGAAGATCCTATGCAGACAGGCATAAGCTGTGAAAGATGGAACAATTTTTGAAACGAGAAAAAAGTCTGCTATGACCGGGAATTGAATTATTGTCGTAATTATTTAAAAAATTAAATTAAGTCACTGATTTAAAAAAAATTATTATCACCAAGTTTTAAAAATCATCAATAATGAATTAATGTTAAGGATACCTATTCTAAACTTAAGCATATATAATTCATGATTATTGATGCTAATAATATTATGTACAATTAATGGTAACTATAAAATTATTTTAAAATTACAAAATCACCTTCACCTTTAATTACCAGTACATATTCTTGATTCCACATTTCTTTTGACGCTATGCATGTCAATATATAATAAAATAAAATAATAATAATAAATCAATTTTTATTTGTCCTTGTGATGTTACTAAGGTAGCATATTCCCCTGTCATCCACCAAAAAGGTGACTTGCAGGCAACGTTCCCTCTAATTTTTTTTACAACTGCACGGACCTGCTACTGCTCTGAGCAGAAAATTTTTACACGACCTGATGACTGCGCATTACTTTAAAAGTTTTTTGTAATATACATAATGAGAATATTTACAATGAAAATTGAAAAACTGCATACTTTGATTTTATTTATTAATTGAATGGTACAATAAAATTCAGTACAACAAAGAAAATTATTTCAAGAATGTTTTCTCGCCTATCCTTATTAGAAATCCATTGACTATAAACACTGTCTAGATTAATTTCACACCCAGATGAAAGATAAGTCTCAATCCTCATTAGATCATCCAAATGTTCAACTTCCAGTCTGTTTCTAGATTTACATTTGATGGAATTCATGACACTGAATCCACGTTCGCATTCAGCACTAGAAGCTTGAAATGTTCCACAGATGTCAACAAGAATTGACAGTTCTTCAAATTCTTCGTTTCTAAGCATGCAGTTCAACATATCAGTGAACGACTTAATTGAACCACTCTTAACTTTCTCAGAAATGACGAATTTCAAATCACAGTACTAATGCGATATTATTGTGGCAATTCAAAATTGGTTGCGTTTGTCATAGCAATTGGGTCAAAAGCTTGCCATTTTCTTAACTCATCATCAGGAAATCTATTGTCCAAGTGATTACACACACGTTGAAAGAATAGAATAATAGGGGTAGTATCGACGTCAGAACTTATAGATGAAAGCATATCTTTTACTTTGTCACTCCAATAAACAGTATGGACAAGATACTGTGACCTTATCTTGTTAATTTTTGCTTTTGCATACTGCAGTGCTTCAATTGTATTCAAACAACTTTTCTGAAGGAATTTACAGAGAGATGCTAGATCTTCTAAAACATCATTAAGAACAGTTAATGCTACTCGATATTGTGGATTGGTCAAAATCTTCAGGCAGTAGTTACTGGTTGGATCATTACATTCATTAACTAGCTCTTAACAATACTGGATTAAAACTTTGTAATTTCTCATTAAAGCAGTTACGGCAAAATGTCTTGACAGCCATCTCACTTTGTTTAGTGGTCTAAATGACAAAACATCACATTCTGTGACATTGGCTAATTCTTCTAGCTTTCCTTTTTTAAAAGACAACCTACTGAACATTGTATATACTGTTTGTAACAGTGTTTCTATATCCTGCATGATTGAAACTTTTTTCCATGCATCGTCTAATCCCAGGTCTTCTCTGTGGACAACGCAATGTTGCTCAGACAGATGCTTTATTTCTCATCGAAGAATTGCTGCCACACCATTATTCTTTCCAAGCATAACATGTGCTCCGTCTGATGTAAACATCACCATCTTTTGAAGATCAAGATTGTTGTTGATATAAAATGTTTTTATTGCTTCAACAATAGTGATACTGTCACATGCAGTTAGTTTCAAAATACCTGAAAATACAGTCTTATAGGAAGTTTCATTTTCAGGTTGAAACTTAAAATACAAAATTAACATTTTCTGTGCAGAAATGTCTGTACTTTCATCCGCAATTAATGTATGGAAAGCAGATTTCCACAATTCTCCATTATTTGTTTCTGCAGTACAAAGCTGATGCACTCAACAAATTCAAATGCATTCTTGCTGCACCAAATCTCTGGTATATTTACATATTTGGCCACATGTGCATGAATTTCTTCCGCAATTAATGTATGGAAAGCAGATTTCCACAATTCTCCATTATTTGTTTCTGCAGTACAAAGCTGATGCACTCAACAAATTCAAATGCATTCTTGCTGTGCCAAATCTCTGGTATATTTACATATTTGGCCACATGTGCATGAATTTCTTGCACGGAAAGCATTGAAGCATTAATTTTAATTGCTAAGATAATGTTATCAATCAGCACTTTGACCATATCAGAGTTAGACTTCTTTCACGCATCTTGCTTCATGCTCTTTTGGAGTTTCAGTTAACATTAGCAAAATTTCACCTTTCTTCTGGTTACGTAATTTGATAACTGCATCTACATGCATTCTCTGGTTGAGATGCCGTTTTAAGTAATGTAACTTCCATTCTTCCCATATTTTTCCACTACCGAACTCGCCCCCAACTTTCGCTTCCACACAAATGGTGCATACAACATCGCCAGTATCTCGATATTTAAAAGTATCGCCAATTGTTATTTTTTGTTTTTGATGCGAAGATGGTAGTTCAGTTTCTACGAGCTGCAAAAGCCATTCCTTCTTAAATCTTGCACAAGCTTTGTTCTTCAAAACATTTAACTCTCCTTCTACTTTTCTTTTCAACATCGTAAGGATACTAAAAATAATAATTACTATTATTATAATTATTATTTGGCAGTACCAAAAAAATTAATTATTAAGTCAAGAAATTTTAGCAAAACAACTACTGTCATACAAATAATTTTATAGAAACTAATTTTTACCTTGTTCTAACAATTTTTAATAAAAATAAGAATTTTCGGCACAAGGTGCACCTTCCACAGCTTGACACACAGTCCAGCAAACCTTCTCACCAGCATCCGCAGACCAGACTCAACACTGCTTACTGCTCAACTACTCACTTTCACATAGTCGCTTGACAATCAAAGCAGTCAAACTTCCACTATTCATCTTTCTTAAACAAAAACGTCTCAAACTCACTAGAGAAACATCAAACTGAAAGTGACTGAAATTGCCAGAAGCCGCAAGAGGCGGTCGCAAACAGCAGGTTGCCCAGTGTTGCCAGACGATTCAGACCGGTTGTCCCACTATTCATTCAGGCAGAATATGCTTCTGCCTGCGCAATGTGATCAGAGAAGCACGGTAGAACCGTCTACGTTATTATCATCCAGTTTTGCATGCATTCCTTGCGACTGCTGACAGTGCTTCCAGCTGCATTTTTAAAAGAAAATTTCAGCTGCGCAGCAAAAATTCAGTGTGCGTGGGAGCATTTCAGTTACTGCATGGCCATGCACCTGCACAGCTTAGAGGGAACATTGCTTGCAGGGTATCATGTAGATATAGGTAGGCTTGGTAGGATTCGATTTAAATCGAAAAACATCGATAAACGTCAATTTTTTTAAATTTCAAAATCGACAAAAATGAATTGTCATTGATAGCATTGATTTTCCAACAAGATGGAAAAGTATGCATCCAAAAACCTATTCTGAATTATAATATTAAAGTCGTTTCTGTTTACTTTTTTACAATATTATTTGCTACCTACGATTTTGTTCCTTTTCTGGGCTTGCATTAACAGCGGTATTGAAAGAAGTGTATTTCCTTACACTCAAATATGTGTCTTTTTGAAAAGCTCACGCTTCTACTTTGAACAATCAGGTAACTGCAAGGCCCTATAGCAGTTTTGAGAACGTGTTTCTTAGCCCTTTTTAGGTTTTTGAGATTATATTTGCCAACATTATGGTGGGATACTCCACGAGCCTCTCTATACAGATAAGGTCATGGGTATGCCCTGCTGAAACAAGGTTTGGAAGAAAGGAATTTCGGTGGTCATTTGAAGATAGCTGTTTTGCTACTCCTTCCATGCATCTACCCCGTGGAGTGTATTCCTGGCACAAATGTTTCTCGATTCCTTGCTAGGGTTTTTCTTATAGATGGACGTTGTTATATGCACTTTCACCCCTTCTCCATATGCACTGAACCCAAACTTTTGCCAGTCTTTCTCTAAAAGTTATCCAGGAAGGATCATTCTGCTCTCTTGCTTTTGGCTCCTTCATCATTGACTACAGGTTAGTAAATTTCAATTTATATATAATGGTTTAAAAAAAGTGCACATAAATTAGCAATCATTACTTAAAATTGAAGAGGGATTAAGGATTAATATTTATTTGCTATTTGTTATAAAATATTTTGCTGATTGAAAAAACACATTTTAATCAGGATTTGAGGTAAGACTGTTGATCAAGCGCTGAATAATTATGTAATTTTTCTCTATATACTTTATGTTAAATAAAGAGAATATTTAGTACAGTGATGAAATATATCAAATGATACAAAATATTAGCTATTCTTTTTTGACTGCTAAAATATTGGGAATAACTTTGAAACAAGAAAAAATTCTGATATGACCGAAATCGAACCCATGACACAAGGTCATGTAACAAAATTGAAAACCATTGTGTTAGGTTAGGTAGGTACTTCTCTGGTCAGCTACAATTCTTCTTCTACACATTTTTTCATCTGATTATCTGGAGTTGCCAGAACGATATCAGTGAATAAGTTTAAATCTATTGTATTTTCTTGGCTTGCTGAAAAATTCTCCTACTCAGTAAATAAATTCTTAGAATGAAATGTAGACATTGCTTTTTAGGGTACCTAATGTATTATTGTTGCCCTCCTTTCTCCTCTTATGTATATGTGCCTCCTGTGTTTTGTAACAAGATCAATCTTTTTAAATGTATTTAACTCTGGCAGTGCCTATTCTGGTCATGTACTGGCTAATGGTTGAATAAATGATTATGATAATCACGTAGATGATGATTACCATGTGGCCAACGATAGGTACTGATTCAAACCAAGCCAGTCACCAATGGTCACCTTCTATTTTATTTGTAAAAAAATTGTTAATATTCATTATTTAAATTATGATTATTATTATAGCCTTCTGATATTGGATATAGCCACAAAGCTCCAACAATTAAGAAAATAAAAAGGAGCATTATTAAGATGTCTATTGCAGATATTACAAAAGACATGATGTGCCGTTTTCCCTTTTTTAAAGGAAGGAAACTCCTTAAGTAGCTGTTCGTTAATAGTACATTTCCTTTTGTTCATCATTGGGGCTAAAAAATAAATAGACAATATATCATATTTTATAACCTATAACTGTCAGTTTAGAAGGTTGCAGATTATGCATACCTAAATTTGTTTACTTTAAACAAGTATACTCTGCATCAGGGAGCTGCAGTACAGACCAATAACTGAGAAGACTCGTGTACTTGCCAGAGAAATGTTCCAAAAGCAGGGCATATCAACAACTGGGTGGAACTTGAATATTCTCTCCCTGCGCATGGCACAATCCCATTGTTTAATCCATCTCTTTATTATATTGGGTTGGATTGGATGTAGATTGTAATTAAAGAGGGTCACGTGAGCAACCCTCTAAAAGATGTAATATAATTTAAAATTAAGTTGATACTTCATAAGTATTAAACTTATTTATTAAACTTATTTCGCTTTGCGCCATCCTGAATTTTTGGCATACTACTTGGGGGGGGAAGAATATTCAAGTTCCGCTCAACAACTGTCAGATAGTGAGGGAAGCAATGAAGCAGAATTGCAATCAGGGCTGCCGTTAACAGTATTGCCATTCTTTTGCCAAAATAAAATACGGTGCACATTGTGTTTGCAGTTGGCGGAATATTTAATGAAAATTCAATTTACGATGTTGTGATTTTAAAAAAAATTAAAAAACTAGGATGCAAGTGTAAAATCTGCAAGGACATCCGAGGACGCCCTAAAAACTTGGACATGTCCTCGGAAATGAGGATGTCTGGTAACCCTATGCACAAATACGAAATATCATTCGATTTTATGTATGCGTTTGGGCCCTAGATTGGCGAACAGAATGACAGACAGGCGACGTGGCGAAAACCACTTATGGACTCAGGGACACCTAAAGCATGTATTTCCATCAAAATCTTGAAGTCGAATTTTTTCACAATAGCAATACTTTCTCAATATACTATGTATATGAGAAAGTAAAAATCAGTTTCACTAATATTTCAAGATCGATTAAGCCAAGATTTTAGAGACTTTTTACGTAAAGAAATACCTTATGTCCTGTTTGTAGATCCCATCATTCTATGCTCCACATGCAAGAAAATTTTGAATGCCTAGCGAATTCCCTATCTTTGTGCAAGGACATGCACAGGGAGGGGGGGGGGGTCCGGACTCCCCCCTCTTGGTGTATTTGTGGAATCTGCGATAACCACTCTACAAACTTGTTATGTTGCCTCTTGCTATGCTGCCACTTGCTATGTTGAGTTAAGAGAACTAAAAATGCTGTAAAAGTCTACATTATTTGAATAGGATTTTTATTTAATAAATTGCTGGAAATTGGTTTTTGGTCTCAGACCTCAGATTTCTGTCTCTTTGGATTGGGTCAAACTTGAGAGGTTAATTTTCAAACGTCATGAGAGCCAATAACATTCCAGGGAATTGGACTCCCGTAGAAACATTATGCAGACAAATAAATTCTGGAAGGCTAAAAAATACCCAAATTCTTGGGAAACAGTTTCCTCTGGTTCCTGCAGAGACAATAACTATACTTAAATCTCAGGGTTCCATATATTCTCTGGTTTGTGTGAAGTTGAGCAAGAATATGGACAGTAGTAGCCTGTATGTAGCATACAGTAGAGCGACTACTGCAAATGGACTCTGCATCCTGGGTGATTATCAACCCCCCAAACCACCTACAGACTCGCGTCCTGTCTGCTTAGAAATGACATGCCTCCAAGATACCAAATCTGTTTAACTGTGTTTCCATGATATCTTTGTGCATGCTGGCACAAAGATTTTCTTTCAAAATGTGCAGTCTCTCAACCGGCATCATAAAGACTTGATTTGTGACAGGGATGTCTTATCATCTAATGTCATACTTACTGTGGAAAATTGGTCAGTAAGCACCGATTCATATGACCTGCCAGGCTTCAGGTGTATTCACAGAAGAGATTCCGAACACAGGAGAACAGCCCTGGGAAGTGCCATTTTCATTAAGGAGGGTTTTGAGGCTAATGTCATTTTAAAGTCCTTAAATCGCTATCCAGGTGGTATTATAGATTGTACTGCCATCTCTCTCAAAGACGCCATCATTGTGTCCATATACAAATCACCAAGAGTCTCTGAAACTAATCTGATTAATGACCTTCAGACAAATTTTCACATTCTTAATGCCAGCAGGCTTATATTAGTTAGCGATTTTAACCTCCAATGGGAAATTGGAGGTTTACTATGTCAGTTTATGGAGAAATTTAAATTTGAAATGATTTTTCCAAAAGCAAGCTCCACAAATATAGGCACACATATAGATTTATGCTTCAGCAATATTCAATCTGTCAGGGCACAATATTATGAATCCAAAATTAGGTACCATAAGCCCATATAAATTTTAATATGAGAATCATATAAACCCAGCTCATCATTCTTACTTATTAATATTATCAAATGAAGACTCAATTATTTATTTACTGCCATTAAATTTTCAGAACAGTTATGTAATTCCGTAACAACACAAAATCATTACAAATTATCATTATTACTTTCTCCATATGTAGTAGAGGGGAAA
The DNA here is from genome assembly GCA_028673005.1 of Tanypteryx hageni. Classification (NCBI taxonomy): domain Eukaryota; kingdom Metazoa; phylum Arthropoda; class Insecta; order Odonata; family Petaluridae; genus Tanypteryx; species Tanypteryx hageni. The sequence goes on along the minus strand of CM054114.1, from coordinate 119,757,605 downwards.
GTATTGTTTTCATGAAAAAAATTGATTTGAGATTTCAATGGAAATACACATTTTGAGGTCCCCTGAACATGTTTTGACCATTTTCTTGATGTCTGTGTCACAGCTTTTTTGTGGGTGCTCTAACTCAAAAACTATTAATCAGGTTAATTCGAAATTATATATATTTAACATTTTTATAAAAGTCACAAAAACTGATTAGTTTTTGGTAAAAATCGGTAAACCAAAAGTGGGTGTTTACTCTTGTCACTTATCCGTTATTTTGAGATATTTTCTTTAATATTTGATAAATGAAAAATGTGTTGGAATAAAAGTTGTAGGAAATTTAATTTTCTACAATATTTGTTTGAAACATTTTCCCATATAACGCATTGTTTAAGATATTTCTTATATCTTTAGCTGTCACCACCTTGCCACCTACCGACGACTATTGTTAACAATTGACAGTTACGCTCCTTTTTATTTTCTTAATTGTTGGAGCTTTGTGGCTATATACAATATCAAAAGGCCATGGTTTGGGTTTATTTCTGTTGTTTGTAAAGTCTAAAATTTTCTCGCAGTTTCTTAAAATATTTTTTATTATGTAACTTATTTGGAATTTTTAGAAATATTACAGAAATGGAGAGTCATGTGGTGGCCACATCAGATTTTTATAATCAAAATCAAAACATTTAATAGCCATAACCAAACAATGGAAAATTGTGCCAGATGGGTTAGTATGACTGGTAGAATGCCTGCCTGCTAACCCAAACATCGCAGGGTCGATTCCCGCCTAGGGCATGGATGTTGTGATTGTCTAAGGATTTTTCTGAATAGAAAATTCAATGGTGCAAAATGACCTTAGCGGTCGATGCACCTAAAAATAAAAATTACTGCTAATACTCACGAAAATGTGTTAATTTTGAAGGTAATATTTATATATTAATATTATATTGAAAGGAAAGTAGGCAGATTAGTTCTTTCCCAAACTACTTGTTATGATTTGTCATCACATCAACAAACTGTAGTGACTTACTGGTATGCAGTCCAATTTCCCCACCAAGACTTGAGCATGGTCTGAAATGGTGATTTTTTGATCTGCAATCATTTGCTAGTTACCTATATATGAAGCTTATGTTAAGGCCTTGATAAAGCATTTTCCATCTATCTTGGAAATTAAAGATTGTCTGTATCTAATCCGATAACAAGACTAATAAATATTATCCCTTATTTGAAACCAGAAATATGATTAAAATTAAAGATTGTGTGTATCTAATCCGATAACAAGACAAATAAATATTATCCCTTATTTGAAACCAGAAATATGATGGAATGCAAGCAGAACTGGCTAGGAAAATCAAAGATCCCAGGCCAAGGGTGTGCATCAAAAATTTTTAATAGAAAATTTTAATAAATAATGCAGACTCTCCTACTATGACAGTTTGTTATTTTTCCATTTTTTTATGTATGTGCTTCATAAGTAAAAAAATCTGATGTCGCCACCACATGACTTTCTCCATACCTGTAATATTTCTAAAAATTCCAAATAGGTTAAATGATAATAAATATTTTAAGGAACTGTGAGAAATATTTAAAGAGTTCACAAAGAACAGAAATAAAATCAAACTGTAGCCTTCTGATATTGGCTATAGCCCTGAAGCTCCAACAATTAAGAAAATAAAAGGAGCGTAATGTGTTTAAAATAGTCGCTGGTTGGTGGTGGCAACTAAATAATTTAGTTTTTAAAATATTTTTTCAACAATGCATTATATGGGAAAAATTTTCGAACAAACATTGTAGAAAATTAAATTTCCTACAACTTTTATTCCAGTATGTTTTTACATTTATCAAATATTAAAGCAAATATTTCAAAAAAATCTGATGTGACCACCACATGACTTGCTCCATATCAGTAATATTTCTAAAAATTCCAAATAGGTTACATAATAATAAATATTTTAAGAAACTGCGAGAAAATTTTAGACTTGACAAAGAACAGAAATAAACTCAAGCCATAGCCTTCTGAAATTGGATATAGCCACAAAGCTCCAACAATTAAGAAAATAAAAAGCATTACTAAGTGTCAATTGTTAACAATAGTCGTTGGTAGGTGGCATGGTGGTGGCAGCTAAAAATATAAGATATCTCTTAAACAATGCATTATATAGAAACTGTTTCAAACAAATATTGTAGAAAATTAAATTTTCTACAACTTTTGTTAAAGTATATTTTTACATTTATCAAATATTAAAGCAAATATCTCAAAATAACGGATAAGTGACAAGAGTAAACACCCACTTTTGGTTGACTGATGTTTACCAAAAACTAATCAGCACTTCTTCCTTTAACAAAAATGTCAAATATAAAATTTTGTATTGATCTGATTAATAGTTTATGAGTTAGAGCACCCACAAAATCCAGGTCACAGACATCATCGAGAAAATAGTCAAAACGTGTTCAGGGGACCTTAAAACATGTATTTCCATTGAAATCTCAAATTCGATTTTTTTCATGAAAACAATACTTTATAAAATGGAGAAATTAACAAATATTTTTAGAAATCGTGGGACCTCTCTTACCACAGGGCCTGGTGGAGTCACACCATTGGCTCTGTCACCAAGATGCCCTGAATGCGTCTCCTAATTAGTGTATTGTCTGGTAAATATAACCATAATTACTCAACATGATTCCTATAAGCAGAACCAACTAATCTTATTAAAAGAAATTTACTATATATAAATTTCTATAATTTTAAGAAATGTAATATAAATTTTATTGTTAATTTTTTTAGGCTTCTAAATGCGTAATATTTTTCCATAAATATTCATCTGTGAAAATAATTAAATTATATTCTATGATATATTTGGTTTGTAATTTACCAACTGGAATAGGTTTGTCAGACTGGTTACTAATTAAAACGCAAGAGAAAGTGAGATGAAGTAATGTGAAACCTCAAAAGCACAAGGGAACTTCACATTATTGTAAATAATATTTAAACAACAGGAAAGCACTTAATTTCATGGGATGATCTGAACAATTATTCTTTCCAAGTGGTAAACCAAATTCCTGAAGATCAACTCTTCTGACCCAAGATTAATACCACATTATGTACTTCCATAATATTATACAGGGTGTACCATTTAAAACGCAACCCAAACTTCAATATTGTTCACAAGTGCAGATATTGCATCAAGAAGGGTTCTTTCCCTCTTTGTTGATTTCCCTCGCACTACAGCAGACACACATCAAGATGACCTTGAGTATCTCATAGCTGGCAGACTCAGTCACTGAATAGCATTGGAGGGGCAAACATGGTTTTTACCCAAGGGGAAGGTGTGTTTATTGTTAAGCATTATTTTCCTTTAAATCTTTTACTGCAATTCGTGAGGCATTCAGGAATGTATGTCCAGCAAAGGAAGTATCAGACAAGACATCAATATACAGTCTAATAAAAAAGTTTTGTGAAACAGGAACATGGTGAAAATGGTTTAAGCATGTCATCGAGAGGGTGGTGAACATTTTCACCATTTTCTGTAAAGGGGTTGACACTATTTATAACAGATAACTAACAATATATACTGTATATTTGAAACTTGTAATAAAGGATACTTTCTTCCTGTGGGTTGCGTTTTAAATGGTACACCCTGTATTATTGTAGCATGAAATCAAGTGACCTGATTCTATGAAATTTAGTGGATATTTAAGCATAAATTCCTAAATTAAATGAAAATTTTCACAAACTGCAAGACACTTTCGTTATTAACAGCTAATTGTAATTCCAAAATATAATCAAGCTGAACCGAAATACAATGAATAATCAACATTACTCCCATGGTCTTGAACAGCTGGGATCAGTAAATCCCCAGAATAGCTACTTGGTAGCCAAAATGTGCATCTGGATTTCCCACTTATTATAGCTATTAGAGATCTATTGATAATAAATTAACTACAAAAATTTATCTTGTTAAGCTTCACTACTGCAATTTTTTATTATAAGGTTCAAGATTTGATTACCAAAAAAACCTGATTGAAATTAAATCTTTCTCTTCAAAAGATGTCTTCAGAGTTTTGCTCCGAACACTACAAAGTCATTTTTAAAAGGATTAAAATTAATTATCACTACACATTCAATTTTATTTTGTTTTTAACATATTTTCCTGTACTTCCTTTGGTTATTAAATCTTACAAAGAATAAGTTTTCTTATATTAAAATATCCATTTTGTTAACAACTTATCCAACAGCAGCACCAGCTGGAAGAAAACTCAAAACTTGGAAATAATATTTTTGACTTTTCTTGTTTTCAAGAATAGAAACTCCTTATTCTATCCAAGGAGAAAGGAAAAATCACCTTATTTGTTTATATGAAACTCAAAAATGTACAAGCTTTTATAAATTATTCATTTCCACCTATTATCATAAATTTTGGTCATAGGTGATGGGTGGACATGAATTGCCTTACCAATAGACCAATTTACTTGGGCAAGCTAAACTAACAGCTAATAAGAAAAAATAACTTTACTCTAGAAAATTTTCAAATCTATAAAATTCTTGTAAAACAAATTAACAAAAATAAGCAGTGCATATTGGAAAAAGAACAAAATTTTGAATGGTATGGATGCTTTCAAAAGGCGAATATTTAAAAATAATTCAATATAAGAAACAAAATTAAATTTTTGATCGTATTAATCAATGAAAAATAATTAGCTCTAAATATATATCATTTCACAAAAATATCGTTAAATAAAAAATAACTTTTGTAGTAAATATGCAGAAAATTTAGGGAATACAAATAATAAAAATTTCTTGTTGTTAAATGAGAGAAAATTGGCGTTTTGACATAATAATCAAGAATTTTTGGCTAATTCGAAATTGATTCAAATTGCCAGAGCAAAATAGAAAATTTTCGAACTTTTGGCCGCGCACACGTTACAACGGAGTTAATATCATTATTCTCACCTTTTTAAAATTGCAAATAAAATTATTTTAAATTGGTTTCTGTGAATTTCGAAATAGAAAAGAAACTTATCTGCTTCAGTAACAATTTTCGCGCCGTCAAAATATGGCGTCACTTGCAAATATCCGTTGGTCGATAGATGGCGCGAATTACGTGGCAAGTTCAAATATGGAGTTTTAGTAGTAATGGTACTAGAATTTCATCACCGTTAAGAAACTAAAAAGTGTTCTTTTTTGGATTTCATCTTTCTTTGCCAATAAGAAATAAATTCAAGTTTTTTTTTATCAGAAGAAGCACTTGGTTCTTTTTTCGCGTGAATTATTCGTAACTAGGATATGGATTTCTCGGGTTTTACCCGATTTTTACCGAATGATTTATATCAAATTCGGGTAATACCCGATTTTTTTATTTTTTGGCCCCTTCATAGCATAAATCAATTGAAGCCGTTCTAGAGTAGAGGTTATAGTTTTCGGAAGTTCTTTCTTCAAAATGGATTGATAAATTATTAGAAATCTTCATACATCTGTTCAGGTTTTCTGGAGAAAGACATCTGTAGAGAATCTTTTAATAAATCTTTGCATGTCCCAGACGCTGATGAACATGTCGAATTTTTAGACGCATACGTAGATGTGAATAAGCAGATTAAATTCGGACTTGCATCCTATTTACTAAGGCCTTAACGTCTAAACAAATTTTTGGATAATGTTAGATTTTGGATTGGTGCTGGAGTCTGATACCCAAAATTGTTTGTCTTAAAATTGCTATGCATGCACAATGATGTTGAGCGTTCATTTAGCCATTTTCGAACACCAAAAAGGAGTAATATTACCTAAGCAACATTGGCCATGCAGGTGTTTTATGTGAATCATAATATCTAGAATAAAACCTGAAAAATTTGAAATAAGTTTTTATTTAAACCTGATTATACTTGAATTTAAAAAAAAATAATAAATTCAGATGATTACCCTCCAAATGAACTTTTTTTACCCGAAAAATCCATACCCTAATTGTAACCTATGTAAAACCACAAATTAAAAATATCCTTCATTCACTCAAGCATTAAATTTAAATCAGCAAAAAATTCGTCCTGCTAATGAGGAAAAAACAACTCTTCCTTAAAATCATCAGCATCACATCATGATTTTCTCACTCTGCAAAGAGTTATGTAAAGCAATAAACTGGTCTTGAAACAAAATACTGTATTTCTTGGCATATAAGACGCACTTTTTTCCAGAGAAATGACCCCCAAAATAGCCTGCATCTAATACGCCAAAGGTACGATTATTACTGTTCCAATATTGACACTAACAAGCACACTCATCCCCAAAATGGAATAATTGGCAGTCATTCGTTGCAAAAACAATAAAAAATAGATTATTAATAATTAATAGTGAAAATTTTGTTAATATATACAGTAATACCTTATGCAATGTGAATTCTGAGGATACATTTTCATTATTATGCTTTAATACCTACATGTCCTCTCACAGTGGTTACAATTTCAGCAAATTTGCACTGTTTTACTTCCTAATGAGACCGTTGAATAGCACGATCAATGCCACGGAACAGTAAAATTCATGCAGATATCAAAATATTTTATACGTATCTAGGATAAATAACGTTACATCTATTGAGATCACAATGGCTACAAAAGTGAAAAGATATGCCTATGCTATTAGTAATAAACTTCAGGCGATTCAATACGCAAAAAACGCAAGGAAACCGAGTAGCAGCATGTCATTTCGGTCCACCTCCCACAGAAAAAAATTATTCGTGAATGGAGAAAACAGAAAAACTGAAGCTGATAGTACAAGAGAAAGTCTTCATAAGGTTGATCTTAAATGGCCACAACTAAAGGAGGAAGTGATGGATAGTAAAGAGGAAGTTTGGTATTGCTGTATCGATCAAAATCGTTATGTACGAGGCAAAAAGTGTTGCAGAAGAAAAAGGACTAGTTGAGCATATGCATCGTTATTACATATGCATTCCATTTATTATCTATTCAATTATAGCAAAATATCACCTTGCACTTAAATTTAAGTGAGTACTATCGGTAAAGGGTATCTATACGTGTGATGTGTGCGACGCACTCTGACATCTTTAATTAATACGACTGCCAAGTTCACGCAGGACACATTTAGCTATACAATTCTCGAAGCAATTATTTATGTTTTAGATCATCCCTATTTATTTTATGAATGAAGTTATTCTAAAACATTATATTTAACTGTTATCATGCCGGAATATTTTCTGCAATTGTTGTCGCATAAGGACTTAATCATAGCTGGAAATGATACACGATGTGGCCCTCCAAAAATGCCTTGGTGAACCAAAATACTTTTTTCCTAGAAGATCTTCTAAGAAACCGGGGTGCATCTTATATGCCACAAAATATGGTAATATAATTTCTTGATAAATGCAAAATAAAAATGCCAAAGCAATTACAGGCACCATTCGCTATTCATCCCTAATTGGTTCCTGGAAAACAGGTCCAATAGCGAAAGGACCAATAGTGAATGGTGTTTTCCCATAGGATTATATGTTATAATGGATTGCACTGTTCCATCGAACCATATTTCGGACATTTAAAATTATATCTGACCATTAAAAACAGCAAAAACAATAGGTATCCATTGATAAACATTATAAAACATTCTTACACCTAAAATAATAATCTAAAACATTTCATTTCCCTACATGTACTCACCTAAACTTGGTGGCTGATGTTGCTTACAGGGAGGAGTGGATGGTTGGGGGCCACTGGGTAGGGAATTAAAGGGTGAGTGGGGATGAAGGATCATCAGGACCTTGATTCATTTGCTCTTCATCCAAGGGCTCAGTCTTTTTAGTGAAGAAGCTATCAATTTTAATTTGCTTGGCAGACTACTTCTCCTTCAATATATCCCAATAGCACCTCATTCCATTTTCCATGTCCCTGACAACCTTAGAACTCCTTTCCATTATGGGGTCATTATTTCTTTCATTGCCTCCCAATATTTGAAGAAGTCATTCAGAAGGCTTGTTGTCCAATCCTTGCTTGGGGTTGGGTCTCTGTCCTCTTCTTCTTCCTCTGATGCCTTGTGCTATTCTAGTTGCAGCAGTTCCTCGGTACTCAGCTCTTTATTATGGGACTCAACTAGTTCTTGCACATCTTCAATTGCTAAATCATCAAAACCCAGTTGCCTTCCCACTTCAACAATCCTTTGCTGAATTTCTTCTGTTGTGTCATCTGAGAAACCTCGAAAATCAACAACAGTCAGGCCAAACATTTCTCCAGGAAATGTTCATATTGTAATTGGTAACTTTATCCCAGGCAATCTTAATGTTTTCAATGGCCATCTTGATATTGTAGGACCTCCAAACTTCTTTAAGAGTGGGTTTATTATGACCATCAGTTGCTTCAAAACAATAATCAAATGTTATCTTGAGATAAACATTCTTGAAGTTACTAATAATATTTTGATCCATGGGCTGGAGAATGGAAGTTGTGTTTGGTGGAAGAAATGTAACCTTCACCTTGCCATCAGAGAGCTCTTCTAAATTTGGAGTGTGATCTGGAGAATTATTTAAAACTAAGAGAGCCTTATTATCCAAGTTCTGGTCTTGCAGATATTTGGTGACTGCAGGTATGAAAGAGGCAGTGAACTATTAAAAATATCCCTTGTCACCCAAGCTTTCTTATTAGACCTCCACACAACAGGGAGCTTTTCCTTCACACATCCTTTCAATGCTCTGGGGTTCTCAGAATGATAAACAACCATGGGTTTTAACTTAAAATCCCCAGCAGCATTGCCACACAATAACACAGTTAATCTACCCTTAGCTGGCTTGAAACCAGGCATGGCATTTTCTTCTTTGATGATGCAAGTCTTAGTGGGCATCTTCTTCCAGAAAAGGCCAGTCTCATCCACGTTAAACACCTGCCTTGGATCATAGTCCCCTTCCTCAATGATGTATCTAAAACTTTCAGGATAATTTTTAGCAGCCTCAACATCTGCACTGGCAGATTCACCCTGAATCTTAACAGCATGCAAGCCAGTCCTAGCCTTGAATTTTGCAAACCAACCATCATTAGCCTTAAATTCCAAATCCTTCACAACAGTTCCTCCAGACTGCTCCATTCTTAGGACTTCGATAATTCTCTTAGCCTTGGCTTGTATTATAGCAGTTGACATTGGCATATGCTTAGCTTGGTGGAACTGAATCTAGAGCAAAAGCAAATGTTCCATTCTAATAAAAATTTCCTCCCTATTCCGTTGAAATTTAATTGTTCCAGGCACTGATTTTGTTGTTAAGTTTTTATATTTTTGTTTCTCTCTTATAATTGTCCTTACCGTGATTTTCGACATGCCCATATCTCTTGCAATTTCAGTGCCAGATTTTCCATTTCCAAATTTATCTATAATTTTTAATTTCACGTCCAACTTTTTGTTCATTTTGGGGTAAATATTATTTAAATTATGTATAAAAATTCAACTGATGATAAAAAAACAAGGATCGACATGCATTATGCATGGACGAAAGATGGAAATCGAACGAATAGCGATCGAATGAGTGTAATTGGTGGCAGGCGAAAGATTGAAGGACGAATAGCGAAGGACAAAACAATGTACATAATATGCTCTTCACAGGCGCAAAAATGAACATACATGGGTTTTTCTTAAATCAAATCAACATCTGGCTCCGAGTATGGGCTTGCTGAACCTGCCAGAATTTGGCAACTAGTTTATACCAACCATACATGTACCCAGAAATTTACTTTGGAGAGGGGGTTTGATGTCGAAAACCAATTGATTAAACAAAATTCCTATTCAAATAATATAAATTTTATAACATTTTTAGTTCTCATAACTCAATGCAGCAAATGACAGCATAGCATAGCAAGTTTGTAGCGTGGTTATCACAGATTCTACAAATGTCAGTACACTAGGAGGGGAGGGGGGGACCGGACCCCCTTCCCTGGATACATCCTTGAATATCTTTCAATTACATGAATTTAAACTCATTATAATTACTTGAAAAGATAAAATTTTATTCTTTATTAAGAAAAGCAAGTTATCAATGTTTCATTAGTTTTCAAAATTAATATGACAGTATGTAAAACTCCAACAATAAAAATTAGACATTCAACAAAGTTTTTGCATGTAAACAGTATGACAAATATTTAAACCACAATTTGTATTGCTCATTATTAAATTAAATATCCAATAATAATCTTAAATAAATCTAAAAATAATAAATATGTTCCTTGTAAAACAATCTTTTGTTTGATAACTTTCCATGCCAACAAACAATTTTCATAATGGGCAGTTGTGGTAAGATAAAGTTTATGCCATCGTAAACAAAACATTTTTCACCTTTAGATGGATCAACTGCACAAGAATTAACAAAGAATTGATTGGATTTTCCTTACTACACTACTCTTTACAACAAAATATGTAACAACGACAACAAAATATTATATGCAAATAATAATATGAGTCCTATTAGGAATTAAAATGTGGTTAGAGAATAAATTTCACAAAATGCACCCTATGATGATGACATATGGGATGAAAGAAAATATTATGAGAACATGATATAACAGTAAAAACCAGATATTAACTACTAAATTATCTTAGTAGTATGTAGGATAAAATACCATGTATTTAGGGGATACTAAAAAAATATATGTGTATAAAAAATTCGCTGCTTTTACGGATAGTACCCGAATGATTATTCACCAGAAGTATACCTAAAATGTTGTCATGAGCCCAAATAATCAGAGTAACCTGGTTATTATTTTAAACTTCCCAGCAAACCAAAATGTACACATTTCCACCACAAATTTAATCATGCAGCTAGTTCTGATAACCCCGTCAATTTTGCTGTTGAACATTTTCTTTCAACGAAGATAGGTATTCTGCATATTTTTTCTCTTGTGCCTGCTGCAACTTTTGAAGTTTCTTTAGTTGGCCTTTGCTCAACTCATTCCCAAAAGCATCATGGGTAGGAATTCCCTAAAATAACAAAGAAAAAACTTTTAAACATACAAAACAAAATATGGAAACATTTGGCCATAAAATACTTTTCCTCAGATGATATGCTATCTGAATTTATTAACCAATAACTATGTAGAAATTAAATTCTATCATGAGAAATATATAAAAAGATAAACTTGGATAAGAAGTTCAATATCTGAAATTATATATTATAAGTCACTGACTTATAAGTAGGGTATGGATTTTTCAGGTTTTACCTGATTTTTACCCGATTTTTACCCTCCGATTGCTTTTTTTTAAAGTTTGGGTAAAACCCGAAAAATACCCGAAATTATTAGTTTTATTTAATCATTTTTTTTAATATTTGGTCACAGAATTTCTATTCTGGCACTTGTAGGCACCTCAGCACATGAGTGCAGTCCAAAATGTTTGTGATCAGTCTGTTTACTCTATTTGTAAACAATTTATTCATAAGCTTACTTTGTAACACAATCTTAATCTCCTTGGTTTGCTCGAGCAACTAATAGTCAAGGACATAACCTTAGCTAATTGCTGCTATATCTTCGATGGGATAAGGAAAAAAGAGTCCAAATGTCTGTTAGTTGAAAACACTATGAAAGAAAAATCATTTCACTAATATCTGGTGTGTTTTCAAAAGTCGTTGAATGGGAAGCAAGATATTTGTGCAGCCTGCGAGGTATTCCTCTCCACCTGGAGGCATTTAACACAAGATCTCACACTCTCAAACTTACTTAACCCCTCAAGCCTGGAGGACACTTATTAAATACCACCCGTATGGCCGGATGAGGTTTTTAAATTTTTACGATTGCGTTGCAAAAACATTCGAAAATATTAAAATAATCATAACTTGGGAAGTTTTCTCTTGATTTTTCTGAATTTTTTTGTGGATTTATGAAAAACATGAAATTTGTAAATATCTATAATATTTTACACATAAAGATTGTTGGAGTAGAAGAGAATGTACACCAATCGCTAATTTTCCGGCGTGCATTCGCGCTTTATATATAACATTTAGCACCGGAAAATCTATAGAAGATATTGATGTGCAATCTTAATTTAAAAATAGCTTAAATTAGTAACTATTTCATTCTGCAAGTCTACCCATCTAAACCAATTAGGTGAAAAGTTTTACGAATCTCAACTTTTTCATGTGTTGACTGGAAATTTTTAAGTAAATGTAGTATTATTGATTTATTAAAAGATGATTTATTTATAATATAAACGTTTTAGTTATACAGTCATCATTCTTAGTCATTACAGAAGTCACATAGAAGATATGGTTGCATTTCGTTCAATGGAAAGGGAGATATGACGTTGCATAAAACACGGAAAACTTTAGCTTATAGGTCCTTCCCAAATATTTTCAGAAAATTTACACATGCGTAATTGGATTCAGCAAGAAATGCCTTATAGATTAGTAAACACTTCAAGTAATCTATTGTGTAAATATATGGAAGAGCTTCTCGTGATTTTTGTTGGCGTGCCCTCTTCTTGCCTACTCGCTTCATCGCTGCTTTGGCCCTGCTAGCACAACAGCAAAGCACTTATCTGAAGAGGAAAACAGACCTCATCTTCTTTCAAATGTCAAAGAAAGGAACCCAATTTGGTGGGTTCCCTTTCCTCGGGTATTTATGGGTCAACTTTAGAAACCGAAAATCCGTAGGTCCGTGGTAAAAACTAAAATTCTATCACAAAACTAAACGTATATTATACGTAAACAAATACTTACAAATAGATATACTCAATTCCTTGCAATTTTTGTCGAGATTAAAATAAAATTCTAAAGGTCTTGAAAATTATATGACAGATATTATCCTTCTCACAAAATGCCTCTCTTTGAGGCATGGCACTAAATTATCGGAAGAATGTTGGCCTTGGATTTTGAAATCAGCTGTTTTGATGTTGACGCTCTCCTATGAAGCGATGAACGAAGGATCGTGCGGTAATGGAAGGGAATGTTTACAGAAATGTTTTTACTCAACCTAATTCCATTCTTCATCAATTGCATTGTAAACATTTGTAATAAGCTGTGCATAGACATACATAAGATGTTTTCCTTTCTTTCTTTACATACCGACGAAGACCTTTGTCGCATGACATAAGCCAAATATCTCCACCAGGAAAAAAGAGGAGAAAAAACATGCTCTCCTTTGAAATGATACACAGTTCCAACATTGCATTTCAAACTCCAAGGAAAGGTTCCTTGCTGCATTGAAAAGCGACTTTTATATGGAGAAACACCATCATATCATAGCAAAATTGAAAATTCTGTCGCAAATTCAACGTTGATTATATATTTTTTAAAAGAGTAAAAAAATACAGGACAAAGATAGATAGGAAGTACAAAGCTTCCTCTTTCAAACTATATAGAGGTTATTTAGATTTAAAGAAGTCTCCAGTGTCAAAAGATAAAATAAATTAGGGCTGCCGCAGGACGTAATAGTATGACTGACGGCCGATTGGACAGTTTTTGCAGGATGTAATAGTACGCCTGACGGCATTGAGGGGTTAAGGTATAGTAAAAAGTTTTGATTGTTGATCAAACTTTTAAAATTTTAAACAAGATTTTTATTTTAAAATAATTTTATCCAAATTACAAAATAATAAAACCCGAAAATTACCCGAGTTTGAACTTTTTTAAAACCTCGAAAAATCTCTAACTTATTTATACCCGATTTTAACCTGAATGAATGGGAAAATAATAAAACCCGATATTTACCCTCCGAATTAAATTTTTTTTTAAACCCGAAAAATCCATACCCTACTTATAAGTCAAGCACTTCATTGCACATACAAATATATATTTTCAAATTTTCAGTTTTACCAAATTTTAAAGGCAATTCAAGACCATGTACATAAACATTCTATATGCTCCACAAAAATATTGTATTTTCTCTATACAAAGAAAGTCGAAATCTAGAAAAAAAACTGTGTGAATTATACATAGGAAAATAAGTACCGTATATACTCGTGTATAAGTCGATCTCGTGTATGGTCGACCCCCCGACTTTTTCATAAAAATTTTAGTTTTTTCGTATATCTCGCGTTTAAGTCAACTCCAGATTTTCAGTTGTAGTAGAATGAATTTTTTTGTGTTCATTACGTTCATTACATTAAGTTCTACACTAAGTTCCCTTTAGTCCAATATAATTACGGTGTGTCAAAGTAGCAGCAAAGCAGTCCGATGTCTCCCACAGCACCACTGCATAACATCAAAAGTCGTTACATTGTATACTCCTTTGTAATAGATCGAATGACTCGGGATAGTCTTCATATTTCGTCCCGGCACTCATTCAGATGCTATCTTTGTAAAGGAGAACAGGGAACAAAGTTGACATTGGAGCGTGGAAGATAGGTGGTGCTGAAATTGACAATAAATTGGCAGAAAGATGTACTACATAGTCCTAGAAAATCCACATTTTGCATGTTTTTGGAAGAGGAATGGAGGAACCTACTCCTTGAAGAGTGCAAATATGAACGTGGAAGGAAAACCAAGACAACCCCTAACCAATCCAATCTGGTGGGTAAGCATAATATTTCCTAAGTTTCAAATTTACATAATATGTAGGTATGAGCGCATAGTACAAAATCTCAATGTGGGCAAATGTGAACGTGGAAGGAAAGGATGCAAAAGGTAAACAAAGCGACGCTAGCGCTGCCAACGTTACAATAAAGAATATTACATGTCTCCCCTTACATTACAAGCCTCGAAATCTTATATTTACGTTTGTCTTATATTTTTTCACTTTCTAAGTTTTGCCAGCGCTAGTATCGCCTTGTTTACCTTAGCTCCGGTTATGAGCACAGCATAAACAAGTTTTATATCATAAATACTTCTGCAATAAGTACTAATTTAATCTGTGATGCTTAGAGGTAGGCGTTGCCTTTCCACGAATCATTGATGAGGTGTTTTTTATTTAAATGTTAAGGAGTTACCATGTTGCGCATCTGTCTTTCTGCTAGTTTTCTGTCTAGCCGCCATGACATTACCGAACGTAAGGTTTACCAAAATTGCTTAATTATTTGCAATGCATCAAGATCAACCTAGTATCACCAAATTATATAGTAATTTATTCTTTCTATACATCGGTATTTAAATTTTCAATAGTTATCGATAAAGTTAAAGCACAACAAGAGTGTAAATTCCATCAACTTTTAATAACCACAGGGCAAATAAAGTAATGGGTTTAAACTTATTGAAAATATTTCTCATGTATAAGTCGACTCCCGAGTTTTTTTGTTAAAAATTTGGTCTTAAAACCTTGACCTAAACACGAGTATAAATGGTAAATGCTTAAAAAGCGGTTTTTTAAAAATATTTTTTTACACTTATTTTTATGGTTCTTTGATTCTGAAGTCTTTTTGATGAAAAATTCACGATATTCTCTCTCACTCTGTTTAACAGCTTAAAAGTAGGAATGCAATTTGGCAAAATCAGATGACAAAGTAAGATTTTTCTCCGCTACAAACCTGATATTTTTAAGTTTAAAAGAGATTTGTGGACAGATATAACATGTTAAAAAAATGAGCAGTTGGCGAAAGAATGTGTATTTTTTTAGGCAGCCTATTATTCAAATCCAGAGCTTTAAACAATAAAATTATCTTTTTTAAAAGAAAATTTTTGACTGCATGTTATATCTACATTTTAACCAGTGTTAAAAATATTAAGATGCGTTTTATCTACTAGGTGCATGTTATTGATGGAAAACTATGGTTCTAACTCAGAATAAACTGAAATAATTGGTTCTGCATAACCTGGGATGCAAAATGTAAACAAACTGACGTAGCGCCACCGACAAGAAATGGAACTACTACAAGGCTCAACATACTCATACTCAGAGCGCGGGATATCACTGCTCAGCCTACAACATACTCCAACTCGCCTCCCCGGGTGGGGTAAGTTAGTTAGAGTGTTTTTGGTTTCTTCTTACATTCACTATGACTTACCCCCTCGGGATGGGTATCACTCGTCGTAGTATCATCATTAAGTGAAACCCCCTGCTAAAATATGAATGTGGCGAGTTGTTAAGTGGAGGAACAAGAAGCAAAGTGGAACACACAGAAAATTCCTCCCAAGTTACAGGGAGGAGTTTATGTGGAGGCATTTGCTAGGCGAGGAGGATACCTTCCATTAAATTCTGCAAGGTATTGCTGCCTTTAGTAATTGCTCTACAATAATTATATAAATATGTTATTTTGTTACTATATACCGTAAATACCCGCGTATAATACACACTTTTTTTTTTAAATATTTGAGTTAAAAATTAGGATGCGTGTTATGCGAGGGTACATAATCTTCCTATTTTCATTTGATCCCATATTTCCACAATTTCGGCACATTAATTACTGCCTGGTATCCTCATCATTTTATAGGTGATTTATAATAGAAAAACTTATTAACTAATTCTATAAACATACATTCATTAGATATGAAAAGAATGAATTCAGTATTTATTCATTTTAAAAGCCAAGAAATTCTTTGTCACTGGACCATTCTTCTTCGATGTTGTTATCGGAATCGTCACCTTACGCAGGATGTCACCCTACACCGGCGCTCAGCCTGGTGGTGAGGTACTGGTACTACTTACAATTAGAAACAATGGCAGCTGATACCTTTGAGTATGCTGGGAGTTGATGCTTCTTGTAGTACTAAATCAAGTTATCGTTCCCTACTTTTCTCTCAGCATTCATACAAGGTTTATTCTTGATTCTTAGAGTCTGTAGTTAATTAGGGTTATTTGCTATCATTTTTACGTGCACTAGAGTGTTCTAATAAGGTTAAAACTGAAGATTGGGCGAACCTGTCCACCTCAGGCGTGACTAAAATGTATGTAAAAAACTTCGACATAGGATTATTGTCATTCCTTCAATTAATTAGCTCAAACAATGTCATATGCCATACTATGAAATTAATATAATTGGATTATTGTGTATATCCTAATATCACCTTGTAAGTAAACAGAGTATGTAATGATTGAGTTAGCTGACGTTCTTTTGGAACATTATTTGAAAATTTCATTTCGCACTTTTGTTATGTTACCAATACATAATACCAATAATTCGATCATTGCTTTAGACCACGTTACACCATCTATTTTATTCTGGAACGGTAACGCTAAAAAAAATCTGTCCGTGCTATACGCGGGTATATAGAAAAATCATAGATTACGAGGCTGAAAACCCCCTTGCACGTTATACGAGGGTGCGCATTATACGCGGGTATTTACGGTATTATATTACATGTTGCCCCTTACTTATGTTGTCTCATTACAAACCTCGAAATCTTATTTTTACGTTTGTCTTCCATTTTAATGCCTTTCCTACTGGTAGTTCCACTTCTCATCAGCGGCACTCGCGTCACTTTGTTTACCTTTCTCATCCCCAGATATGCATACAGTACCAAATAATTTGATCTGAAAAATGGTTTTGCACATTCAACCCATAGGAAGATGTACAACACATACAATCCCTTCTCAATTTTGTCCAAAATAATAAGATGCATTAAGTTAAGCACTAAAAATTTAATTAATTGATGACAACAAATAATAATATTTTTTTTAGTTTTCTGTCATTTTGCAGAGTATGTTTCTTCAGTCAGAAATATCTTATTTTTTAAATAACTGATCAGCAATTTCATTCGGTTAGTATTTGTATGAATTCCGATGTGGGTTGCAAACATAAAGAAAATAAAAAAATATATTTATATATATATTAAAGAGCAATTAACTCAATTTCATTAATTTTTAAATAGCATTTTTTGTTATAATGCTAAACATAACAAAAAACGAAATTAAAATTTGAGTGTAATGAAAAAAGTAACAAAAACAATATATTTTTGGCCTAACAAAATGGTTTTTTTTTCGTTTGCCATTACTGATTTATTTGAAACAATTTAAACAGAAAGCAAAGCACTAACCTTATCATCAAACTTAGAATATGACTCTGTTTGTGATAGGAACATTTCTGAGGGTGGAACCTTCTTCTGAGCATCCTTTTGCGCCTGCAATAAAGCCTGTTCTGTCTTCTTCCTCTCCTTTTCAGCAATACGCTCATTTTCTGCTGCTTTCTTAGCCTCGCGTTCCTTCTGCAAAGTTTCTTTATCCACCAACTTCACAACAGTCCCACGACCTACAAGGAGAATAAACACATTGTTTGTAAAAACTATTAAATCAAATGCAAAAGAGCTGACCAAACATTAATAGTCCATAGCCTGAAAGTGTGTTGCAGATATTGAAACATATATTCACTTTGAAGAAACAATGAAATATTTTGAGAATTCTGCTTTTGAGTTATTAGTTGGAAGAAACATAGAAGTTAGGTTTTTAGATACAGGCATACACCACTATAACATACAGATGTGTTTCAGAGTTTTGGTATGTAAAGTGAAAGTACGTTAAGCGAGTATAGGATTTACATGTTGAAAGGGGGGTTAGGTTCCAGACTCAAGCCTATACATGAGTTTTTCTGCCAATTAAACCCCAAAAGTGTTAAATTAAGTACTAAAAGCATTAATTAATACATAAACAGTTCATAAAATAGTTTTAAATGCAGAAAATGTAACGATAGTAGCTGAGTTGTTTTGTGGCTGGCTGGTTTCTTGAGTCGCTAAAAATTTGAGTGTTCCGAAATCCTTGGTCCAAAATTCTTGATGAAAAGTTGATAGAAGAGGAGGAATGGAATGGAAATAAAATAAAAGTTCAACAATAGTATTACCCACAGTGGTTCAGCACCATGAGGACTCCAAAAAACAAGTGCGGTCCAGCAGGTGCATTCTTGTTTAAAAGCAGTATACAGATCAGTGTAAAATCATAAAATATCGATTTATTTCGCAGGAAAAGCATAATGGAAACCCCAGGTTTGATGCATTTCAATAACATAGGCGCCGATCCTTTAATATTTTCCAAAATAACGCATTTTTTCAGTATTGTGTGCACAATTGATTTAGGAAAGTTCATAGACCTTCCAATTTCAGTTATTGAAATGTCACTCTCATTTTCTAATCATACTTAATTTATCCTCTAAAGCAGGGGTCACCAAACCTTTTAATAAAAGGGCCACATGAGGCTTCATGATCCACTGTGTGAGCCACATACAGCATTTCAAATGACTGAATGAGCCGCGTGAAAATTTCAAAGCCGTAGTTTGGCGACCCCTGCTCTAAAGCAATTACTTTCTGCAGTTTTTCTCACAATTAGAGGCATCACCAACACTTCCTTTTATTATAAGACATTTATAATTATTTAATGGCGTAAATATGTAAAATATATTCAGAAATCACAACTCGACCTGCACTAAACTGAAAACAATGCATTGTAAACAGAATCTTCTAGTGCAGGGGTGCGCAACTTTCTGCATGACAGGCTGCATTTGTAAATGTGAGTACTTTGGCAGGCCATATTATAAGTTGCGAGCAGCTTGGCCCGCCAGATTAATTTATATGGGAACTTACTCAAGAGATCATACGTGATTTTTAAAATGAAAATAAAGGCTACGCAATTTTTTAGCATTAAATCTTCACTAAGCAAGGTTTTATGGCTGCAATTTTAATTCAAGTTTACAAAATTTTCTGGATTAAATATCATGGACCGCATCCTAGTCACAGCATCGTGGGCCATATAAAATGCTCTCATGGGTGAGATGTGGCCTGCGGGCTGTAGGTTGCACGCCTCTGAGAGCGCACAGTATGCAGCTTCTGATTGGATGAAATTTGACTCAATGTCGGTGTACGCTTTAGCAAAGTTGGCATCCTGTACATATGTTGTACGGAGCTCTAGGTATCAATGTCATAAGTGCGTTATAGCAAAAGTACATTGAGCGAGCATACGTAAAGCGGGGTATCCCTGTATCAGAGGAATGTGCTGAGACAATTTTATTGGATTTTAAAATGTATTTAGTGAACATAATGTTTAAAATTATCATTATAGTTCATGTAACAATTATGTTGAAAATATATTGTTAATAGTGCTCAACTTATTTCAAATCACTTTTCCTGTCTTACCTTCGTGATCCTCAAGTCTCACTCCAAAATTTGGAAGTGTTTCATCTCTCAATTTGTCGCATTCTTCCAAAATGGCAGTTGCTTTAACAGAACGTGCATGCTGGCGAACAGTTTGACGGAAGTCTGCTAAAACTGTTAGATATGGAAGAACCAATTCTTCAACCTGCTCAAGCAACATAAGCATTTCAATTATCAGTCGTAATAGTTTTCACAAGAGAAATATATATTTTATGAACATTTGCTGAAATATTAACTCACATTCTCTGCTTTATCACTAGATACAGGAAATCCAATTGACTCATCCTTTGAAATCACTCCAAAAATTTTAAATAAGCTTGTAATGTACTTTGCAATATCCAGGAGCAGGAGCAAGTTAGGCTCTTTGGACTCTTTCTGTATCTCTCTCAAATATACATTACAAGCTGAAATTAGGTCCCTAACAGCATCCAAAACACTTCTTGTGTCTATGTTATCTGCATTTATAGAGGCATTGGAATAAAAAAATTAGATTTTTATATGCAAGTATTGATGCAACCACAAATAATTATGGTGAAAATTATACAAGCTAAAACAAACCTGGTAAATAGAAAGGTAAAATTTCGGTTGGTGACACATTGAGTAAATAAATCCTTTCAAAATATTAGAGCAATACAACTACTGTCATTATAATGGATTGACCCAAGAGTAACTCATTTTAATAATATGTAACACTGACAAAATGAAATTAATATTGACTATGGGCTGTTAAATATGATTCTGCAGGTAATATGTGAGATCTTAATCTATAGTAAGACATCTGCCCAAGACAATTTTGCAGCTTAGGGAATTATTTGATATAAACATTGATATTGTCAACAAGAAAGGATCCAATGAGTACACCAACATTAATATTTATTCTAAAACTGAAAGTGAAAAACATCAAATATGATGGAAGAAAATTATGCCCATTCAAAAAAGTTTCGGTTTTCTTGAAGCATACAAAATTTAAGCCACAATTATGATTGTATGTTCTCAGGTTAAAAACTATGTCATTTAGTGGAATTGCTTAGACAAAATTCAATATGTGATAATGTTGATTGGAATGACTATTAATGCTAAGAATAAATCTTAAATATTATGAAATATATTTTTAATGCATATGAATAATCTAGCCATGTTAAAATTATTAATCAGCTAGTTCTTTATTCTTGGTCCTAATGATGAAATCTAGCGAATGAGCAAATGCAGATTATAGAAAACACCACAAAAACTGTATGCATGATTACTATTCAAACCTATTATCACAGTTTAGACAGAAATCTCTGCCCATTAATTAGTGAAGATATGCACCTGGGAAAGAGAAACTACCTTACCACAGAGAGCAATGTGAGCTGAACTCTTAGTTTCATGGAATTTAGAGTTAAGCATCATTTCCTGCACATCCCATTTTTGTAATGCTTCAGGTTGTGAAGTGGATAAGTTCCTTGTTAAATCCTTTACAGTGAGGAAAAATTCCTGAAAGATAAAATAAAAAATTAGTTGTGCATGAATGATTTTAAATAATTTGTCATGTACGAGGATTTGGGGCAAGTAAATAATTACCAATTTTGACCACACCCTGAGAGATTGAAATTAGTTTAATTGAAAATAAGAGAAAAGAGGGTAGGGCAAGTGGCACGATTGCTCAAATACTAATGTCCACATATTGTATGCCCACAGAATTTTAAGAGAATTTTCAGGAGAAAAGAGTGAGAATTACACAGGCAAATATGGTATTTGACTCTGAGACCAAACATACTGATGGTAAACTATCTAACCAATCTTTATTAGGACACTGTATTCATTTCTGAATGCTTAATTATACAAATGGATCGCATATGACTGATAATATGCAAGCACCCATTGTAAGCTAAAGAGTCAATTTAAATGTGTCACTCATAAAACAGCCTCAAAAGTTTGTTTTACTCATGCAATTTCACGTTTTATTGTTGCACTTTTGAAAAATTGGCTTACATTTAAACATTTCTCATACTGCACCGCCATATCCATTGTATTTTGGCTGTAATCTAATGTATCCTTCCAAGAATGGAGCAAAAATGCAAGTCTCAACTGCCTGGCAGAATTCTTCTTCAATGCTTCCTTTATTGTCACAAAATTCTTCAGAGACTTAGACAT
Source organism: Tanypteryx hageni (assembly GCA_028673005.1). Classification (NCBI taxonomy): domain Eukaryota; kingdom Metazoa; phylum Arthropoda; class Insecta; order Odonata; family Petaluridae; genus Tanypteryx; species Tanypteryx hageni. Next base: position 119,735,520 of record CM054114.1, on the reverse strand, counting down.
TTTGCATCCAGCTATTGTCAGGTGGCCAGAGTGTAAGAAGTACTGGACCCACTGTTCATTGTCATAATATGCCTGGAATGTAAGTTAACAATAAATAAGCAGAACCCTCATTCCATTTATTTTTTACTATTAACAATTATATTCCCAAGAATTAATAATTAAAACTTACTGTAACAGTACAAAGGAAAGAATTTAATTGAGCCTTTTTAAGTCGGCAATTCTTCTTGAGAAATAACAACAAATTTTTACATTTTATAGCTCTTTTCAAAGTAAAAGGATTAAAATTGAAATGAAATGTAGTTTCAGTTGACATTATATGCCCAGAAAAGTGTTTTATTTATACTGTGATCATTTATAAAAGGAAAGTTCTTGTTTGCAAAATCAGATCAAATGGATATTATATTCACCCATAAAAATATCACATTTTGCATGTATCTGCAACAGAAATTTAAAATAATTTCATATTTTATGGAATTATAGTTTCTTTTTCACCTCATTACCAGAAACAGATTTTTATATAATATCACCATAATTTCTGAGTTTTTATTGTTACCACTTTAACTATATAGCTTATTTATTAATTAAAATTATACAATGAATACCTTTGCTATGAACTACAGTGTGTCCTTGGTTTAATATCGCTTCAATTAATGTTGATTCGACTTAATGTCGTTCAGAAATTACTACCCATATTCAGATTAATGTCATTGATGATTCATGTTAACGTTGTCCTGACTTGGCGCTTAAATAAAGCATGAAAAAAAATATTGTGTAGATGACTCTCATGCGCATCTGTTTTGGATTGAGATATTTTTATTAAATTTTCATTATTTGCTTGGTGAAATTTTGTAACAATTGGTCCAAATAGCAGTGGTAGTAATGGCCTTCTTCTGGAAGTCTCCCAGCAATCTTTAAAATTGTCTTAATCCCCATGAAACATTATAAGCTTTGTGAGTTGTGCAGAAAGGAAGATCTGCTGAGTGCCCTATTTATAAACTTGAATTTATTCTGTACTTTTGGGATAACTTGAGTTTAATCCCTCCCTATTTTATTGCCACTTGTATCCAGTGTCATCAATCCAGCGAATTCGTAGCTAGATATAGTGACTTTAGGTTCAATCTAGCGCCAAAAATAATACTATAGCGACCATTTACAAAACTATCAAATCGATTTAACAATCTAGCTAATTCTAGCTATCGGCTAAAATTATGGCATCTGCATCCATACTAAACACAAAAAAGAAAATTGAATAACAAAAATGAATATAACGTAAATAATCAGAACATTCTTTTCATTTGTGTCTTACTTTTATTTTATTTTCTTTTTGCAATTTGAGTAATTAACTACAACACTGGCACAGTGGATATCATTTATGGGAATGATGGTATTGTTGGCCATAAGGATAAAGTAAGAGAGAGAGTGGTTGTACAAAATAAAGTAGGAATTAATATATCAGGGAAGAAAGTTTTCTTCGAAAAGCACGAGTTTTTTTATTATGTTGTTGTTGTTTCGCTTTACATCGTGATTTTCTGGAATGAATTAACGATGTTAATCGAGGGCACACTGTATCTGTTTACCTCTGCTTGAGCAAGTTCATTGTCATGATGTGGAAATTTGAGATCTACTCCACCAGTGTGGATGTCTAAAGTGTCCCCACATATGGCTGATGCCATCACCGAACATTCTATGTGCCATCCCGGCCTTCCCATTCCCCATGGCGACTCCCACGATGGTTCTCCAGCCTTCGAGGCTTTCCAAAGAGCAAAGTCATTCGGGGATCTTTTCTCTTTCAACTGGTCAACAGAAATTGAGAGATCACCTGCAGAGCAAGAAATTAAGACTTTTAATAAAAGCAAATATTATTGTGAATCATTGAGAGGTATTATTTTAACCCTTAATTTGTCACATGACCCTATGTAATGTTATTCAGTCAATAACAAAAGAATTTTGATGACTACAACTTATCTGACAGTACCTTTACATTAACCTTATTAGTAATAATTCAGTGTTTTTCATTGGTTAATAGAACAATGGCACTGCCATTTTTACTCTTTCATGTACCAAGTACATAAAACGAGTATTGTGATTGTGAAAGAATTTTTACTTTGAAATGTCATCTCTAAAATTTTCCTGGTAATAGAAAATGTCTCAAACGTTGCCAATTGCATGGTATTCATTTGCAAGGAACATATGATAATGAAACATTCAGATTGCAGAGAAAGTGAACACAACTAAAAACCAGAACAAAAAACTACAATCAGTACATAAAATGTTATTTCATAAAATATTTCAAGTGAATTATTAACCCTTCAGTGATGGAGGTGATTTAAATTCTAGTCTACTCCATGGATGGAGGTCATTTAAACAGTAGTTGGAATTTTGAAGTATGGAGACAATTATTTTTATCTTTTTTCTATTCAAAGTATTTGCGTGAAATTTTTAAATAATTACAGTAAAACTACTGCTATACCTAATTTTTTTATTGTGATATTCTTATTGAGTATTAAAATATCGCTCAGCAAATAGAATATCATTTCATAAAACACGAATGATTTGCATAATAGTATTGCTTTTAGGCATGCGAGACTTTTTTGTTGTCTTCAACTCCATTCTAATACCATGGTCAAGATATTTGTAAGCAAACTTCAGACAGTTTGTTATCTCTTCTTCAATCTCATGACTGTGCAGTACCGTCTCCAAGCTCCCTCTCTGGCTCTGTACCACATTCTCTCGCACACAATTCATCGCACTCAAGAAGTGCTTACAAAGAACACCACATGATGGAGAGTGACAAACCTCTCAAAAACTCGTCTATATTTTCTTTCCTCTCGCATGATCTTTTTGCTGAAAGAAAGCTCGTCTTAGCATGAACTGCATTTTTTAAATCTAAAAATGTCCCTTTGGCTCTACTATTTGAGAAATATTATAAATCTATTACAAACATTATATGACTGTAAAAATATAGAGATTAAAACTTTATTTTAATTACCCAAATAGTTTAATTTTGTGTGGTAATCCTCGAAAAGAATACACATTACCTCTCGTGTTCTTCTATTGTTCCACATATATGTTAGTTTCTTGCTATTACCTATTTTTATCAGATTCTTTGTAATAAATAGTTCAAAACATTTAGCAACATTCTGAGCTCCACAGTTTCCAATAAATACCTCCTGTTGCCCAATAAAATTTTCCATGCTTTCCCAGTGAAATTCTTCATCCCTTCTTTTTTCATCTTTGCCATCTGGCTGATTTACGAGTTCGTCCGCAACTGCACCATCATCAACAAAACTAAAACCACTATCACTATCATATTCACTATTGGATTCCTCTAACATTTTTTGTAACTCTTCATCACTGAAACCCAGTGCACTTCTACTAGCCATTTCTATACAGGGAAAAGAAAAATTTCTCAAATTTTTTAAGAATAAATTCCTAAAAACAAATGATATGTAAAGTGGAGGTATTTACTAAGAACTTATAAGAAACTTCAAGCTTTACCGTCCATGCAGTGTGGATGTGGAACACAAAATGGAACCAAGGGACTGGAGTGTTTCTCTATCTTTGCGCAGTCATATTTGCATTTCTTTCAACAAAATAATGTCTTTCAGATGCACTTAGAAAGGTCACTACTAATAGATCTGGGTGATCCTGCTTGGTTTGTTTGGGTTCTGTACATTATGTCTTCGTAACCAGCGCCATATCTTCCCATGCCCATGCTCCCATATATCTGTCCGAGCGTGACTGATGCATGAAAGAGTCTCGAAAACCTTGAGGTTATTAGGTCTTTTTGCCGTCAGTATCTTTCTAGTTCATCAAGGGAGAGACTAATGAAGTTTTTGGGATAGTATCTTTTGCTTTTGTATTAGAGATTTGAGCTGCTTCATTCATGTTTTGAGCGTTCATTCTTGGCCTATTTTTTCCTAGCAACATTTTCAAGTCTTCTTTTTTCATATTATTTTTCATTAGAAATGTTATGAAAATTGATAAAAGAATAATGGATTTGCATTTAGGAAGAAACTTGATTGCAGAAAAAAATAAATTAGAATCGAGTGCGCATGAGGGTGAAAACATAGGAAACTTCTAAAAACTTCATCTGTGCTCACCTCAATCAGTCGAGTACACGTTGTCACAGCACAATAAAATTGATGTTGCATAATTATTGCATTCACAAAAAATAAATACTTTGTTATATAAAAGAGAAAATCTTTGCCTTTCACAATTAAGAAACCAATTGAAAATTGACCAAAAACAAGAATAAATTAAAACAAGCACAGCATTAGTTGGTGCCCTACAGCGAGGTCTGTGGCATGTGAAGAAATTGAGGTCAGTAGGGTGCACCGAGGTCGGCGCTGATGGGTTAATAAAAATAACTGAATTGTGATGTTTTTATTCCAACTAAGACAAGTATACATTTATATTTACCATCTAAATAAAAAAATAACCACAATGACTTTAGATGACCAATTATAGAACTTTTTCATGTGAAAAAGGGTTAAAATCAAGTTTTTGGTAAAACTATCTTTAATTTATTTTGATGCAAATGCATAATTTTGTATTTGTATCATTCTATTTTATCACATTACCAGTAGAAATTAAACTTACAAAGAGAGGCTATGACCTTTGTGTCAGGGATTTTGATGAAAATCAACCAGAAGATTCTGCATTGAAAATAAGGAGATCCGTGTCTCGGGGTTTTTGTGAATGGGCCCTTGGATTCAAGAAATCAGCATCGAAAATATGCAAAAAAAATTGCATGCAACTTAATAGGCTTCAATGTCGAATTATTGCTAAGAACAGGAATGGGTGAGCGGATAACGTGCTTGGCTTCCATGTGGTAGGCCCGAGTTCGATCCCAAATGTTTTCATTTTTTATTTCAAATTATCCAAGAGTTATTTGAAAAGCAATATTCTCCGATAAAAAGATGCTGTATAATTTTATTTGGAGATAATGAATGCAGAAACATGTAATAATGAGCATTTTAAATATTGCAGTCGATGAAACAATGGTTTGTAGCAGGAAAAATATGGTCATGCAAGAATGGTCAGTGAAACTTCGATTTTACGATCTTGGATTTTACATTTTCCTTGATTTTACGCTGTCTTTTGATCCATAAAGGTACATAAAAGCAATGCTAAAATTTAACAGATTTTTACATTTCCCTGATTTTCCGTTTTCCTCAAATTTACGATACAAAATTGAAGTCCGGGTAATACATTTTGCATCCGATTTTATGCCCTTAAGAGTTATCTTCTTTTCAAAATCCCTCAGAACCCTGCTGCTAGATCTCTCATCTCCCTTTCTTGCCCCTTACTTTCTGAAACTGACCTGCAATAGCACCTTTGCACAGTAGGGGAGCCATACCCTTCTCTTCATTTTCATGTCATTAGTGATACTGCATTAAAGAATGATCATGTTTTACATTACACTGTTGAGTCGATGAGACCGCTAGTACATAGGTCAATATGGTATAAGATATTACAAAAGTTCACACATACTAAACAGTGTAAGATTTTTCTTCAGATTAAAGAATTTTAATTTTCTCTATTTTACGTTTTCCCCGATTTTAGATTTTTTTAATTGGTCCCTTCAAAAACGTAAAATCGAAGTTTCACTGTATTATTATTAACTTTATTGTTATAATAATTATATATTACTGATCATATTAGTCTTGCCTTGGCATACAGCGATCAGAAGAGAAAATAATTAATATTGTGAATTTCTGTGAATATTATTATAATATAATAATAATATTATTCACACTGGTGAAAAAAACACGTAAGTTAACTTTGGAGACATTAATAAGGAAACATGCTTAAACATAGTACAATATTCAATTACTGCTTCGGGAAAATACTGACAAATGTGTTATTGTGTATAGCAAAACCTAAAGGAAAATTTTGCATTCTAGTAAGTTAACAAGTAAAAAACCTGCATATGATTATTTGTTGCTCAATAATTTTTATTTGGAGGAAATAAGTGATAAAAGAAGAATTTTTAATGCAAAAGTTTATTTATTGGTATGAACCATTGTTTCATCTACTGCAATATTTAAAATGCCCATTATTATATGTTCCTGCATTCATTACCTCCAAATAAAAATTATACAGCGTCTCAGAGAATATATTACTTTTCAAATAATGCTTGGATAACTTGGAGAGAAAAAAACATTTGGGATCGAACCCTGGCCTACGCTGCAGGAGCCAAGCATGTTATCCACTTAGCCATTCCTGTTCTTAGCAACAATTCAACAATGAAGCCTATAAATTTGCATGCGATGTTTTTGCATATTTTCGATGCTGATTTCTTGAACCCAAGGGCCCATTCACAAAAACTTCAAGACATGGGTCTCCTTATTTTTTATGTAGAATCACCTGGTCGATTTTAATCAAAATCCATAACACAGAGGTCGTAACCTCTCCTTGTTAGTTTTGTGCAATGTATGTCACAAAGTATTTTTCATGTGGTTCTTTTTTACCAAATACTAAACTCAACAAAATTAAGGGTTTCTTAGTGACATTTGTCATTATCTTTCTCCTTACCTTCACCTTCCTCTAGAGACTTGGAATCGCCATAAGCCTCGGGAACAAGCTTAGCATAAAAATGATTGCTCTTCTGATCAAATTTGGTGACATCAAAGTAAACCGAACCATTTGATTCATAAGCTAAGCCATTTTCAATTATCTTTCCAATATATTTAATTATTTCAGGTACATACTCACTCACTCTGGTCAGGACATTGGGAGGAAGAACCTGAGAAATAACAATATTTATTTTAATTTTCTATAATGTTACTCGATTATTACTTTTTAATTATGGAAAATCTCCATTTTACATAGGAATACAGTCCTGAAAACTGTGATTTATAATGAAATTACTTATACTAAAACAAATTTTCCATATACATAATAGCAAAAGTCAAAGTTGCACTCCTGAAAAACTTTCTGTGGTACACATGCATCACTTTCAACCAAAATAAAACATTACAATGCAGTACATAAGATAATGAATGCTAAAAATTGATAAAATGAAATAAATTAATATCCATACAAATATTCACTTGAAAAAATTTTGAAGCTTGTTTTTGGAGGTTTGCGTGGGTGACAAGTGTTGAAGTGTGCTGGGAATAATGGCATGCTGATTTATACAGTTTTATGTAAGTAAATCTATTAATGCATAAAAAAGTGCAGAATAAATTTCTTACTCAAGAAATGTTAATATAAATAATTAAATAAGGAAAAATGTTAACCTAAAGATGATGAAATGCACATTACCTAGAACGTTTTGGTTGAACAAAAGCATGTGCAAGACTAAATTATTTTTGCATTTGCAATCTTAAACCCACTCAGATGTGCATCATCCACACAATATTTCAAGGAGATATAATATACATTAACTTTAAAATAATTAGAATACTGTATTTCGCTCTTCACAAATGACATACATCCAGTGTACAATGCAGGAACATTATGAATCCTACAAACTCGGAGTCAGTTACCTTCTCCTCACACAAAAATTTTTGCTAACATAGTTCCTGAGAAAATGCTATTAATATGAATAGTATAATGCAATAAAAAAATCAAGGCTTTTAAAACCAGTAATTCAAATAACTGAGGGATTTTAATTTCATACTTAAAATATTAATTCATTAATTGTGCATAAGTCAATCAAGGCATTATCTGGCATCCTACCAAGGGGGACTTACTGTAAAAATAATACACTGCATTTGCTCATGTAATACCCACACCCATCTAATGCCTGTAATTCGTTTTTACAATTGAATAACTAGAAAGATTAAGATCGGCATAATACTCGCACTGCAACCTTTGAATATTGATACAGGGCCACCTCTGTATAGTAATCTATCAGTAGCAGCATTTGATGACATGATTAAGGTAACAAGTAAATTTCTTTAAAATAACTCTTCGAAAAACAACTTTTTTTACTTTTTAAAATTTACATAATTAGGAGAATTTGACATTTCAGGCCATTATATTACATGGAGATTACCTGAAAACTTCTTAGGAAGTCAGTTTTTTTTAAACCTCAAAGATCGATTAAAATAGATTCAGCCATTACAGGATGATGAGTCAATCTTGAGTTGAATATTTTTATATATTAAAAGTTGCTAAATGATTTAAAACAGATTACTATAATATGAAAGAACATACTCCATTGAAAGACAATGCAATTTTAGGTAAATAAATAGTAACAGAAAATAGAAATGAGTGTTAACTGTCTAATTACTGTCATTACTATAGTGCTTTTCAAATGACTTGGTGAGTCAGATTTTGGCCGTACTCAGGACCGCTCGTGTGTCTCCGCTGCTAAGAGGTGGGGTAGCAGAAAGCTCATGCTAGACGTTGCCAACTCTACACCGGAACACACAACGTTTGCCGGACATTAAAAGGGAATTCGTGAATGTGGCAACACAGCACACTCGGACACGATGTTACCACTAGGGAGACTCGATGGAGAATGAGCTTTCGAATGCTTAGGTTCCCCCTCCTATCCTATTGGTTCGCTCAGTGTCTCGCCCCCATCTACTTTCTCTTTTACCTCCCCCTCACTCACCATCTCATCTGAAAAGCACTATAAAATGATAACGAAAGCACTTATAGCCATGCTTTTACAAAAAATTAACCTGATTCTGTTAACATTATGAATGAAAATGAACCTACAGATTACATCTTAGCCCAGCACTACTCCTCCATTACTTCCTTGAAATGAACAAAAGAAGATCGAAAATCACAAGCAAATTGCTATAATTATGTAAATACGTTAATTTCCTTTTCTTCAAATTTATTGTAAACCTTACATTTTACATGAAAAATTATGACAAAAAAATGTTCATTTAATCATTTTATTCAACTTTTGTTCTCAATATTTTTCACTCAGATGAGTATTTAACAAGATGCTTGTGAGGTATGTTGTAAAATACATGCAGGTCTTCATCTAAAGTGGTCATTATTATCGTCCGGTGGGATTGGTCAACAAATTTTAGTAAAACTCCCCAATACCAAATTTCATCAAAATACATCCAGCGGTTCCTGAATTGAAACATGCGGACAGACGGAGGCAACCTCCCCTACCTGTGCAAAGAACACACAATAATAATTGTGAAAGTTAAAGTTGTCATGATCCTAATCTAACCCAATCCCAAGAAAAAACCCATCCAAAGCGAACCTAACCCTGCACATCTCAACAGTAACGTTAACAAATTTAAAACTTCCAATGTTAGCATCACTACAAAAGACTGTGTGGAATTGTGGCAAACCAATGTAAAAAACATAGTAAAAGTGAGCAAGTGAAATAGAAATAAATTTAATAAATATATAAATAACAACAAATTCATCTTTAATAGGAGTGTAATGACTATCACGGAACAAAGAGTAAGAGTAAGCGAGAAAAATGTTGGGACCATAATAAAAGACCATAGCACTTAGGAGCTTTATTTTAAAAAATTTCAAAAATTAAAATTTTAGTCCAGAGATGCCAACCATGCTATATCGAAAATACCTGTAGTGTTTGGAATGCTTCCTGTGGATAAAATACACAGCAAACATGGACATTCAGACTGAACAAAGGAAAAATCCCTGTAATACCCATACCCAATATTTTGACAGATTTTTTCAGGTAAAAATTACGGGCATTACACAAGCAAAAACTGTAGTTTATGAGTTTCTTTTATTGGTGCAGTGTTATGAACACAACTTTTTTGGACTACGTGGCTCTACAGAAAAAGTTTGGCCACTTCTAAATGACGATTTAAACTGTCATATTTACCACTTACATTCAAAGCCTCCATATCTTTGTGGTATTCCGATTCCCAGTAGCGAGGAAGTTTAGTGAATATAGAGTTGTCTTCAACAGTTGACCCAAAGTTGTGGTCTAACCACTCAGAAAAGAGATCCTTTGCTTCCTCCATGAACCCCTGTTAAATTGGAAATATGTTTTAATTGTATGTATTTAACGGCGATTTTAGTATCATCAGTGTTTAATTTATACACCAAATATAGTAAAAAATGTCTTGAAATAAAAACATTTTTAATTTCGACATAGTATGAAGACTGACTGGATCCTTTATTGGCGAGGTAAGGCCTGCTGGACCTCTCTACCACCTAACCTTGTATGCTGATAATTCAAATAGGAGAAAATGCTGAGAGACTGGGAAGAGATAGACAGATTGAGGTTTGCAAATCCCTTCTTACACTTAAACCCAATTGTGATTTACGGCAGAATAAACCATGATACACAGTAATAAAATAAATATAAAGTTACTGCCAAAGAACATAAAATGTTGAAAAAGAGATGACAAGAGAGAGAAAAAAGGGATAGGTGAAGCAAGTGGGTGTGGAAAAAAAATAAGGAGACTAAATAACGGAGAAAAGAGAAGAGTTGAAAGGAAAAAGAGTATTGAAAGATTTGGGAGAGATGAAGAGACTGGGAAGAGAAAGAGAAAGAAAGTAAAGAGAGTAAAAAGAGATAAAATGAAAAGGAAGAAGAGAGGGAGAGGCGAAAGATACATGTAAAACTAATAAAAATATACAGAATGTGAAGTAATCAAGGCACAAAAATTCAAAAAAGCTATTCAGCAGGCAATTATAAATGTTGCAAGTTTACAGAGATATTATGTATGTACTTAGTTGGGATATCAACATTATAGAAGAAATGAATATATATAAATGGTTGAAATAATACAAAAAACTCGAAAACAAAAGGTTCAAAAATGTATACAGTTAGTCAGCAAATCAATATTAACAAAGAAGCAAAGTTGGCACTGGGGATTATGAGGACCATACTCATCACGGATATCAACATACAGATATAAAACATGATGTTAGACAATAATTAGTATAATACATGAAAAACAAAGAATATGTGATAAAGTTTATAATAAAATTGATGATAGTTACTGAAATTTTAAACAATCAATAATTCACTAGTAAGTATAAGAAACGTTTATGTAAATCCTTTGGTTTTGTTCTACTAAAAGATCAATTACATCAGGGCTTGACAAATACGGTTGCTTGCTCACCAGTAGCGAGTTGATATTACCAGCTGGCGACCAGATAATGACATTAAAAAATCACATGTAAAAATTCCATTAAATTACCCAAAAACAATATTATATTTTACATTATATGGCTCGATTTAAATAGCTGGGACCACATTAAAAAATGTAAGTGTAAATATCTTATTATTTATCATAGAATTATGCTTAAAAGACTTAATCAGTGCATTTACCCAGATTCAATGCTTGAGTTTTTTTCTAACTAATTCAACAATATAAAAAAGTATAAATTTTATTGAAAATGATTTGATCAGCTAGAGGGGACAGGTATGTGAGCTTAGTTTTGGTTCGAACCCTCGAGTTCCAGACTCCTAATCTGAGTTAATGACGGTCGTAAGGTCTATGAAGCGGACATTTTTGAATGTGGTCCTAGATATATATTTAACATGAGCCCATTATATTTTTAAAATGGAAAATAAAAAATTAATAGTATCAATAACACCTATTTTTCTGTCAAATTCATAATCAGCAAAAACCTTGGCTATAATCATGAGCTATGTATATACTTAATATGAACTTCAACTAAATTTCGTAAAGTAGCATTACAACAAATGAATTTAAAAAGTTTTGAAAAAGAAGCAAAATAAAAAGAACTTTTACCAAAACAGAAACTTCACAAGCATGGCAGTAATCATTTGTTTTGCATCCATGAACTTTTATATTGCTATTACATAAATTCACAAAGATTAATATTTTAATTCAAATTCTTATTTCTGAATGCTTCTAAAATATTAAATCTCTTCTCACTAATGTGGTAGCACATTTAACCAAAAAAACTTAAAACTAATTGCACTTGAAGATTTTAATTTAATTTACACATTTATGCTTCATGATGAACACAGTAAAATATGTTACAAATTCCTTTTCTTTGAATATTTCAATTTAACATAAAAGTAATCTTACCTTCTTAGCTTCTCTAACTTTTGCTCTATCATTTTCTGTTACTGCATCCATCAATCTAGTTATTGCTTCTGAAACTTTTGACAGCATATTTGAGAGCATCACCTTCTTGTCTGGATCTGTAGTATTCCCAAGCTTTCCTCTGCATAGCTAGCAATTAAATTACCAATAAATAGAATTTTTCAACGATATGCATTAAAATCATTCTGAAACAAGTAAAATTTGAGGAAAATGGCTATTCAACACTAACATTTTATTAAAATACTTCTTGTAATTTTTTAAATAAAAACAAAAATATTATATAACATGGCCGAGATATTTAAAAAATCAATTACATACTTCGTTAAAATCCTCACAAAGCAAGATGACAATGAAATATCAGAATAAGTGTAATGACGAAGGTGATGAATTTCTGTCTTTTCAAGACGATGCATATTTGATACACACAAAAATCTAATACTGTTTAAGAGAAGCAACACTTGACAATCATCATCCCTGAAAATTTTAAACGGACATTTATGTGAAACCATACGTAAAGTTTGTATTTAACAATTAGTATCCATTATAATGTAATCTCCAGATGTTATAAAATTGAACTTGGAAGTGATAATTAAGTACCAATAAAACAAAGTAAAACAAGCAACTAACTGTTTTATAATATGATATTGGAAGATTTTTAAGTATATTTGGAAAAATCAATGAAACCGTGCAAAATTCTTCAACTCTTATGGCGTTTTACTCACTTCCACCACCTTATTTGCATCTTCTATTAACCTGCTTAGGCTATGATCTTTACGCAAATACTCGCTGTACAAATAGTTTTGTCTTGCTCTTTTGATAATTTTGTCATCAATATCAGTGATGTTCATCACATACAGCACATCATATCCGAAGTAATCGGATAATACTCTTCGAAGGATATCGAATGATATATACGACCTATGAATAAGAAAGTAAGAGTAAATACTCGAATCATTTTCATTTTTTAAATTCATAAATGAATGAAATACTGACCTTGCATGCCCCATGTGTGAAGCATCATAAACAGTAGGGCCGCAACTATACCATTTAACTAGCATTCCATTTTTCGGTATAAATTCCTCTTTTTGCCGAGTTAAACTGTTGTATAATTTTAACGAGATTTTTGAAGCATGGCTAGGAGCCTTCCATTGAGGTTGAGTTCGCTTGGCCATTACGATCAATTTAACCTTTAAAAACAAAAATCCAATACATACTTGAATCCATATGCTAAAAATACAGGAAACCAAGTTTCTTCTATTTAGTATGAAATATACAAGGCGATCAATAAAATGAATTCGGCATAAACATTCCCAATTTAACTCGATGATCAAAAATGAATTTCTTCATTAATTAATCAAGCAATAAAATTTTTTCCATATTACCTAACACATTCACCACATTTTGCCGGCATACCTCAAATTTACGTTAAAGCTTCTTAAGTTTTGTCAAAAGTGAATAAATGGATAAGACATTTGATGAAAATGAAAGCATTCGGAGGTCTTAATGATAAAGACGCTATTAACGTGGCAAGATTGCGATACCTTTCCGAATCAACGGGTTATCAGAAAAACAAGGAAACAACAAGATTGAAACTCCACTTGTCGCAATCTCGCAATTAGTACTTGTTTTGTTTATAATCTCAAACCCAGAGTAAATTAATTATTAATAGCTAATAATTGATATATTATATCTTAGCACATTTTAAATATGTAGATGAAATTTAATAAATTATAAAATTAAAAATTTATCCTTAACTTTAAATTTTATAACCTAGCCACCTAGCGGACACCGGTGTAACTATTGGGGCCATGTCGTGAGTTCGTGTCAGTTAAGGTCTTGTTGTGAATTCGTCCAAGATGAATATTCCAATATCACAGCCCAGTGCTCCTGTGTACAGTGATTTAAATATAGAAGACCAGGTGAGATTGGATGAAGCCGTTGCAGTGAATAATTTTAGGATTGAGCTTTAAAAATACACATTTGTAGCTTCTATATGTTACCGCGTGCAAAGAGAAAATTGCCTGTGATGTTGACGTTAGCACATCTGTTTCTTTTAGGCAATAGAGTTTCGTGGGTACCTGAAAAGCCTTGGTGCCGAAATATCTGAAGAAAAGTCACCTAAAGGCATAGAAGATGATTTACACAAAATTATTGGTGTGTGTGATGCATGCTTCAAGGAAGGAAGCGAAATGGAAATAGAGACGGTTCTAAATGGAATCGTTTCTATGTTAGTTCTGGTGAGCGAATAATTATTTATCAAGAATTATTTCATTGAAATGATGTTTTTAATCGTAACATTATGTTTTCAGATACCGGTGGAACGCTCAGAAAACTTAATATTAGCATTTTGTGAAAAACTGATCAAAGCTCCTGGATATAAGTTGGGAATAGTCACTTTAAGAGTGTAAGCATCATTATCTTCAGTCTATAATCATGAAACAAAAATCAACTGATTTCAGTTAATTATATTTTCAATAATTAAGTGCTATGTTGTAAATGTTAATATAAAGCAATAAATATCTAGGTTATGGCTGCTGTTCCAGTCGGTAGAAGAAAGGTCTCCCATACGCTATCATGTGTACTATCATTTAGTGCAAGTAGCCCGTCAGGTTGAGCAAGTTAGAGCAGTATTTAGAGATGTGGATCTTCTTAAGCAACAATTTGCTGCCTGTCCACCCTCGAATGAGCAGATGCAAAAACTCCTTCGCCTTCTTCACGAGGTCCTTCTCAGTTCTCATCAAAGGTTGGTTTTGTTTTCGTTATTTTAAAAGTGATGTGATAATTTGAATGCATATGGTTTTCTTAGGTGTGGAGGGAGTGAGGATTATAATTTATTGGCCAATGTTATCATCCTAGTGAGCAGGCAGCCAAAGTAATGGTTGAACTTCTTGGCACATACACAGCAGAGAATGCTTCTCAAGCAAGAGAAGATGCTCAAAGATGCATCCTTGCTGCTCTTGCCGATCCCAATACCTTCCTGCTGGATCCACTATTGGCCCTGAAGCCTGTGCGATTTCTTGAAGGAGAGCTCATCCACGATCTCCTTTCAGTTTTTGTGGCTGAAAAGTTGCCAGCTTACATAGACTTCTATCAACATCACAAGGAGTTTGTGCATTCCCTAGGTAAGAAGTTGAAAGTGAAAACATGGGCCTTTTGAAGTTGACATGAAACATAGAAGTAAACACTTTGTTCAAACTTCAAACTAGATTACAGTTAATCGGATAACCCAGATTTAGTTGCACTTCACAATCAGCAGGCCTTAGTTTTTATTTTTTCTGTATTTTACGCAGTCATCTATTAATTTTATTGAATTAAATAGAGATTGTAGATTTGGATGGTGAATTAAAAATATTTTGATAACTCGTTCAGCAGAAAGTACACCATTGAATTTTCTCATCAATTGTATGTAAATTTTTTCTATGGAATGTAGGCTACTTGCTCAAATAACAAGTTGATTAAAAACTGGTGTATCTTTGCGTACTTCTTTTATGATTTATTAGTTATATTTCAATTTTGTGCTGTTTGTTGTATCGAGTAACTGACATCTCTATCTAAACATTGTCCAATGGCTGGAATGCTATGATGGTCTGCAATATCTGATTGTTCCTTATTGAAGGTATTTTCTAGCCATGGAGGGTTGACCCTTTGCAATTATTTTTTCTCTTGCATTTATATTACGGATACCTATATTTATTGTAATATTATATCATACACAATTTTGCAAACCTAAAAGGAATACCCTAAATATAATACTATTCTGCATGTAATGTATCCCTTTGAAGCATTCTTTGGAAAAAAATTGGAAAGATTTTGTGAGGAATGCCCAGGACTTTGACAACCCTTTATTTGTAATGTCGGTGAAGGGCTGTATTTCCTGGGGACAATAAAGTCGCAAGCACTGGCACTCTTGTCTTTGTAGCCAACTGATGTCAGTGTAATGTGCAACATTCCATCATTTATGTTCTCCTTTCAAGTAAAGGATGATATGCATTTTTCATTTTTTTCTACCTTTAACAAGAAGTGTTTTTGTTATAGAAGAATATTGTTCAATGTGTAAAGTGAGTTTCCACCTATACTTTGTTGTTAAGATACACATGGTTATAGTAATAACTTGTAGCAGAAATAGCAATGAAATTGAATTTTACAAATATTCATTGTTGTCATTTATCTCGATTTTAGGTCTGAATCACGAGCAGAACATGAAAAAAATGAGATTACTGACATTCATGCAGCTTGCTGAAAGTAATTCCGAAATGACATTTGAAACTATCCAACATGAACTTCAGCTCATGCCCGAAGAGGTGGAGCCTTTTATAATTGATGGTAAAATTATTTTTTTTCCATTGTAGGATATTTAAATTTTTCATATGAAATTAATTTGTCTCAAAACGTTGAGGTGTAAATGTTAAAATATTGCAAGTATCATATGAAATTAGTAATTAAAAGTAAAGAACTTCCTGGTTGTGAACAATTTTAATAGTTTTAACTGTTACTGAATCTGATGCAACATTATAAATTCTTTGTTTTACTCAATACCTGTATCATTTGACAGTATGGCATTTTCCTTATAACCTAATCAGAGTTATAGACTTTTTTAAACTTCAACATTAACATTTACCATTTTTTAGCTCAAGTTGTATCCATGTTATCATGCAATTTGTCTTTACTAGATGAAATAACTTCCAACATATACATTTGTGTTTATTTTTCTTATTTTTAGTACTCAAAACAAAACTGGTGCGAGCAAGAATGGACCAATCTGCAAGGAAGGTTTTTGTATCCAGTACAATGCACCGAACATTTGGCCGCCAGCAATGGCTTCAACTTCACGACCTCTTACTTGCCTGGAAAACAAATTTAAACGCAGTCCATGATAGCTTAAAAACAGTCACTGCTGCCCAAATGGAGATGCTTCAATCTGGTCAATAACTATTCTGTATAATTGAAATTGTACCTATAGGTGTCTTTATAAAAGTAAATTTATATGTTCATTGTTGTTATTTATTTATGAATAATAACTTCCACTTCACAGTAGTAATGGTTAAATTCATAAATTTTGCATCTTTATAGTGTTAATGGAAAAATGACAATTTCATTATAATGCAAAAAGTAGTCAAGTAGATACATTAAGTTTAATTAGAATGGCATAATACTGAGTTTGAAGATTCATAAGAAAGGTGAGGATTTACCTAAATATATACAAAACATTAGGTTACTGTTAACAATAAAAATATATACAGTAATACCTCGATTCTATGGAGCCCCATCTTACAGACAGGATTTTATGGAGTGTCTGCCAAGGACATTATTGTTCAAGTCAGTTATTTTTGATTAATCTTTTAGATCTAGGCCAATTTTCCTCACCTCCATTTCAGTATCAGATTGCAGTTCAATAAGCTCAAGTTACAGACGATCTGGTGCAGAATTATAGTCCACAATAAATGGGTTTGATAAGATTTCAATTTCATTTTACTGTACTGAAAAGCATTCTTTAAACTCTTAAATTAAAATATCGATATCCCATGCAAATTTTTTAGTGTCCTTCTCAGTGAATATGATGGACTTTATAGTCAAAATGTTTTCCCTTAGCTGATTTTGAAACAAATTGAACTTCCCAATACATGCATTGATCAAACAATACATTTCAGGTATTTTTATCTTTTCCCTGCAGCTGCACATTCAAATTATTGATATGGACCCTTATATCAACAAAAAATGCAAGATCCAAGAGAAAAATTTCTTCTCTGAATTCATTGATGGGTTTGCCTTCTGCTTGCATGAAAAAGTTAATTTCCTCTTGTAGCTCGAAAAATCTTTTCACTGCTTAACCAACAAACATTTGTGAAATAAATAACTTCAGCTTCCTCCATATCCTTAATCATTTCCTTAAATCTTCATGTCTCAAAGTGCTGCCTCTGATGTAATTAATGGCTTTGATGATAATAATCATGATATGCTCCGTATTAATGCACTTGGAACATAAATTTTGTACATGAATAAGACTGCAAATCGCTGACTTCAGCACATGGGAATTTTTGTAAAATATTTTCAGCAATAATACTGCACTATTTTTAGAACCTCGCATTGTCGGCATCCCATCAGTCACAATTTGAATAAGATTTGATTGGTCAATTTTGTGTAGCTGCATTTCATTTAGAACTGCATCGCAAATGTCCTTTCTGGTTGTGGAGTCATTCAAAGCAATGATATTCAGCAATTCCTCCACAACCTCGAAACTCTGTTACACCTCGAATAAAAATCGCTAATTGAGCAGTATCGGTGATGTGATCAATACACAATGAATATTTGGCAAAATTACGAATTTTAGAGTAAAATTTCACTATTTTGCAGAAATGTTGCTGATTTTTCTACAAGTTGTCTATCTAGAAGCTGCTATTTTTTCAAATAACGGTTTTTTCTCAGGAGCAAGAATCTCTGCCACAGCCACAATGCATTCTTTCATGTACTCTCCATCCATATGAGACTTCAAATTCTCACCAATTATTTTTGCTATCACAACACAAGGCTTGCTTTTTCAAGCTTTGAGTTTTGATCATTATCTTTTCTAAACAGGTTTTGCTGTTTATCAAGTTTATCTTTTAGTTTCTCGACCCTTGTTTCTCTTTGTGGTGATGTTAGCTCTCCAACTCTATCCTTGTGTATCTCATAGTGTCGTTTAATGTTGTTAGTTTTCAGAACAACAATAGCAGAGCAGACAAAACTTGGGATTCACCATCAATAGAATTATCTATAACGAAGTATAGGGTTGTCCATGAGCTCATAAATTGCAGATTTTCATCACCAAGTTTCTTTTATTTCTGATGAATCATTCCTGGGGAAGTAGAATTTGAAGTTTTTTAAAATTTAAATAAATAAAAAATCATTACCTTTTTTACATTTTGTTAGCGCTATAACCAGTGGCATAGCAAGGTAACATTGGGACCTGGTTTGAGACTTCATTACAGGCCCCCTAGCCCCCTCGAAAAATTTTGTTTTAAAGATTATATGATGTTTTTAATAAAAATAATTAACTTTATTTTTTAATATAAATTAAACTTCTGAAAAGCGCTTCTAAAACATAAAAAATACTTGTCGAGCACAGGCCTTGCCTCCGAATAATTTACAAAAACCTAATGAAAAATATTATGCCTGCGGAATCCAACTCCTGACCTTTGCTTTGAAATTCATACGCATGCAGGAGCAATGCAAAAATAGTAATATAGATTTCTTATATTCTCTGCACATAGTTATAATGTAGGCTTATTTTATTCCTTAACCATTTCTGAACCATATGTGCAATGCTCAGATAAGCAGCATTTTTGACTAGCCGACAATCCCAATAGATACCGGATAACAGAGCTATACTGCTGGCAGGGCGATAGGTGCACGACTCATCATCATCCTGGGAACAATAAATGACAAGCAAGGAAAGAAATGCCAAACAAGTCCCAAAAAGGTTTTTTTTCCAAAAACACATTCACCCTTACCAAAGGAAACTAAGAAACTTGAATTGACCAATTGCTAAGACAATATATATATATATATATATATATATATATATATATATATATATATATATATATATATTTAAACAACAAATAAAATTAAGACAATTAAAAATATTTTGGGAGTTTCTTCTCTTGAAATGGCTGCAAGTACATTAAAAATTAAAATCATTCAGCAGGCTGCACGAAATTGTGAAAGTGGCCTCAGTTTGGACACCCATGGTTTAGACTGATAAGATGGTCCTTTATTCTGAAAAAGTGCATCTTATCAGCTGAGAAGTACAGCACGTAATATCTCTTGGGAATCTATCTTAGTGAAAAAAATACAAAAAAATTGCAATTTAATACATCCTTTTATTGAGGCAGTGTACAATAGCAAAGCCAACAGCAAGGATAGGGTAAAAGCAAGTAGCAAATATTTTTTCTTCTATCCTAACAGATTCCTTTTAATTGGCAATGTAAGGATACAAAGGGAGAGGTAGCAGAGACAATCGCTCTTCAGCAAGTGATTATCACTCAATACAAATCCATAGACAAGTTGATTCAAATTATAATGACATTTAATTTGGGATGATTGACAACACTCTGTGAACAAGAACATGATTGATGCCGCAGAGATGTTTGTCACAAAAAATAACCCTACATTAAAATATCCACAACAGCACACCAAGCTTCTTGTCTGATCAAATTGAGTTTATCTAAACATGATTGGAGAGACTCATGGTGTTAAACCGTTGTTCTGAAATTCACATTGTCCAAAACCAGGTCAAAGTTCAGTGCTGAAGCGTGGTCTTGGGAGATCACCAAAAACATTTGCATCTCCGTGAAGACTTTTTGCCAGGGCCTTGATGGATGCAGCAATGTCCATTGGATCTTGTAGTGGCTGTTAATAAAACACATGTAAGAGCTATGCAGAAAATATGAATAATAATAAGGCATTTAAAAAATTCGAAATTTCAGAAAATAGCTAAAGAAAATATCAATTTATTTAATCTATTCCAAAAGTGAAACTTGTAAGCTATTGAGAAAAACTCAACTTATAACATGAGTATTGAAAATAAGTCTTCTGAAAATACAAGTTTTCAGTTTAAGAATAATAATGTCACACCTTAATTTCCTTGATTCCAATGAAAGTGATTAAAACATTTCATTCTAGCATTATATTAACTACCGTATTGTCCCAAATATAAAGCGACCTCGAATATAACACAACCCTAAGATTTTTGGAGAGTTTTTCAAAAAAAAAAACTAAACCTTGAATATAATGCGACCCCAAACAACCTTCAGCCAGTCTAACACAAGCTCCTCATTCATCCACCCCTTCTTCTGTGCTTGAAAGATTACACCTGATGATAACTTTTCCTTTGGCATCCTTTTAAGATTTAAAATTACGTAGGGAGTCAGTTTTCACCCATCAGCTGTGACTGCAAGCATAACAGTTATCCTTGATTTCTCATTTCCGGTGGATTTTAACAACAACAATTTAGCTAAAATAATTTAAAATTCATGTGATAACTTTGTCGGATTCCTCTGTTAACCTGGGATTTGGAAGAAGCTTCTTTCTCAACATGATCAACACCCTTTTTGTCACCCATTGTTAAAATAACAGATGGGTAAAAACTCGTTATGGTAGTTACAAAGAATACGCCAATGCACTTATAGCTTCAATTCAATTACTATCTAGGCGTTCAGCGGCCGATTGAACTCTTCTATTCTCGCCTCGGATGCTTTTCATGTACAATGTAACGTATGTCTAATGTGTCTACAATGTAACAAGTATCTCGTAAACAGACATACGGAATGTATGGTGATTTTTCAAAGCACAATTTTACGATCTTTTAAAATCACTAGTACTCAAATATAATGCAGGAGCTACTTTTAAAATTTCAATTTTTTGAAGAAAAAAAACCGTGTTATATTCGGGAAACTACAGTATATAGAAAAATGATTAAATGGGTAATTCAAAAAGACATGACAAAACAAAATTCCAAATGAGAAGAAACAGATACAAGCAGAAATTGTCATTGACACCACCTATTACAGTATGTCAGAAGCATAGTTATTGATAAGTCATTTAGAGATTGAAGAGATAACGACTACATCATGCATCAGAAAACAGGTTATTTTGCAAGATTCATTAACCCTTTCCACTCAAATAAATTCTGCCCCTTGGCTCCCACAGCTTGTAATTAAATTTAAGGGGAAAAAATATTTTTTTTTTATTCTTTTCTAATCTTGCTTACATTATCAATACACCACCTGATTGAACTTCGTGAATAATTGATTCTGGAAAACTGATGCAAAATGCAAATTCCCATATTATGAGAGACTGGTTCCCAGCCAACCTAAAAAATTCACTTTTTTATCATAAATAATGCAGTTTAACAGGAAATAAAAGAAAACGTAACAGCAAATGAAAAACCATGGATTACAAAGCGATTACACTTCTTTCGGCACTTGCGCAATTTACTTCCAGCGCATTTTTGCATGCGATTTTCGAACTACTTTTGTTCATTCCAAGGAAATCCTTTTATTTTAATTGATGAGCTACTGAAATGAAATGTGTATGTACACAGATGTATTCTTGGGTTCAGCAACAAACATTTCCAAGCCGCAAAACAACACTAGCATTAAAAAGTGATAACATTTCTTTTATTAATTACGTTAGAAATTCGTAACAGAAAATCAAAACCTAGTGCATGAAAGTGATAACATTTCTTTTAATTGTTCAAAATACATCACAAAAATAAACAAAGCATTAAAGTGGCAGCATTTCTCTTAGTAATCACGTTCAATAAAGGCACGTGGCAGAAAATCTTACGTTACAAGATGATAGCAATTGTTAGATTTACATTAAAAATTTGTTATAAAAAATGAAAACCTAACTAAACAAAATAACATTTCTCTAAATTATGTTCAAAATACAAAGATAAAAGTAAATGAAAACCTTACATTCCAAAATTAAATTTTAAACTAAATTTTCATATCAAAAATAGTAGCGCTGGCTGTGAAGTTTGAAAGTTATCATGTTTGTTTACTTCAAAAACTGATAATAATGAGCATTATAAATATAATATAATAATAATAAGCCCTTATCTAGGGCGCCAAAGTTTGAACTGAACTTCAAAACAAAAAAGTAGAGGAAGTTCCGCTCGTTGGCATCGCAAACGGATGACGCGAAATGCAAATAATCAGCGCAAAACATAAGTAATGGTCATAAAAAATTTTGTCGCGAAGTGCAAATTCACGAACCGCAATCATGCGAAGTTGAAAAAGGTGGTGTATATACATTTTTCAAGCATTAAAAGAGATTAAAAAATTGGTACATCATTTTTAGATTTTAAATAAATAAAAAGATTGAAATAAAAAAATATTTTCAAATATTATTCTTTTTTCTAAATATAAACTAATAATACATAAATTTTTCAATTGTTATATAATAAAATCTTGTAAAAAACATGTTCATTGTTACATTTTTTCCTATCAAAATTTTCGACTTCAACTGTGAGTGTCTGACTGCGCTGCTTGCGTCATAATCCTTACAAAATTGATAAAATCACAAAAGGAAAAACCATACATAGTTGCAGAGAGGCAGAACGTTTTGAAGAAGTAGAGAGGATCAATTACATTGTAATGTACCACCATTACAAATGCGGGGATAAAAAAAACCATATCGGGGCTCCCCCAACATACAAGCAGAGTGGGATAATTACAATGTCGGGGTTCCCCCGACATATGAGTGGGAAGGGTTAACATCTAGGACTTCTACAGATAACCATTAAAATTTCCAGAGAATAGAATTAAATAGAAATCTTGGAAGATAGGCAACATTAGCAATGGGATTATAATAGTCTTGATCTGTTTATCAGGAATGCTTTCCTTTCTGGGAAACAACTGGCGGGACAGTTAATGGAATAATTTGAGAACAGTTAATACGATTTGCACTATTTTTTGCAATATACTCTACCTCTTTCATCATTTAGGCAACTCATCTTATTCAGGATGATTTATTTTCTCCATTTGATTAACAAGGGGATGAGTGTAGGATATTCGTCATTTGCATATTAAAATTACTTAGAATCAACACAGGAATTCGGGAATTGAAGCAAAGAACTCCTGAAAGGATGGAATTTCATTTTCCTGCCATTGATATTTGAATACACGTCGAATTGGTCCACAAATTAGTTTCTAATGCCAAAATTTGACATTATTTTACATTAAAATGTTTTTTTGTCAAGGTAATTTGCGTCGTTGACAATTCCTTCTTATTTCTTACAACTGACTGAGATTATAAATTTTCATTGTACTTATCCACATACTCAAGAAATTTTGATGCTGTTTTGAAGTTTAAACAATATCTTAGTTATGATAAATAATATGGCGGTAACAAAAATAAATGAATGAATATTCCATTATTTATTGATATTATATTAATGAAGCCTGATATATAGATGAAAGTTGCTGAATTTTTTCAGGTCTTTTGATGAAAATTTCTGTAAAAGCTGCAAAAGTTTTTAATCTTTTACTAAAACATAAAAATTAAATTTGTATAAATTTATTTTAATGAAATTGTTTTTTATGCACTAAAAGGTATATAATAAATATAAAATTCACATAATTGAATGCTCCATGAAGAAAAAATAGTTTTAAAGTTAAAAGTTGTCTAGCATAATACATAACGAATAAATCCTCATTAATATTTCTTTGTCACAATATTTATTTACCCAAAATTATTTTTACTTTCTGGAACATTTATTTATGTGAATTATATATGTATTGTTTACTTTTTAGTACATATAAAAGATGAATTTATTAAGTTTTCAATTTACATTTTATTTCAACTTACTACTTAATTCATGCCTACCCATCATATTTGATTGGCAATTATGCTAGTTATATAATAAGAGTAAAGAAAGCATAAGCTCCATTCCTCTTGTATATGAGACTAAACTGCAGACAGATTTTTAAAAACAAGCACCTCTAATTACACAGGTTTACATGGTTTTTGGGGTTTGAAAAATAATGATAATAATGAAGTGGTATACTGGGCTTCTTAATTTTCCCTGTAGGAGTAAATGCATGGTCCTCTGCCAAAAGCCATTCTGAATAAAATGGCTTTATGTAATCCTTAAAGGGCTTCATCACTACAACATCTAGCACTTGAATTTGTGATGTCATACCTCCTGGTATAACTACAAGGTCAGTATTCATACCATGAAGAGTATTTTGAACTTCCTCTGTAAGGTGGCCTTTGAACGCATCTAAGACGAGCATTGCTCTCTGCCTTAAAAATGCCTCAGGTCGTCTATTCCACACTATGCTTAGCCAGTCCTTCATTAAATCAGCTGACATCCATCCTTGGCCTTGACATTTAACAATTATTCCATTTGGTAGTACTTCCTTAGGCACTGTTTTGCGTTTTAAAATAACATACGGCGGCAACTTTGTTCCATCCACTAATACAGCCAGCATTACAGTAATGCGCAGTTTTTATGATGAGATTTTTTGCACCATTTTCGTTGACTGTGTAATTGGATGGCATGTCGAAGTAAATGGGTGTCTCATCTGCATTTGGCTCAGAAGGTAATTGTGACTTTTCCACAACTGAATTACATGCCTCTGGAAATTTTGTCTGTGAAGTCGGAAGGTAGACGCTGGCAAAGTGAAGTTCTTCGCTGCAGGCTAAAACCATTATGATGCATCATACGCACACACCATCCATTACTAGCCTTAAATTCTTGGTGTGGAATGTTTTGCGATCATGCTAATTCTTGGGTTTTCAATTTAATGATATCCCACATCACCGGTTTACCGTCCATTCTTTGAATATGCACAAAGTTTGCAATTTCCTCTTCTAAAGCATGAAATCGGCCTTGTTTTGGTACACTAAATGATCTCCGTGTTGAGTTAGAACCTTCAATTTTTGCTTTTGCTTGCTTCCACCTTTGCACATTTACTTCAGTCACATTGTATTTCCTCCCTGCTGCACAACTGTTTCTTCAGCATAGCGCACCACCATTAACTTAAAATTTCTGTCGTAACTTCTTCTAATTCCTTTCGATACATTCCCTCTTACTGCAGTTCCTTTTTTCTCTATGTAACCTGCCATTAGTTTGGGGTATCTTATTTAAAAATTATAAATAATAACTTGTCACTATTTCACTTTAAAACTCAGCAAAGCGTGTACTACTCAAGTGCTCTCGTAAATTTTCTACACTCTGAAACTCACGTCCACTTGACATCTGCCATTGGCATACCAAACACATAGCATCATGTTTAAATTGTAGCAGGTACATTTAAATTGTATCAGTCTTGTTTACATTGTATTACTAGACACCTTAATTGGTGCCTACATGACTTTGTATTTCATATTACGCATGAAACTGCCCAGCTGTAGTCATTTTTTTTCAACTTGTCACGCGATTACCTACCCAGCTCTAAACACTTCCCTACCACTGAAGTGGAACCATTGGTCTGTGGGAGCAATTTTAAGAAATATGACCTTAAATTTTTAAAGTATTGTAGTAATTAATTAAATACGATGTATTACTTTATGGAATAATAAATATTTTAATGGACATATACTTGACATCTGGGTGTTTCATGGTGCATTTAAAATAGGGGTGTATTCTCACCTTCGATCCTCATACTCCATTCTAAGATGATACCTAATATTTTTAATGGCATTTTTGCGAAAAAACCTCGTCTTTCTTTCGGGTAAATACGGTATAAAGAAAGCAGGGCTGTCACAATAAAAGGAATAAAAAAAATCTTTCTCCACATATTTGTGTTGAACTATCCACCTCAATTTTAACCAAATTTAATACTTATAATATACACTTATATACAAAACCATAATAGCATATTTAAACCAAATCAGCGAAACATGGGTGCCACAATTACAAATTAAAATCTTTCACCAATTAAGGATTTGGAAGGAATTGGCTGAACGGATTTCAATTAAATTTTGTATATAAGATTTGCACAACATATCATAATAAAATCAAGATGTTTAAAGTGGAACTAAGGAGCAGGGCTATCACAGTAAAAAGTTAAATAATCTTTCTTTTACACGTACAGTATAACCCTGTATATACATTATCGGAATGTACGTTTTCCTGCTATTTACATTTTATATGGGTCCCATCAATTTTCCTATGATTCCAATGTAAGTAAAACCCTGTATTTATGTTATTTCAATTTAAGTTTTCCCGCTATTCACATCATTTTACGCTAGAATTTCCAATTTTTTTAAAACAATTTAGCATGCAATTCCCAACAGTTTTCAACGTTCTTCGACTTAGCTTTGCAAAAAAATCCGAACTCTTTTGGGCGAAGATTTAAAAAACGGTGGCAGAGTAGGAACAGTGCCCCTAGAGACAGAAATATGAACTCTTTCTTTTCAAAACAGCACTCGCTTTAACAGTCACTACTCAGGAACAGTGGACTTAGAGATGGAAATACATATGAACTCTTTTGGATGAAAACTTAAAAACCTCATACATAATCACACTAGCAGAGCATAAACAGTGCACCTAGATACAGAAATACTATTTATGCTATTTACTCTTTGAACCAAGTATGAATGCTATTGAAAAGATGTTCAAGTTTGGCGCTATCATGTTTTTATCCTTTCCACTCAAATTCTGCCCCTTGGCTCCCACAGTTAGTAATTAAATTTAAGTTAATTTGTAATGTGTTGTAATTTAAATTACAGTATTGTCCTGAATATAATGTTGTTTTTTCCAAAAAATGAAATTTTAAAAGTAGCCCCTGCGTTATATTCGAGTACTAGTGATTTTAAAAGATCGTAAAATCGTGTTTAAAAAAATCACCATACATTCCGCATGTCTATTAAGTGATACTTGCTACATTGTAGACACATTAGGCATACATGTTACAATGTACTTGAATAGCATCTGAGGCGAGAATAGATCGAGTTCAGTCGGCGGCTGAACTCCTCATCAGTCATTGAATTGAAGCTATCAGTGTGTCGACGTATTCTTTGTGCCTACCTTAGCGAGTTTTTACCCATTCGTTATTTTAACAATGGGTGACAAAAAGGATGCTGATCATGTTGAGAAAAAAGATTCTTCCAAATCCCAGGTTAACTGAGGAATCTGATGAAGTTATGACATGAATTTAAAAATAGTCATAGTTCAAGAGGCAGAAAAAACGAACAATATTCAAGCTTCAAAAATGTATGATGTTCATGAAGTAAATATACCTACGTCTATGTACAATTTTCCAGACAAATGTAATGGAAACCCAAGCATACTATACATACTAGCATTTTAATTCTGCACATATTTTAATATTATTATTAAAAAAGTGTGCTGGTTAAGTAAATGAATAAATAGATATACTCTTCATAAACTTAACTCTTTTAGCACTGATTTTATTGTTAGTCTTACTGTAACAAATGAGCGAGTTTAAAAGTAAAATCAGTTTAGCTATTTTTCCCTCAATTTGCACTTTCCTGCAATTTACGCTTTCCCGCAATTTACACTTTTTTTCCCAGGACCCTAGAAAAGTGTTAATAAGGGGTTTTACTGTATTTCTAGAGAAGTGACCTAATGGATTTTAACCAACTATAGTATATTTAATCTTCATATAAATAAGTAACCAAAATATTTCAACCGGTTTGACTAAACAGGGATATCACAATATCAAGGTTAGAATTTTTCTGTAACTATGAATTTGATAGGTATTGGCTGAACAGATTTCAAAAGAAATTTCGTTTGAAGGGCGAGTATAGAATGGGAAAACGAGATGAATATGTTTAGAACAAAAAAGCAGGGCAACCACAATATAAAGACAAATAATTTTCTGATTTCAAAGCTAATACATTAGTATACGATAATACTACTACGAATTATATGAAAAGCACTTCTCTACCACAGAAAACCTGTGTACACCCCTACTTGTTATATATTAAAGTTGTATTGAAAGGAAAGTAGGCGGATTAGTTCTAACCAGAACTACTTGTTTGTTATTCATTATGGCGTCAAGAGCTTGTGTAAATAGCCCAGACTGGTTTTGTTATATACAGTTGAACTTCCATAACTCGAACGTCTATAACTCGAATTTTCCATAACTCGAAGTGAATTAATTTTACCAGGCAAAATAGAAATGAGAAAAACATATTTCTATAAGTCAAATTTTCTATATCTCAAAAATGTTTTTCTTTCCCTTGAAGTTCGGCTTATAGAAGTTACACTGTATGTGGTAGTTTTGTTGTGAAAAAGAAGTGGTAAAACATTACCGAGTTTGTGAAAAAGACATACTATGCATACTTTGTGACGAAACTCGGTTATCAGGATAAAGCATGGGCACCACATCAAGTTTGCCACACAGGTGTCGAACAATAAAGGAAATGGATTCAAGGTAAGAAGAAGTCTGTTCCATTTGTTATTCCGATGGTGTGGTGTGAACCAAAAAGCCATAAAGAAAATTGTTATTTTTGCTTAACCAGCGTGCAAGGCTATAATACTAAAAATAAAAAGGAAATTTCCTTTCCAAATCTTCCATTTGCCATAAGACCCATGGCTCATGAACCTGATCTACCTATACCTACACCGCCAAACTCTCTTGATCCAATTTTTTCATCTGATTCGGAATGTGATGTCAACATAGGCTATGACAGAGACTCTTATCAACCAGAAAATGTGAGTTAACTGCAAAAGTTCACACAAAGCGAATTAAATGATCTGGTGAGGGATTTAGGTCTACCAAAAGATTGCTTGCTTCAGAGACTTCATTATCTTGGTACAGAAGTCATGAGAAGCAATTTATACCATACTTTTTGCAGGAAGGTTCATTAGTGTATTTCAGCGATAATTCTGGAATTATAACTAGCTTAGGTGCAGAAGTATATAAATGTATTTTATTCACAAATTTCACATAATAATGCATGTATTGTCATTAAAATAAAGGATGTAAAATTGAGAAAATGAGGAAAAACATGTTTTCCATTATCCAGATTTGTGAAAAATCCTTACATGAAACAAAAAATGAATAACATTTTTGAAACCAGTGCAGTAATCTTAGGTAAAATAAGCTATTTTGATGCAAACCCCATTCAATTTCAATTTGTATGCCTGTGTTATTATACTTCATAATTCCAAGTCTAACTAACTGTTTTTAGCAACAACAAAAATATGTTCCACATCTTTCTTAGGTATGGCAAGTTGTAAGGAGTTATGAGATATACCTATAGGACTAATAAGATTGTTTTAAGGAAAACAAAATCTTCTCTTACCCGGTCATCTTCACTCTCGTCCCCTCCTCTGCCATTTGGTACATACATGGGAACATTCATCGGGACGGATTTGGCAACTTGAGGCGTTATCCGTTGCCGGGGGATATGAATACCTTCATCATGACTGCCAGAATCTGAAACTATATTCACTATATTTAAACTCAGGATATGGACATTGTTAAAGAACTTAGGATAATAAAATGTTATCACTACACCCCAGAAAATAATATGCATATATGCAGGGCTCGACAAATACGGTCGCCCGCTCGCCAGTGGCGAGTTGATATTATCAGCTGGTGAACAGATATGACCAGTTAACTCTTACGACACTTTTGGTTAACTCCAGCGCAGCATTACACTTTCCATTTTGTCTTCCAATAACTCACTTAAATGTTAAATAATTTAAAATAGAAGAAAATTTTAACTATGAAATATTTATAAAAAACTCAGAATGGCATCAACAAAACCAAATGAATAAGATAATTCAAAATTTTAACTTAAGCAAACACTTTAGGTTTTTGTGAGGTACCATAATATTCTAATTAATATTTCATTCATTTAATCAATGAAGTATTTTTAATAAACTTTTTTAAAATTTATATTCCCAAATTTTGTTGTTATTTCTTCACATATCAGACACTAATTGAACTGAAATCATTTGAAATTCTCATAATGCAGAAAGAAATTTAATATGAAAATAATTATTAATTTTATCCTAACCATAACCAGTAAGGCTTGTGAAATTATGATTGGATTAAAGTCATTACCTTCACAACTTCTTGCAAGGTGGTTCTGCATTTTAAACCATTTCCAAAAATTGATGGTGAAACTAGGTCAAGGTCACTGCCATGCCACATTTGACTACATACAAAATTCTATACAAAAAATAAATTCCAGAGCACAGAAAAAACAAACAATCTTTTACCGTCTGTATCACTTTCCTCTCCCGACTGGAATGCCTCTCCTGGATTCTCATCCATCCCTTCTAAATCGAAAAGACCCTCAGAGTCATACGACTCCAAAGGTATGCTGCGTCGATTGGAAGCGCTGGAGGGAAACCGCCTCATCAGAGGCCTCTGTCCCTCTCCCGCTTTGTTGCCTGATGTGCGTGCTTGTTGGAGCTGAGCATTCAATCGACTCCCAATAGAAGAGAGAAGCGTGGAACTGGGTTGGACACGTTGCCTATCCAGATTCACTGCAGGGGCACTTTTTGGCGTCCTCTTTGGTGACACTTGGCCACCAGTCCGCTGAGAGTTTTGGGTGGGTGCAGTGGCAGGTGGATTTGCTGTCACAGCAAGAGGTGGCGGTGGGAGGCGAGTAGGTGGGTTAAAGGGTGGTTTGCTCGGAGATGTGGGAGGCTTAGCATTGCCACTGGCATTTTCAGTTTTAACACTTGGATTCCCACTGGAGTCTAAATCTTCCAATTTGTACAAAAGCCTGAAACAAGTTTAAATTTTCAAGTTATCCACAAGCTGAGCACATTTTCTTCAAGCATTTTTAGCATTGCCCATCTTTGCAATCTAACTCAATTGATGATTTTGACAATTTCAACAGCAATGGATGGAAGAACCAGTTGTCTTAATTATAAATTTTATTCCAGAAATGAGTTTAGATTCACTTTTGGCACAGCGCCTTGATCATTTATACAGGAACCATGCTAGGATTTACATAGCATCACAGTCACCATTTAAAAAAATCATCATCATCTTTTATTATACAACCCTGGCAACTTGCCATATCACGCTAGAATAAATTAACAGTTTAAAAAGCATGGTTTTTAGCAATTTTCTTAGTTTTAATAATACATATTTAAAAATAAGCATCAAAAGCACTATGGGCTCTGTGCCCATACCCACATTACAGGAAAAGGCAAACATTACCTTGTTCAGTTACAGAGAGAATATAATGTTGTCTCTATATAACCTATTTGTAGAAGCCACATGGATTAAAAACCAATCCAAAGAAATCATCATGAATGCAAATGTTTTTTTCCTGTTTAACCAAAAATCCTAGTCATCAGTACCTGAACTGAGACTGCAGAATAAAAAGTTCAAAACAAATACAACAGCACTCTCTCTTACAAACACTTCAGCCCCATGAATTCATTGGTATAATACTGTCTACATCACATTAAAATGCCACCACACTTGAAACTACACATTTAAAATATTCAGCTTTTCTAGTAAATTATGTCATATAATATACTGATTTACAAAAAGACCAATAATTAGAACTGCATTTCACGTCAGCAAAAATATGAAAAAGAGCAGTATTTCAATCCTTAAACAACCTTAATTTTGCTGCCTAAATAATAGGAACAGAAAGACACCAAAAACAAAACTCTCTGGATTTACAAAAATTAAACAACATGATTTTCTCAACTGCTATCATGAAGCAATTTATTTAAATTTTAATATATGGCCTTTATAATAATTAATATTTTCTCTAATTACAATCAAAAGTTTGATTTTATATCAATCATAGGAAAACTAACATGAAATGACACTTTTAATCACTTGCAACAATTTGTTTTTAACCTTTAAACGCCTGTACAGGCATGCAAAATGCGATTGCTCATGGATGTACATTTTGTATATTTTTTCAGTATTTCCACTAAAAAACAGAAGCATGCAATTTGTGATTATTTTCACTATAAAATGCTTTTTATTTGAAAATTTTATAACAATAGCTCATGAGATGCAATTTTTCCATAAAACAAAAATAGCCCAAAATAAATATGCCACTTAAAGGTTAAGAAGACAAGGAAAAGTGTACTCCACAAAAGAAATACACAGCTTTCAAAGGCTTTCTTTATTATATTACACAGGAACAGGCTTTCTGGATGACTGTCATTAGCTGCTCATCATTGTTTACTTAACAGTTGAACAGTGATTAAATTGTTAGCTGTTGCCAATGATCTTCAACAATTAACACTTGATGGATTTTGATGAAACTTAACAAGATATGAGCAAATATTTATTTAAGCCCTAATATAAAGAAGAAGTTATAATCAACTGATATAGCCCAGAATCATATTCAGACAAATTTTAATGAGGATGTCATACTAAATTTAACCAAAATCTGCCAAGTGGTTCAAGAGGTGAAGTACTACATGACAAACAAGACATGCACATAAAACGTTCCACTACTATCACTTCAGAGGTAAAGAATGCCTAAATAATGTATGTTGAGACCAGTGGTTTTCAACACAAACAATATTGACATCAATGTTATCATTTATTAAATTTACATTGCAATATCATCAAACAAAATATAATTACCATGTTTTCCAGGTTGAAATTTCAGGTAATTGCTCGTCAAATTTAATGATGAACTTTTGCCCACACATATGCATTCTTGCAGTTGGTACTAAAATGCTCAAGTTGACTATACTTTTAATGAATGAATGGAAACCTGAATAGCTTGAATATTTTAAAGAATGCTATTTAACGAAAATGATAATCTAAAGCCCAACACCTCTCATAGCTACAATTTACAAATCAAACTTAAGATCCAGTATATTTATCACACTTTTTCTACAATGTGTGTCTCAAGCTGATTTTTTATTAATTTCAATACATTAGCTTTGTTTAAGCTTTAGCAAGGATAAAATAAATCTTATTTATCATGATTACTGGATTTTAAATCTACAATTACTTTTACACAATCATAAACTTTAATCAAAATGTTTTATTTTTGTTTACCCATACAATTACTGTATTTATCTTTTACATTTATATTAGAAATTTTCGACTTAAAATAATGCATTACTTTTTATTGAAAAATAGTTTATTATATACATTTTACTTAATCTTTTCTTAATTTTTATTTAATCTTTTCCATCTATACACTACATGTGTTTACTTATTTGGTCCTTTAAAAGCATGTTTAACTGGGCTAAAAACAACAGATGAAAAAGATTGGTTTGGCAGTCTCAGGTTGTCCACAGGCCACATTTTGGACTGCACTATAGGACCAGAAAATTAATACTTAATAAAAGGAAAAACTACACATAAGGGAACATAAAATAAAGATTGAAACACTTTGTTAAAAAGAGGTTAAAAGATAGAAACAAAAAAACAAATGTCACAAGTAGGAAAGCACAACACAGATGATTATTTTACATTAAAACCACCCTCATTAGACAGCAGAAAATTAAAAATAATACCTTGACAGAATACGGTGCTCGTGATTGGCTTGTTCTCGAAACTTATCGAGAGCTGCATATTCTTGCTCCGTGTATGCACGAACACGTTCTTCAGTCAATAAGGTTTCACGTTGAATTGCCTCGCCTAACTGCTGCTGAAGCGATGTGTGGGAAGTTCCTCGATTAGCTGTAATTTTAAAAAGCAATGCTCAATGCTCACATCCATTTCCAAACGTGCAGAGGAAACTTAAACGAATATGACAAATCATTGCGACATAACCTGATAATATCAACAATCAAAGGAATGTTTTCCAAATCTTTGAAAAATATTAATGAACATAAAAGTCGTTCACACTGACAATTAATGGGTGAAATGTACATACAAATATATTTTATTCTAATTAATCTTTCTTAATCACTATGCTTATGATCAATTTCTACAAAGCAATGTAATGTAAATAGGAGGCAATGAATATTGCAATTATGTAAATGGATAATAGGCAGTAGCATATTATCACCTAGGCCGACAAGGCCCAGACCTACGGCAGCAATTTTGTCTGATTCTCTCTAATTGAAATTATTATTTAATATTAATTAATTAGTTACAATAAATATGTAATGCATGAGTATTCTGATATGTAATAAAACTTATACATGTTCAATTATAATGATTTTTATTTACATATTTAGTTCATACTAATTCGTAAATACTAAAATAAGTTCAAATGGGGTGGCAATTATTTCAGAGCCTAGGGGCAGAAAAATCCTTAATCTGCCACTGATAATAGGACTGATTTCAAAAAAGGAATTAACAGCAACTGTTATTTGCAATGACTTATGAATGAAGTGTTTAACAGTTACATACAAGGCTTCAAGTCAGCACTTTCAGTTGACAAACAACATTAAGCTTACAGATATAAGTTAAATATTTTAAATGATTACTACTTCATGAATTACTTGTTTGTATCATACATCTTCAACGAAGTTCCAAACCTTTTGACTGATAGCTCATATATGAATTCCTGGTATCTTGCAATTCCTACCAGTAGATCAAATTTCTGCATTACTCTTCTTCCTCTCTGTCACTTTCCCTATAAACTTCTTCCCAACTGCTTCCTTGCTGATACAGTCTCATAAGTGACTCTTCCAATTGAAGACATTTGCAAAAATGGGCCAACCCACCCTTTTTTTAAATGGAGAAAATTTGAGTTAAAGGAAGCTTTCAGAAATAACAGCAAGAATTTCAATGGCTGTATTACTTTATCAAGAGCTTCTGTGATGTTAGCCCAGTAAGGGATAGTTAGTATATGTAGTGTTCAACAGATAGCAGCACTTAACACAATTTTTTTCATTTTGAGGGTTAGCCCGTTTTTGCGTGCATGTCCTCAATTACTATCTCTCACTCTTATAATCTATACCAGTTGTTCTCACACTTCTAGTTAAAAGTTTTAAGAATGGCATTTTAAACACAGAGAATGGCTCAAATGAAAAGTTCAATAAAATAGTTTTAAATACATATACAGCTTTTAACATGAAATATATAAAACAAAATCAAGTGTTTTCAAATTAATTTTTGTACGATGTAATCAGTGGCATACCAATAGGGGAAGGGGGGAGGTTCCTTGGCCAAAGGGGCTCAAATTATTTTTTGTGAGGGCTTACATTTTTTTTTTCGCAGGACTTCAAATTTGTTTTGGCAGGGGGAATACACATATTTCGGTACCCTGTTGGTTGTAATGTATCAATCTACAGCATAACTTCATTAGTACAAACTTCAAGGAACTTACTAAATATTCATGATAGTAACACA
Source organism: Tanypteryx hageni (assembly GCA_028673005.1). NCBI lineage: Eukaryota > Metazoa > Arthropoda > Insecta > Odonata > Petaluridae > Tanypteryx > Tanypteryx hageni. Next base: position 119,699,804 of record CM054114.1, on the reverse strand, counting down.
GGTATATGCGGGGTTACGTAAGCCTCGACTTACATAAACCCGCACTTACGTAAGCAGCCCATAAATTATGTACAAAAAAATTTTGTTATGCCTATGCTAGCAGTTTTCGTAAGCGAGCTCAAAATAAATCTAGATGTGTGTGTGCAGAGAAAGAATGCAAGGCGTAGGTTGTAATGCGATATCCCCGTTTTGCTACTCAGCCAATGTTGTCATTCCAGCGAATTTTTAGCAATATGTAGCGACTTTGGTTTTGAATTACGTATGAAAAAAGGCCACAGCGACTACCTACTAATCTAGTGAATCGATGTAACAATTTACCTAATTCTAGTGACTGGCTATAATTGCGGCATATATCTGCACTCATATGAATACAATAATAGATTACATTGTTGTTACATGTCTGTGTGGTAGTGTGGTTTCTCTCCCAATTCTGATCATTGATGCGGGTACTTGATCCCTTAATGTGAGTTCGCTTTTGCACAAATTAACGGAACTGTGGCCCTTGTAATCAAGGCAGATAAGCATTTAGTATTTAACATTTTAGTGAACAGCTATTTTGGAAATTCTCCTTGAACGATTAAAGTGGCTTTCCCATAACTGCATAATACGTAAATGGCTTGAATTGCCTTTGTTTTAGCAGGGAAATTAACAGCTTGACAAAATTGACATTCTATGTTTTGTTTACCAAGAAACTGTCTATTGGATGCTGCAAAAGCAAATTGGACTTAGTAAAAACCGACGTTTCACCTTGCATAATATATTATTGATTTCCATCGAGAATTCATTTATTCATCTTTCAATTCACACACCATTAGTCTTAATTTTCTTTGTAAGCTCCATTTTCTGTTAACTATCATTATATATCGACGACTCTTACAGAGGAGGAGATAACATAACATATAGGAGGATACTAATGTTTAGGCACTTCCAGATGAGCTGGAGATTCGAAATTTTTTTCTTTGGTAGGAGTTTGTGCTAAACTGACTAGAAAAAACGAAAATCATGAAAAAGTGCAACAATGCGGCCGCTAAAAATTCGCAATTGTTTAAACAAATTTTCAAGGTTTATGTATTTCCGCATGTGCTACAGAGCTGAATTTTTTTATAAGTAGAATTCTTTAAAAAACGAAATAGGGATTATACAAATTTTGATATTTTAATTTGTTTGGCAGTTATAAATTCTTCAAGTTTAAACAAATAGATAACTGATTAGGTACTGCGGGATGAGCTAGGAAGCTGAAATTTTCAAATTATATACAAAGTAATGAATTTGCACAAATTTACCTTTCAATTTTACCATATATGACTTGCGGCGGCCGTTAAAAATTATTTAAATTTAAACAATTAGAAAAATATTATTTTACTTCTAGAAGCGCTACAACTTTAAAATTAGGCTAAAATGTGTAGCATTAGTACCCCATAATGAAGATAGTGTAAAATTTTTAAAATTGCAACATTTGGGGATTGTTTTAAACTATTATTTTTACATGTGGGAAAAAAGAAAATCGCTGCGGAGGTGAAATCTTTAGAATTAAATGACTATTTGTAATGATGAAAATTCTGTCGGAAAAATGAATGTCTTTTCAAGGTGAGAAGAAATGCTTGCAGTATGCAAGCACCAACAACTAGTATTCTATACTCACATTAGCCACTGTGTTTACATGCCTCTATTTTAACAGAGTACTTGTACCGTACTGATGCAGTAAATTAAACATACTTTAATTTTCAGAGATCGCTTTTTAAAAACAGCTTTGTGTGCTGAATAAATGCCTTTGGGGACTGGATCCGGCCCGTGGGCCATAGTTTCCCCACCTCTGCTGTACTTTCCGTAGTAAATTTCGACTTACGCAAATTTCAAGTTATGCAATGGGTGCCGGAACACATTACTTACGTAACCCGGGGTGTGCCTGTAATGAAATTTGTGATGCAAAAATAAGTACACTTCTGATAAATTAGCATTTTGTATTATCAAGCTTTTACTGTAATCTTTTTACCATTTTACTGTATTCCTACAATAATAATTGCCAACAACCTTAAATTATTCACAGGACATCTGATCACCTGAAGCATAATAACTACCATTGCAACATCATTTGGCTTTTAAACATGCTTACTGATCAAATTCACAGATTATATTTTACATGTTTTGGTTTATGGATATACAGGCAACATCTGCTGATCAAAACCACCGCTTATCGAACATCCGGAATATTGAATGTTCAAACCCATAGTTGAACATGCTTGCTTTGCATGGACTCGGAAATGCACAGCATCACCCAGTCAGTTCCAGCTAAATGCCATTGTGTTTGCATCTAATATTTGGTGTTCGATATTTTTTTGACATTTTTAGCCCTTATTTAAGACTGAAATGGCTAAGAAAAAAAATAATTCTAAGGATGCAGGAAAATTAAGTGATAAAAGTGCAAAAAAACGGAGGCTTTCATTTGATAAGAAATTAAATGTTTTAAAGTGGCATGAGAAAAGTGAGTCACTGGCCAAAATTGGGCATTCGTTGGACCTTAATTGGTCAACCATTGGTGCCATAATAAAGGACAAGAAGTGAATTATGGAGCATGCAAATAGTGGGGATGATTTAAATAAAATGATGTCTTGCACAAGAGTTAGGCCTAATATTATGGAGGAAATGGAATGCCTACTTAAATTGTGGATTGATGATTAAGTGGAAGTGTGTTCCTCCAAGCTTATCTATGATACAGGAAAAAGTTAGGGCTTTGCATAATGAATTAAAAAATCAAATGGGTGAAAATTCAGTTGGGGTGGTTCAAAATTCGTTCGAAGCTCTATAATATTAAAGTGACAGACAAAGCTGCCAGTGCAGACATTGAGGCAGCAGGTAAATTTCCAAAACAGCTGGCTGATATTATCGAGGAAGGTGGTTACTGTTCTCGACAGGTGTTCAATGTCTACGAAACTGCTGTTTTGGAAAAAAATGCCTTCTCGAACCTACATTGCAGTGGAAGAAAAGAGCATGCCTGGAGTTAAAGCTGCAAAGGACAGACTAACTTTGCTTTTAAGGGGCAATGCAGTTGGAGATTTTAAATTGCAACCCTTCTTGTGTATACCAGTGAAAATTCCAGAGCCTTTAAGGGACTAGGGAAGAGTAAATTGCCTGTGATTTGGAAATCAAACACCAAGGCTTAGGTCACAGGGCTGCTTTTTCAAGGATGGTTTTTGCAGCATTTTTGCCCTGCTGTGGAAACCTAGTGCAATAAGAATAATTTGGATTTCAAGGCATTGCTCCTGCTTGACAATGCCCCAGGTCATCCACCCATGTTAGCAGACTTGCATAAAAGGTTCAAGTGGTGCTTTTGCCTCTGAACACCACCTCCCTATACCTATAGATCAACTTTCAAATCCTATTATGTCAAGAAGACTATGTGGCTCAGGCCATAGCTGCTACTGACAAAGATGAGACCCTAAGCCTCAAGCTATTCTGGAAGAATTACAATGCCCTAGATGCAGTGAGAAACATTGGCAGCTGCTGGAAAGATATAAAGGAATCAGCCATGGATGGAGGAAAATTTGTCCTAAATTTGTCTTAGACTTACAGGGCTTTAAAGAGACTCCTGAGACAATCAAGAAGCTGTTTCAATGGGAAGGCAGCTTAAGTTGGAAATAAATGTTGATGATGTGAGGGAACTCCTGGATTCTCATGAAGAAGAATTGAGCCTGGAGGAATTGCAACTCCTATTGAAGCAAATGACTGAACAGGGAATCAATAAAGCTGAGAGCACTGTCTCTCCTACTCCTACCAAAAGCCTATCAAAGTTGCTGGGAGACTTTGAAGTGGTTTTGCAGCACATGCAGGATTTGGACCCCAATGTGGAATGCAGTTCTGGAGTTGTATCTGATATCAGAAAGGCCTTAAATTTCTATAGACATCTGTACGCCAGCAAGAAGAAGGCAGCAGACGACCCTAGCTGCATTCTTTAAGAAAGCAGACCCACCACCGGCACCTGCATCACCTGAAAGTTCAGTTGATAGCCCTGGGACTCCTGTCAAATCATCCAGGGAAGTCTCCATCTAAGTCTCCTGCCAAATCTCAGCGATCTTCCTCTAAATCTCCTCAGAGGTCTACCTGTAAGTCCTCTGCAAAGACCCCCATAAGTCCCTCAGCATTCTTTCAATAAACCTCCCTTCCCCATCCTAAAATCTAGTGTCCATTAAGGAAAATGCCAATAATTTGAAGGTAAGAAATGTACAGTATCAGTTCATCTTTTTTTTAAACATTATGTATTTTTAAATGTAATAAATACTCTAATATTATTCTGCATGACTTTATATACATAATAGTTGATACAGAGCTGGGTTTTTATGGTTCAAGTAGCTTAAAAGGGTCTTTTTGGGCATAAATTTTGATTTTTGGGAATGCAACCCCCTTTATAACGTGTTTCTATTGTTCGCTTATCAAACATCCGCTGATCCAACGCCTCTTAAGGAATGTAACCTGTTTGATAAACGGACGTTGCCTGTATTTCTAAGAATGGGACCAAATTTGCTGGCTAATTAATCCATTAAACAAAAATAACTTGTAAGTCAGAAGTTCTAAACCTGTAATCCATGTTAGTGACTAAAAAACCAAATTAAGAGCTATGAGCAATTGTAAAGTAGATGAAACTTGATCCGCAGCCTAAATGAGTAGCTAGAAACTTCTCTGATGGGTGTTCCTTGAATGCAAAAAGACTGAGCACCTCCATTCTAAATAATAAAATATCCACTTTAAAGAATGAGCTTAAATGGCCAAAGGAACAGCACATATGGGCAAAAGTTAACAAGTAAGGAAAGAGCTGCTGAAGCATACATAAATGGCGTTTTATTTTTTAAAAAGAGACACGGACAAACTGAGAAAATGTATACAGCGATATAGAATACTTTATGAATTGGCGAAAAACCGAAGTCTCTACCTCCTTTCGAGGAGATAGCACATCGGACAAACCTAACAAAATGGCAGATTTAAAAAACCGGTAAAAATACACCTTCAGCTTGTTTAATAACCATATAAAACTTTCAACCAGTGATACACTCCATTAGCAGATAATTAAATTTAACCAATTAATTTAATTAACACAGCCCTTAGGTAAATCAATGTGAAATTCTTACAATGATAATATGCAATCCACTGTATTAATAAGTTATAATAAACACTGTTACTTAAAACCAAACTCAAGAAAAGTTAACATTTTAACTTTTTTTTAGAATTCACTCAAATCAATATTTATTAACGCTAGTCAAAATGCGTGGATAGCTTTGCTAACTTGCATATAGTTATTAAGACCATAACTTAAGAAAAATGCGGGAAAATTAATGCAAATTATGCATATCACCAACTACTACACCAACCTGCAAATTTACTTGGGGAAAGGATGGCTGTATCAATAGGCTCTTCACAATCATTAACAACAACTCTAAATACTGTAGAATACCTATCACTATTTTTGGCTGCAGCGATATCATTTGGATCAGTCTGAAAAAGAGAGAGTAATATAATACAGGACAGAAATAATTCAATGTTTTTATCGTCGTATATTAAGATTGGAGATTATAGTTAATTACCATCAACCCTTTGCTGACTAAGACATAACTAGCACCTTTCTCTCTATTGATTGCGTGTGTGTTCATGGAACAGTTAAGGCATTGATGAATAACCCAGCTTCCTACATTTCGAAGTTTAATCAGAGCTGCTTGTTCCTTGGATATTCTTTCAACTTCCACTTTTCCGACATCCTTAAACAGATTATTATTATTATTTTAGATTGCATATATACACTATGCAAACTTTATAGTTTGAAAACTGAATGTATAGTACCTCAATAAAAAACTGCTCATTTAATTCTGAAGGAGTCAAAAGTTGTGAGATGTCAACTTCAGATATGTCCGTTCCATTGGTGGTAATTGATACGTTGAGACATTTACAGGTGATGAGCATTGCACACTATTTCTGAAAATTGCAAGGAAAAATTAAATTCCTTATCTATTCGATTATCACCTTCTGCTACGATAGAATGTAACCATGTAACTATATTTGTTTGTAACTATATTTGTAGCGCTTGTGAATTTCGGAGAAATTTTTTATCAACAAAAGACGCATAGATCATAAACTGAGATTACCACGAAAAGTAACAAGTAAAAGTTTATTTCAGAAAATTTCATACAATAGTAGTTTTTACTTCAGTGAAAACTGTTTTACAGGAGTGTTTATCGGACATAAAATTGTAAAACACATTAGCCAGAGATACTCTCATGAAGCGATGACCTTGCCTAAGTCATTTGCGAGACTTTTTGAACCGAGCATACATAGCATTGACTAAATGATCAAGACAATTACCTAAAAGCGACAATGAAACTAAGAATGAAATACTCTTAATCTCCTATCAGCTCCTTGATCTTGATGTGTACCTTGCTGCCTTCTCAGCGCCACCTACTCCACCTACAGCGGCAGCGCGGCAGTAAAGAAGCAAACAACTTACGCACACTAAACGCACTTATTAAATTGAAATCGTGCTTTCTACGTCTCCGTCTGTACGTACTCTTTCATTACCAAGCGTTAATAAAATAAGTGTTAATATAGGTAAATCGATGCGTTTTAATCTAGCGTAATGAATGTTAAGTATAGGTTTAATTCAAGATCCCCTGTGAAACTTCAAAAGCTGAGAATGAGTTTATAGGTACCCACATTTTTTCTGTTCATTCCGTTAAATAAAAATATGGAATAAAGTAATATACTAAGGCAAAGGTCAAGCTATTTTGAAGGGAAGCTTAAAATAATAGAAAAAGGCATTCAAATTCCATGCAATCAAAACGCTAAATATTGCCAAAATTTCCAGTTAACATACGATATGTGCGTAACGGTATGCTGTTTAATTTACTCCTGTTGACGAGTTACGTGCCGCCAAGCTCGGAGCTAGCGCTTTGGCTTTAATCCAAGGCCGAAAAGTACGATAGGATACTAAACGCTGTTGTTAATGTTTGGCCTTCTTCCAGCGAGATAGCCTTGAAGGATAATTTACAATGAACTGTACAAAAAATTTTATTATTAGAATAAATGTCAGCTATCATTCGTAAATATATAAAGCTATGGGTGATTAATATGTTACATATTAAACATAAGATGAAGACAAACACGCCGGAATCAACGTGACTATGAGGCATAAGAAACTAATTATGTAAGTTATGCGGCTTAAATTTCAAGGTCAAGTTTAATTCCATCCTAGACAGTTTTTATATCGTAATATAAAAATAATAGAATGCAACTGAGATGCCGAAGACTAAACTGGTGATTAGTACCGAAGTTAACCTACCAAAATTAAAATACATATAAAATCCGAGGCAGATACCTAATCAAATGATTTGTGTAATTTTACGAGCTTTAAGATAAAATATTATAGTTACACGAAAATAAAGCTATTAAAATTCCATCTTGATGCCAAGTAAATTTTACCGGCCATGTTATATGGCTTTTACGGTAAATAATTTAAAGCAAATATAAGCTATCGGTCTTAATTGGTACCATACAGTATCTGCTAGCATCTTTGGTTAATGAAAGGCAGGGAGGTTTTTAGCATTCCATACCCTTACCGATGTCATTAAAATCTGATTTGTAAACTCGATAACAGTTATGGTTCAGAATTTCCCCTCATAGCTCCATTAAATTAATAAAAAGAATAAATGCATCAAGCTATTATAACAATGCAAGATGATGCAAAGGGAACTTATGATGCCTACTTTCCATTTAATCATTTATTTAATACTTATATTGGCTTTAATAGCATTAAATTCATCACTGATATGTTGCTCTTTGTTCCCAAATTTCATAATTTAGCGTTATAAAATATTGCGAATATATTCGAACGGAATATTAAATTGGTCATCCGTATTTGTGCGGTAAAAATAACGCGTGTATATATTACTAGTAGAAGGTGCTTGCATACTGCAAGCATTTCATCTCACCTTGAAAAAACATTAATTTTTAGATTTATATTTCATCATGGGAAATATTTCTTTAATTCAAAAGATTTCTCCTAGGGACCAAATTTCCATTTTTCCTGATGGAACAATAATGTAGTAAAACAATTGCTAATTTTATGAATATTATACGTTTTCCACATTGGGTTAATAATAATAACATTTATGCCAAATTTTAAATTTGCAGCACATTTAGAAGTGAAATAACATTTATCTAATTGTTTCAAATTAAATAATTTTTAACGGCCGCAATAAGAATTTAATAGATTAAATGTAATGTATATTCGTTTAAATAGACTAAACTCTAAATAACTTGAAAATTTCAGCTCTCTAACTCGCCCCGTAGTATCTAAACATTTACCTGTTTAAACTTGAAGAATTTTTTACTGCCAAACAAATTGAAATATCAAAATTTCTATAGTCCCTATTTCGTTTTTTTACAAATACTACCCCTAAAAAAATTTCAGCTCCGTTGCGCATTCGAAAATACATAAACCTTGAAAATTTGTTTAAACAATTGGGAATTTTTAGCGGCCGCATTGTCGCACTTTTTCAAGATTTTCGTTTTTTCTAGTCGGTTTTGCACAAAATCCTACCTAAGAAAAAGATTTCGAATCTCTAGCTCATCTGGAAGTGCCTAAACATAAGTATCCTCCTATATGTATGTTATATCCTCCTCCTCTGTAAGAAACGTCGATATATAATGATACTATATCGAATCTGAGTCAAACAATAGTTGTTGCTATGGCAACACATACGTAATGAGTGATAAAAACTGCAATAACGCTGGTATTTACGGGAAATACAATCGATAAACAAAATTCTACGATAAAAATTAGAATTTTCATTCCATTTCTCAGAGAATAGTACAAATCCCGCTCCGATATTAAAATTCTAAGATATTTTAATATGCAAGAGAAAATTACCCTGCACGATGGACTTCAGATTTCCCATGTAAATCAAATGGGAAAGATAGTTTCTGGAATCGAACCTGGGACTTCAATCTACAACAAAAACTATACTCGGGAGCTCAGCCCAAGTAGCAAGAGATTTCCACCAAGTGACATGAAAATCGGTCTATTGGTTCAAAAGTTAATAAGGGGGGATGGACAAACAGACCCAACAATAAAACTATAAGCCAATTTCCATTCTGGAAAGGCTAAGATATCAACAATTGAAACAATTCGGATGCATGCTTCAAATTTTAAAACCTTGTTTGAATAACATTGACTTATTTTCATATCAAAATGCTAATGATTCAATTTATTGTATGCCTCTGCATTTCCTTTGATTAAATGAACATTGAAAGATATTTGGAGTCAACAATCTCCTTCATGTAGTCCAGCAGTTCCCAACCTTTTTTTCTTTGTGAACCCCTTGTAACTGATAAAATTTTGCAAAAACATCTTTTTTAGTGTATTTAATTATTAAAAATAAAAGTTTCTACATAATATAAGATCAGAATCTCTTATATTGTTGAGTTTGTAGTTAGTATCCAGTAAAATTAAAATGCAATTCTTGAAATAAAAAAGCAAATACAAAACTGTTCAACTTAAACTAACGAGACCAAGCTTGTTTGTAAAAATAGTGCTCTATGGAAGAGAGATACTGTCTTGTCTAACACTGCATCAGGCATTGCTGTATTTTGATTTTACTTAGCGGTAAGTATAAGGTGCAATATTGGTAAGAACTATAGAACCAGACTAGTGAAAAAGATGCCATTACCAAATTTTTCTCACAAACTCCTCAGAATAACCTTGTGAACCACCAGTTGAGAAAATCTTATATAAACAATTGTAATTACCATTTCCATAAGTTAGGCTGAAAAAGAAGAAAAATACAACTTATTTATCAACTAAGAATGAAAATACCAACTGGAATATGACACCTTAAATTGTATAGGTGTAAAATCTAACTTTCATCATCTGAAAAAATGTAACTGCAAGTTTAAAGGTAATGCAACAAGCCTGATATTTGGTTAAAAATAAAGTTATGTTCCATTTTATATGACGGTTCATACAACAAAATGGTAATACTTACATAGATACATAAGAAGAGATACAAAAGAAATAAAAATTCTTTATCCCAATTTTTTATTAACACAATTGTAATAAGTGATATAGCACTGAAAATTCCATCTTGATCCTTTCCACAGCATTTCCTCCAACAGAAAAATGTATTTTTCATCAAAGCATTATAGCTCTAAACAAATGGTCTGACATAACAAACAAAATAATCATTATCTTGATAGAACACAGTTAAATCACTGCAATTATAAGTAAATGTTTGTCAAAATATAACAATTATAAACTCTGCCTTCAAGAACACAAAAATTCATTTACTTGATAGTATCTATTACGAATATAATTCACAAGATCATAAATTTAATATCACAGTGATGTATTCTGTACATGGGAATCAAACGACTTCAAAATTTTGAAGCCAAAAGCTATCATTCAGAGAGAGTGGACTAGTCCTTCCATGACATCCTCAGCTTCCTCGCGTAGATTTTCTACTTTTTCCAGCAAAAGTAACTGAAAAGAAAGTATCATAATCCATTGAAAAGAATGTGATAAGTATTGTTAGTATTTGTAATATATTATATTTGTGACAGTGTTACCAACCTTTGCTGCAGCAATGATTTGCTGTGCAACTTTTTTAGGCATATGGTCAATAGAGCTAACAAGTTGATGTGCGGTGGAGTTAGCAATATCTCGAAGATTTTTAAAGCCAGCATTATACAATTGTCTGGCTCTTCCCTGCAATACAAATTTACAAATGATTCACCATTAATAAGGCTGCTAAAAACGATAATTTACCATATCTTTTGCATTGGTAAATTCTAACAATTTTACCCCTTCTTACAAAGGAATTGATCTAGTTCCATATAACTGATTATACATGCAGCTTGGGATCCATTATGAATATAATAACTTTATCTGCCCTGGGAGCATGGGCGTCAGCTGGAACTATTCCAGGGAGAGCAAGGGGGATAGGGGTTTGGTGGGGCTTAATATTTTAGTGGTTTGTTTCAAGCATATTGCAGGGGGTCCCCATCTGCTTGCCTGATCTCAGAAAAATGACCGTGTTATTCCCCTGAACTAACCAGACATCAATGGTTGTTTTCCCTAGACACAGGCCTGAACCATAGGAGGGCAACTGCCTCCTTTGCCCCCCCCTCCCCATTGGACATCAATGCCTGGAAGGATGTATTTTAAATATTCACCTCAAAGTAATATTTGGTAAAAAAATCACAATTTACAAAAATTTACAAACAAACCTTAGAATCAATATGATCATAACAAACATTTGAGAAAAAACATGTATAATTTATGAATCAATGTTTTATATTGCAAATGTGTCTCATTACTGGTAGCAAATTTTCCAACAAAGGTCAACTTATCTGACACCAGCAAAGAAATGTTTATCTATGTACTTTCTTAAACACAATCTTTACAGAAAAGAATGTGCTCTGACGCAAGTACAACATGTAGCAAACGTTCGCATTTTATTTAAATGTTAACTTCTAATGAGGCACGAAATCTTTTCTCAAGATTCAATGCAGGAAATAAAGTTAAGCTTGATCTAGGTACAGCAGAAATACATGCTACAGATACTCAGTGGTAAAATGTATTTCATGTACCATTTTCCAACCAGTAAAGTTGCTAAAAATGTAGCTTCTACATAAAATTAAGTGCTAAAAGCCAATGAAAAGCCATTAAAAAAGTTTGCATCACTTCAGAAAAATGCCACAGAACTAGTTATCACAAAGTTTTAAACAAGCCTTACTAAATTTTAAAGTTAAAAATTTACACATATTTATGAAACATGCTCAATCCATTTTTAATTATAATAAAGAGCAATTAAAACATTTAACTCACATAATTTTCACAAAAATTAAATTGTTACTTAATTCTACTAATACTCAATTGGATATAGCCATACCTCCCTTTATCTGATGGATAGATTCCTGAAATTTCGCACTAAGCAAAGTTCATGCAAAAGAGCAATATTAATAAAAATACACTGTTAACCTGAAAAAAAACAGCTTCTTGTCGGCTTTCATTCATCAATGCCAAATACAAAAATTTACATTTTTTCAATAACTTATCTTAATCAGTCATTTTTAATTGGTATAGAAAAATAAAAATTTCATTATATTCAGGGAAAATGTACATAATTATTTCCTGTATGAGTAAAATTCTAATAAATCAGCGAGAAGGTTTTATTGAGAAAGTCACTATTCTTTTATAACAACACCGAAATAAGCATCATTCGAATTATAAAAATGGTTAAGCCATCCTGAAGGTCTCTTTTATAGCATGGGAGTGCCATATCATAAATATGGACCCAAGGACGATTATACTAAAATCCACAAGCCTGTAAGAAATGGAATTTCTAATCCATTTATAGTTAGGCCCCCTCAATTGACAGTCACCTTAGTTTTTTGAACACCTAGTAGGCACAGGCCTGCTTCGTGTTATAACAAATCCACTTAAAATGGGGTCATATGACTGTACTTGTATGTATTTATTACCACTAGTGAATTACCTGTAGCTATGCAACTTCAAAATTTGGATACTTATACAATATTTTTTAGTAAGAAAATGCTTTCACTGGGGATCAAACCCAGTAACCCTGTGTTACAAGCACACTACATTATAGTGCTTTTCATTTGAGATGGCAAGTCAGATTTTGGCCATACTCAAGACCACTCGTATGTCTCCATTGCTAAGAGGTGGGGTAGTGCCTCCTAACAGAAAGCTCATGCTAGACGTTGCCAACTCTACAACAGAACACACAATGTTTGGCGGGCATTTAGAGAGAATTCGTGAATGTGGCAACACAGCACACTCAGACACGATGTTACCACTAGGGAGACTTGACGGAGAATGAGCTTTCGAATGCTTAGGTTCCCCCTCCTTCTTTCCTATTGGTTCGCTCAGTGCCTTGCCCCATCTACTTTCTCTTTTACCTCTCCCTCACTCACCATCTCATCTGAAAAGCACTATAATTATTGAGCTACAGAAGCTAACAAACCAAACAATTTTGGTTGTTAAAACAAGCAAAAAATGACTTAATAACAATATACTTCACAAAATAATCAAGTTAAAATGCAAATTAAAGTGCATTATACTCATTCCAATAAAATGGTGAAATGAAATTTTCTGGAAATCTTGAACAAAATGTAATCATAAAACAAGAAAAGCATCAAAATGTATTAAATACATACTAATTTGAACCTCCAGTTGCCATATACAAAATTTTAAAATTTAACTGCATGGCCAGTAGGGTAACATCTTATTAAAAGGCTAAGATTTTTCCTACATATATAATTTAAATGTTAAATTTTGGCGATTTCGAATAGAAGGTGAAAATTGATGATAAGAATAAGAAAATTTATTTATTTTCCTTTAAAACAGTCCAGGTTCAAAGATCGAAGGTCAATCATTTCTAATTAAATTGACAAAATATTCCAAGTGAACTGGAGCGTTTTTTGGGATTTTTTTCTTCATTGCCTTTTAAAATTTGAATCAAGCATTCCGGTCAAATTTCATACTTATGCCTATTTGGGAAGTCTGTTAAAAAGTGCCACCGGAGGCAATGATGTCACCAATTTTGCCTCTGATGGACAGATCCTCAGCAAATTATAATAGATAAGAGATGATATAGTAAATTACTTTGCATGGTTTAAATGAATGAGATAGCCATAGTAACACAAACTTTCATAATTTTACATTTCTTCAAATTCTGTCCAAATTCTTGGGCCAATTTAGAAAGCATACAAATGATTGTGCCAAAGAAAAACGTCTTCAGTAAAATCCACATCCATGAGCCACTCATATCTCAGATACAAAATCAAAATTTAATATTTTCTCTTCTGTAAATTGAAGGTAAGTAAGTAAGATTAAGATTTTTTCTGAATTTGGTTTTTGTTAAATCAGTTGTCTTATATATCCAGATTGATTATTAAATCAAGATAGATGACATTCACTTTAGAGCTAAAAGGTAGAAATTTACATTCAAAGCGATCAAAATGAAACAAATTAAATGAATAATTATTCACAGCATTTAAAATTTTTTCAATGTTAACTGAAAAATATTGATGATCATGACAAGTAGAGAAGTGTGAAAAATACTAATTTGTGTAAGTCATGATGCAACAAGCTTTAGAATTATGAATGAAAACATCCTGAAAAGCTATCTCCAAGATAATGTGTTGCAACATGCAAATTCTGCAATTGGAAGATGTTGTAAGAGATCCTAAAAAAAATTGAAGGGCTTCCTTTATACTGGGAAAGCATTTCATGGGTCTAAAGAATAGAGTTACTACCTAGATTCATTATTTTTTCTATAAATAGGAACTTTCATTAAGAGAGAGATTTTATAACGACAGTCATAATAATTATAATGGCCTATTTAGCATAAGGAATGCATTCCTGGAAATGACTTGGCTAAAAAAATTACCACAAAACAGGGCCATTGATTCATAGTAATTATAGGTATGCATTCCTGGATACACTAATTTGGAGTATAAAAGTTTAATAATTACATAATTATCTGCAAAAGCAATGATAAATGCAGGGTTAATAATTATAATGCTGGTTCTGGTACATAGAAATTGATATAATAAATTACATTAAATGAAATTTTAATACATAAACACTCAGCAGTCAATTTTAGAGCAATTTATATTGTTTTTCATCAACTTCCATAGCTCCTATCACACTCATACTCTCAGGTAGTGAGAAAGCTGCCAAGGAGGTATAGTAAATACTCAAATACAAGTAGACATTATTTTCTAAAATATGGCAAGAAAAACAATCAGCTCTCAGCTAAAATTTGGGAATCGGAATAAACATTTATCACGATTACTCCCCGAGTTAAGTACAGTAGTTCCTCCCCAATGGTGGGTTCTCCAACTGTGGTTTCCAGTATCAGCCATTTTCTGGCTCACATCCAAAACATATGCAAAACTGCTCTGGCTCGCACCTAAATGTATGCAAAACCTCTCCAAATTCTTCAGTCCGATTGCCTACATAAATGCTGTGTGAATTTTGACAACACAGTCTTAGAAAAAAGGGGATAAATATATTCCATACAATCAGAAGTGTTGTTGCTAACATTTTATAGTTAAAATTATTTTTTAAGAGTTGGACCTCTTTTATGTTAAACCTATAGTTTCAATTAAACTGAACAGAGAAAATCCATGAGCCTTTTAATTTACATTTTCTCAAAAGTGGCCTAGTCTAAATTATCCACTGTTCTCCACACGGCCGTCAATAATGAACAAATATCGTCATTATCAAAAGTTATGTTATTGAAGATGCTGAAAGCTCTACTAGATGTAATTTGCTCACATAAAGAATGGTGCTCCTGTCTGATTGCACTATTATGTATTTACATTTTTCTGTTTACTTTTTGCAGTCATTTCCTCTGCATAATTTTTTGCATTAATATTTAATCCTCATATCATTTTGGTAACATCCCTCGGCTACTATCTCCTCTCCTTATTACAGCTATTTTTTATTTTGTTTGTATTAGCTGGTATTAGCTTGTCTTTGTCAATTTTATATTTTGGAAAAAAATTCCTGTAATGGCTCCCGATCACCACAGCTTTTATAACATTATTTGTTGTGTATACATTTTATCTGGGGCTAAGGGGGAATGGGAGTGGTAGCACCTTTTACTAAGGAGGATTAGCCTCCCTGGGCACTGGTCCTCCCCACCCCAGGGGTAAGTGAAGCATTACATACATTCCATCTTGTTAATGATGGATTCCTGCCCGGAAAAGACAAATATATTTGATTAAAATTACTAAATTGAACCTTATAGACATCTAAAAATATAAAATTCACAAAGTATAGAAGGCATTAAATACGGTAAAATTTCTTTAATCCATAAACAAACACAAGAAACGAATAATTATTTTAAATTTTCAGTCGACACTTAACAATGCTGATTTGTGAAAAACTTATCTTATTTAATGAAGAGGGTTACATCAGTTATTAAAATAATTGCTGAGGTTGTGATATTTTAAAATAGACTGCATACCAATATCATCAATAGTTTCTGTGATTTTGATGAATATATGAAATATCGGGAGCATGCTGGTTGGTAAGGCAGTATTGAGGGCTTAGCTGCTTGAATAGAACCCAACTTTATGGCTATGTATGGGCGGAAGAGGACTGTAATCTGCCAACATCAAAAAAGGAGGGAGCAGGAGGTCCTCCTGCAAAGTGGGAAAACTCACATGCCTACGGCCTTTGTCTTCTTCATGCCAAGACAGGAACTCTATGACACGTGCGACTGTTTCTTTCAGAATGACCCTTTTCTCATTCTAAATACATTCCCCTTCCACCCCATCTCCTTCCTTTTCTTCATCCCATTCTGACTCATGTCATCTGTTCCGACTCTGCACATTTGTGGAGTTCGAGTAATTTTTGGGAGTTTCGGTTTTATGGCAGTTCTTTGAATTTTCCCCACTATTGACACAGAGGTACGTGAGATAGTGAAACTAGTGCATCATGTGAGAGGTGAGGGATTCGAAGACCTCAATGTGGCTGAAGTTGAAGATCTTCTCAACTCCCATGGAGAAGAACTAACTGAGGAGGATCTGGAGGAGCTTATACGAGGGTCATTTCAAAATTATTGGCAACACTGCTGCATTCTTGATGAAGATGAACTTACCACTCCATAACTGTTACATTCCCTCATTGTAGTCTCCAGCCATGTGCATGACAAGTTGCCATACTTTTGGTAGACGTCTTACGCCGTCAGCAGCATCATTTTTGGAGATATCATGGAGCGACCTCCATACTCTCTTGATGATGGCCTACCTGGAGTGGAAACAGGTGCCACGCAGTGGTTCCTTCATCTTCCTGAAAAGGTCATAGTCACATGGACTCATGTCAGAGGAATACAGGGGATGCTCCAGAATTTCCCACTGTCATTTGCGAAGTAGGTCCATTACCATGGCAGTGGTGTGACAGCAAGCGTTATCGTGAAGAACAATGGGATTTCTCTGCAAAGGTCCTTCCTTTTCCAGCAAATTAATGGGCGAAGGTGTTTTTGGAGGAATTCATGGTAGCAGGCAGCATTCACAGTTCTTCTCCCAGGAACTGCATGCGCAAAAAGCACACTTTCCCAGTTGTAAGTGACAATCAATAAAACTTTCAATTGTCCTGGCTCTTGCTTGAATTTCTTGGGTCATGGAGATGACAGGTGCTACCATTCTGCAGATTGCCTTTTCAATTCGGGCTCATATGACTTGGCCCATGTTTCGTCCATTGTGACGATACATCGGAGAAATGCCTCACCTTCATACTCGTATCGCTGCAAGTGCATTCTTGCCATCTCCATCTGCACCCACTGCTGAATTTCAGACGTGTGGCACCCACCGGGATGCCACCTTGCACATGTCCAGTTGTCCCATCAGTATGCGATGAACACTGCAGCATGAGATGCCAATTTCCAATTCCTCACAAGTTCACCGCTGGTCAATGTCCAACAATTCCCTCACGGCAGCTATGTGAAGTTCGTCGATTGCAGTGACAAGTGGTCCGTCTCCCGGCTGATGCTCGCCCCTCTGTCTGCCACTTTGGAATACTCGTACCCATGGGGCAATGGTACAATACGGGAGAGCTGCATCCCCGCATGCCTCACAAAGGCCTTTGTGGCAGTGCTGTGCATTTTGACCACAGGCGACTTGAATCTTAACGAAACAACGCTGTTCCAATCTTGTAAACATTTTTATGGCGCTCGCCTTGCATACACAAGATTAACACCAAACCTGTGACTAAGACACATCCACTACAGTGACGCAAGCAATAATGTAATGTTCCCCGACAGTGACTTTGAACAACAATGTGAACTTACATGGTTGCCAGCTGCGGGTGCTGAACAGCAGCAGTGTTGCCACTAATTGTGAAATGACCCCCGCAAAGTCGAGCACCAGTGAGGATGAGGAGGACAAGGTAGAAATGGAAAAACCAAAATTCACTCTTGCACAGTTAAATAACATGATGCAAGCTGCCAGATATCCTTCTGATTTGGTGTTCAATTCTGACCCATTTATCGAAAGAAGTTTGAAATTCAAGAGAGAGCTGGAGACATCACTTTTACCATATAATAAATGAAATGAAATGATGATATAAGGAAGTTCAGAAGACCCTACAGCAAAAAATGAAGCAGCCATCCATTTTCAGTTATCTAGCACTAGCTATGCCGCCACTTCTGCTGCCACAATGCTTCACCCAAGATCCCCATCCTCATCATTAGATTCACATGATGATGATTTGAATTGAACAACCAGAGATTGTGGACCATCATAATTATCATCAGTAAAGGTTAGAAGAACACTTTCTATTCTATTTTATTTATAGAGGTTTTGAATTTTTCGAATTAAAAACAAATGTTCACTCGAAGGATAATTGAGATTTTTATTATTTTTTGAAATTTTAGATAAAATCGGGCTATAAAAACTAATTTTAAATAGGGCATGGATTTTTCGGGTTTAAAATTGAAATTTATTCTGAAGGGAATTATTGGGTTTATATTATTTTTTTGAGATCGGGTTAAATAAAGCAGAAGTCAAAAGTATTTCGGACTTCAGTTTTTAATTTTTATGGTTTTCATACAATATCATCTGCATGCCGAATGTGTCATCGGAAAATGTTTAACATCACATAGGATAGCAACACTATTGACAAACACATTGAAATTAATGCTAATTTGCATAATTTTGAGTATTTGGCACCAGAGCCATTCTAAAACTTAACAATCCCCAATTCTTCCATTAAAGATGGTTTCTTTAATAAATAGGCTACAAGGCAGAGATGGGAAAGTTCCGGTACCGGAACAAGGAACGGTTCCAAAATGGTTCATGTTCCTGGATCTGGAACAGAAAAATTGCATCAGAACCAGAACAATGTTGTCAAAATTTGTCCCCGACTGGTTCCCTTAAAAACGGAATAATGGGTTGGAAGTCGATTTTTGATATTTTAATATCATCCATAAGCCAAAGAAAGAAATCTATTAGAAGAATATTATTAAATAAGTGAATTTGGTGTTTAATTGATCAAAGATGATTTTTTAAGACAATGAATCGAGACAAGTTTATGAATTTGAAGATGAAAATATAAATCCAATATGTATCTTGATACAATCAACAAAATAAAACAAAATCTTAATCATAGGTTTATTTCACATCCCCTTTAAGAGTTAACAATTTAAGTATCATTTATTAAATTTTGTTTTTAACCATTAGTTGCTTTCAAAATAAGATCACTCAACTTACTTTAATTTTATTTCAACAAATTTCGTAGAACAGGGGTAGGCAACCTATGGCCTGCAGGCCAGATCTGGCCCATTGCTCAGTTTAATCTGGCCCACGGTAAGACTTCTAAGAATATACTTCTATGATACTAGGATTTTTAAATGTTTAATATGCAAAGGGATAAAATTCTGCCTTTTCCTCTTGTTTCTATTGTTTGTTGTATTATTCTATGGAAAATAAATCTCAATATTTTTTCATTTTAGTATAATATGGACCGATGAAGCTGTAGGTTGTTTAAATACGGCCTACCGAGAGCCTTATTACTGTGACTATTAACTAAAGGTTGTTCATCCCTGTCATAGAGGTTCACCTGGAAATGTCTTATATTTATATAGCCAACCGTTTTGAATATAACTGAACCTACGCAAATGTAGACTGAAAAATAATGAATCAAGAAATTGAAAGTGTAAAAAAGCAATTTCAATATGTTGAACCTAAAAACGAGGACAGAAGAAGAGACTCAAAAAAGAGACCTGTTCTATAAAGTGACAACTTAGCCTTATTTTCACTTTCCTAAACAGAGAAATATTCTCAGTTTAAATCTAATATTATCCATATTTTGAGAAAATTGGAAAGTCTGAATTTCAATCTCGAAAAGCTTTGAAACAGGACAAAATGACTTTTTTGCTGAAAACGACGGGATGGTCTGGAAACGGCCCGAAAACGGGACGTATGGTATAAGAAACTTTCATAACATCTTAACATAATTGAAAAATGTTCAAATTCATGCAAAATTTTATCTATAAAAAGCATATTTCTTTAAAACTAGGAACAGTTCTGGAACTGTTCCAGAACCATTCCTTCTTTCTATCACTTGGAACCAAACCTGAACCAGAATGAGTTTGAAAATATAAGCAACATTAGACTGTGGAAAACTCCTACAGAACACAAGAACATAAAATTTAGAACCCAAATGTAACTCTAATTTTTGTCAGTGAAGGTTTTTAAAATTAATTTTTTTTTAAATTAATCCAAATTTCATGATGACCTGAGGACTGCAACGCCGGCAAAACGTCGCCTACAAAGCCGAACAACGCAGTGAAACCAAAAGCCATGCAGCTTATTAAGGTTATTTTATTGGTGTAAAAAATATATAAAAATCTATGAAGACAGTATGCAATAATGAATGACTACTGATTGGACCTTGCCAAACAGGTTATACCTGCTTTTCTTTATATATCTCATTATGAGGAAGTCAATTTTTAAGATGCTAAAATGAAAATATTTACCCTTTTAACAGCTGGTAGATCCATAAGAGGTAGCAATTCTGTTTGGCAACAATGAGACAAACGTTTAGAAAAATTTACAAGTAGATCTTGGAATGCCCAAAATTCCTCAAATTCCTGAAAAATAATTTTTGCATTAATATGCTAAAAATTGACAAGCACAAAATAAAAATATTTTAATCGCTTCATCACAAACACATACCTGACAGAAATGTAAAACATTTGAAGCAAAACCAGCAGCTTTATTCATAAGTGACTGAACAAGGCCTCTCTGCGTTTCATACTCCTGGGACACTTCCCAAACTGATGTTTGTTTCCATAGATCATTCAGCATTAAAGTCACATAAAAACGGTTAAGAACATTCTTGGAAATTCCCTGTTAAAATATTGTCAAACTTAAAATTAGTGCTTAAATCAATCTGGAATTTTCACCAAATAGATAAATATAAACAACAGAAACACAATATTAAAAAAACATAGTGACAAGCTATTTTGGCTGGATATTAGCAGATATCATTTAAGTATACTTAGATGTTTAAACGGCATTTGAAAAATAATTACATCCAAGTTAATTTTTCAAGTTTTATGAATTTGTAATAGAGCTTAACACATAAATCAACTGAATGATGTTATCCACACCCAGAGGAAAAATACCATATTCAGGGCCATAGCAAGGAAATTTTGCGCCTGGGACAAAACCATAAAATGGCACACCCTAACATTATATGAAATTATTATCATATCTATTTTATTGTTATTTTTATTAGCCTCTGGATCTTTTACAATCCAATGCCTATTTGATTGTGAATCATATATTTTTTTGTGCCGAGTCCAGAAATCAAATCTAATGACACACAAGATTATAAAAAATAACTATTTTAATTGCGATATCATCTTTATTAACTTACATGCATACAAATTTTTCTAATTCACAAGCACTTTCTGGGTCTTCAGTGTAGCAAAGTCGTCATATTTTAATGATTTCGAAAGATTTTGTTCAATTGTCAGAATCGCAAAAATTAGTCTCTATCTAGCCCCATGGATGATTGTAAGTAATTTTTAAGAAGAGCAACTTGGAGGGGAGGAGTTAGGATTGCTTGTGGAACGTATCCTTATCTTTTACATGTAAATGTGGGTTCTGTTTATGCGAATTCGCTTTATGCATCACTTTCCTGGAATGCAACCCCCGCATAAAGAGAGGGAAACCTGTACATATACAAAATAGTAAATATAAGTATACTAGATGGGCACAATCAATGAATTTTTGCGCAGTGCAAGTGTACTCATTTCAAATGCTGGGCACATTCAAGACTCAATAAACCATCAAAACACCCAGAACTCAGCCACTCAGCTTAAATAATTTTTAATTATCATTAATTTGGAAAAAAGACTTCTGCTGAAGCCATGGTGACGGGTTTAGTCAGGATAATTCATACAGAAATTGTTAATTTGAATATAGTTCTGAAAGATTATTGCCTTAATTTTAATTCTTCAAACATACCCAAGGACGGATAAAGGGGCTCAGGGGACCCTGGTGTACATTTCTCAGACTACAAGATTTGGGACCTCAGGCAGTGTACTTTGCTTTGTAAATTTTTATCGCGAGTTATTCTCAGTTGCACGATTTACAATAATATTCATGTATATTACCTATCTGCTTGGACTCAAACATATAGTAATTGCTATGAAATAAACAATATAGCAAACCTTCTTAAATAACAATATACCACTCAAAGGCAAATCTTTAATGATTATTATGTGGGCTTCTTCGGAGTCTTTTACAGAAGCAAAATCAGTAATGGTATTATCAAAATTGATTGTTTGCGAGAGATTTCTCCAAGTTCATTATTAATTCTCGCACACTTCGGCCTGAATTCCTTGCACATAACCAAATAGCTGTGGAATCTGATCCCTTATTATTAAATTTAACTGAGAGAGACTGTATAAAATAAGACAATTCTTTTGCACAGAATGATATACTTTTCTATTAATCTTGTGGATATGTTGCAGCCAACTAAATTTTTCGGAATAAATCAAAAAGCATTTTTTACTTGTCAATTCACATCCCCTGATCACCAACTGGTAAGAGTTAAATAGCAAAATGAATCTGCTATGGTTATGAAATACAACCAAATGCATTCATGAACATTTGAGAAAATGTAATAGGCTGTTGAGTGACAAACAACGATGAAGGCTGAAAAATATCCCCGAGTAGAAACACGAAATGATCCTTCTAAAATAGAATGTCATGAAATCTATGGGAGAGTGAGCAGAGTCACGCATTTCACTATAAACAAAAGACTTACTAACTCAGAAGGGTGAAAACCAGAGGAAAAAATGATATGCAAAGACACCCTACTTACCACGCCTATTTGCAAGTAAGAAAGGGAGAGAAGTTCTGTCAGGTAACCGATAAGGTTAGGAATTAAATGAAGGTCTGTTTATGTTTGCACTGAAAGCAGAAGTTATTTGGTAGGACTTGAGATCGACATCAAATACTATTAGTGGGATGATAGGGATTAAATATGAACTATTTACTAGCATAAGCTGACTTTAATTGCCCTTGTCATTGCCTGCTAAAGGCAATACAATAGTTTACAACGGGAATCGTATCCAGTATAAAAATTGTGTATGAGAAAGTTTTAAGAAAATGATACTGTTGAAAAGTCTAGGTGCAGGGCCCAGATGAGATCACACCGATTGATAATTGGATGCATAAAAATTTTGTTTCTTTTAATACAGCAATTAAAGCACACTCTTGAATAAATAATACATTACAAAATTTTGTGAAGTATTATTAAACAATACTTGACAAAAAAACAATTTTAAATGTTTTTTTTGCACGTTTGGCTCCCATTGGGCTTGGATGCCCAGGGTAGTTGCCCCACTCTTCCCCACTCCTCTGCCCTACCCCCTGCTACACTCCTGATTGCATTTACCCACATATAAACCACCATTGCATATGAAGTGCTCCCTTGTTTTTGAGAATGAATCTAGGGAAAAAATTCACGGGCATGGTGGTGGCAGGTAAAAATATAAAATATCTCTTAAACAATGTATTATATGGGAAGATATTTCAAACAAAGGTTGCAGAAAATTAAATTTCCTATAACTTTTATTCCAGTACATTTTTACATTTATCAAGTATTAAAGCAAATATTTCAAAATAACAGATAGGTGACAAGAACAAACACCCACTTCCGGTTGATCGATTTTTACCAAAACCTAATCAGTTCTTGTGACTTTATAAAAATGTTAAATGTATTTACAAGTTACTTGAAGTTATCTCCTTCAAAGTACAATCCTCCAGATTGTATGCAGCGATTCCAGTGAACCTTCCACTTTTCAATGCATGATTGGTAGGCTGGTTTCGGAATAGCCTGCAGCTGCCGTGTCATATTCAGTTTTATCTCTGCGACACCTTGAAATCGTTTCCCCTTCAGGGTGATCTTCAGTCTGGGGAAGAGGAAGAAGTTGCAGGGGGCCAAATCTGGTGAGTAAGGTGGGTGGGGAACCACTGGCATGCTGTGCTTGGCCAAGAAATCTCTGACACTGAGAGCCGCGTGACATGGTGCATTGTCGTGGTGCAGAAGCCAGTCACCAGAAGACCACCTGTGAGCAGGGCCAGCTCGAGCTAAGGGCTAGCCAGGCAGCTGCCCGGGCTGCCAAAGTTTTGGGGGCACTATTCTGATCATTTATCTATGCATTACTTGCAAGTGAATAAATATTGGGTTTCAATTTATATCAAGGAACAGCATTCCTTTTAATTTTTCATTATCAATAATTTTTACAGAGCGATGAATAAATGAACATGTACTTTGTTAATACCTCAACAAACATTAACGGAGTGCAATCTCGCCCGGGGCACCAAAATTCCTCGGACCGCCTCTGCTGTGAGGCCGTTTCCGATGAACTGCATCTCGAAGGCATTGCAAAACGTTTCTGTAGACAGTCTGATTCATAGTCTGTCATTGTGGAAGAAATTCATGGTGTACCATACCCTCTGCATCAAAGAAAGCGATCAGCATTGTCTTGACATTTGACTGAACTTGCCTCGCTTTCTTCGGCTGAGGTGACGAAGGCATCTTTCATTGTGACATTTGTTTTGTCTCAGGGTCATACCCATAAACCCATGATTCATCATCAGTGATAATGCTTGGCAAGAAGGTGGCATCATTTTCAGCATGTTGCAGAAGTTCACAGCACACTGCCACATGCTGTTCCATCTGATCTTGCGTGAGCAGGCAGGGAAGAAGTTTTGCCGAAATGCATTTCATCCCAAGATCCTGTGTCAGTATCGCTTGACATGTTCCATATGAAATGTTCAGTTCATCAGCAATCTCTCTGATCGTAAAATGTCAGTTTTCATGGATTAAAGCATTGATATGGTCAACAGTCAACAGTCTCGTTTGTTCATGCCATTGATGAGCGACATGCGTGTGGATCATCGTCGACGG
This sequence comes from Tanypteryx hageni, assembly GCA_028673005.1. Taxonomy (NCBI): domain Eukaryota; kingdom Metazoa; phylum Arthropoda; class Insecta; order Odonata; family Petaluridae; genus Tanypteryx; species Tanypteryx hageni. The sequence continues at coordinate 119,674,801 of CM054114.1, read as the reverse complement.
AAGTGCACCCATTTTTGAAGTGTGAATACCACTCAAATGTCTTGGACCGACTCAACGCTGTTTCTCCGAATGCTTGTTGCAGCTTTTGTAGGTTTCTGTGGTCGTGTTACCAAGTTTACAACAGAACTTGATGCAAACACATTGCTCCTTCAACACATCCCTTTTGCACTACGACGGACAGGAAAACACACTTGCACTGTTGAACAGCTCACTCACCACTGACTCATGCTAACGCCCATTCCTCTGGTATATCACATCAGGAGATGTTGCCAATCTCCTATATAGTTTTCACTTCGATGCACTTCGTAGTTACTTTGTTAAAAATTCTGCCCCGGATATTTTTGATCAGCCCTTGTACACACACACACTCAGAGATATCATCGAGAAAATGGTCAAAACGTGTTCAGGGGACCTCAAAACGTGTATTTCCATTGAAATATCAAAGTCGATTTTTTTCATGAAAACAATACTTCAGTAAAATTTCTGAAGAGTAAAAATCAACTGGGTTAAGTGCTATGTTCTTTTAGCAAATTCTGATAGCGCACAGATGTCTTGGAATGCCTCTCATGCGCTAAGTGAGGCATGCCTGTATACCATTAACTGTACATAAAATACTTATAAATATTGTTATTATTTGTAATAATAAAGTATTTTGGTGAATAATTTGTATCTGATCAGCAACATATTCATAACGCGGGATATGAATGACAATACTGTCAAAAATCGAGGAATGAACATCTTTTTACCCAAACATATGTGGAAAGCGACTAGAAATCATGAATTTTAAACCAAAAGAAACACCACTGAAATGTTTCTCCTGATAGAATTACCAGAACATGAGACCAGACAAGACGATGCCTGACAGACAAAAGCATTTTTCTAGTGGGACCTGGCGATTCCTGTAGTGATCACCAGCAAAAACTGACATGTTTGTAACTCTGTCGTCAGCAATAATAAAAATGTTTCTTTTCTTTTCTTAGGCATTCTTTACCAGCAATGCATTAGTAGCAGAACACCTTATGAGCACATCTCCTCCATCCATCCCTCTATCTGCATGTTTAATCTCCCAAACCACTGGGCAGATTTCTATAACATTAAGTATTAGCAATCCTTATTAAGATTTATCACTGTAAATTAAAACCTCCACTTAATATAAGCACTTAAATACACTCTTACTCATATCTCGTTAAATGGCATCTATAGATCAACAATTAAATGCCATATTTTTCTCTCCCTAGCTCATATATTATGTGTTAGGTATGGAATTAAAAAATCGATTCAGATGGAAGACAACATTTACCACAAAAAAGTCTGCAGGACCACATAATTACAACTTCTAGTTTCAGAGATAAAAATTAGAGAAAATCCCAAGCAAATCAGTGCATATTTCATTTGCATCAGTCGATATGACAATTATATTGCCAACAACACTTAAAAAATCATATTTTTCTCTTCTAAGCTCTTATATGGTCTGTGAGGTATCTCTCTATATAATAAAAGGAATCATGTTTTCATCAGATGCTTTTCTTAAGCCAGTGCGCACCTCTACTGTGCAACTACTCCCCACTCCTTCCACGAATCTCCTCCAGACTCCTTCCTCAAAGCTCTTCCCCAGTCCTCCTGGCTGGGCCGGATTAAGAGTTACGTAGCCCCTAGGCACTATGTGTAATAGGCCTTTTTAACTATTATATTTGTATATACATATATACAAGTTGATGTTTAATTGGGGAAACATATTGGGATGAATTATTATTGATTTCTCATGAAAATTTATTCTAGAAATAAGATTTGCCTTGTTGAAAAAATTTCATTATTAATGTTGCATTTACATCAATAGTTTTGTACAATTCTGTTAGCAAATTCTGAAATAATTTCATCATTATTTAATGTGCAGAGTAAAGAAAGAGACAATAATTTCTTTTGCCCAATAGCAGGCCTAAAAAACATTCGTGTTAACATATATTTTTGTTTGAACTTTTTGTAGGCCTCTTTTCTCGTAGACCCTAGGCACAGTGCCTATGCCATAATCCGACCCTGCCTCCTGGGTCCGAGGTCAGCCTGTTTCACAGTCGACACCACTGTCCTGTATTAATACTCTTTAAAGACAGACATATCAACAAATGCCAAACGACCCTTATTTAAAAGAATCATGTTTTCGTTCAAGGGATCGTCCATAAATTATGTCACGCTCTAGAGGGGAGGGGGAAGGGTTGAAATTTTGTGATGTATTGTGGGGAGAGGAGGGTAACTTTTGAGAATATGACGTCCTTGGTTTGATGAAAAAAAATGACTTTGTATGAGAGTTTAATGTTGCGGAAGGAATGGTAAATCATTGTCTTGAATCGATATTTAACTGCTACATTGTGGGTTTTCGAGTGAAACGCATTTGGCCGCAAAGTGGTCGACAAAGGCAAGGTGCAAAGCGGGTCGAGGCGGTTGGGCCGCAAAGATTAAAAATATTAATTTGAATAGAGGACAAAATTTACCACAAAAACACTGCAAAACCATATAATTGCAACTTATAGTTTCCAACATCAATATTCAAGAATCTCCCAATCTTTCAATACCATTTTATTCACATTTCTCATAAAGAACACCTTTGGAATCTGTGTATTCCTTTACGGAGTTTCCTTTTCCTTCTTGTTTATTTGTAGCAATGATTGTTATATTTTTATATGTCACATACTGCACATTGAATCACCGAGCCAATTAGCGATTTTCTAGTGAATTTGGTTGATTATCTCACATATTTGGACTTTTCTGATTTTTTTCATTGGATATATCCCACATCCTCATTCTGGAGATGCAAAATTTAAAAAAAGTGCAGCTTGTATACGAGTACATCCAATAATTATTAAACTGATAACTCACCCTCAAAGTTTTACCAGACATCATCCCCATCATGCAGATCTCAGTGATGCCCAAAACATGAGCGGTTTGCAATTCCTGAGGGTGGAGCTTCATGTACTGGTTGAAAAGAATACTCAAAATTAGTTTCATACATACATAAAAGCAACTATATGATTTTAGGGCTTTAGTCAAATTTGAATAAACATTAGGAGACATCATAAGTGTTGGAGGTATGGTAAAAGGGAGTACCCAAAAATAAACCTATCTAGCTTGTCATATGGCTGAAAAAATTCAAGGATAAATACTTAAAAATTAAAAAAAAATTGAAAAGAGAATTTATCTCAGGTATCTTTAATAGCCACAAAAGGTTACAAGTATTATTTCATAAATTTGTCGTGATTGTTGAAGATACCCGAGATAAGCACTTTTTTCAATTACCATATTAACCCAAAAGGAAGACGAGGTCTTTTTCCAAAAATCAGCAAAAAAATTAGGGATTATCTTAAAATTGAGTACATACAAAGTTTTAAACACAGGATGGAACATCCCAACACCGATTCTATGTCCACAAAAATCCAATTATTTAAACATACACAATACATTTAATTTATTAATACAATATTGATTCACACTCTTTAAATTCCCAATGTGCAAACGAGTCCCTTTCCATCTCGTAGATACTGGTGGGAGTGTTTACAAACTTATGTCAGACTTTGTAATCGGTTAGGCAGAAAATCTGATAGATATGGTGTTGAAAATGGCTACACTAAGACTGTAGGCATTTTACACGTCTTGTTACAATTTAAACATATTTGTTACTTTTTGATTGGTGCACCAGCGACAGACAACAAGTACACCTGCAATTTAAAGAGTATAAGCTCTATACGAGCACACGATTGGTACAAAATGGATGAAAAATAGACCATTTCTATAATTAGGTAATCTGTAATAATAAAAGAAGCTATGTGTGTGTGTCTGTGGCAGTCGTATCTCTTCAGAAAATAAATGTAGGAGCTTCAAATTTTGGCAGCAGGTTCAGGTTGATCCTGAGAGTTGCAGTGCGAAAAATAATTCAAATTGGCCCACAGGGGCACGAGGGGCCTCATGGAACGGTCAGTCCAAATTTAGGATTTTTAATGATTTCTTAGCAACCAATTAGCCAGTTTTGATGAATCCCTCATCAATATCAATGTTTTGATGAGACACTTTTGAGCCGAAAATGGATAAAATCGGTCCACGGGGTCAAGGATCACAATGTAAGGGGTGGTCCAAATTTCGCAGGGTCAAGGGGTCCTCATGCAAAGGTTGATCCTAATTTTGTTTTTTTTTTAAATATCTCAGTAACCAATCGCCTGACTATGATGAATCTTTCACCAATATCAATGTTTTGATAAGACAAAATGGGAAAAAATGGACAAAATTGGTCCATGGGGTCAAAGGGTCATAATGTAAAGGCTGGTCCAAATTTTGGTTTTTTAAAAATATATCTTGGCAACGAATTGACCGATTTAAATGAAACCTTCACTAATACCAATATTTTGGTGGGATACATTTTCAAGCTGTAAATAAAAGGCATGAACATGTTTTACTTTTTCTCAACCATCGAGTGATACCTAATTAGAAGTTTATCCTTTTTTCATAATTTTATTTATAAGTCTCGAACATTCTGAATTGATCTTCCAGATTATCTCCAGAACCATGAGATTTGCAGTGCAAAAATAATTCAAATTGACCCACGGGGTCGAGAGGTCCCCATGGAATGGTCACGACCATTCCATGGGGACTCCAAAATTTGGACCGACCGGTCGGCCCATATTTCGGTGATGTCTGTTCGTCCATACGCACATATCAGGGAAGAACTGACTGAACCAACTTCATGCAAATTTGGTAGGTACATAGAATCTTTACATAAATACCTGACCAAAATCACATATTTGGACCTGATCGACCGAGAAGAGGTGCCACGATTGCAAAATAAAACTTTTTGGTAATTATGCTTTTGGAAGGAATTGGCCGAACCGATTTCAACCAAATTTGGTATATAAAATTTTCACATAAATTCATGACCAAAATGACATATTTCAACCGAATCGACTAGAAAGGTGCCATAATTGCAAAATAAAACTTTTTGGTAATTATGCTTTTGGAAGGAATTGGCCGAACCGATTTCAACCAAATTTGGTACATAAAATTTTCACATAAATTCATGACCAAAATGACATATTTCAACCGAATCGACTAGACAGGTGCCATAATTGCAAAATAAAACTTTTTGGTAATTATGCTTTTGAAAGGAATTGGCCAAACCGATTTCAATGAAATTTTGTATGAAGGAGTTGTGCAACATGAAAAACAAAATCAACATTTTTAGTATAGATATAGAAGGAGGGCTGCCACAATAAAAGTAATAAAAATTTCTTTTTACAAGTGAGAGTATTGAACTGTCCGCATCAATTTTAACCAAATTATAATATTTCTAATGTACACATATATATAAAACCGTAATAGCACATTTGGACCGGATCAACTAAACAGGGTTGCCACAATTATAAATTAAACTCTTTCAGTATATGGATTTGGAAGGAATTGGCTAAATGGATGTCAACTAAATTTTATAAATAAGAATTGTACAACATACCATACTGAAATCAAGATGGTTAAAGTGGAGCTTTAAGAGCAGAGCTACCACAATAAAAGGTAAAATAATATTTTCTGTTACATGTATATCTAGAAAACTGTCAGCATGGATTTAACCCATTATGGTATATATAATCTTCATATAAATAAATAACCAAAATAGCATATTTCAACTGGCTCGATTAAACATGACTGCCACAATATCAACGTTAGAATTTTTCTGTAACTATTAATTTCAAAAGTATTGGCTGAACCGATTTCAACAAGAAATTTTGTTTGTAGAGCGAGTCTAGAATGGCAAAATGAAATGAACATTTTTAGAACAGATCTAAAAAGCAGGGCTACCACAAAATAAGGAAAAATAATTTGGATTTCAAAGCAAATACATTAGTACATATATGATTATACTATGGCAAATTTCATGAAAAGCGCTTTGTTTGAAGATATCTCAGTAACCAACTGACTGATTTTGATGAATCCTCCACCAACATCAATGTTGAACCAAGACACGTAGAGACTTAAAACTTGGTACACATACGAAAGAGACATTTAGGATATGCACCTCAGTGTCAGAACTTTGATTTATTGAATTGGTCACTTACCTCGAGAGTACCTTGAGTTTGGATAAAAATATTACCGAGTGATATGTACATGAAAAATTCGAAACTCTAAACCTGGGGCAAATACCGGGTAAATATCTAGTCATTAATAAGTGCAGCTTCTATTTCAAGAACATCTGCAAGGGGGAGCAGTTGCCTCCTCTGGAATGTCTAGCAATAAATCAACAAGTAGAGTGTTATCCACGAACATGGATAAAATTAGTGTTTTTTTCTTATATTATTAAATTTGGTAATACTTGGTTTTTTATTTTTTTAAGAAGATTTCTCCCATTAATCTGATGAATTGAGGAGAATGTGGAATTTGAACACCTATCATATGCATAAATTTAGTTTATCTTAATTAATTCCTTTAACATTTCTACAGGGAGGCTATCAATTGGAAAAAGGCAAAGAGATAGGAAGAGTATATTAGGATGCATTAAAAGAAGGAATTTGGTATGAGAACTTGAAGAGAAAAGCCTTGGACTGCACAGATTGGGGTGAGGGTGCCTAAAACCTATTGGGAGATAGAATTACTTAATGACTGCAATTAATTCAAAATAATTCTTTTATGTAACAAAATACAGTCATTAAAAAATATAATCTGGCATTAAAACCAATTCTAAAATTTACTTTTTAGAAATAAAATTAAATAGAGTAATATAAATTTGAAAACTTACTGCTTTATAGTATATATTTGGTACACTCTTGATTGATACAACAACATCATATGGGGTTACGAGATAGAGGAGATGCAAAACATTAAGGAGAACCAATCCTGTCTGAGCTTGTCTGAGATCTTTATACAGCTGATCAGCAAGAGTGAGATCAATACAACCTGAAAATGATTACTTTTAAGTTTTACTTCAATTTCTACAGATTCTACATGAGTATTACAATTAATGCAAAGTTATTCTTTCTACATAGATAAATTATTTTTTATCAAATCTTACATTACTGAAAATTAATGTAGATTCACATTATATAAAGAAAACTTCATTCTTACCTTTGATTGCTGCCCTTCCTAATTTGCTTACTGCTAGCTTTGTATCATTCTGAAGTATGATGGTCTTCGATATTTTTCTTGTGTCATCATTTTGTTGTAAATTACTTTGTGGAGACTGAACATAATTTGGATTGGATGGCACCAGCATTTTCATTTTTAAAAGTCTTGCAATTGCCTTGTCCACAATGTCTCGCATTTTTACCTCAAGCCTTTCAGCCTGAACATGGAGTAGTGAATAGGAAAAGAGGTTTTGTATGCTATTTCTACTGCTTGCCAAACCTAAACCAACACAACTAAGCACCAAGTTTCCAGCACCTTGGCCATCATTCTCATGAAGACCTGTTATAGCTTCATCCATATTTGACTTCAACAACTCCCTCACCTGAATATGGAAGAAAGCATAAATTTATAAAAACAACTTGTAGCAAGTTAAGCCTAACAAAAATACTAGGGATGGGACAGTTTCACTTTTTCCCGGTTCTGGTTATATTAATCTGATCCTGGATCTGGTTCTCGGTTCTCGTTGCGCAAAGTGAATGCATATAGGCATATAGGAGAGGTCATTTCCATCCGTCTGTTCACATGTTTAATCTCCTGAACCGCTAGACTTACTTCGATGAAATTTTGTATTGGGGAGTTTTACTAAAATTTGTCGACCGATTCCAATTTTGGTAAAAATTGGACTACAATAACCACTACTTTACATGAAGATCTACCTGTATTTTACAATGTGCCTGTTTTGAAACTCGGGAACTGCTGGATGTATTTTGATGAAATTTGGTATTGGGGAATTTTACTAAAATTTGTTGATCTCAAAGAACGCATTTGGAAACTCTGTGCACTCTGACATGGAGTACACCTTTCCATACTTGTATTAATCTGATCTCGGTCTTTAGGCACATACAAATATCCTGTATGGTATGACAGCAATTTAATTACCTCTCTAAAAGCAAAAAATAGAGCTTATAGGAAATGGAAGCGCACCAAATTATTATGATTAAATGGAATTTTTGGGGCCTCGTGCTGCATTTAAGAGACTGCAACTCACTAAATATGAAGAGTATCTAAGTGATATTGACTCTTCTATTAAGGATAACCCAAAATTATTTTGGCGCTTTGTCCAGCGCAAGAAAGGTGGCAATCACATACCTAATTCTGTATATTATCAAAATAAGTTGGCCAACGATTCTCAGGAGGCAAGCAATCTTTTTTCCGAATACTTTTCCGCAATCAGATGCCGCAAACTAACGCTCTTGACACTCACAGAAAATGTGAAGAAGAGAATGGCTGAAATGCATACGGACCTAGTTATTATTCCCGGAGGAATGACATCGCAATTGCAAGTGTTAGATGTCGTGATTAATAAGCCTTTCAAATATTTCTTGAGAAAGGAATATAATGAGTGGCTATTGGCCGGAAACCATGAATTTACTCCATCGGGAAAGATAAAGAAACCATCGGTCACTGTATTAGGGAAGTGGATCAAAACAGTCTGGGACAAAATCACCACCGAGTCTATTGTGCATGGATTTAAGAAATGTTGTATATCCAACAGCATGGATGGTAGTGAAGATGGTGTTTTGTGGGATGAAGAGAGTGACGGCAATGACTCGAATGCTGTTTCAACTTCAGGAGATGAAGAAAAAGGAGAATATGATTAAATATTGGAAGGTAGTTTCTCGTAAGTACCTATAAAAGCTATACATACTTAATTAAAATGTTGGCATTAAAATATGTTTAAATTGTTTTCAGGACCTTGGAAAAACTTGTAATATTCAGTGTCTGCATGATTCACAAGTTTAGATAAAATTATAATTCTAAAAGAGAAAATTAAATGTGTTTTTCCTTTTTCTAAGTTTCCCTTCAAAATACTTGGGGTTGCACTATATTCGGGGTCGCATTATATTCGGGCTAATACGGTAATTTCGCTGTTCCTGCTATACGTCTGAGGCACCCAACTTTCTTCCATATCACTTTTTCGAGAGTGAATGTGTGCAAGTACTCTCCTTCACCTAGAATGACTAGATTTTGTAATAAAATATTTCCTTTGGATCTCACACTCGACTTTTTTTAAGACTCCTTAGCAGCTTTGCAGAGGAAGATAACGAAAGCTCTCTATTTTTGATTGCATTGTATTTCATATTTTTATGCTATATGTATTGCCTTTATATATTGTGTTTCATTTTAATATCATTTTACTGTATGTATACTATTCTATTCCATTTATATCATTTAACTTATTATCAATGTATTGTGTTTTAATTATTACAATGATGATCTTCATAGTCTATAATATTTTATTATAACACATGTAAATGGGTTTATCCTGTGTGTGTGTTAAATACACTATTATTATTATTACAGTATTTTCTCTATTCTAAGATACACTTTTTTCACTTTTTAATGTTTCTAAAATCGGGGTGCATCTTACATTAGATTCAATCTGTAGTACAATTTTTTCAAAAAGCTATTACTAAATCAAGGGCTTACAATCCATGGGATCATAGAATCGAGGAAATACGGTATTAACTTCGGTTGAATAAATTCGATCTTTGATTTTAAAAAAATGCCTGTTTAAAAAAATTGGGTGCATGTCTTATTTGGGTGTGCATCATTCTTGGGTAAATACAGCAGAGGCTTGGTAAGTGATATGTGCAATGAAAAACTGCATAAAACTATCTATATAATGGTATTTAGTGAGTAAACATGGTGTTACAAAACAGATTCCTTTGGAATACTTTTAGTATCTGATGACTTACCTTATCAACCTCAGTAGATCTACAGATAAGAATGCTCTCTCCATGGGAATCAAAACCAGCTCGTCCTGCTCGGCCAACCATTTGTTTATAGCGACTCAAGTTGATAAATTTGTTTCCAATGTATGGTGACCTGAGTATTACCTAATGATAGAAATGTAGAGAAAACCATTATTGTTTAAAAAATCAAAATGGCATACAATGGCGAGATGATAGTATACACTTCAATTAGCAATTGCCTCCTTTTAGATAAAATCACATGTTCAGAATATTTTTATTTCGCAGCTGGAGATTAAAATAAATTATTAATTAAGTTTTGTTCCCAGTTCATCAAAATTTTAATTACCATATTTTTCGGCATATAAGACACATTATCTATAAGCTTCAGGTGATTCAATATGCAAAAACGCATGGAAACCAAGCAGCAGCATGTCATTTCAGTCCACCTCCCACAGAAAAATGATTATAAACATTATATTTAACTGTTATCACACTAATATTTTCTGTAAATGTTGCTGGATACAGACTTAAACACAGCTGGAAATAATCCACAATGTGGCCCTCTGTATATGGCTTGGTGAACTAAAATACTTTTTTTCCTGAAAAATCTTCTAAAACCGGGGTGGGTGCATCTTATATACCGAGAAATACAGTAACTACACTTGCTTAATGAAATATACTATAAAAGGACTTAAATATTACAGAATGATACAACCAAATAAATAAGGTACATATTATACATCTATACTATACAGCTGCTTCTTACTTATGATATAACATTTACAGAGCCGCATCAGGCATATTTGCCGCCCGGGTGCAAGAAGTTTATGCCGCGTTTCTCTATAAATCCAAATTTTTTCGATTTTTTAATTACAAGGTGTTATTAATTTAAGGAAGGCTACAATAAACTAGGGTCTTTGCACCTATGGTGCCCAACCCAGATTAGTTACAAATTATTATTAATGATTAGTTACAAATTAACTGTCAATCATTATTATGTTTTTATTGTTCACATCTCTTTCAAAAATTCATATAATTATTATTTGGATTATTTGAAAGTGAAAGAAGTTATCCAATTACTTTTTGACATCATCATCTACTTACGTCACATTAAACATGACTATATAGGCTTAAAAGACCCAAATATACACTTACAAACAATATCACCGCAAAAGTGCCAATTTATTTATAGTTTAAAGCATTGGATACATTTTCACGGTTTTTTCGAGTGGAGGAAAGAGGAGAAATTTATACTTTTTCTGATAAAATTCTGAAATTTGGACTTTTGTTTTGTCTTAAAAATAATAAAGTACCATCTTTCAGCTATATATTACTTTAAGTTTCAAGTTCGTAACTTAATTTAAAACAATTTTAAAATGCAATTTTGTGAACCATTTAATGGATTTCAGTGCCTCCTAATGGGGAATAAAATAGAACCATTGATGTTAAAAATACCTTCCAAAATGCGAATTTCTGAAGTTTTTGACTTTTCCTATCAGTTGTAGCCTATGATCTACCATCATACAAAATTTAATCATTTTAATACATCTAAAAGCGCCCAAAAAACCGTGAAAGAAGACAGATATATGGATACTTGAGAATTATATTTATAAATGTTCCATCAGTGATGAAATTTATTAGATCTAAGAAAGGAAAGCTTCTTGAAGTATAAACTGTATAAAGATAAAGTAACCACATCATAATATTTGGTAACAAACTTCAGTCCATGTAAAGCCATGTCCTCATCCTCGATTTTTTTCATCTTTTGCAAATCACTGCTGAAATCTACTATCCAGGGTAAAAGTGTCAATATGTACATTCGGCATTGTTTTACAGCTGGACAATGCCCAAAAGAGAGAGGGAAAGAGATTGGAAGGGGTCCCTGATGGCAGGAGCCTCGGACCTGGTGTGGCACTTCTTCCGTTTAATGCCATCAACCTTCATAAGGGCAAGATAAGAATTTTACAGCCATGCAGCTCCCCTGACATCTCATTTCCACAACCTATCACTCTGAAAGGGATTGAAAGATTCGGAAAATCCAAGGCAAAGATCTTCATTGATGAAAGACTGCCTGACAAGCGGCATTTTCGCGGTTTATGCCGAGGGGCACCAGGTGTTTTCAGAGGATGAGTTTTGCGAAATGACACTCCCATATTTGTCTTGGAGGGAGGTAGTCCATATTGCTTGCTTCTCGATTTTTCCATGTCCTTTATTTTGCATGTGTGAAAAGCTTCCATAAAAGAAATTTTTAAAATTAACCAAGATATAATTTAAGCAGCTTGCCTATGATGTATTAAAGCAAACTGAAAATCGGTAAACCGTCCTCAAACTTCTAAGCACCCCTGATTTTCGACGCCCTGATGCATTGCTTCAAACTTTGGCGCACCCTCTGGAAGGGCATCTGAGGTGGTCACATCGCACTTGCTCTTCCTCTGAAAGAGGAGCTTGCCTGCAAACTGTTGCCACCCCTTGGGCCAGTTAATTCTTTTTGGATGTGTATGAAGAAAATATTCTGATTAATAAGTAAAAATGATAAATGATTTTTTAATATCAAGTATCACTCAAGTTGTGTGTTCAAATCTACGAGATGGAAAAGGAAAAAATTAAAAAATATTACTGCCTGTCCGTAAGTGGTGCCCCTCATGTGCTGCTGCCCAGGTGCGATGCATCCTCTGCACCCATAGGGTGGCGCGGCTTTGAACATATACAAGTAAAAGGGGCTTGCATTCTACAAACACTTCATCTCACCTTGAAAAACACATTAATTTTTCAGAGAGATATTTCATTATTAGAAATATTTTTTTAATTCAAAAGTTTTCACCTCTGCACAGATTTTCGTTCTTTCCTTATGGTACAATATTGTAGTAAAAGCAATCCCTAAAATTCGGAATTTTAACAATATTACTTTTTCCATTGTAGGGTACTAATGCCACACATTTCTGCCAAATTTTAAAATTGTAGCATATCTAGAAGTGAAATAATATTTATCTAATTGTTTAAATTTTAAATTTTTTTTATTGGGTGCAATAACAACTTCATGGAGATTTTCAAATGTGAATTAGTGCATTTGCACTAACCTCTAAATAAGTGAAAATTTTCAGGTCCCTAGCTCATCTCTAAGTACCTATACATTTATCAATTTGTTTAAACTTGAAGAATTTTTAACAGCCAAATCAATTAACATATCAGAATTTATATAATCCCTATTTGGTTATTTCACGAATTCTACCTTTACAAAAAATTTCCGCTTTGTGGCACATTCAGAAATACATAAACATTAAATATTTTTTTAATGTTTGCGAATTTTTAGCGGCCGCATTATATATCTTTTTTGAGGTTTTCGATTTTCTAGTCGGTTATGCACATAGTCCTACCCACAAAAATATTTCAGGTCTCCAAGTTATACGGAAGTGCCTAAACAACAGTATCTTTTTATCTATACTATATGACATCATCATGTGTTTATGTCATCTTAAATATGTAACATCATAAAATAGGCTGAAAGATCCAGAATAACAATTTAATCGAGGACACTAATGCAGCTCATTCATTCTCTTTTAAAAGCAATGATCTGGTCACCATGCTAATTTCCCATTGTTGAGACCCAGAAAAAAACTCCCTTTTTCATATAAAAAACATGTATTTGTGCAAATATTTATATGCTGTATTCATAAATAAAAAACTGCCATCTTTCAGCTGTCTGGCAGTTTAAGTCGGGAATTCGAATCTTGATGGGAAAAATTTAAAAAGCAAATATATAAATCTCTGAATGATTTATGTGCTTTTCCTATGAGGCAAAGATGGGGCCAAAACGGCAACTTAAAATATGTATTTTCCCAATTTCGGATTTTTCTGTTTGGTTGTGACTAAAAACCAATAATCGTGCCAAATTTCAAAATGCAATTATAAAAAGGCTTGTACGGATTTAAATGGTTTTCTAATGGGACTTGAAAATGAACGTTTTGGGGTGTAAAATTTTGGAATTTTAGATTTTTCCTGATGGTTTTGGACCAACACTAAGGTTCCCTCCAAATTTCAGCTCTGTGGAATATCTAGAAGTACCTTAGGTTTTATATTATATATATATTAACAGGAGGATACTAATGTTTAGGCACTTCTGGATGAGCCGGAGACAAAATTTGGCACGATTATAAGATTTTGCTCACAACCAACCAGAATAATCAAAAATTTCAAAATTGTTAATTTTTAGGGGTTGTTTTTACCCCATTTGTACATTAAAGTTTAATCATTTTTATCTCGAAAACTATTTGTCATGGGTATGAGCTTCTGCTAACATTTTGTAGCAAATTCTATCCTCTGTATGGATAAATTTTTTAATCCATACAGAGGATAGAATTTTTTAATCCATACCTTACAGATCATATAAGGGCAAGAGAATGCAATTCCTGATTGCTATACGTAATTTTTACGATTATTATGTATTAAAAATTTATATTTTGAAAACTATTAATCGCAGGTATGAAGTGTTTAGGACTTTATTGTAGCAAATGTTGTCTTCTACCTGAATAAAATTTTTAATCTATACCTTACAGTTAAATGAGAAATCTAACTCCTTAACTGTAAAGTTTACGGTTAAGGAGTTAGATATCTCATTTAACATCAATTTCACCATAGTCTCCACCTTTACCTAGCTATACCTTACAGATCATATAATAGCAATTTATCCATTTCAAGATGCCACATTTTGTGTTTATGCATTGTAGCATGGTAGCCTTCTATCGTGACTTCTGCTCCTTCCACCTCCATAAGTGCACGTGCCTCTCCCCCTTCACCCTCCCCTTCGTCCCTTCCACCTCTCTTCAACCAAGTCTGCACGACGGTTTTTCACGTTGGAATAGTGACGGTGCAAAATTTGACATCCCATGAATCCTTGTGTGAGAGTTTATTTACTAGTATATAAATATAAACCAATTATATCATTCTGTTGAAATTGATATTTTCATTAAATGCTGCAGTGGAAACACTAAAAATCAAAACTTCTTAGACCTAAGAGCAATTACCTATTTCTTTTGATTCAACATTAATAGCAAAAAATCTTAGATTATATAATATTATACTACTGTAATCGTCTGCGAACTTTTTGGTTTTTCTTGGTTGACTGGCCAGCCAATCAGAGATCAGTACGTTATTGTTTACATACCTTGGTTACATTATATGTTTACCTAAAAAGAACGATTAATTATACTTGTTCTTATTTGAAAGATTAATAAAATAATGCATTCATAGCCACAAGAACTTTTATTGTAGCAACAACTATAAACAAACTATTATTGTCATTTGTAGCAATGAGTATAAACAAAGTACAATTTATTTAGTTAGCATTAGTATGAACAATTATCTAAATTTGTATTTATGAGAACTTTTATATAAAGTATGTATTTTTCTTTTTCACTTCCGTAATGTTTAATTTTTCCAATATCCGTCCATTGCTAATTTATCTCTTCTGGCATTTCTCAATAGAACTAAGAGCTTATCAAATCGGCAAACACATAAATAGTATCTTTTTAGAGTAAATGCCAACTAATGGGGATAATAAGACGTTTCATATTTGCAATTTAGTATTCATTAGGATAAAGGTAGATTGAATAGAATAGAACGAACTCGGACATCACAACATAGCGCCTCCATTCATTCAAAAATATGTTTTAAAACATAAAACTTTATGTTTGTTGAAGAGAAATTCTGGCATAAGTTAAGACGAGTTCCTTTTTAATTTATGAAATGGCAATTTCCCTTTAAACCATTATATAATTATTCCTGCAAGATTCATTTTGAAAGATTTTTACTCCGAAAAGGTTATTTAAAACATTATAAATTAATTTGAGGATTTTTAATTACACAATTTTATGCCATGTGTAAATTAAATTGGTCTTTAAAAATCCAAATCAAAGTACTTTTCAACAGGGTGAAACATATAATAAGATAATGATAGATATATGGTTTATCAGGGAGATTTTCCATAATTTAAGATTTAAATGAATGTGAAAATACATTCCATTTTATTTCAATAATTCTACCTTTAAGTTATTTTGTGTTAATCAATACTTTAATTTTGTTATCTTATTAAATAATTTATGCTTATATTCCTTAATCTTTGTGAATTAACTGTAGCCTTTAAATTTCATTTTGAATCATAGTTAACTGATGATTTACTGTAAAATAAATGTTTTTAAAAAGTTTTGCTGACTGTACAATTTTAAATTTTAAAAGCAGATGATGAACAACAACATTTTTTTGTTATAAGTGACCAAATGAGAACTGTTATGCATGTGAATCATATAACAGGCCCTCTAGTCTATTACTAATAGCATCAGCTGCAACAGGTTAACCAACATCCAAAAGCAGCTATTGACAAATTATTAGTAAAGTTACCGCCTGTGGTTTTGATAAATGCATGGAATTAACCAGAATTTACTTTCATTTTATTTTGCAATCATGCATACTGTGCAAGTAAAAAATTGAAAAAAAATTGTAGAAATCAGTTACACTAAAGTTTCAAAAGTTAAAATATTAATAAAATGAAAATTCAAGTAAAAATTTTAAGGGAAATATATTATATCAGCTTTGAAACACAACTTTGACATTATGTAAATTAATATCCAATACCAATGGAAATTCACATAATGACTAAAGATACAATGTGAACTTTTCCTAATCTTCATCAATTTTCACTTATGTAGATTTAATGTCAAACATTACAAACCCGTTTTGCTGGAAGGTTGACACCAGCTGCCAAAGTTGAAGTGCAGCAAATGCAACAGAGCGTCCCCATGCTATAAGCCTCCTCAATCAATCTGCGCTCATCAGCTGTCAGACCAGAATGGTGGTATGCCACTCCAAATGGCAGTGTTTTTTTTAGGACAGGACACACTGACCCACTTCCCTCACTCTGCAATGCTTTGTATAGGGATTTCTTTTCTTCCTTCTTGTGCTCCAAGACTTCACTGCAAGAATTAGAAATCAATAAAATTAACTGAGTAAAAGTGTAAATATTGTAAAAGACACCACCATATTCAGTGGTGAGCAACCTACAGCCCGTGGACCTCATGCGGTCCTCGAGAGGATTTTACGCGGCCGACAAAACTATGATTAAAAAGAGGTTTAACATAACTTCACATAATATATGTACATTCAAATTACAACAATAAAACACTTGATATTAAATTTTGACATTTGAGAAGGAGAAAAAATCCTGTACTTTCCAGGTCAAGTACAGGATTTTTTTCTCCTTCTCAAATATCAAAATTTAGTTTTAGCTTTATGCCTAAATGCATAACACATAATTTCCTTAACCTTCCATCTTGACACGATATTGTTGATGTTAAACCAAAAAAACTAATTTAGAACTGATTTTCACTAATATGATATCTCAAAAACTCTAGTTGTCTGATTTAAAGTCTATTCTGGCCTGAGGAAGTATTGACAACATGCAATGTGGCCCGCCGCATAGAAAACGTTGTTCACCACTGACCTAATTCTTGTTTAGGGCTTAAAAAATCATTTATTGAGCTTGAGAGATAACTCAGCAAAAATATAAGGTATCAGATCTAAAGCACCAAGAGTTTAGGATAAGAATATTTTCACTAAAAAATATATACAAAGCATATGCAGTTTTGGAAAAAATAAAACCCCATATTCCAAATAGAAAATTTTCTGATAACCAAATTATATTCTGGTTGCAATAAAACATTTATTTTAGATCCAAACATATATAAATAACAAAAACAAAATGACATTTTTCTGGTTTAAGTTCCTCAGAATGTCATTGTTTTTTGGTATAATAAATTACATTAAAGTTAACAGATAAACTGGATTCACTTTCACATTTTTAGCATCAAAATTCTTTCTATATCACTCCAATACTAAGAATGTCAAAAAATTTTACACACATGCCAAATAAAATGGTAACAGTATCATTTAAGATGAATAACTAGTTTTTGTACAGATCAGCAATTCTCAGTCTTTTGCACCATCCATTTTGTCAAAAAACCTGGGTCCTGTCATGATAAAAAAAACCCTTTTCCAAGAACTGAAGTTTTACATCAAATGCAATTTAGTATTCTATTAATCATTAATGTAAAGTGTTAAGGACATATAAATATTGTACGATAAAGGCAAATTACTATTTTTTTTAAATTTCATCCCAACCAGTGGGACACAACCAACTTGTTGAGAACCATTGAGCTAGGAGGACGTCTTTCACAACACTCCTTGTAGATAAATTAACAAATGTTACCTTGGCGTTGCTTGACAGATAAGCATGGCAACATTTTCGCAGTTCTTTTTTGTGGGACAAAAGACAAGGCAGGAGTTTTTGGGAACCACTTCAGCCACTAGACCACCAATTTGATCTGGATCTGCTATTGACATCTGAGGTGAATACTGTCAGGAAAAAGTCATTCAAAACATTTAAGAATGTTGAACCACCGTGCTGTTATTTTTATCTTTCTAGAAGAAAATATCACAAAATACAAATAGAAAAACTTACCGGAAAAAGAACTTTCCTAATTAATTTAAAGTCTTCTTCAGGGCAAAGGGAATTTCTGTTTATTGCCCACAATCCATTATCTAATTTCACATACTCATTTAATTCTACAGGACGAAAATCTTTACAAAAGGTTTCAGCTTTGAGAAATGTTGCAATTTCTGGTAGATTTCCAATAGTTGCACTCATTCCAACAATGTGTATATCTTCTAAAAAGAATAGAAACTTATATTAAAATTAATTGTATGAATTAATATTTAACAAACAAAAATTTTCTTGAAAATATCAGAAAAAAATTTGATGTAGCCACCGCATGACTTTCTCCATACCTGTAATTTTTCTAAAAATTCCAAATGGGTTAAATAATAATAAATATTTTAAGAAACTGCGAGAAAATTTTAGACTTGACAAAAACAGAAATAAACTCAAACCATCATCATCATCATGCTTCTGTCCGAAGACAGGTTTTAACTGAACCACTGCCTCCATTTCTCTCTCTCCCTAGAAGCCTCTTTTATACCTCTATAAGTATTATATCCCTGCTTTATATTCTCTAATATTCCTATTCTATTTCTCCCTCTTCCTCTTCTTCTACTAATTTTTCCTTCTAAGATCGTCCTTTGTAAACGCCGTCTTCTCAATATTTGCCCTATCCAATTTGCTTTTCTTTTCCTGATTGTTTTTATTAGCATCCTTTCTTCTCCCACCATTTCTAATACTTCTTCATTTCTCTTCCTCTCTGTCCATTTCACTTTCATCATTCTCCTCCATACCCACATCTCAAAACTTTCTAAATATTTTTCCTCCTTTCTCCTTACCGTCCACGTCTCTGCACCATACAGAGCTATGCTCCATATGTAGCATTTTGCTAATTTCTTCCTTGTTTCTAAATTTATTTTCTTGCTTGTGAGAAGCTCCTTCTTCTCGTTAAATGCTGCTTTTGTGATTGCAATCCTACTTCTGATGTCCTGTGTACTACTTCCATCCTGCGCTAAAATACTGCCAAGATATTTGAAACTACTTACTTGTTCCAATTTTTGGCCATTTACCATTATATTTAATTCTTTATGTTCCTTTGAAACCACTTTCGTTTTTTCTGCATTGATCTCCATTCCATATTGTTGGCCAACCTCGACTAGTCTGTCTGTCATCCTCTGAAACTCTTTCTCGTCTTCTACTATTAATCCCTGATCATCTGCATATTTAATGGTGGTAATACTTTCACCTCCTATCTTAAATCCTTTCTCTTCCAACAACGCTTCTTCTGTTATTGTTTCTGCATAAATATTAAATATCGTTGGTGAAATAGAACATCCCTGCCTCACTCCCCTCCCTATTGAAGTACTTTCTGTTTCTTCTCCTCTACTCAAACCATAGCCTTCCAATATTGGATATAGCCACAAAGCTCCAACAATTAAGAAAAGAAAAAGGAGCATTACTAAGATGTAACTAATCGTCAATTGTTAACAATAGTCATCGATAGGTGACATGGTGGTGGCAGTTAAAAATATAAGATATCTCTTGAACAATGCATTATATGGGAAAATGTTTCAAACAAAGGTTGTAGAAAATCAAATTTCCTATATTTATTCCAGTACTTTTTTACATTTATCAAATATTAAAGCATATATCTCAAAATAACTGATGTGACAAGAGTAAACACCTACTTCCTGTTGACCAATGTTTATCAAAAACTAATCAGCTCTTGTGACTTTCATAAAAAATGTTAAATACAAAATTTCGTGTTGACCTGATTAATAGTTTTTGAGTTCGAGCACCCACAAAAAGCTATCACATACACACACACAGACATCATCAAGAAAATGGTCAAAACATGTTCAGGGGACCTCAAACGTGCATTTCCGTTGAAATCTCAGAGTCGATTTTTTCATGAAAACAATACTTTCCCCTATACTACATATGGAGAAAGTAAAAATGTAAAAACAATACAGAAGCCATGAGCATCCATCCACAAGGATGTACCCAGGGGGAGTGTCCGGAACCCCCCCTCGGTATATAGACATTTGACGAACCTGCGATAACTATGCTACAACCTTGCTGCATTGAGTTATGAGAACTAAAAACGTTATAAAAGTTTATATTATGTGAAAAGAACTTTTATTTAATCAATTGCTGGAAATTGGTTTTCGGCCTCAGACTCCTTCCCCCCGAAATAAATTTCTGGGTACGTGCATGTCTATTCAGCATTCAAAGTGTAATAAAAGCATAAAATGAGTCATATGCAAATTAGTTCATCACAATTCATTGAAACTGAAAAATCTATATAAAACAAAAGTTTATAAGAAAGTGGTGAGACGAAACTGTCTCATTTTACATTATTCTCTCGTAATACTAAAAGTATTTTAAAATAGTTAAACGATACGATACCCTCGGAGACACTGCTGCTGCCGACCACAAATCAAATAGCATACACTGGACAAATGTCACGAAACATACTAACAATTCTATTGCAGTGACATAATACAAAGCACAAATATAGTACAATACTTAGTAGAAATGTCCACTTGAGGAATCACAAATGATATGGAAAAGGGTTCGACTCGCAGATAACCTTTCCACAGGTGCGTTCGCTCCGCCGTCTTCGCTCTCTCTCCCATCTTATCTCGCTCTCTCCCTCTCCTTCACTGGCTCTGCTCATGGCGACGTTGTCGGCTCGCAACTAATGCAGTTCTCAGTGAGGTGCTGGTAGATTGCGCTGCACTCACGAACGCTAATTGGTTCTACCGTCGATCTACTAGTGTCCTCTTCCGGGCTAATGTCTGTTGCTATAAAAGAAGGCTTCCCACGAAAAAGGGTGCGTCGCAGGCAGGGGTCGTCATTTGCTGGAGTTCGCCATTGGAAAGAGTTCGAACACAAAAACTTCTGGCGAACACGAAAAACTGATGGGGAACTCGAAAAACTGTCAGAAGTAGGAAAATGCTGCATCCCCCCTCACTTTCGATGAGTTCCCTCACTGTTTAGTTCAGCAAACAAAGTCACACTCCAGAGTTTACCGACGCACCAGCTTGAAGCACAACATAAGAATCCGAAAATAATCACAAAAGTTCCAAGGTACATAACACAATATTATTATTACAAAGTTACAAAATTAATGAGAAAATATTATTTGCCAACAGTGCAAAATTGAAAATTAATAGCAACCATTAGATGAGAACGAGAAAAAAAAGGAATGCCAACCCTGGCATTGTCCGACCGTTATGAAAATGCAAGAGAGAGTTAATAATTGCATAACTATATAGATTAGACTTGCCTCACATTGTTTAAGTAGAGTGCCAAGAAATTCACAGTATATAAAAAAATAAAAAAATCACTGTGAAAGGTAGTACATAGATACATATTACATAGATAAACATTTTAAAGTATCCTAGCTCAATTGGGGCTGGAGTACACTAACCATGGTAAATAGTACCAACGGATATAACATGGCAAGGTTATTAAAATAATTTTGTGCCATGAGACATACATAGATGTCAGGATCCATCTATGATGTCTGAAAATTGACTGCACCGAGCAGTATTGTGGCAATTGGCCAAGTAAATATCAATTTATTTTACCAGATTTGCACCTGGGGGCTGATTGCGATGATTATAAATCAACGGGCGAAGAGGTCGCTAATTCTCTACGCCGGAATATTATCAAAGAACAATAATGATTCATAGGAATCAGTGACTCTGTCAACAGGACAGAAAAAAACACCTCCAGGTGGAAATGAAAAACTAGACCCAAAATGCAATCACCCAAGGATACTCTCTTGCTTGTATATCTAAACAAGCTCACAAAACAAAGTAATTCTTAACATTAAAATACAATGGGTGATTCATTTTTCAAAGCCACAAAATCAAACTGTTATCTGATAGCCACATAAAGTTTCTTAAATTGATTAACAATAGTATGTGGTAATTGAGAAAGACCAATATAACCTTTGGTCAACCAAAGCATTACATAATAGAAATAACAACATTAACACGTGATATTAAAAATAATCAATTATTTCCTACCAGAAGAAAAATATTTCTTAACTTGACTAACATTTGCTATTCGAAAATAATTCGGGTTGTCTGGCTTCCTTAAAGACAGGGTTACAAGAGTGATTATCCTGTCGACCACGAAGGGTCCTTCCCATAGAGGGGAAATTTTGGCAGACATTTTATTAAGTTTGGAAACTTTCGGCACAGCTCTGAACACAACCTGTTCACCTGGTGAAAAGGCTTGTGAAGAATGTCTAGCATTATGTTTGCTAGCAACGCGCTGTTGTGACTTGGCTAAATTCGCCATTGGAAAGAGTTCGAACACAAAAACTTCTGGCGAACACGAAAAACTGATGGGGAACTCGAAAAACTGTCAGAAGTAGGAAAATGCTGCAGTGGTCAGGAATATCAGAATTAACAATCACAGTATTAAAGCAAATCATATCCAGATTGGTAAAAATGTTAGTTAAGAAAAATTTTGTACTTATTTTATTAGTTAATTCCAGGATGTCCTTCATAAGATTTGTATTTGCCAATAAGTAAATAAGTAAACTGAAGTTTAATATAATAATATAGTAAGAAAATGGAAGAGTAATGAATTAAGGAAATAGGTAACCAATTTTAAATTGTCCAATTAGGAATTACTCGCATGAATGATTTCAGCTAGAGGGATCCTAACAATCAACTATTACACAAAACTGAATAAATATGTTTAAATAATGCGGTTCTGAGAAATAATTTAAAACAAATTTACTTACCTTTCGAATAAAGCAACTTAATCAAAAATGACTCGAGGGTGGCTCCTCTTCCTCCTTTTTCACCAACCAGATGCAGCTCATCCACTACTACCAAACCCACCTCAGCCAAACGTCCTTCTTCTATCAGACTGTTTGCAATGCCATGAGCTTTCTCAATGGTAGCTATATACAACACTTGTTTACGTCTCCGTTTTCTGGGAGGGTAGGTTCCTTTACCAGCAGCATATTCCTCCACTAAGAACTCCAAATCTACACCAAAGGGGGCCAAAGAACGCACCTAAGGTTAAGTGTAGACATGAGAAATTCTAGTTTTATCCTTAATGCTGCTTTATAACGTATCATTTCAGAAGTAATTTTAACGTTTCTTATTTTACAACCATATTGTATACAAATAAGTTCTGAAAATACATCGCTACCTTTTCTTGGACGATCGCTACATATGGAAGTACAAAGATAACATTCTTTTTCCTGCATAACAGTTCACGCAGCATTAAAATTTCGGCCACAAGAGTTTTACCTCCGCTAGTTGGAAGAGAATAAACTAAATTTTTTCTCTCTTGAACAGCGGGAAGCCTTAAACATTCCTCTTGCCAAGCTAGGGATTTTTAAAGCGTAATGAAAAATAGCATTAGTAGAACTACAAATTTTGATAAAAATATAAATTAGAATGAATTTTCAGTAAATTTAACTTCTCTTAAAACTAAAAATGCATGCAAATTACAAATAGCAATACTTACAATACAAGTTATCAATTCCTTTAGATTTCTGAATGAGGCTTAGAACTTTCGAAGGAAGGCCATAAAATGGTCCAAGTTCAAAGTAGATAGGCTCAATTTTTTTTTCAGCCACTTCTTTCAAAATATTTTGCGGAAATAATTCATTTCCCGCAGATTTGAGAGGTGTATAAGCTTTGTGAGCGTTTTCAAGTAAAGCCTTTTTAATTTTTTTGATTAATGGCATCTCACACTTGTTAGGTTTTTGGTTTTCTTGATTGATGTGGGCATCAGCTGCAAGACCGTCATTCTTATGATGCATGACAGTAGATCCTTTATCACTCTTTTCTTCCAATACTACTGGAAGTGCCTGATCAGTAGTCCCAGTACAAATAACCTCATTACTTAAATTTCTAACCACTTCTGCAGCTGTAACTGATGTACTCGATAAATGAGAAATTTCATCCCGAAAATCATTCTCTTCAAAGAGTTCCGGTGAACCACACCTAACCGAGGACTCAGGGCAGGTGTAGTCCATTTTCGCCTTCTTTGATTTAGTATCCCAGTATTTCTTCTCAACATCTTCTATATCGAAATTTTGTAAAAATGACTCATCCGTGGCCAAAATTCCATTCTGATGACAATTTATTAGATCTTTAGAAGTCAAATGTACAATGTCTGTCTCCTTGGCAGGACATTGATCCATTGATCTCTTGGATAAAACAAAAACGTTACTCAAGTGTACATCGCTGCTTTTACGTATTGGTTTGGTATGCCTTATGTTAACAATTTTTCTACTGATTTCTTCCATACTAAATAAACATAACTAGTACTCATCATATACATGAAATCCATCTTCTTTTGAAAAGATGTTGAATTGACTATGGTAATAAACCATATTATTGCCGTATTAAAATTTAAATATATAATAAAATATCATATTAAATGTTCGCATGGAAATGGAGAATTCAAAACGGCAGTTAATACGATATATTTCAGCGATCTCAGCTGATCTCAGGTAACTTAAATTGATGCACATTTCAAACAGCTGTAACCGAAGTTCTTAATCGAATAGCCACCTACAATCGAAAGCAATATCGATTATATCCCGTAACTAAATTTGTTTTGTCCTTGTATTGGCTTGCATCGTTAAAATTTTCAACCAAAGTTATTGAATTGAATTAAATTTAAGAATTAGGAAAAATTAAAATAATGAAAAATCAACACCTTAAATTTAAAAAATCAACTGTATGTAAAAATATGAGAAACGGAACAATAACTTCCATTGCGTTCAAAATATCATTATATTGTTAATATGATTTTTATTAGTCGCCGTAAACGTTGAAAATGTCAGAAAAGTTAAAATTATGTACAAAAGTATTTAATTTATATAATTTTCAGAAGTTTATACAAAAATAGCTTACTGGTAAATAACTTAGCTTAAAACAAGGTCATACAATGCACTTACAAATTCGAGATTTCTCGGTTTTTTAATTTGGTATTTTGCTCAATAATTGTCTGATTTTCCATTAGGAGCAGTAGTAACGTGCGTAAGGGCGCCGGCGTTCTAGACATGCGGCAACTTTTGTTCCTGTATTAGAAATACTTGCTGTAAAAGTTATATTGGTACCTACTACTGGGTTATCCCGGACCCCTATTAAAAATGCTATAATATTTTCATTGTGCTCTAGTATCCGAATCCAACCATTTTAACCCAACCCGGAAGGAGAAGGAAAATGAAACGAACCCAACCCACAAACACTTAACCCAACCCGGAAGGAGGTGAAAAATGGAACGAATCCATCCCCAAACCATTTAACCCAACCCGAAAGGAGGAGGGAAACGGAACGAATCCAACCTCCAGCAACTTAACTTGGATTTGGGTACTAGAATACAATGAAAATATTGTAGCATTTTTAATAGAGGTCCGGGATAACCCAGTAGTACCGTTATATTAGTTATATAAGAAAAATCAAAGCCACCATGTACTTATCAACACACATTAAAGTTAAGCTGACCTGACGTCCTATTTTCAAGAGAACTGTCCTCTTTCTGGAGATTCTGTCCTCTTTTCACACATTTTGTTATTTCTGTCAACTATTTTATACAAAATATAGAATGCATTAAGTATTAAATTTAACTGGCTCCACCGTCAAAGATTTTGTCTGTTTTCATACATATTCTTGCACATTGCGTTTCGAATAACCTAGAGCAGTGGTGAGCAACCTATGGCCAGCGAGCCGCATGCGATCCTTGGGAGCATTTTCTGCAGCTGCCAAGATGTGAATAAATAGTGATTAGTACTCAGCACCCCAGCAAATCACCATAGATTTATTAGCATAATATTAAATAAAATATTTTTGTAATGTAGACACAATCGCTCAATTTCTTCTAATTTTATTTTTTTTCTGTACAAAGGTAAACTCTTGAAATGGGTGCATGAAAAGCAAAATGGGACCACTGAATCAAGGCATTCCTTCACTGAAATTTTAGGAAATTTTTCAAATTTTTTTAGAATAAAGAAAGCTGCAAGCGCTAATTTACTTGAAATTAATACATATATAAACATCACTCTTTGCTCGGTTGATTGTCAATGCAAGCCCCTCGACTTTAGTGGCTTCCATGATGCTGTTGCACCTTTGTGAACAGCTGATCCAATCTTGGTTTAATATTGATGGAGAGAGCGCAGCACAGATCATGCTGAGGATCAAGTTTATTTCTTGCCTCTCTTGGTGGTCCTTCTCCACATTTATTCTGGCTAGTTCATGACCCATCGTAAGGCCTTCACGACCCAAGTTTGGGTCGTGGCCCTGGGTATGAGAACCCCTGCTCTAAAGGATGATGACTTGACTTAAATCAACGGTCGGTTCAGTTTAGTTTAGGCCTCCAATATCATCATGAAGTAAGTTTTTGTTTTCATATTTAGATAGATTTTGGTTGATGTGGCCCCCCTTCTTTTCAATAATACGAGCCGCTCCTGATGGCACATAAGATTTTACAGATCGTATTTATTCACTAGGAGACCATTCGCATATTACGACAGCAAATGTTTAACTATTGTTGACCCCCTCATTCCCCCATGTAAACAACCGTCAGCATTTGGGCAACCCTCTCCCTCCTCGTCTTAAATAAGATTTTGTTGTACCCCCTTTTTAATAAAAATTAGAAAATGCATAGTTATGCATGACAATACTTTCTAATGCCTTCTTATAGTGTTGAAATGCATTATAATGCTCTTTAAAGTACAATGAGGAAAAATTTATTAGAGTAAACAAGGTAAAGTTATCTTTACCGAAAAATCAGTTAAATACGGCAAAAAGAATTCTAACATGGGTAATGAGCAGGTGGAAGCTTTGCTGTGGATGAGCTGTCACGACACATAAATCGCACGTAAAAA
Source organism: Tanypteryx hageni (assembly GCA_028673005.1). Lineage (NCBI taxonomy): Eukaryota > Metazoa > Arthropoda > Insecta > Odonata > Petaluridae > Tanypteryx > Tanypteryx hageni. The sequence continues at coordinate 119,647,590 of CM054114.1, read as the reverse complement.
GTAAAATATTTCTTAGATAAAAAAATCTTACATAAGCAGTGGTCATAATCCCTTTCTCTAAGGGGAGTTATTCACGGGTGCCAGGCACTTAGCTACCTAATGTTCCATGTGAAAAAGGGTTTTTGGAAGTGCACCGACATCGTACAATACACAGGATCGAGGACTTCACTTTCTCGCCCAAGGAATACTGGTCATACTTTTTAGCCATAAAAAATCATCGACCCCGGCTGAGAAACAAACCTGCAATAACTGAAACCATTGATGAGTATTTCAACCCCTGCTCCACTGTTGTCGACCGATAACTGTAAGTTAACAAGCATACTCAATGTTATGGAGCAGTGATGCACAACCTGTGGCCCGCGATTCAATTTCAGGTGGCCCACAGAGCCTTCAAACAATTTGCACTTTTGAATTTTATTAACCCATCATCTTACCTAACCTTCGAATCATTAGGAAGGATTAATTATCGAAAGGTGAAAAAGATGTCTTTGTAATAGAAATTAAACCTACCATATGTACTGAAATTGTCTATTTATAGATAGTATGTTTTTAATAAATTGCGTGGCACTTTGCAAATTTACTCAGGTTTATGTGGTCCGCGATTAAAAAAGGTTGTGCACCACTGTCATAGAGTAATGAATATGTCTTATTTTTATTGGGTATCTCTGGCATTATAAGGATTGTTATGCATAATATAATATTTTGAACCCATTACCCCAAATGGGTTAAAGTTAACAAAAGAAACAGACTTATTACTATAATTTTTTATAATTTCAGGTTTTTCAAAATATCAGTAGTGTTTGTGTGAGGGAGGGTGGAATTCTTCATTAATATACAGGCAATGATAAATAATTCAGCTTGGAAAATATTTAAGATTTACATAGGGGAGCACCATACTATTTGCTGTATGGTGGCTCCCAGATTTTCCAGTATGCCACTGGCCAAAACAAAAGTTTTTGAGAGAAATTCAAACAAATACAATCGAAAATCAAAATTGTGTAATAAGAATAAGAATCTTCACTTTTTTTCCCAGAACAGTACAAATTCCGCTCCGATATTATGATTCTAAAATGCAAAAGAAAAAATGTCTGCATTACGGATTTTAGATTAACCATATAAAACCCACAAACCCACCAAAGATCGTGATAACTGCAGCATTCCTCAGGTCATTCGAGATAATGATGACTTTGAAGAAGTGCGGTACAAGAAACGGCGCAGGGTGTGCAAAACCAGAACAGCTGATGGAGCATCTGGCTGTACATTAAAGGTAGTGGTGAAAAGAGCGCATGTACATGTGTGGAATCTAAGTCCAGATACTACAAGGGAGGATGTTAAATTGTATTTAGAAAAGAAGATAAGTATCAGTGTGGACCTTGAAACTCTGAAACCTAGAGGCAATTATGCATCTTTCAAAATTTCTACTGATTTTCAAAATCTGGATAAGGTGATTGACCCTTCAATTTGGCCTGAAAACGTAATGCTAAATCGATTTAAATTTCTAAATTTGCGTTTAGATACTAATAATAGAGTTGCACTTAATCCTAGTAACCCCCAGACATCCTCAACCCCTACTACTAATACTGTCCAGAAACCATCCCCCATACTCCAGAATCGTCCCTCCAATCCTAAGTCTTCATGACAAGCAAACCCATCAGCAGTGCAAGTGAATAATAACAGAAATAGTGACTTCAAATTAATTGTGCTTCACCTTAACATTCAGTGTATAAAAAACAAACTATATGAGTTAGAAATATTAGCTAATTCCTACAAGCCTCATATTATTTGTCTGTGTGAACACTGGCTTAAATCAGAAGAGGTTTATTCTGTCAGACTACCTGGGTACTATATTGCTGAAATTTACTGTCGCCATAACTTCAAAAATTGTGGTGTAGTTATATTTGTAAAGGAATCTATTGCTGTGCAATGTCTGGATATTTCATACAAGCATCTCTCTGAAGAGAGGGACTTTGAATGTTCATTAATTAATCTATCAATTGGTACTCATAACATTTTTGTTGCCACACTCTATCGGTCACCACTTGGTAATTTTCCACTATTTTTAGACAAACTTGGTTTCCTCCTGGATTCCTTATATAATTCAGACCTTAAGTCAGTTATAATTATTACTGGGGATTTCAATTGTAACCTGTTGATAGATAATGATAGTAAATATGATCTTCTTAACCTTTTAAACACTTTTAATTTATATGTTGCTAATGATGGACCTACTCGTGTTACATGTCACTCTAAATCACTCATTGATTATATTGTATCCAACAGTGATAGCATGTCTGTTAAAACCAAAGTTATAACTTCAGATATATCTGATCATTTTCCTATTTTAGCTTTATTTGATATCAGGGTTACCCCTAAAGATGTTATCTATCATAAACGTTCATTTTCTGATACAAATATGCTGTCATTTAGGGCCATGTTAGAATCCGAAGATTGGGGAGGAGTAGTCAATGATGAAACTTTTGAGGGTAAATTCAATTACTTTTACAATAAATTTATATTCTATTTTAATTTAGCATTTCCAATTTGCAATAAAAAAGGCCATAAGAAACCATCATCCAATGAGTGGATAACTAATGAAATTAGGCAACTCTCATTCTACCTTAAAGAATTATACATCCGCTGCAAACTAACAGTTAATGATGAGTTACTTATAGAATATAGAATGCTTAAGAGGCATTATCGTAAAATGATAAACGAGGCGAAGCGAACATGCAATAACAGGAGAGTGTCTACTGCTGTTAATAAAACTGGTGAAATTTGGAAAATCATAAATGAATCCAAAAACATAAGTGTAAACCACCTTATACCTGTAGTCAAAGATAGTACAGACAAGATTATTTCTGATCCTTCTATTTTAGCATCTAAATTCATTGATCATTTTATAAAACCGCCCATTACCCATTCACTAAATGCTGATGCTTATAATAATACACCATACTCTATCAATTCACTGTTTCTCTTCCCAACTGATGAAAAGGAACTTGATTCTATTGTAAAAAATTCTGGCTCTAAACACTGTTCAGGTCTGGATGAGATACCAATTTCCATTATAAGCTACTGCTACAAGGCAATAGAATCTCCCCTCCTATTACTTATAAATGAATCTTTAAGGCTTGGTATTTTTCCATCACCCCTAAAAACTTCCAAATTAGTTCCTGTTTATAAGAAGAAAGGAAACATTCATTAACATTAACTGCTATTGTCCTATTTCAATCCTAAACCAATTTGCTAAAATTTTTGAGATAGTTTTTTATAAACGATTGATTGCATACTTTGAATCTTTCAAATTAATATCTCCATTTCAACATGGCTTTAGGCAGCATAAGTCAACAACAACTGTCATTTTTCATGCAGTTAATTGCATTCTATCTGCACTTGATAATAAATTGGAATCTCTTGGATTATTTTTTGACTTCTCAAAAGCCTTTGATAACGTGAACCATGAACTACTATTAATTAAACTTGATAGGCTAGGAATAAGAGGTGTTGCCAACAACTGGATTAAATCATATCTTGGCAGTAGACCATTGCATACAGTAATTAACTTAAATGGAGTGAAATATGTTTCACCTGAAAGGATAGCAACTATAGGGGTTCCACAGGGATCGGTTCTCGGACCTATTTTATTCTTGGTGTACATAAACGACCTCCCTAACATTTTTAATCAAATACCAGGTGCTAACATAATTTTATATGCTGATGACACAAATGTCCTTCTCTCAGCTAAAACCTCTCTCCATTTAAAAAGCAATAGTAAATTAATTATTCAACAACTGAGTCAGTGGTGTCAAAATAATTTTCTCGAATTGAATACAGATAAATCACAAGTGATTCAATTCTCTCATGTAAATAAATATTGTGAAAATACTGTCCTGGAGATGGGAGGGAAACCCATGCCGGTTGTCGATTGTTCAAGTTTTCTTGGCATAATAATTGATTCACATATCACATGGGAAAACCACATCAATAGCCTGGCAAGTAAACTTAGCTCTGCTTTTTATTGCGAAATATTAGGCACACAGTCAGCATGGAGGTGCTCTTAAGCCTCTACTATGGAGAATTCTATTCTCACATAAGTTATAGTATCATTTTTTGGGGGTCATCCCCTCTTGCCATAAAAATTTTTAGGATACAAAAAAAAGTATTACGTCTAATGGCTAATGAATCATACAGAAGTCCATGCCGTCCTTTATTTAGTAGTCTTAATATTCTCCCTATACCCTGTGTATATATTCTTACCTTACTGTTGTTTATTAAAAAAAACAAATGATTTTGAAAAGAATTGTGATTTCCATCAGTTTGGTACCAGGGGATCTAAAAATCTTCATATTTCCTTTACTAGAACTAGGAAATCATTAATGGGTCCTAACTCACTTGGTCCTCGTCTATACAACAAACTCCCAGAAGGCTTGAAGAATATTAAAGAGCCTGGATTATTTAAATCTAGACTCAAAACCTTATTACTTAGTAAATTATTTTACTCAATTAGTGAATACCTAAATAATGATATCAAATAGGCTAGACTCTTATATAATTATTTTTGTCATTACAGTTTTTGCTGTAACGTATATACTCTTGTAAACTGTATTTTAATTTTCTTATGTTCTTATATTTAGATATATTGATTAGCTTTCCAAATCCTTTTCTTGTCCTTCTATATGTATGTTTCTGTATTTTTATTTTATTTTTTGACTTGTCCTATATCAGTGTAATGATCTCTGGATTAATAAATTTATTATTATTATTGTTATACCTTTGTATTTCACAGCTTTTGAGCCGGTTATTTTAATGATGTACGGGCTTTGCCAAGCACTCTCATTACTCGGAACTTAAAAATTGACGTACTATTCTCGTTGTATTTAGTATGACAGCTTTTTGTAGAAGGGTATATTGCAATTTAGGTAAATCTATTATTTTTATACTGTTGTGTAAGTCTGTAGGGATAATTCCTGTGGTCGATAAAACTTTTGGGACAATGTGTGCAGTATTCATGTTCCACATTCGTTTAATTTCTTCTTTTAGTTCTATATATTTGTGGTGCTTTTCTACTATGGTTTTCTGAAGATTATGTGTATTTGGGATAGCTATGTCTATTAGATAAGTGGTTTTGGCTACCTTGTCCTGCAAGACTATGTCCGGTCTATTGCTGTGTATAGTTTTGTCCGTGATTATTGAGCGGTCATAATATAACTTAAATGCATCAGATTCCAAAACTGGTTTAGGTTTGTATTTATAGTAGGGCGTGTTGTCTTCTATTAATTTATGCTTTAGAGCCAGTTTTTGATGTATAATATTTGAGACTTGATTGTGACGGTGTAAATAGTCAGTCTGTGTTAGTCTGATGCATGCTCCTGTAATGTGCTGTATAGTTTCCGGGTGTTCTCTACATTTTCGGCATCTGTCATCTTGAATTTGTCTATTCTTTATTATGTACTTCTGGTAGTTCTTTGTATTTATCACTTGATCTTGTATGGCTAGCATGAATCCCTCTGTTTCTGGGAAGAGATCTCCGTGTTTGAGCCAGGTGTTCGACGCTTCTTTGTCGACATCAGATCGGCTCAAATCTTGGGGTGTCTCCCGTGGAGGGTCATGCGTTTCCACCTATCAATTTTCTCTGCTATTGTTTGGGGTTCTTCATGACCTTGTGTTACTGTATCAGTTAGATTCAAAGGTGTATATTTATTATCTGATTTACAAATATTTATGTGAAGAGGGGAATCTTGACGCCCATGAAAGTATTTCCTTAGAAGTTTGATTTGGTTATTATGTAAGTTTTTTATGTCTATTATACCTCTGCCTCCTTCTGTGCGTGGTAGTGTCAATCTGTAAATACTTGAGTACGGGTGGTGCTTTCTGCACTTTGTCAATTCGGTTCTTATTTTTCGTTGTAAGTTTTCAATATCTGTGTCTGTCCAAGTTATTATACCGAATGAATATGTTAAAACCGGAATGGCAAAAGTATTAATAGCTTTTGTCATATTTTTACTATTTAATTCTGTGTGTCTTTTTAAGTCTATTGGTAAATTCTATTGTCAGATTTTTCTTAATGTCAGTATGGTTTATTTTCTTTGACTGTTCGTATCCTAAATACTTGTACATTTCTAATTCATCCATAGGTTCTATTATTCCCTGATTTTCTGTTTCGAATCCTAAGGGTTCTATTCCTCCTTTTTTTATGTTTAGCGTTCTACATTTATTCAGTCCAAATTCCATTTTAATGTCTGTCGAAAATTTCTCTACTAGTTTTATTAATTCACTAAGTTTTGGATGTGTTGATGCATAAAGTTTTAAATCATCCATGTACAGTAGGTGTGATATTATATGTTTTGATTGATTATTTTTTATTAAATATCCCGTGTTCGTTCTGTTTAACATATTTGAGAGTGGATTTAAAGCAAGACAAAACCATACTGGGCTTAAGGAATCACCCTGAAATATACGTTTATTTTTATTTCCTTTGTATAAACATTTGTTTTGTTATCAATAAGATTAACTATTGTGTGCCATTGCCGCATGGCTTTCTCCAGGAAATTAACTAAGATCGGGTTTATTCTGTATATTTTTAGTACTTCTATTAACCAAGAGTGGGGGACTGAATCAAAGGCCTTGCGATAATCTATGTAGCAGCATGAGAGATTTTTCTTGTGTCTTTGTGCTTGCTTGAGTATTATTGAGTCAATTATCAATTGTTTTTTACAGCCTTTCATACCTTTGCGACAGCCTTTTTGTTCTTCAGTGAGAATGTTTTCATTGTCTAAGTGAGAGTTAATTAGATGTGTTATACATGATGTAATAATTTTGTAAATGGTTTGTAATTGTTTGTATTATTATTATTATAAATCAAATGGGGAAAGATCTCACCTGGAATGCGAACTCGGAACCTGTGAATTTGGAATATAAATTATGGCCCGGAGGTAGTCCCCAAGAGCGCTAGCCTTACACCAAGTTTCATTTAAATCGGTCCATTCATGAAGATGATGTTAGGGGAAGGGGGGGACACACACACAGACACCGAGATGATCTTATAAGGCTACTTTCCATTTTTTGGAAAGTAGGCTAAAAATGAAAAACAATTTACTTTTTATAATTATCTTTTTAGAAAAAGTACAGGAGAAAGATTTAGATTTGTTTTTTGTGTTAATTTCTATTAGAATATTGATATAATATGTCCACTAACTACTTTTATGTTGCATAAATTGTATTCCCAATTTATTTATTTATTTCTTAATACGGCGAGGTTGAGGCCATATGGCCCCTTCTTCCACCTAACCATTATGATACACAATATGATAAATTTAAATGTACAGAATTCAATACAAATCAATATAGAGAAATGAAAATCATTTCAAGGTATTCATAAATAATAAAAAAATAAGAAGAGTACAGGACAAATATACACAAAGTAAAATAATAAAAATCATCATCACTGCCCTGTTTGCTGATGGATATGGTGATGTGCTGATATTTAAATGAAGGATAGAAGGAAAAATACAGAGGAAAGTATTACATTTTTATGAGGAACTAATGCTGGCTAAGTATTTAGCACAATGATTCTTAAATTGGTTAATATCATTAGAGTAAAAGTGAAAGGGGAGAGAGTTCCAAAGATTGCAGGCAGTAACGGTGAAGGATTTATTATAGAAACTGCTACGATGAGTGGGAATAAGTAGTTTGGATGATCCTCGGGTATTCAGGGAGTGGCCAGAATTAAGGGGTTTGAAGTTGTAGCTTAGGTATTTAGGAGAGGAAGAGATGAGGATACTTCTTAGTTGCGTTAGGATATGCATCTTCCTACGTTCATCCAAGAACAGCCAGCCCAATTCTTTGAATGCGTTTGTTATATGGCAACTTTTGCTCATAATAAAAATGTATCTAACACAAGAGTTATGAGTCCTCTGGAGCTTTTGTAACAAATCTTGTTTTAGATCTAGAAAAACGGAATCACAATAATCAAAATGAGGAATTACAAGCGAATTTATAAGTAAAATTCTTAGTTTTACTGGAAGAATGTTTTTAAGTAGCCTAAGTGAATAAAGTGAGTAGTTGATTTTTCGGCAAATTTTGTTTACATGTTTAGACCAGCAGAGTGTATCATTCATAATAACACCAAGGTTTTTTACTGACTTGGAAAACGGTACAGGAGTGGAGTTAATTATACTGGGTCTATATTTGACTTTTGTAATTTGCTGAGTAATTTAGGATAGCAGAAAATTATTGATTGAGATTTTAAGGGGTTTAACATTAAGCCATTACAAGCACTCCAGGTCATGAGCGATCTTATATCCCTATTCATGCAATCAATTCTGTTATTGATATGAGATATTTGAGTTCCTATGTATATTTGCAGATCGTCAGCATAAAGGTGGTACTGGCAGTGATGAATTGAGTTAGAGTTATCGTTTATATATAAGGCGAAGAATAAGGGTCCTAATGTAGATCCTTGGGGACAACCACGTGAGACATTTTTCCACGATGAACTTTTATCAGAGATTGATACCATTTGGTAGCGATTCTGAAAATAAGATTTTATCCATTTCAAAGAGCTAAGGGAAAAAGATAATGAAACATTAATTTATTAATTTCCATATCATTAAATTTTAAAAATCTCTTTCCAAATGAAAAGGAGAAAGACTATTGTGACCACTTGCTTAAAGTGACCACTTTTGAGTGCCCTCATGAATGATCACTTTAAGCAGGTTCTACTGTACATGGTTTTTCCAAGCCCTAACACTGTCAGCATACTATATATTTTATCATTATCCATGAGTTTATCTGTTATTAATTCTAATTTAATCTAGAGAATAAACTGTGACTGCCATTCCCAAGGTATAGCCTGTGAGACAGGTGGCACAGCTATTGTTTTGCAATTATAATGTTTGATTTGAATTTCCAAAACTCATCGATGTTTCAGACTGAATTAAAGAATTAAAATATGAAAATCAAAGCGTAGATCACAGTTGATTGATGCTCATCTCAATTATCACAAGACTTGTTATATCTCCATGCATTCTGGAACTGGCAGATAACATGCTATGCCAAACATCGATTTTAATTTTTTTATGAACATCTCTTCATTCATTCTAGTGTTCTGTCTTACGACAGGTCCTACCAATTCATTGATTGGTTTGACTAGGGTGTGGTGGTTTCTTGTTACCTTCCACACCAGACACACACAGAAGAAAGGAGGGAAACCCAGTGTCGGCATTTGCCTACTCTTTGCAAAGAGCACCAAGGGGGTCAACTGATTAACATCCCTTCCGAAGGACGGAGTATTGACTTTTGCATGGTCTCCTCAAACCACACAAGTAGGGGGACGGGCAACCTCAAAAAAATCTCACTTTTGCAGGATTAGTGCCGTGCCACTAAGCGTAGCAGGCCAACTCCCTTACCACTACACCACCGACACCCCCTCTATTCTTTTATTAATGTTCATTTTACTATACATCAATAAAATGTTTCACACTTATTTTATAATAAATATTTTAGATTCTTTTTATATTTTATACTTTGTTAGCCAGATATTTTGAACTTAAATGAACTCCATGTTTGGTAGAGGGTTGTGGAACCCTCTGAAGTAAGATAACTCCTGTATCTATAAAATGGTTTAATAAAAAATAGCAGATTCAGCTTTAAAGAAAGTCACACGTTAGCAATTCCAAAAAATCAGCAAATTATTCATAATGGCTAACACTTGATTGCTGCAAAAGTTACCTTTATTGCTCATAGCATTCAAAACAATAAGGTGAGCTTGATGATACATTTTTGAAGCACATAAAGTGATCAAATAACCCAATTAATGAGAAGAGTTGACTGAAAAGTAATATTGATTTATTGCAAATATAGGTATAACAATTTGATTTACCAAATGCCTAAAATTTTCACACTCACTTATTTACATTTATCTACGAACGTTTTACAGATGATGTTATTTACATCATTAAATAGAATGCCACAGTTTGCACAAATATCCTTTTAAACAAATATTGAAACTGGGCATACAATTCAATAAAATGTTAACAAGTTTTAGAAGGCTGAGTAAATTACATTTATATATACAAAAAATAAATATTTACAAACATGTTAGACAAACAATAAGTACAACTTCTCACACAACATGAGTCTACTGAAACATTCAAGATAGTCAACTACTTTGTACAGCTTATATGGAAGATTCATCAATTACCTCAAGGCTAAAATGTTGTTTGAAGAACTATAGTAGAAATTTCAACCTAAAATAACCTACAGTTGAACATAACATGTGGGTATAATGGAAAAGAATACAGTATTTACCTGAATATAAGATCGGAATTCTATTCCTGTGTTATTTAAAAAACCAAGGATAATCTAATATTTGGGATATATGAAATGACTCCTGATAGGTTTTTACATTACAGAGCTACAGCACAAAATATATGGCATAAAGTACTACTAAAGTAGTAAAAGCATAACTGTATAGAATTTACAATGTGGTAACACAGGAGTGTGCAAACTTTTCTGCTTGTTGGGCCACATTGGTGATAGATATTCTTTTGTTGGTCTGCATTGGAAGTTGCTAATGCTTCAGCGGGATGGACTATCATTACATTGGAAATTACCTCCAGATTCTGAGGTACCATATAAATGAAAATCGAGTCCAAATTAGGTTTTTAGGGGTAACATTTCAATATCAAATGTTTTATCATCGTAATTTGAAAAAATGAATGTTAAATTTTACTGATCTATTTTTCATCATAGTTTCACGGGCCGCATAAAACACTCTTGGGGGCTGTATCCACCCCATGAGCCGAGGGTTGCCCATGACTTGAGAAATCATGATGGATGATGATGATGATAGAAATACTTTTGACAAAAGATCAAAAACAACATTAAAAAGAACTCATTTGAATTGAGAAGTACCAAGAGACCCTTAAATATTGTGGGTTTAGCTTTCGTGGCTTCAACCTTTTGTTTACATGGCTGGTTTGATGGCAGTGCTAACAGTGTGATTGCACAGAGCACCATGCTTACAAAGGCCCTGTGCTCTCTAAAAAGTATTTGTTATACTTATCAAGTACATACATTTTTTTCTGCACACACTTTGCACAGGGCCATATGATTTTCCCAGCTGGCTCTGCCAATCTACTTATCGTGGGGATAGTTTTGGCCTTTCGCAGAGTATAGATACAGTATATCACTCTAAAACAGTGATTTCCAAACTGTGTCGCGACACACTAGTGCATTGTTACATGCGATGAGGTGTCATGAGATGTACACATAATATTTGCAAGAAAATTTTAATGTAAAGTACAATTCTTGACAAGATGAGAACAATTGAAAATCCTTGATGAAGAAACGTACATTAATTTGTCCATTATTTGCCCCAATATAAGAGATATATATGATTCTCAGGTTTGTTATTGCCTTGCTAGCTTCCTGAGTAAGGATAGATAAACAATAAAATTGTTGATCATTTGTAATACCCAATATTCCACTGGCAGGGGCCGCATGTGGCCTGAGGTCCTCAGGTTAGGCACAATTGTTATAAAAGGTCAAAAGAAAATTGAAATTTGATTGACACATACAGGGGTGGCCTGAGGAATTTTAGTGCCCCAGGAGAAATAGCAACCCAGCGCCCCCCTCTGTTAATGTTTCTTAAGATATTTACAAAGTAAAAGTCAATTTATGCATCTTTCTGTAAAAGTTATTGATAATGAAAAATTAAAAGGAATGCCATCAAGATTCTAGCCTGTTCATCGATATAAATTGGTACTCGATGTTTATTCACTTGCAAGTAATGCATCAATAAATGATCGGGATAGCGCCCCCAAAACTTTGGCTCCCCGGGCAGCTGCCCGGCTCGCCTGTAGCTCGGGCCAGCCATGGACACATACAAATAATTTTGTGGCACAAGAGGTGCTAATAGCATTGGTTTGTACTCTGTAAATTAGTTTTATTTTAGGGATGGTCTAATATTCAGCCTTCTTATATTCAGATAAATACTATATAAACTATGCTATATAATTTTAAGTCACAACAACTGAAACTTAAAAATTTTTTTGCCTTTAATAATCATCATACTCCTATACTAAAAATAATACAGTTGTTTGATTTGTAACTCAACAAAAAGATCAATTATCCTAAAGTGGAATTATTTTTGGCCCATGGCATAACTCATGCCCCAATGCATTAAACAAAACAGATAAAAAATATAAACTCGAGAAAATTTTATCTTAGGAAACTCTCAGCATTAGGATGAACCTTGTATATGATAAGCCATTTTAATTCTTTGACTTCCAATATGATTATTCATTTAGAAAAATGTAAATATAGAGCACTATTGTTGATGCAGTTTAACTTGAAATCTGACAACTGGTGAGAGAGGTGTGAGGTGACATTGCAAAATTATACATGAGGAAGGACCTAAGGCCTGTGTGTTTTTCTGGCTAATCAGCCTCTTGGACTATTATAGCCATAAGTCCTTCCATACCGGACACACACAAGGGAGGAGAGAAACCCAGTGCCAGTATTAGCCTATGTCGGATACGCCAATTGCAGCAATTCATGGCAACAATCAATTGCAAAAATACAATAGATTCACGTAAACTTTACATATTGATAATTTGTTCATCAACTTCGATGTCGCATAGAATTATCAATATTGAATTTTGTTTCTAATGTTTGTGTGTATTTCTGACTAATCAACCCCTTGGACTATAATAGCCATAACTCCTTCCACACCAGACACACACAGAAGGGAAGAGGGAAACTCAGTGCTGGCATTAGCCTACTATTAACAAAGAACACCAAGGGGCCAACTGCTTAACGTCCCTTCCGAAAGATGGAGCACTGACTTGCGTGGTTGAGGGACCTAAGGGAAAGGCAGGGACAGCAGCTACACACTATGTGAAAACATTGCTGTACATTGATTGGTTGGAGTCTTCTTTTACAGCTCCTTTCACTTTTTCTTAGCTCTCAAAGCTCAAGTTAGACTATATAGACTATAAACAGTTGGATCACACCAATTAAGGTGTATGCAGGGAAAGAGGCTTCAAATTCTTAAATAAATAACTTCATTGCAATACAATGATAACAATGTGTGGTTCCACTGAAGTATGTATACCATACTCAATTAGGGTTTGGAGACCTTTTCTCTAAGGCAGGCTACATTTGTAGTTGCAAATGCTTTGGCAGGCCGCTTTAGGAGTTGCAAGTGCTTTGGCAGGCCCAATTAGAAGTTGCAAGCACTTTGGTGGGCTAGATAAATGTTTACACTTACCAAGAGTAACTAAAGATTCTGTGACATTACATACGTGAAAATCAAATATAAAAATTTCTCGTTGTGAAAATTCAACAGGAAAAGTTTTATGACCATAATTTTAATCAACTCACAAGAAATTGTGTGTTGCATTTCACTTTATTGTTGCAGCTATGTGGGCTGCATAAAATGGTCACATGGGCCAAATGTGACCCACCGGCCTATGGTTACTGACCCCTGCATTACATGACACAGAAGTAGTTTTAACAGGGCTGGCTTGATTGCGGTGACAATGGTGTGACTACACCAGGCCTCACACTCTATAAAAATGTTTGTTGTTCTTGTTAAGTACATACAGGCATCCCTCGTTATAGTGCGCTTCACTTAGTGCAGTTTTGTAATAGTGCTCTTGCTAAGTGCTGAATCATTGAAACATTGTTTTTGGTCATATATTACATGCACATAACTTTCTCATAACCTTTATTATGCCTAATTAGTATTTGTAGGTATCTTACGATTAAATTAAACATCATTAAACTATTCAATCAACAAAAAAATGTGATCTCTTCTATAGTTTCTTGGTGCTTTTTTGATGTCAGCTAATCTACATTAGATTTGATCAATATCAGGATTAATAGATCTTTCAGTTCTGTTCTATTAACTGTGTTAAGGTCAAGACAGTGACTGTAGCATTGCTGTTGGTGAGAAAGTGGCAAGAAATGGTACTATTATGGTATAACAACCTCCTTGGCCCCCTAGGTTTGATTAGTTGCTTCGTTTCCTTTCCACGTTCACTGTGTCCCCCCTCTTGTGTTGATGCCTCCCCTAAAGTATCACAAACTGCCAGTTGGAAAAGAAGCTAATGTGAGGTTTCTGCAGGAATGCGGAGTGATTGCAAGTGAACTATGTACAAGGTTGTAGTTTAATGTCTCCTCACTTTATCGCCTTTTACTGCCCATGCTCCATTAGTAGTACCATTTCTTACCATCAACAGCACTATTGTTGCTCTCTTGACTTTCACCCGATTATTAGAACAGTACCAATCTTACTTATCTGATTTCTCTGTGACAAGTGGTCTTCATTTATTTTCTATCCGTTAATTCTACATGTAACACTTATTAACTTCTCTATTAACTTCCACTTAGTTATGAATTATTTTACAATAATATCCTTGAACAAAAGGATTTCTATTTAGGGTCATTCCGAGGCCAGTTCACTTCTAAAAATATATTACATAGTCTTACATGCAAATGCATTGGGATGGCAGCATTGAAGGTAGTTTAATCGGCAAGTTGGCCACTTTTCCTCAATAAGCAAGAAATAAAATCCCCTCAAGAAACAAATGTAAACCCCCTTCACCCTCCTTTATTCTTCTGTCTGATGTGATATTAGTCGCATGATTAGTGTGTTGGTGATTATTATCTATTTTTTGAACCCTCGTATTATTTGAAATGAATAAAAAGCATGAAAATACAAGTGCTAATGATGCTTCTGAAAAGAAACAAAGAAAAACTTTGTCACTTTCAGTGAAACTTGAAGTAATTCCATGAATTAAAGGTAGAGAATGGCAAGTTGATGTTTGCAAAGCCTTGAAATAATTGCCGATAATATAAAATGCTACATATTTTTAAATGTTCATAAAATGCACGTCTTTATATATTTTAATTGTTTCTCTGATTTAAGCACTAAAATATACCTTAAATTGGGAATCTATTAGAATTGAGAGTAGGTTGGAAGTACAGATTAAATCTATTTACATTAGTTTTTGAGAAAAATTCCCTAGCTTGATGTGGTTTCAGTAAGAGCTCTGTTTTTCAGGAACCAATTAAGAGCACTAAGTGAGGGATGCCTGTACATTTAAAAAGATGGAAAAAATATCCAACACTTACATAGAGAGAGAGAGAGAGAGGGAGTGTTTTTGCTTTATTTATATTTACTATAAAAATTTTTTTGACACAAACACTTCGCACCGAGCCCCGAAATTTTCCTAACTGGCTTTAAGTTTTAACAACAATGAATGAATGTCTCCAAAAAAGGATCATTTGTCAAAAAAAAAAACAAAAGAAAACCCAAGAGACGAAGCAATATTCTGGCCACAGATAGAAATAACATACAATTATGCTATTAATTGTTATTAAGAATTCTACCCAAAATATTTTGTTAATCATCCTTAAGAATAATATTTACAGAATAAAACATGCAATACAGAGTATTCAATCAGTTATGGAAATCTAAATATGCTGTAACAGTTTCCATTAGCTTACTAAATACAGTTTTTGAGATAACAAAGCTAAATGATTTTTGTCATAAAATTTTAGTTTTCATACAGTACATTGAAAAATTGTAATATGGTACTTATTATAATACATATGCTGTTTGACACTCATACAGGTATTATAGCTTTTAAAACCAATATACATTTTTAGCATGCTGAAAAATCCTTTGGCGTTATGCAAAGTAGTCTTAAAAGCACCTGTTTTATTTATATTTTATTAAAATAGTAGGCACAGAGCTAAATTTAATGATATGGTTATACCTTAAAGAGCAGGTATAAAACTTTTCATCATGGGCCAACAAAATATACAGATAAACATCATAAGTTCTAAAAAAAATTTCATCTATTCTGACCAATCTTTTAAACCAGGGGTCCCCAAACTACAGCCACATTCAATCAGTTAAGTAAATCTAAATATGCTGTAACCATTTCCATATGCTTACTAAATACAGTTTTTGAGATAACAATGGTAAATGATTTTTGTCATAAAATTTTAGTTTTCATACAGTACATTGAAAAATTGTAATATGGTATTTATTATAATACATATGCTGTTTGTCACTCATGCAGGTATTATAGCTTTTAAAACCAATATACCTTTTTAGCATGCTGAAAAATCCTTTGGCGTTATGCAAAGTAGTCTTAAAAGCACCTGTTTTATTTATATTTTATTAAAATAGTAGGCACAGAGCTAAATTTAATGATATGGTTATACCTTAAAGAGCAGGTATAAAACTTTTCATTATGGGCCAACAAAATATACAGATAAAAAAAAATTTCATCTATTCTGGCCAATATTTTAAACCAGGGGTCCCCAAACTACAGCCTGCAGACCACATTCGGCCCGCCTTATCTCATATATTTCATTAAGTTTTGTGTATTTACAAGCAGGAGTTTTCATTAGATATAATTTATGATATCTAAACTATATTTTCCGAGTACTTGGATGCAATATACTTTTAATATAGGCGAATAGCTTATTAAAGAATCAAAAAATTCTCAAAACTTGCTCTTTGAAATTTTCACATGGCCCGATCAGACATTTAAAAGGTCGTAAGTGGCCGGCACAGTGGTTCATGAAGTTTCATGTGGACCTTTCAATAAAATGTTTGGTGACCCCTGTTTTAAATGTCATGACTAATGTCAAATGCATGTAATCCGTTACAATCTCTTTTAACAGAATTACTTAATAATATAGAGTTCAACAATAACACTAAAAAAATTGATAATAGCAATATTTTTCTCTCTTATTCTACCATTCTGACATGATTTAGTACTACGGTTAAAAAGGACTTTTTCCTGAGGAAGTTTTAATAAATTCATTATGACCCCTGGTAAAATTGCTATATAAAATTCAACCAACCAAGTGGAGTAGACTGACACGCAGTCAATTATCCTTTTTCTTTGTAAATAAAAAATTATCACAATGCACGGAAAATAGTCTAATTTGGATACAAAATTGTTTGGGCATATTTAAATATATAATAAAATATTTTGTAGCTCGCGACCATTTAAATATATTTCATTATTACTATTAGATAACACATGGCAGTATAAATATTTAGTGGACAGATTTTGGAATTCAATGGCACCAAAAAAATTTAGAAAACAGGCACGGGCAAATATACGTACTCAATGAGCTGTATCCATTACGCCTCGAAAATACAGTTTCAAAGACGTACCCTCGCAAACAAGCTCACACCTCAACTGATTCCCATACGTAGGTGGGATGAATGAAGGGTCACAAGTCATGTGCAGCAGCTGTGCAATTTTTCCTCTCCTCCTCAACCTCCTGCTTGGTTCGCTTGAAAGCCTCTGTTTTGACAAAGTCGACGGTTTTGTAAACAATACCACTTGCTTGCGACCGCTCTGGGGATTTAGGCACTTGTTGCTGAAGGCCTGTGCTTTCTGGATGATCCAGATCCAAGTATTGAATTGTTTCAAAGCTCTTGTGTGGCATAGCAGGAAAAAATTGGTTCTTCTTGTTCCTCATGAAGTACACCTGAAATCATGAAATTATTAGATGCACCTTACTATACTAAATAGACTGAGCCACAGCCATCCAAAAATAATAAAAGTATATGAACTCAGCAACAGGTCTTTAATGAGGGAAATAGAAAAGATATTACTGAAAAATTACATAGTAATAGCAATGAATTGATGATTTCACTCCGACTGTAAACAAAAAGGAATTTAGCGAGAAGAACAGAGTGCTAAATACATATTTCAAGAGCCAGGCTCTCATCATCAGTAGCTGCAATCGAGTGTGGCATGTTGGTTGGAGTGCGTGAATTTAAACTTGTCTGTTAGCGAGAAAGTGAAAGTGGGCGGGAGAGGAGTGGGAGGGCAAGGGGGAACCATTAAACTGTAGAGGGGGGAGTAAGGTATTGGGCCGCGATCAATATTCATAACGGTTTTTTTAAATTTGTTGATGAAAAGGCTCTTATAGGCGTCTAATTTGTTTTCTTCGCATATTTATTTTAAGTGTTAAATTCTGGATAGTGATAGAGTGGTTGTTTTCTTGTATATAGGTGGTTATGCTCAAATTGTTAATCCTGTTATGTCTAAAATGTTCTGAGTGTTCCTTGAAGCGTGTTTCTAAGTTACGTTTTGTCTGTCCTATATATATCCTATCACAGGTTCTGCAAGAAATCTTGTAAATTCCGGATTTTTGCAAAGGTGCTATTGTGTCTTTTGGGTTTTGAAGAAGGTTGGTGAGTTTATTATTGTTGTTTCTTCTTGCTAAATTCCTTTTTGTTTATGGTCGGAGTCAAATCGTCAATTCACAGTTTTACTCGCCGTAGTCTCCTCTTCTATTTATCATCTATTTATCAGTGATAGCAAGTTGAACATTTTGTAAGAGCAGCAATGTAAACTATGTTAATAAACGTGGAAATTTAAAAAAGAAGCAAAATAATTAATCTACCCCTGGCTCTACACAGGGGATGTGTTATGAAACAGAGCTGCATAATGTGAATCCATGTTTTGTGAACCTAGTTTTAAATAGGGTTGTGTTCCATATCCTTTCAGGCACTCTCCTCTAGATACAAAATTCCAAAACTTCTCTCTGATGCACACATATCTAAAGATACTGTTGTTGGGAAATCAGAAACAGTAGAAAAAATCTGCTATGACTGGGTATTGAATCTGGGTCTTCCACTTCCTGGGAGGATATTCTACCACTGAACTATCATAGCAGGGTAATTTTCCTGGTGCGAAGAGTGCCACGCCCAATATATCAGCTCTGTCGTAGACTGAAACTGAACTGGTAATAAATCATCATAGTTACTACATACCCCACAAACACATTAGTATACATGAAACACTAGTCAGAACCAAAAGCCACATGCAATTACTCCAATATCTCCCAAATAAACATCACTGTATTAACTTTTTTATTTGAAATTTGTGGCTGCAGAGGTTGATTGAAAAATCTGTATTTTATATTACTTTTTGGATTTCCAGGTGATTTCTTCTTATGATTTTGTAGAGTTATATAGGTATTATAATTTTTAAGTTCTAATGGTGTATATAAGATGAAAATTATTTGTGATAAACTTTTTTTTTTTGCAATGTGATATGCAAAAACTTTTTATTGTTATTAAATAATTTAATATTTCATTTAAATAAAAAATATGTAATTATGAAGAATGTACTATTTTTTACAATTTCTGAAAAAATTAGCTTATTATCTTAATCGCTTCCCTGATTACCCCGAGTATACCCGGATCGAGGCAAGGGTCAAATTCTGACAAGCCCAATAATACTCGGGCCACTATATTTTTACCTTTCCTTTTTCGGACCTTTCTAGTAGCTTATGTTCCGACCATCAGAGGTCACTCCGAGAGACAGATTGGATTTCTCGGAGAGTTTCTTGGAGCGTGCTTTTTGAAATATAGAGATACTGAACTCACACAGTCATTTGCACCGCTGATGCCAAAATTTCTCTTAACAACCCAGATGCTTTGACTGCTACTTCAGATGTTCTTTACCCTACTAAAGAGACTTTCCATTGCTAGGTCATTCACCCTGAGAGGGTTTTGCCCACCTACTCTTTTTTTCCTCAATTCCTGGAAGGTCCTTTGCCTCACCCCCTTGGTGATGCCCCTCGAGATAAGTATGCACTCTTTGGGATCGACTTTTCAAAGACATTTTCAGGTCAGTTATTCGTAGAGCATTCGAGTGAATATGTCTAGCAGTTTTCCTTCCGTTTGTGCTCCGTAGCATTTTTATTTTTCTCTTGTTATTGTTGTTATATTCTGTTACCTTGTTATATACTATTACCTTGTTATATTCTTTTATATTGTTATATTCTGTTACCTTGTTGTATTCTTTTATATTGTTATATTCTGTTATTTTTTATTGCATATTATTTTGTTATTTTGTGATTTTATATCTCGTTACTTATCCCTAATGGAGCGTGAGGAGTATTCCGATAGTGATATTGATGCTGAAGAGATTTCCATTGAGGAATCTGGATCAGAGTCAAGTGTTTCTGAGGGAATATCTTAGTTTTGATGCTGAGTACACAGTGAATCCATCGCAGGATAATCGATGGCGTGAAGTGAATACATCAGGTTCTCTTCCTCCTGCTCCAGAAAGATTTCCTTTTGAAGGTGAATCTTCATTGAATTTTGAAGTCGATCTAGAAGAAGGTATTTTACAGTTTTTTGAACAATTTTTTTATGAGGAGCTAGTAATTTCCAATGCCAATGAAACAAACAGATATGCGACTCAGTCTCTCAACGGTAGGTCATCGAGTTCAAGTATTGCTGTACATCAGTGGCACCACACCACTGCTGCTGAAATTCGTGTTTTTCTTGCGATGTTGCAAAGCATTGATCATAAACCTGACCAAGAGTTGTATTGGTCAACAAGATGTGTTTTTTCCCCGTTCTTTGGACAGACAATGTCCTACAGACGGTTTGTGAAAATACAGCAGCTTTTGCATTTCAGCAATAATGAGACCTACAATCTGGAAAACCACCCAAATCCTAAATTAAATAAAATATGGCGTCTTTCAGAGCTTAGAGAAAAATTTCGAAAAGTTTACATGCCTGAGAGAAACATCACGATTGATGAAAGTCTTTTCTTATTCAAAGGAAGACTGGGATGGCGACAGTATATTCTGCAAAAAAGGGCTAGATTTGGCATAAAAACGTTTATGCTTTGCGAGGCGAAAAGTGGGTATATGTGGTTGAGTGTAATTTACACGGGGAAAGGGACTATTCTTGACAGGGAATTCCAAAATCTTCCAATGACCTCACAGGTGGTCATGACTTTGTTGAAGCCCTTGCTAGACAAAGGTTACTGTCTAACAACTGACAATTTTTATACTTCACCACAATTGGTGGATTTATTGGTTTCACAGTCAATGGACATTTATGGAACAATACGCACAAATTGAAAAGAGATGCTTGTTGGCCTAAGGGAGAAACCACTGAGAAAAGGAGAAATAGTGGCATATCGTAGAGGGAAAGTGATTGTGCTTCGATGGAAGGATGTGGGAGACGTAACAGTTCTCGCTACCATCCATGACCAGGAAATGGTGATGGTAGAAGGAAAGAGTGGCAATATGCAAAGAAAATCGGAAGGCTGTCATTGATTATAATGACACAATGGGAGGGGCAGACAGAGTGGACCAGCACCTTGCAGATTATCCCATTCCATGGAAGTGTGGGAAAAATACTATAAAAAAATATTTTTCCATCTTCTCGACATAGCAGTATGGAATTCATTTGTTCTGAAAGTTTGGAGGAGAACATGACCATTTAGAATATAGAACACAGGTCATTGAAAAGACAATCGAGGTTTATAATCCTAGCATCACATCCCTTAGGGCTGGACGATCACCTTCAACGCCACATCCCCTTTGCCTTTCAGGAAAACACTTTCCTGATTATATTCCCCCTACTGAGAAGAAGAACCCCACAAAGCAGTGTGCATTGTGTGGACGAAAGCGAGATGCCTGGGGAAAGCGGATAAGGAAAGAGAGCTAATTCTACTGTGTGACGTGTAATGTTCCGCTATGTGTGGTACCGTGTTTTAGAATTTATCATACAAGTACAAATATATGAATGTTGTATATTTTGTAAAAATTTTATTTGTTACATATGTGAATTAGTTATGTTTAATATTTAGTACTTTTTTACCTATTATTAGTTATTTTTTATTGTATATTATTTTATTGTTTCATGTTTATTACATAAGTGTATATGTAATTTACACCATATATATGTATTTTTTATTGCATAGAAGTGTTTTATATTGTATATAGGTACGCATTATACATAAGTTTTTCTTAATTTTGTAGTTTGCACCAAAGAAATGTAACTTTTGAAATATGAATCTAGCTATCTATCAATAATATGAAAATTTTAAAGTTCGATAAAATTTTTAATAAAATTTACTGTTAAAAAATGAATGCATTTCTTTAATTGTCTCATTGTGATTTTTTTAAATTGCAACAAAAAATGACTTTGTTTAGACTGTATATTGTAGAAAAAATCATTAGGGAAGCGGTTAACAAATAATTTCACTGTGATAGTATTCCTAAGGTAATACAAAATTCACAAATCGCCCGTGGCACTTCTGGCTATGCCCACCGAAATTTGCATCACACTAAAAGGGTTAATATCATTTATATTCTGAAGACATTTTCTGCAGTTTTGGTGTTTTTGTATCAGTAGGATGCAAATGTTTTGCGGGATAAGGGCCAGTTAGAAAACCATACTCACTGCTTCACTTTCAGCATAGCCCAAAGTACTGACAAAGGTGTCCTCATCAGAAACTGAGTTGGCTGATTGGCAACGCATGCCACGCAATGTTGATGGAGCCGAGGCTGGAGGTGGAGGAGTTGGACTCGGAGCTGCTCTTGGCTTCCTCCAACTGCGGTTATCTGAAGAAGTTCGGCATGCTGGAGGAGAACCCAATTTTATAGGACCTATGTACAAAGAAAAGATACAGTAACGCAATTATTTTGTCTATTTGAAGGCTTAATAGATGCTAATTCAATCGGAGGCAACAATGTGGGTCACCTTGAAACAACCGAAAAGAGTACGAAAAAGCCATAAAAATTTGAAAAGAAACGCGTGTTTCTGACAAATTCTTCTGTGTAACATCTAAACATTGCAAGAATATGATATTTTATAGTTTTAGCTGTAGAATAAAGCAAAAACGGAGAAATTCGATCCCTATTTACGTATTTTAATGAATGAAGGAAAAAAACCTTGAAAAATCGAAACTCCTGTGTTTACAGCATTTCTCTATGACAAACCGTTCAAGAGATAAAAGGGGGGACGGATGGACAGACATTGAGTATTAATATATAAAGATGTGGTTATACCACCAAATATTCGCTCACAAGAGCTTTGTTTGTTAGTGGCATCAACATGGAAATGTACTAAAAATTTCAGCCTTTAATCTTTTATACCTTTGGAGATATAAAATTTTGTCATTTGGATCATCCCCCCTCCCTTCCCCTCCCCAAGGTATGAACAAACACATACAGAGCGATCGAAATATGGACCAGTGTCGACTTTATGGCAACATTTCTTGATCCAAGATTTAAACTCATCTTATTCACGAAAAACCAAATGAATACTATGAAGCATTTTTGGAAGAATTCACTTCAGATTTAGGAGATGCATTCTGGTGAGAAGGAAAAGTAGAAGAGCTTATTGTTCTAATACTTGATGTATAAAAAGTGAAGCAGAAAAGGAAAATTTTTTGGATACATTATTTTTTAAAATTAATGACTCGCAAAAGGAAGAGTTGTCAAAAATGGACGAAATGTCCACACTTCAGGAGAAAATACACCAATACACAAAGCAATCTGTGATGGACCATGATAGGGATCCATTATTTTACTGGAAATAGAACAGTAGACCCTATCCATTTTTGGCACAAGTTGGGAGAGATTTGTTGGCAATTCAGGCTACAAACACTTCATCAGAACAGGTAAATTCGGTGGATGGCATAATGTTATCTGACTTGCAATATTCTCTGTCTAACTGTAATACCAAGACCTAGATATGGGCAAAAAAGAAGAAAGAAAGAATCCTAACTGTGTATGTTTTATTCGAAATAAAATGTACATTTTCTTGTAATTTTTTATTATTTCAACCTATATGCTAATTATTATGCTATGTATATTTAATCATTAAGCCTAGTACAATTTTTCTGATACAACGTGACAAAAACATCCCACCACCCTGAGGATTAATTGTGTTGTGGAGTGTTTCTAAGTAACTGTTTTTGGTGTGTTTTTTAAGATTCTCGACACAAAACAGAAAAAACAAAAACTGGATAGATAACTTAAGAGTGATTAGAAATAAAACACTTCAGCCTAGAGAGACTTAAATGTAAAAAAACTGCATGATTCGAGATTCGAATACTTGACGATGATTCAATTCGAGATTCGATTTGTTCCATTTGAGATTCGCAGGGCCCTACTCTTATCCTACCCACTTTCCTGCAATTTCAATTTATGCAAGTGTATAGTCAGACAAACAAATGGGAAAATGAAACTATAAGCACATTAAAAAATGTGCTAAAACTGCACTGACACATTAACTAAAACCACATGAGGCAAAAAACTAAATGAGGGTGGAGGGCAGTTTGATGTGACAAGTCATTTTATGAGGAGAAATTTTTATCTCGCCTCTTCCTATAGATAAGGTGTGGCCAACTTCTCCACTAAGTATGACTCTTATACAGAAAATCCCATTCATGCCGGTTTGCAAGCTAAGTCAGTCAAGCTGAAATGGAGCAAAATAGGCAAGCAAAAGTTAATGGAGAAGCTGTACAAGTAGCGTAAACGGGAAGAAAAACAAACAAAAATGACTCATCACAGCAATATCACATAATTAAGACCTAATATTTTGATATTGAAAAAATCCCACGTTTTTGGATTAGCTGCAATCGAAATTGCATCTAAAATCTATAGGAGAGACATTTTTTGTGCAAGGATTGTTCAGAGATATTTAATTTATTCATAATTTACTTATGAATACTAATGTAACAGATCTACTACATATAGAGAAAGTTATGTGCTTGCTACCTCAGGTTTTTGGAGAAATATTCATTTTCAATTTAAATATTTCAAGCTGATTATAATACTAGTATAACAGAAATATATGAGCAAAACAATATGTCGATGATACGGGAGTTACCAAGAGCACCATAATAAAACAGCGACAAGGAAAAGCATGCTATAGTGAGGGATGCCTCTAATTTAATTAAAATTTTTGTTTTAAAACAAAAAACAAACACGGGTACAAAAAAAATTTTGTGGCCACCACATGACTTTCTCCATACCTGTAATATTTCTAAAAATCCAAATAGGTTAAATGATAACAAGTATTTTAAGGAGCTGCGAGAAGAATTTAATGAGTTTACAAAGAACAGAAATAAACTTGAACCGTAGCCTTCTGATATTGGATATAGCCTCAAAAGTCCAACAATTAAGAAAATAAAAAGGAGCGTAAAGTGTTTACAATAGTTGGCAATAGGTGGTGCGGTTGTGGCAGCTAAATAATTTAGTTTTAAAAATATCTCTTCAACAATATATATATATATATATATTCAACATTATATGGTAAAATGTTTTGAACAAACATTGTAGAAAATTATATTTACTATAACTTTTATTCCATTACTTTTTAGTGCTTTTCATCATTGCTGAAAAGCACTATTATCTTTACAAATTAAATTCTTTGGCCAAACGGATTTTAATTAAATTTTTTATATAATATTTGTACAAAATACCATAATGAAATCAAGGTTTAAAGCGGAGCTAAAGAGCACGGCTACCACAGTAAAAAGTAAAATAATATTTCTTTTACAGGTAATTCAAGAGAACTGATGGCATGGATTTTAACCAAATATGATGTACATAATCATCATATAAATAAATAACAAAATTATTATATTCCAACCGGGTCAACTAGACAGGGCTACCACAACATCAAAGTTAGAATTTGTCTGTAACTATTAATTTTAAAGTTATTGGCTGAACGGATTTAAAAGAAATTTTGTATGCAAGACTAGTATAGAATGGCAAAACAAAATGAACATGTTTAAAACGGATCTAAAAAGCAGGGTTGCCACAATATAAGGAAAAATAATTTTCTGACTTCAAAGCAAGTATATTAGTATATGATTATACTATGGTGAATTTGACAAAAAGCACTTCTGTACCACGGGAAACTTGTGTACATCCCTACTTGTTTACATTTATCAAATATTAAAGCAAATATTTCAAAAAAATGGAGAAGTGACAAGAATAAACACCCACTTCCGGTTGACCAATTTAAGTTAACAAAAATGTCAAATATAAAATTTTGCGTTGATGTGATTAATGATTTTTGAGTTAGAGCACCCACAAAATTTCAGTCACAAACACAGACATCACCAAGAAAATAGTCAAAATGTGTTCAGGGGACATTAAAACATGTATTTCAGTTGAAATCTTCTCAAATTCGATTTTTTTCATGAAAACAGTACTTTCTCTATACAGCTTTCCCTCTCTTTATGCAGGTTCGCTTTATGCAAAGTAGTTATTATGTTACAAACTTATTTTTATCCAAATTTATTTTTATGCATTTTTGATTCGCTCTTATGCGGTTACCCTGCCAGTCCAATAGAAATGCAAGAAATTTCTTCACTACAAAACAATTCAGTGTCTCATTGTCCCTTATGCTATGCGTATTAGTACTACAGTAAAAGAGATGAGGGTGGAATGGAGATGAGAGAGAGATTTCTTCTTTGTATCTTTGGAGTTTGATTTTGCACTCTACTCCCTTATCTGCAAAGAAAACCACGAGGGTGTGAAACCGTATTATGGAAAAAATGGAGAGTATGTTAGGGATTTGGATAGTAGACCAGAACCAGAAGAGGATGAATCTTTGGTTGACTGCAATAAGTGTTAGGCAGTGCAGCTATATAAACACCTACCGCAGGAGCAGGGTGGTGCTGAAGAACCGTTCTATGCAAGTAAAGGATAGTTCGATGAATTCATTCATTGTCAAAATTTGCACAGCATTAAAGTATTGGGAAAGCTGCAAGTGCAGACCATGCTGCTGCTGCCATATTTTCTAAGGCATTGCAACACATTTTAGCAGCAGAAGGATACAGCCAGAGACAAGTTTTCAATGCCAATGAAACCGAACTTTCCTGGAAGAGGATCCTTTCGCGTACCTACTTGCTGGGTAGAGAAATGTGCACCTGGTTTTAGCAAAGAACAGGTTGATGCTTCTTTTATGTGGTAATGCGAAAGGAGATTTCCAGAGCAAGCAATTACTGGTATATCGCTCGCTTAACCCATGTGCTTTAAAGGATGTGAGCAGGAATACATTGCCGGTGCATAGGACAGCCAACATGCATGGGTGACACGACATTATCAAGGACTAGTTTATACACCATTTCATCATAAAGGCAGAATGATACTGCAAGATGAATCTTACCCTCAAGATACTGCTCATCCTTGATAATGCACCTGGTCACCCAAAGCATCTCGCTACCATCGACCCTAATGCATCGGTCTTATTTCTTCCACCAAATATGACGTCTCTTCTCCAGCCTCTTGATGAATGAGTTATTTCAACTTTCAAGGCTTTCCTGAGATTCTGCATTTGGTTCAATAGCATGGACGGCAAGGTAACACATTGTTAAAAAGCATAAATTTTTCAATAAATATGAATTAAACATATATGAGGGATTTTGTAATGTAGGCAAAATGTGATGCTAAGAATAAGCAGTACTGTTTTTCCAACATAAACGGTGTTGGAACACAAGAGGTGAGTGGGGGCAAAAATAGGAACTGAGTGTAAATTGTCAGCATTGCAGATAACTTCATTTCATTTGTTTTAAGTTATGCAAATTAGTATTTTTTGCATTAAAGGTTCCGGAACGGAGTTCCGCTGCATTCCAGCACTGAATACAAGAAACCTTATTTATTTTTGTTTGAAATGGTCCAGATTCGAAGATCATAAGTCAATTATTTCTAATTTTAATTTGCAAAAAAGTAAAAGCCTGTACGTCGAAAAATCGATTTTTAAGTGTTATTTTATGGAAAATGGAAATTATCCACTGGAGTCGAACACTGGTCTTTTTTGAAGATTTTTCATAAATAGCTTTTACTAAAAGAATCAAGCATTCCTACCAAATTTCAATTTTCTACCTACTCAGAAAGTTTGTTAAAACAGCATTACAGTCAGTCATAAATAGTCCATATTAGTCAAGCACAACCGGATTTCTTAGCTCATTATTAAGAGAGATAAGCAGTAAATAAATAGTTCTCGACTCTCCTCTTTTATAAAGATTTTTTAAAAGTGGTGCAATTTTTTGAGACGTCATAGCTTACATCATCACTGTTATACAAAGAAGCACAGAGAGAAATATCTGGTCTTTTATATTATTAATGATTAGTGTCAAATACCCTCATGACTTGCAGAGGAAAGAGCCCATAAGTGCTATAAAACTATATTGTAGGAAAGAAAAATACTCTTGAAGTAGCAGGACAATTCAGTTTGTAATTTCAAAAGCATGTTCTTGCAGCCTCAACAACTATATAACATTAATGCAAAATTTCGATATAACTGCATTTATTGATGATGAAATATGATCGAGGCAAACTTTACTAGATGAAAGTCAGAAGTTTCAACATGTTGGGATTGATCAATTCGAATTTCAAATCAATAAGGTAATATTGACCAACCTGAACATAAAGTTAGTCACCAAACTTTATTTAAATTAAAATCAAAACTGTAATCACAAGTACCCACCAGGATCCAAAATGGGTGCATCCTGAACCTTTTTATTAGGTTTCAGCGTACGGTCAACAGTTGGCGGGACCACCGGAGGCACGGGGTAAATGCCAGGTGAAAGGTCATGCGAGGCGGAATCTGAAGCTTTACGGCCAGGTTTGAGGTCTCTGTTCACGACAGGCGGGGCACCACTAGTTCCGTGATTGCCCTCGACAGATTCGGAAGGCACTTGACCAGGACCACAAAGGGGACTAGGCAGGTTGGAATAAATGACGGTGGAGGAGGCGAGGGAACTCGACTCCGACCTGGGAGACGTAGGCTCTTCTGTTACAACCACTCCCACATCTAATTCTTTGCTGTATTCGTTGAAAAAATCATAACGGAAGACATCGTTCATTTTTCCTGGAGCTGCGTTGCTGTAACAGTGTCTTGGTTCCTGGGAAGAATCTCCATGCTGGTGAGAACGGGGGAAATCATACGTTTCATCACTTATTGCGATGGTACTCAGTTGGTTGGGTGAATGAGGGTTGACATGGTTTGGCTTCAATATTACCCCTGGAGATGGCTCCCCGTCAGATGAACGCACCGATTCTACGTTTTCGGGACCATACTTTGGGGATATACTGTCAAGATTTAGGTAACTGTGTTTAGCGGTCGCCTCCATCAAGTGGAGTGGTTTGGGTGGTCTTGGAGGAGCTACTGCCCGAGGAACCTTGTCTGAGCTGTCGTCTGCTATGGACAATTTCGCGTAGCGCCTAGCAAACTTCAAAGTAGCGTGATCTTCAATCATTGCCCGCTCTTTAACTTCTATGACCGGTTGCCCTTCCCCATCTCTCGGGTACGTATTCCAATTGACGTTCGGAGGTCCATGTATCGCAGTCATGGAGTTGACTATGTGACTGTTCCCTGCCCAATCTTCCTCTTCAATAAAATTAATGCTTTCTCCATCTGTTCCACCAGCAGTCGTAGCAGGACTATGAAGAGGAGGAGTCCCAACAGCCGACTGCTGATCTATCCCTTCCAAGTTAGGGGGATGGAGACGCCTCGGCATGTCGTAAAACTCCCCTGGTAGGTCGAGGGGTATGTGGGATGACGATTTGGAGGAGAGGGATGAAGAGCACGGCCTGGGCAAAGTGTGGGGAGTAGTTCTCTCTTTGTTGCTGCTCCATTGGGGAATGTTATTGTGATGCATGATTAGGGTTCCGTCCGAGCACAACATGTCTCCATTCAACTTCAGCTGAACTAAACCATTTCCATTCAATGGCCTTCCTGATATGCATTCGCTTATGGGTATGTAGGGTCCTGATAATGATACAGGCGCATTTGAACCCTGGTTTTTTGGGGGGGAAGGAGATTCAGCAGGTACTACACTAAGCTCACGGTGATTTGACAAAATTGGACCATCCCCTTGAATTTCCTCCGCTGGAGGCATAAAATCATAATCTGAAACATAAGCATATGAATCAATTTAATTCCATGTAACTAAAACAATAATTGTTAGTTGTAAAACTGGACTTTTGATACTTCAAAAATTTCAAAATTAAATCATTATTTATTAGACTTAAAAATGTGTGTACCAATATTTAATTCCACATATGAAATGTCAAGTTAACTTGATAGCTTAAAATCCAATTGAACTCAAGATAACTCCAATATTCTTTATTTTTAGAAACAATAACTGATGGATAACCTATGTGGATGGCCTTCCTCTAAAAGAAATGCACATCTGTTTTCTTACTGTTTTGTATCTAAATGAGTTATCTTCATCATCCTTCACCTTATTTCATCATTTGAAACACTTGTAAAATGCCTTCTTTCAATTCCAGATGGTTAAGAACTTAATCAGTATAACTGTACTTCTAAGAAGGCAATAAAAATAGCAATGGTGGTATAATTCTAAACATTAATAAAAAACTTACATTCATCCTCATGGCTATAGGCCTTTAATCCACATACATGACACACACAATCAACCCATTTATTCATATCCTTTTCTGACTCTGCTGCCAAGTAAAATGTTCTCTTTGGAGTGCGAACATCAAAAAGGTACTGATATTTTTGCTTGCGATCTTCAAACTTCAGTCCAGCATCAACCTGAAAAAGAAATTTTTGAGTTTTACTTGATTGACACATCAAAGACAGCACTGCCTCATTTTAGAAATGTTCTTTAAAAAACTTTTTTGTTTTAAATTACATTAAAGTTTATTTCTCATACAATACAAGGCAAAATAAGATGCTTACATAAATTATTTGCACAGAAGTTATATTTAATTAAAGTTGCTTAAATTTCAACAAGTAATGCATGTATATCTCAAATACCACACAACTGACTAGTTCCCAATAAGGAGCAACAAATGTATTCAAAATTTCGTTTATTATAGTATCTTCTGTTGCATACAGAAATTAATCAACTATCAAAGCAAACCAAAGCATTTACAAAAAAACCTTTAATCTGCTTCAAACCACAACTTAAGATCCATGAATAAGACAAAACTTCAGCTTCAGAAGTCATTATGAAAATGCTGTATAAAATATTTCTAGAATGAGAACATATGCTTTTACAGTATCAGCATAAGATAGCTAGTATTTTTAAAGCTTTATGCGTATAAGGGTAAGAAAAAGAAAAAGACCTGTTCACACTGGTCCAGGTCAATCTTGCCCTTAAGCTTCCTGCAATATCTGTCAGTGTAATATTCTAGAAAATACTGTCCAGGAAGCTCCCCAGAGTGGCGAAGAACAAACCATCTCCTCCTCCATCGCTGCAATAAAAAGATACCTTTGTAACATATGCTCCCAACTTCACTCATTTCTACTATGGATATCATAATAAAATTAATAATAAATAACATACTGAAAGATAAATCGAGAAATAGACATGAAAATCACATATATAGAAACCAACACAAAATTGGTCGCCAATGTTTTATGGTTATTTATTATAAATACACCATTTTATTACAAGAGTGTTGACAGTTGACTTCCATTCACTGTTGTGGTAAGCTTCCTCTGAAGATGCCCACTTAGTGGGTGAAATGCGTTAGGATGTGTTAATTTTTTATGACTGAAGGAGTTCGTTACATCGATTTACAAGAGTAGGATGCAATTTCTATGCTTCATCATTATAAATGTTATTTCTGAGAGGCATATTTTTACATTAATATAACAACTGCTCAAAGCCAGAGATACTAGGGCTCTTTGTAAATCTCCATCTGATAATACCTTTACTAATGACAAAATGTGTAAACACACTTTACTAGATGTTTCACTCAAGTAACGTTCGATAAATTGAATGAAACTTCTGCAAAAGTAACACGCCATCTTAAAATTTACTTCTTATAACTAACCAATTGACTTCATGTAAAAAATAATTATTTTTTATCGTTTTAACAACAAAACGGTAAACACATGAAAAAGATTCATATTTATGTAGGATCCAATTATTATTTTGTAATTAATTAATAAAGCTGGCAAGTTTATACTAAAAATTCAAGACAGACAATCTCAAAGAGTAAAAAATACTTATTGCACTAATGAATGGTTTGTAATATAACTTTTGTATAAAAACAATTCCAATGCACTAAAATTAAAAGGTAAATACGCGATTTTATCAAGGCAAATATAATACGCGAACAGGTTTCCGAAATTAAAAAAATCCTTCGAATACGACTACATATGTCCATAGTTTATAATTTTTATATGTTTCGGCTTTCATATGTGTAGCAAAAATATGCAAATCTGACAAACATAAACCGATAGAAACATTAGTTAGCGAACTTATATCTCACGGGAGATTACGTGATGCGGAATCGACGCACATAACAGCGGAAAGATTTATATCGTAAAATCCCGTCGCGTTATTAATGTGACACAATTAGAATCCAAACGGAGTCATTCTTTCCTCGTCTGACATTCTGGGTTGCCTCAAACGCGCGTCACATCCGCGCTAATGACCAGATATAGCGTTTGCGGGATGAAAATTAACAACCAATAAAAAGTCGACTGAAAGAACGAAAAGGAGACAGAGTTTCCGTACGTTATCGCCAGAAACCGCCGGCAGACTACGTCGCCGTCCATTCTTCCAAGTATAACCAGATAACCAATAGGAAAATTAAGGCACTATTACGCACATTGCGATTGTCGAGCTGAATGTTTTCCACTAGGATAAAAGACGAGAAATTAATTCACATACGGCGTTTGCTACGCATACGAACCTGTAACGACTTGGTCAAGTAAGTTTGACACTCGACGATGAGGTTTTTTTCTTCGGAATATTGACTTTCACGGTCGAACTTCAAAAACCCGAAAAGAATGGCGAAAATGTTTAAGTTGCAATTATTATGCGTTCTTTTCACGCAATGTACGTAGCGAACGGATTTTGGGGAGTGGTCATGTCTGTTGAGTTCGCAATCTTTTCCTAATAAATTAATAAGAGTTTCTGCTGAAAATGGTACCGAAGGCCTACGTTAAAAGTCTGTGATCTGTATATTTTAGAATCTGTGTTCTCTGTATTGTGATAATGTATGTTATGATTCCGTGAATGTTATTGCTCGTATGGAAACTTACAAGATAAGGATCGATCAAATCTGTGAAATTGATTCGTTCCTGAACAGGGGAGGAAATAAACAATTTTAATTTCATCCAAGTGAACACTGTAACAAAGTTCACTTCAATAAAAGTGAAATTGTTGCAAGGTGTACCTTTCTTCTCCTCTTTCGGTTATTGATAATGTTTCAGAATGGAATATTTAAATTGAATTTTGGGATCTTGTGCGCTATTGTATAAATACTGCAGTACTTTCACTATTTTTATACTGGCTTCACCTAAACGAGTCTTATCATTTCCTTGGATAAATAAGTTATTATTATGATTAAAACAAAACACGGCAAAATTACAAAATTCAAATAAAAATCGTTTCCCAGAAATGTTTTCCTTTCCAATTGTTTTGTTCAGTAAACGTAAAACTTAATTTCGCCAATCACAATCCCTAAGAATAGGACAAAATTCGGATAAAATAAAATATACGGCGATTCGCCTATTGCCCAACCTTCAACTATCCGCCTATTATAGTCCAATTGAACGTTTCGAACAAGTCTCGAGGTCGGATGGCAACCAAGTATTCGACCAGACGGTCGGTCGATCAACTGAAAGGAAGTGACGGACCTTGAGCTATTTTACTCATATTTCCATCTACGTCATTCTGTAACAGCTATTATTGCTCATAGATGATATTGATATACACAGAAATCTCTATTTTTTCACCACGTAGTTTCACAAAGTGATCGAAATTTCATGACATGCCGCAGTAAAGTCGTCCCTTCAAATCCGTTTTAATTGTTTACCAACCACCCTTTTCTTTACGGTTACAAAAACGCTCCACATGCGATGGGATAAAATATTATAAGCATAATTAATACGCGTCGCAGATATAATATATCTTTACATACGACCTGGAAATAACCGAGGTGCGACCAACTGCCAAAAAAGAAGAAAACTTTTCAATCGATTATCTCACTCAGGTGACCTTCCTTGTTGGCCTATATATATATATATATATATATATATATATATGGATGTCAACAAGGTGTTGGGATGAGGAAACCCAGTGAGCACTCACCAATCAGACGACTTCAGGTTGGCGAGGCCCCGGGGATGTCGAAGCGACACACGTAAAATAACACAAAAACACAGAAACATCACAAACGTAAAGCTTTCGGAACTACTCCTTCTTCAGCTACAGAGAGAGAAAATATATATATATATATATATATATATATATATATATATATATATAACAGCTTACGGAAAAGGAAAGGTAAAATGGATATATGGATGTCAACAAGGTGTTGGGATGAGGAAACCCAGTGAGCACTCACCAATCAGACGACTTCAGGTTGGCGAGGCCCCGGGGATGTCGAAGCGACACACGTAAAATAACACTAAAACACAGAAACATCACAAACGTAGAAGCTTTCGGAATTATTCCTTCATCAGCTACAGAGAGAGAACTGATGGCAGTGACACTGGGTGGAGGCATGGGGGTGGAAGGGTAGTGCGGAAAGGTCGAGGATTGGAGGATACGGAGGGGGTTGGGGATTGGTAGGGGGTTGGGAGAAGACAGAAAGGTAGTGAAAAGCTATCGAAGGTTGAGGCCAGGGGGAGTGAAGGAGTTTAGGAGATGGATATGCGAAAGCTCCCAATGACGGAGTTGGGGAGCCGAAGCATTGTCGGGGAGAGCGCGAATGACTCTCACTGTGAAGCAGTTGTTAAACTTTAAATTATGTTTGTTCGCATGAACGGCCACCGGCAGCGGTCGTTTGAGAATGACGCTGTTGTGGTGGCCGTTCATGCGGATGTTGAGGGGATTGCTGGTGAGGCCAACATAAAAGGCGGGACATTGGGTGCATCTCAGGAGGTAAATGATATTGCGGGTGGTGCAGTTGGTGGTGGAAGTTATGGGGTAGGTGATGTTGGTTGTGGGACTGGAGAAAGAGTTGCAGGGGGGGTTTATTGGGCATGTTAGACATCGGGGTCTACCGCAGGGGTAAGATCCGGCAGGGTGTAAAGGCGTGGGTGCTGGGGGTTCTTTCTTCCATAGAATATTTGCCAGATTAGGGGGACGGCGGAAGGAGAGCATCGGTGGTCTGGGAAATGGAATCTGGTGAGGGGAGGATGAGAGGATAAGGTGGGCGGCTTTCAGGATGTTTTTCAGAATGTCGTGGATGCCGGGGAAATACAGGGTGGTTAGGGTGAGTTGGAGGGTGGAATCGGTGGTGGTGTGGGTATTGGGGTGGGAGTTAGGGGTGGCGGGTGTGACTGCCCGCCGGATTTGGTCTCCGGCGGGTATCCGCGCTGTAAGAAGGCATGTTCGAGGGTGGAGCAGTACTCGGACAGGGAATCTCTGTCCGAGCAGATTTTCCGCCCTCGTCGGGCTAGGGCGTAGGGAATAGAGGTTTTGGTGTGGAGGGGATGGCAGCTGTCGAACTGGAGATATTGAAGGCGGTTGGAAGGCTTGAGGTGCACGCTGGTGTGGATTTTGTTTTCCCGGATGGAGAGATCGACATCCAGGAAGGTGATGTTGGAGGCAGAGGAGTGTTGGGTGAAGGAAAGCGTGGGGTGGGAGGAGAGGCGTTGTAAAAAGGATTGTAGGGAGTCGGGTCCATGTGTCCAGAGAAGAAAAATATTGTCAATATACCTCACCCATAGGAGTGGTCTGGGGGAAACGTCAAGAAAGCGTTCCTCCCATTCACCTAAGAAGACATTGGCAAAGGAGGACGCCATGCGAACAAACATAATTTAAAGTTTAACAACTGCTTCACAGTGAGTCATTCGCGCTCTCCCCGACAATGCTTCGGCTCCCCAACTCCGTCAGTGGGAGCTTTCGCATATCCATCTCCTAAACTCCTTCACTCCCCCTGGCCTCAACCTTCGATAGCTTTTCACTCCCTTTCTGTCTTCTCCCAACCCCCTACCAATCCCCAACCCCCTCCGTATCCTCCAATCCTCGACCTTTCCGCACTACCCTTCCACCCCCATGCCTCCACCCAGTGTCACTGCCATCAGTTCTCTCTCTGTAGCTGATGAAGGAATAATTCCGAAAGCTTCTACGTTTGTGATGTTTCTGTGTTTTAGTGTTCTTTTACGTGTGTCGCTTCGTCATCCCCGGGGCCTCGCCAACCTGAAGTCGTCTGATTGGAGAGTGTTCACTGGGTTTCCTCATCCCAACACCTTGTTGACATCCATATATATATATATATATATATATATATATATATATATATATATATATATAATTATATATATATATATAGATGTAAAAATTAAACAATTTGGTAAAAAAGAAAAACTGACCACAGGACAAGGAAGCGAATGGGCTTCTATTATTTCATTTGAAAGCGTAACGGAAGGAAAGTGGGTGATTGAACTAAACCACGGCATTACTTATGGACAATTCCTTTACAGGAAGAAATGCCTATGCTGCAGCAATGCATATTTCCAAAGAATTCCTTTATTGTAAATACCGCAAAGAAGGAATTTCTTCCAGCGATATCACAGTACGATGTAGAGGTCTGCATGGGCAGGGCCTAGGCCCACGGGTTAAGCTCGGCCCGTGGCCGGGCCGAGTAATGCTGGTAAGCTCGGGCCGGGTAATGCTGGTAAGCTCGGGCCGGGCTTGGGCCTAGCCTGGGAAGGAAAAATTATCCATTCTCGGGCCGGTTTGGTAGTTAGGTGAATCAGTAGAATAGCGGCTTCTAAAATATCCCTATAGAGTGCTGAGACGGCTGAGACTAAGCAAGAAGCCCTCCATAAGATATAGAATGTTTGTTGGCCCAGAAAAGACTATCTCTTGAGGCAATACGGCGTCTTTTGAGAACTAATTTGTTTGCTCTTAGGCTCTGTTTTCTTTTGCTTCGGCATTTCTTCAGAGCAATATATAGGGAGTATCAGAGGTCATCGTCTGCACGTATCTAATTTCAATTTACAAAACTCTCTCCCAATGTATTTACGAGGTTTGCTCTCAATGGAAAATGTGTTAGGTCTGCTGGGAAATATTTTTAACTAATTCTGCATTGTAAAATTAATAATGTGTATATATATCACGATGGAGGAAAAGAAGAAAACGTCTGGCTCAACTGGGAATCGAATTTTTACCCAGCTAAAGTAAACCTTCTGTTCTCTTAGTTCCTTTGCCTTATTTTTTGTATGAACTTTATTGCTTTCTTTTTTCTTTTTTAATCTCTAAAGCCGCTTTTATTTAGCAGTATTTTATATCTGTGTCAAATCATTTTTTCATAAATTCCACATAATTACTTTTCCTAAGTTTAATTTTTATATTTTTGAAATATCCTTTATGGCCTTTCTTCCTCCGTTTCGTTGGTAAGTTTCATTAACGTACGGTTTAATATTAACAAACTTTTAATGTTTAAATGTTTAAAATTAAACAAAAAGGCCCTGATTTTTGTTTTCATATTAGGCAGGCAATTGATAATCAACAATTGAAACGTGTCCTAATATTTTTATTATCCTCAATTTTGGATTTGAATGAATTAATACAAATTGATTTTTCGGATTTGAACATTTTTATATATCGTAAGATAAGCTAATGAAAAAATGTATAATAAAGAGAATCGTTTATTATATATTTTGCTAAAAGTGCACGATCGGGCATTTACAAAATTTCGGGACGGTCTTGGGAGCGTAAATTGTGGCCAAGTCTCGGGCCGGGCCGGA
This sequence comes from Tanypteryx hageni, assembly GCA_028673005.1. Lineage (NCBI taxonomy): Eukaryota > Metazoa > Arthropoda > Insecta > Odonata > Petaluridae > Tanypteryx > Tanypteryx hageni. Next base: position 119,610,068 of record CM054114.1, on the reverse strand, counting down.
CTTGGGCTCAGTTATGAACGGGCCGGGTCGGGCCTGGGCCGAAAATTTCGGCCCGTGCAGACCTCTAGTACGATGTATTAGGGCCACCAAGAGCAGACACGGGCCCTGGGGAAGGTTTGGCGTATGCCCCCTGTAATAATTAACATTTCTACATGCTAATTGTATACATACTGCATTTTTACTTTCTTCATACGTTGTATAGGGGAAAGTATTGTTTTCATGAAAAAATTGATCTCGAGATTTCAACAGAAATACGCGATTTGAGGTCCCCTGAACACGTTTTGACCATTTTCTCGATTATGTCTGTGTGTGTGAGAGAGTGAGTTTTTTTTGTGGATGCTCGAACTCAAAAACTATTAATCAGGTCAACGCGAAATTTTACATTTTTATGAAAGTCAGAAGAACTGATTAGTTTTTCGTAAAAATCGGTCAACTGGAAGTGGGTTTTGAAATATTTGCTTTAATATGTGATATATGTAAAAACAATCAAATACTTGGAAAGCTTTGAAATGTGGACTTGGAGGAGAATGTTGAAGATAAAATGGACAGATAGGATGAAAAACGATGAAGTGCTACGAAGAATAGGAGAGAAGCGAATGATTATACAGACTATCAGAAAGAGGAAGGCTAACTGGGTTGGACATTACCTGAGGAGAGAGAGTATGATTAAAGATGGGTAAGAAGGAAAACTAGATGGGAAAAGGGAAAGAGGTAGGAAAAGGTTTCAGCTGAGAGACGATTTGAAAGGGAAAGAGAGTTATCAAGATATGAAGAGGACAGCGGAAAATAGGAGTATATGGAGAACTAGGTTTAACCAAGAATAATCAAGGACCTGTCTACGGACAGACTACCTATGATGATGATATGTAAAAACGTACTGGAATAAAAGTCGTAGGAAATTTAATTTTCTATAACCTTTGTTCGAAACATTTTCCCATATAATGTTTCAGAGATATCTTAAAAACTAAATATTTTAGCTGCCACCACCACGCCACCTATAGTAAAAACGCTCTAACGTGGCGGTGCGCAATAGGCACATTTACGGAAGGAAGAGTCCATCCTCGAAGCGGGACCGGTTATAAGGGAGGTGGTGTTTAGCAAGTTTCTCCTCCCCATTCCTTCCCTTCCCCTCTCACGCGTCTCTGCCTGCCACCTTAGAGCGCACGAGCTATACCGACGACTACTGTTAACAATTGACGCTTAGTTACGTCTTAGTAACGCTCCTTTATAGTTTCTTAATTGTTGGAGCTTTGTGGCTATATCCAATATCAGGAGGCTATGGTCTGAGTTTATTTCTGTTCTTTTTAAAGTCTTTAAATTTTTATCTCAGTTCCTTAAAATATTTACAGGCGACGCTCGATTTACGCCATAGATACGTTCTGAGGACTATGGCGTAAATCGAAATTGGCGTAAATCAAAAGATATTAACAAATTTAAAATTATATTTTACATTTTCTAGGCAACTCTTCAACAGTACTTCTTGTTCGGGTTTTCCAATAAATTCTAAAAAACATTCAAGGATGTAAAAATCCAAGGATCCACAATTCACCAAGTACAAAAGAAATAGAATCGTACTTTAATTCGCAACCTCCTCTAAAATCACAGGTTCCAACAAAACTCAGGGCGAAATAACTTCAACGAAACACGGATCTATCTCCTCCTAATTGCGAGACCAACGATTCTAATTCGAATTCTCTAGATACGAAAATTTATGATCTACACATTGTATGTACATTTATAATACGATGTAATAATACGGCACGCACATTATTACAAAGTTCGTTCCGTATTCATTTCAAAGGGATACGGGCAGTTTGAGGAAAAATTGTCTGAAAACGTTTCGAAACCGGAGATTGGTTATTCAAACCCGGAGACCGGAGATGAACTTCGAAAACCGGAGAGGTGGCAGCCCTATGTACAAATACAGTGAATGCTGCTTAATGCAGCCGAATCGGATTGTTTGATTGATAAAATTAACACTTTCAGGGGCACGCCGTAAATGTACGTTTTCGTTATAGGAGAAATTAAAATGTTTCTTTTTCTCATCCCAAATACATTAAGTATGCCTAGTCCAATGAAATAAAAAAGAATGCTTTAAGCAGGCTTATTTCACTTTTCACCTTAGAAAATGTCTTTGCGCCCCCCTCCATCTCATGTTCAATCAAAGTCCACCTATGTCTACACTTAAAAACCCGCTAATGAATGGGGCTAAGCGGCAAATAACAATACACGACAGCCTTCCTTTCACTAAATTTTGTTTCGGAATTCCGCGTTCGATTACAATAATCGGCCGGTGACAATAACCAGGGATGTAATAATAAACGACATTTTCAGTATTAGGATCTTTTGTCAGTAGCAAAAACTTCATTACAAAATATTCAACGATAAAAAAGTTACTATATTAATGGTGTCCATATCTGAATGTGTAAGGTTAAAAGAAGCGGTTGATGAGGTAATCAGAAGCGGTTTCTAAACTTTAGGCAAATGTCTTTGTGCCTCCTTCTATATTATGTTCAATCAAATTTCGTAAACAATACTTACTGGATCTACAATTGCAGCTAATATAGCCATTTAAGAAAAACATGCGACGCAAACGATACGTCCAATCCACACTTGAGGTCTAGAATTCGGCGGCTGCATATTGTATATCTCAAGATTTTGATAGTTAAACGGACCGCAAGTACAACGTCAAATTTTTTGCGCGTCCCGCAGTTTGGAAACCGCTGGGGTAATGGGTTTCGTTTAAAATCGCCGTCCGCAAAGTGTAAAATTATTTTCCGACTTTTCGATTAACCGACCAACCTCAGACTCATTTGGGATCGGATAATGAATGACGAATCACCGCAAGATCGTTTTAATATTCCTTTCGTTTTCCCCTCTTCCACCAATAAAATCCCACGGTAATTAATTTCCGGGGGTAACGGTTTTTCTTAAGGAAAAATGATGCGCGCGCGTGCATTTATTCTCGAGGTGTTTCTCTTTCCGGGAGTCGATGCAGAATACGTAGAAACGATCACGGAAATCTCCATTAGAAACGTCTTGCGACCCCCGTGACTTCTTCATTCGTTTAGTCACGAACGACATTTTGAAAGATAAAGTAATTTTTTTAATAGATTACGGCCGAGTAGTAACAATTATTCATCAAGTTCTTGATCATTTGAAAAAATTTTACGCTTTGGAACGCGCGAACGACGTATATTTTCGCTATTTACAGTCGCAATATGACGTATCCGCGGCAAGAATAGCCGGAAACGAAGACAAATCTTTAGGCTGTTTGCGAAGAAAATATTCAATAGTTTGGCCGCGTAAATAAATCCTTCTAAGCGAGAGGAGTGAATGAATGAAGGTCGAGCAAATGAATGCTTCTATTGTTAGATACTCATACAGCTCTGAGCGCGTCTGCAATGCCACGCATGCGGGGAACATGTCCAGGGTGCGAAGAGACGAAAGAAAGGACTCTCATTAACACGACAAAGAACTTCGACAAGACAGGTAACCTGAAGCAACGCACGTGCGGCGTCTGGAGTTCATTTGTCGATTGCCTTAAGATTTAGGAGAAAAGGCATCCGCAGAAAAAAATGATACGCTGAATATCGTTAGTCAAAAAGTTAACAATGATTACACTAAATCAGATAACGCTACAGGCTTGCCCAATTACTCGAGGAGGTCAGTATTAGAACACAAAGTTTCTGTTCTGGAGGCAAAGTAAAACGGCGCCTTACTTCGCTAAAACGACCGGCTTACCGTCCAGAATACTTAAATGATCCTTGCAAAAAAATAGGAGGCGGTTCTCATGCTACACTTCGCAAGTTCGAAATTAATGGAGATTTTATAAATATCTTATTTTCCTAGAAGCAATACGGGTGACTCACTATTCAGTAAGCTACAATACACTAAGTTCCCTGAATTATTGCTCTTAATAAATAATAAATTATTCGCCTGTGAAGATAAAATGCATTATTCTTCAGTGCGGCCCTTCCTAAACACGTAAAATGCCAATGTGGCCCTTCAACAACAAATTTTGCATTAGTGCGGCTTCGATGCCCTATTAAGTTTTTCTAGTCTATGCAAACAATGATTAAAACTGCACCGCACAATACCAGTTAAAAATCAACGAAATTAAAAACAAAACGTTATACGCAACAGAATTACACATTTAAGTTTAAACACGACATATATAAATCATAAAAGGAGAAAGAATGAAATTTTATTTCGATTCGAAAGTAGCTCTTTTTATCATTCGGACCTCTTACCGAAGACTTACGCACGCTTTAATTATGCTATCTAACTCTTGGCAAGACCGCGTTTCGTTTCTTCATGATCCTTTAATCTTCTCTTCTGGTAACCGACCGCCATCGATCAAAACGTCTTCAAGTACCTTCCAAATCCCTTGCCTCTTTTCTGGCACGGTCCCTAAGTTCACTACCGACAACAAACCCTTTACTCTCCTCAAATACTGCCACCCCTCTATCTCCAATTTATCACCCAAATTAAACTCTTGCCCGCTCCAACTATACGCAACATATACTCTATCCTGTCCGGCAGACATAATTCATCGAGAAAGTGGGAACAGAAATAATCCGCGCACATCTTTCTTCACAGCACTCGCCTCAAGTTGCAAATGACGCCCAAACGTTTTCGCTTACCTCTACTTGAGGTACCAAATCCCCGTCAATTTTCACCTCCTTAAGTCATTCAACCGAGGTACTTCCGTGATTTAAAAAATTATATGTACCTGATTAAAGAAGTTTTGGAAGGAAAATTGGAAGGATAAAAGGAGGAAAGAAAAAGAGAAAGGAAGGAGAGTTTCAGCTAATCGACGGTTTAAAAAGGGAAAGACAGCCATTAAGACATGGAGAAAACTGCGGAAAGCAGGAGATGTGGAGGACTAGGTTTAACCAATATTCATCTCGGACCTGTCTACAGATTGATTTCCTATTATGATATATGTATATACCGTATTTATACGAATATAAGACGAGATATTTTTTCTATTTTTGCATCTAATAAATGAAAGGTCGTCTTATATTCGCGTGGTCAAACACGTCAACAGTTTGCTGTCAATGATTTCGAATAGTATAAATGGATCAGAAGATGACATTCAATGGAACCAGAGTGATAATGAAAGAGGTAGTGATGAGAAAAGTGAGGACTAACCTGACTGGATGTGGAATGGATTTCTTGAGATAACTCTTTTAGTTTTGTCATGTTTATCCTTGTAGTGTGTGTCATATGGTGTAGCTTAAATAATATATATTAAAAATTGTTCTTCTGCACGTAATTGAAAATACTGCAAAAGGTTCTTCATCAGGGTTGCCACCCCAAGATCCTCACTAACCCGGAGATTTTCAAATCTGACCCGGAGAGTTTTCTGTCTGACCCGGAGTTTTCCTAATCTGACCCTGAGATTTTTATAGGCGATTTTTTTACTGTTTTTACCTTTTAAAAATAAAAATAGGCTTATAGTTTCTTTGTTGTGACTGTCTATGTTTCTGTATTCAACTTTTGAACCAATGCACCGACTTTCATGGCAATCGGTTCGAATCTCTTTCTACAGAGGCCAAGCTCCTGGAGATAGGGTTTATGGCGAAAACTGAAGTCACCGGGATCATCTCTATGAACTATCCTTTCCATTTGAATTAAATGGGAAATCTGAAACCCGCGGTGCATGGTAATTTCCTTATGCACAGTAAAATATCTAAGAATAGTGAGATCGGCGCGGGAGATTTGCTATTCTCTGCGGAATGAAATGCAAATTCTAATTGTTGTCATAGTATTTTGCTTATCGATCCTTTTTCTTTGAATTTTGCGTTAATAATTGCAATTTTGCCGTTTTTATTAGCCCATAACGAGATTATTGCCAGTGCAACGATTATTGCTGAGCTAGCCTGGATTATCTAGTATAAAAATGGTTTTTTCTCTCTCGAAATCAGTTGAATTTTGATGTGAAGATAAGTAAACTATTTTATGATGTTAAATTATGTAATGTGGGAAAGAGCAGCTCTGAATTTAAAGCTTTAAAAGCCGATATAACCAATGGCTACGCCACCCAGTTAATTAACATTTTAATGACAATATAAGTAATTTATTCGATTAAGCCTACCTTACTCTGGAGCTACGTAGTTTTTATAAAAATGTGACGAGCAAATGTATTTAATTCCAAAATTACAATAATAATGCACGAATGAACAAAACATAGGAAAGAACAAATTTAATATATTGAAAATACATATTTACTTCTTAATGGCGTTTTAAAATTAATTTGGACGTAAAAAGATACAGCCACAGAATATAAATTAATACATAATGAACTCCACATAAATTCAGTAGCAAATGGTGAATAGGCTTAAATGATTGCCTCTTATCTATTCTTAAAAGTATATTTTATGTTGCTTTTGAAACATTTTAACAGTTCAGTTTGCTCAGGCTGTTTAATAAAACTCTTCGCAGGTTATATTAAAATATAATTTAGTACCAATTCCCGCTTTTACTAATTCTACTCTCATCCTATTCCTTCAATCCCTCCATACATTTGTCATAAGAAAAAAACTTTCTATGGGAATACATAAAATTTTTGACAAAAGATTAGACAATTCAATGAAATTATTTCCATCTTTAAATATTATTACCCATTTCTTGTCCAGTGTTAAGTCGTGAAGTTTATTACTTATAGTAGGTAGAACTTTGTTCAGGTTGTTAACTTTATCTTCTAGATTATCTTCATTAAGATTTAGTTTCGCACATTTCACAATGCGCTTTACCGGAAGAATTTATGTTCACCTTTGAAATGCTACATTGTTTGAACAATGACAAAATTTTCAAAGGTTCTAGTTGTGTTTCAAAAGCTACCCTAACATGCTCCCCGCGCGTCTATTTCTATTACAATCTAGCTGGCAGGATGATGCCTCTTTATAATGGTGTGTGTTTTAATTTTGAATGGTAAATTATTTATTCTCATGCGTGTTGCTTCATATACCGTACCGCGTGGCTGCTTGTTTATATTCTCATGTACCATCTACCTGGTTAATTGTATGACACTGCTATTCTAGAATGAAATCTTTAATCTCTTGAAGAAATTAAAAATAAATTGCCATATTTAATGACAATTTCGAAATTATTCATGCTGACCCGAAGAATTCTTCTCTCGCCGGGAGACAAGTCCGAAAACCCGGAGAGATAGTAACCCTGGTCGTCATACTACTCGGATATTTGGTGACAGGATCACGACGACAAAATACGTGAGTTCGATCGCGAGACACAACGATAACGAGGCTATTGTTTTCTTCCTAGGAGAATTTGGAATTATAACAGATGAGTCAACCCAGCAAGCTAAAACTGTTAAGAACATTTTGCTGCGTTGCACCACCTGCACACGTCATCACGGCGAACCGTAGGGTAACTTGCAGTAGTAAATCGCCGGGTATCGATTCTCGTGAGAATCGATAAGGAAAAGCAACGAATTATTATTTTCCCTCGTCCCAAATCGCTATCTGACACCGCATCGGCACTTGTGCCGATTTGGGTCAGCAAAACCACCAGATTTTCTCGAAACCGTCCACCTGTTACTGCCTCGGTACCATTCCATTTTTTTGCTTGCGTTTAGCCTTTCGATCGCGAAGAAACTTCGTCACTTTTTTTCTCGATCGGCCGGTGTTTATTAGTTCCGGGCCAATGCACGCCCATATCGACATTTCGATGGATCGATCGGCATTTAATTTCACATCCGCGTATCTGAATGAATTAGCCGAACTTCCTACTACGTCTGGTACCGTTAGGGAGCCTTCCTGTGTCCCTGTAAAAATACGGAACTTCTCTAACGAGAAAACATCAAAGAAGATAACCTTGAGGAAATTCCCATCCTCGAGTGGCCATCCTTGATAAACGCCGGCATCTGATTTACGTAAGAGTCACTCATTTATTGCAGATAAAACTTTTACAAATGGAACTTCGCAAAATAAAACCAGGACTGGCTTTAAAATCAACTACACCTGGCCAATTAAACCTTAATTCGTTAAGAGAGTCACCGAGCTCGTCTTATGGCTGTATAAATATCCGAGAACTTCAATATAAAAACATCGAGAAAAGTACTTATCTCAAGTATTTCCGATATCCTTAACCAGCCGTCTTCAGTGCTAATTTACCGAACGTGGATTCTAACTTTTCTAGAATTAGGAAATTCCACGATATTCGACTCTAAATTAACCAAATATCACTGAAGACGGCTGATTAGCCGCTGAAATGTGCATCTGGATTATACAACCTTTGTATAGAGTAGTCGACTATTCAAAAAAAACTAAACGTTCGTCCTCTTCGACTCTAACAAAAAATTAACAATTTTCTGCCTAATGCGATTACTCAAATAATCGTGCAAACGACGGTTGAATAACTCGCCGGTCGCAGATTCTCGGTAAGTTACCTCATAAGATTTGCGCTTTAAATACGGTGGAGGCTTGCTATTTTGTGGTTACAGTCAACTTTACAATGACATTCATTTAACACAAGTCACAGGGAATGCGTGGCATTTCTGTTTTGGTTAAAAAATGTGTGCCCAAAGCGCACTATTTTTTTCATACATCGATGTGATACAGTGATGAACAACCTGATCCGATAAGTTTACTTGTAATGAGCCACGATTCTAGCAGGTTAATCACAAAATTAGTACAGATGAGGCGCTTCGCCGATATCGCCTATCCAAACGGCAAGGCGTTCCCATTTCTCTAATCAGCTTCACGAGCGAAAAAACGTGATCCCACGTAGCTAAAAACCCAACGGTCATTAAGGCAGCAATTATTACAAATTCCACTCAATTAGAGCGGTTAAAATAACAGCAGATGCAGAGAAAGCGACCGGGTGGACGGAATAAATCGCAAAAATTACCTGGCAGAGCAGGCAGGAAAATAATATCTCTACTCATAAATCTCATCGCAGAACTTGAATTAAACGGTATATGAAAGATATAAATTACCAAGACGAGCTGTTAAAAATGTTTCGTTAGCAGAATCGCAATGAGCAAGGAGGGTCGGGTTTTGTTTGAGATAAAATGCTGAATTTCCGTTTCAATAAACGAGAAAAATGTAAAAAATTTCCTCGTTGCAGCGAGGGTCCAGGAAATTTTTTAAAATCTAAGGAAACAACTGCTCCAAGAATTCAGCGACGCGCAAAGTTATGAGAAAAACATAAAACCAAAAGAGTCCCCCCCCCCCTTCTAGAAATAAATTCACCAAATTATAAAACTCTGCCAAGTCTCTCCATTATTGAACATCTGAGTCCTCTTTAAAGTTTCAAAACACCATCTCGAAGTTCCCTATTTCTGCAAAATCAGCTCCTACGTCGGGAAAAATACGATACGCTTGAAAAAATTATAATCCCATCAAAATATCGGAAACTTATGCATCGCAAAAAGAGGTTTCGGAAAATGCTTTTGAAAAACGGGTAGAGAGAAAGACATACGAACCTCCAAAGAAAGCGCTATCTTGGAGAAAAAAGAATAAAAAGATATGGTCACCTAGGGCAAGCAAACTAGAAAAACACACAAACAGTGGAAATGATCCTAGAAAACTACTCAAAACGTCGCTGTAAAAAGGATCGAAAATGATATTTTAGTATCGAAAAAATGGCTTATGACAGGAGTCCACCTTGAGAGCAGATATAAAAGAAACTAAAAGAATCGAAATTAATAACAAAGCATCGAAAAGTACATAACTTTTGACACGTTAAGATTGGTACGGGAGGAGGCAATCATCATCACAAGAATTTTATTAATAAAGGAAGTCCCTCGAGAACTTTCGATACAAATAACACGTGATTCGGCTGTTCTTAACCTCAATAACTTATCTGCCTACACTATCCCAAGTTCTGCATGCCTGAGCGTGGCTCATTTTTTATCGCAATGAGAGAAAAAACAACTCTCTCAATAGAAATAACAAACCAATGCGTCATTATAAGATACAAGATGTTTCCGCGGTATTCCACCGTACATAGTGACGCACAAAACAAGATCCTCAGTCTCTTTTGCATATGAACGGGTTCTCAAACACGTGGCCTGCGTGCCGCATGCGGCCCTGTCATTAACCTGATCATTACAAGAGGAGAGACGGGACAATAATGGAGTAACAAGCACACACGAAACTATACAAAAACGTTTAATAATCAGTAACATTTATTCTTAATTTAAATATATTTAACATTTCGGTAGCGTGATTTTACGTTCCAACAAAATTATTACGCTCATTATTAAGACATACGCCTCGCCATCTATTTTGAAATTATCTATTTGTCCCCACGGAATTTGTTTGATACCCCACACCATCTTAAGCCATACGCATCTGAGCGTTACCCGTCATTTACCGCAGCGAGCGAAAAGTGATTCTTTCAAAACAAACCGCAAATCGATGCGTCATTATAAGATTGCACATCGAAGAGGTTCTCGCCGTGTTCTGCGGGGCGAAACGACGCACAAAACGAAATCGACGCGAATTCATTCCGCCGCTTCCACGTGAAAACAAGCAGTCCACCGGTCCTGGGGTGTAAGGACGACGAAATTGTTATTCCAGGGTCAAAAGGTTTCAACATTATGATGCATTATGTATCCGTCGCGTAAATAATTCGAGACGAGCAATGTCACCCGCCTTGTGAGAGGGGACACTTACAAAACGGCTCGAGGGATCTTGCCAACATAAGCACATTAAACGCTCGGGTGGGATGGAGAGATTGCAGCCCGAGGATAAGTTCATCGAACCGAGACGAAAATGTCTAGTGCCGGTCTCATTTGTATTTCGCGGGGAAGAGAAAACCTCTCCGCACACTTCGCTCACATCGGAGCGAAATATATTTCGAAAGGAAACTCTCGAAAAGTCATTCGATAACGGCAATCGCTGCGGTATTGAAGGTGAGTGAAAGGGCAACGGCTGCCAATTTAAAATGGTGACTCGTATGTTTCGACGGATCGTTTCTCGTTAAAACTAATCAATTTTTTTTTCTCGCGAAAAAACAGTATCCGGAGTAGTGGTGATAAAAATCCACGTCCCCTGGAAACGATCGTACAAAAAAATAGGAAAAGCTAGAACATGATAGGCATCGAAGGTATTTCCAGCTGACGAAATCTTCGTATTCATTCGGTTCATTTTTGGTAAGAAACCAAAACAATTTTGAGTTATATATTTTTCCTCTATATTTCACAGAATTGAGATTTCAAAATCTACATACGTTCGTGACCCTTTCTTGATCAAACTTGATAACATTTTTGGATTGATTAAGTTACAGGACACTCCAGGAAAAAACCTACGAGATACATACATAATCACTTAAATAATTTAATTTTTAGTTTAATTTTAATGTGAATTACCAGCACTGAAGAGTATGAAGCCCGAGACTAAAAGATTTCATTCTGTTCATCTCATATCCGCGCGGCAGTTTAAAAATAGAAATTTCAGCCAAATTATTTCGCAATCAAAATGACACAAAAATTGTCCCAAGAAATCCTCGAATTTCGATCCTCCCCAAGATATGAAAGGAAACGCGAACGGGTGTAAAATATTTCGCGTCTAAATTTTTCGCTTACGGCGGCAGAAACGACCGCCAAAAAAAAGACGTGACAGATGCGGCCGCTGTACCGGCGACGCTTCGAATCCAAACTCGGCGCTCGGAATAGCAACGAACACATCAAATTTAAATAATGCGACGCCCTACATTTCCCCGAACACGAATTCGCTCGAACACTAATGCAGTTTTCGAGTGTACGGAAAAAACATGGCAAAATCAATAACGCACAAAGCGAGCCCTCCTTCCCCTTTTCCGCAACAAACTTAGGATCGTCCATTACACCGCCGCTTCTTAAAAAAACACATCCGAAAGGAGGGTTTTCCGCATCCCGCCTTCCGTTTCGCCATCAGATGCGGTCTGGCGAGTCGAGTAACGGCGCGACACTCTTATTTTGGAGTCTGGGCACGCGATTGGTCATTTTTAATTCGCGTTAATGCGAACTCTTGTCTACGGCAAAGCGCCCGTTTTTTATACGCTCCATTTGTATCTGCTGGTCATCAGCTTTCCAGATGACCCTACGAATAACTCGACGAACTTCAGGTGAGAATTTTACGAATCCGTATCCTATTCGTTAAAAGAAAAATAGCCGAACCTATAAGATTAAAAATTTCGATTACTTGATGATTTTTTTTCTTTGCCAATTCGAACTTCTATTACTCTTTATTTTCGACTGCCCTTAATTTTCGCCTGACGGCCTTTCGACAGCGAAATTATACTCGAAAAAGTGGGATTTCTACGAAGTCGGACTTCCTGTAGACGCAAGACGTTTTCATTTTGTCAACCCTCTAAAATATTTTACTGAAATCATTATGATAATAATTGTTTTCTCTGGAACGGAAAACAACAAAAAATGAGATTAAAGCAAAAAATGAAATTTAACAGGCAATATAGTAGACATTCCTTAACTCAAAATAAAATTAAGTTATAAAATATTAGATCATAGCACAGGGTGTACCGAAAGTCCCTTTAACCCCAAGGGTTAAGACTGAGCAGGAAAATAAAGCACAGGTTACACTTGTTATATTTATGATTATTATCTTTTATATATTTATAGTAATATTTATCTTGTATACCTATTATTAGACTCAATGGTAGATTTGGGATTTATTTAGTCGCCAAATTACTTGTAATAATCAAGAATATCAGTACAGGTGTTTCGTGCCTTTACTCTAGAGTGTAGTGAGGTGCAAATACGTTTTGGAGTTTTTATATTCTTGTTTTGTTTCTGAGTATAGATGAGTGATCAGAGTTCTTTTCAAATAGAGGAGTGTTTCATTTTTGTTACTCAACCTTAATAACTGGAGAGGGAGGGGATAATTTGCCTTCTGGGGGAGCCCTATAAAACCTCCATTACTCGAACCTCATAAGCTCGAAGAAGTCGATTAAATATTGATATTGCTGCTCGTTAATTCCCAGCTCAATTGCTTGACATTTCCACTGATCAAATTTTCGGTCTTTATCGTCCAGTTTCATAAGAAAACAACTGAATATTTACATCGAAATTTCGAGGCAAAGTTGATCTTTACCACGTAGCTACGGAGTAAACAATAATTTCGTCTCTTTGAGGTTCTATTCATAAAGTGCACATCGTGATTAAAACAAAAATAATCTGTAAAATCTCCACCGCCCATTATTAACACAGGTAATATAGAATGTTAAATAATAATACAAAAGAATTAAAACAACTTTTACAGGTTCTACAAACAGCACATACTGTATGCGGAATCAGATTTTGTGTTTTACTATTATTAAACATACAAAATTATCTATGGGGTTCCAGAAAGTTGTGACCTCTTCGGTGGGTGTTAAGTTAGCAAAGAGGCTTTATTCCACTAGATGACTATCCTTCTAGCATACTTGTACATACTGAACATTTATGTTTTAGCTTATCATACGCTCATCTTCAATGAATTACGTACCACAAATGATCTTTTTTAAAACCATAATTAAGACAATAAAATCATTTTACAAGTCACAAAGTGAACGTCAAGTTCGTATTTTCCAAGAAATCAAACGATGATACGGACAGTAGATGATAAAAACAATCCACCACTTCTCCATAAGTTCGATCGAAACAAGAGTTTCGTTAATGCGATCTCCTTGGATGCGGACGTCTTCTTCCCCCTTTTCTTACCTCTCCATCTCGAGAGAAAAGGAAAAGAAGGAAGGAAAGACTGAGGGAGAGAGAGGGGGGTGGGAGGGCTGAAGCCAGTCCGAGATATTAATTTTAAGCCAGACGATCCCCACGAAGAAAAGTTTCCAAATCAGTTCTTTAAAAATAGATACGTGGCGGGAAAACGCGGAAATATTCCTGGCGACTTGACCAGAAAAGTCCCCAACACGAAATCACGCGGAGGCATTATTCGGGAGGACGAACTGAAGACGCTTGGACCGTTTTCTTCGGTTTATCCGGCAAAAAGCTTGCCGCGCGGAAAATACTCAGCGGAACGTTATCACGGACGCGATGAAATTTAATCGATCAAGCTAACGGTTCCGAAGTGAACTATTAGCAATATTCAAAACCACAATTAGCTCCGTTTAACAGCAAAAAATATGTTTCCCATTCGGAAACGTGAGAATCAGCCGCGGAAACCAAATTCCTCACGTCAAAGGACTGAAAAAGTTAATTTTGGCTAATTCAAATTCTCAAGACTACAAAATCAATCTTCGTTCCTCTGACCGCCCAAGACGTCAAGTTTCGAACGCATATCAACCTTATAAAAACGGAAATAATAATTATCCTAATTTCTTCCTGCTTAAATCAAACTTTAAAAAATAGCGCTCCTGGTATCGAACCCGTGCCGTCCATAGTGACAATGGCACTACGTGACGTACAGAGCTCTACGAGTTACACCAAGACATTTTATAACATGGATGAAAATGTGGCGCTGTTAAAATAGAAAACAAAAATTAAATCAAAATTGTTTTAAATTTTAACAACCCGACGTTTAATCCATATTGTGAAGTTCCACGAAGCCTCGGCCTCGTCCATTAAATGAACTTTTTCTACCATAAAATAAAAGTAGAATAATCCGCGCAGTGGGGGGTTAATTCCGTAGAAATAAATTCTTTTTTAGAAGTCGCACCATCTTCTTTCGAAATTTACACACAAAAGCTTAAAAAAATTTCGAACAAACGCACCTCAAAAAAAATAATGCGAAAAGGACACACGATTCCAATTAATCGTGATCACGCGATGACTGTAACAAGAAAGCAACAGAAAATTTCTTTAAAAAAACTGCTGAATGTAGAGGGATAAACGAGCACGCATAGTGTTCGCATACGCGCTTCGAAAAAAGTAATGAAAAAAATGACTCCGCCAGTCGTCGCTGACGAATAATACCCTTCCGAGGCCTGTTATTATCATCATCACAAAGGTTCCTCTGATCTTTAACTCGCAGTGGGAGATATTCGCACGCTTATGCTCTTGTTCGCAAGTAAACGAAGTCCATTTGTATATTACTCGTTGTTAACGCCACCACTTACAATATCACATGACCTTGTTATCCTCAAGGTGATTTAAGTGCTATTAAGCAATTACAGCCGGATCCCTGTAACTCGGGCATCAAGAGAAGATAGAAACTTCGAGCTATTGAGGTGCGACGACTAATAAATAGGCTTAGAATAATGAATTTTTAAAAAATTGATAGCAAAAACAAATGTTAAAGAAACTGGCACAAAGTCGGCTGCAATATTCCCACGGCGCCACAGATGAAACAACTCCAACAACTTTCGACCTTGAGCGCTAACATTTCTTATTATGTCGAAAGGAGGTAAAAACTTGGCCGTTGACGACTAGTTTGCCAGCGAATAAATTCCATAACCTAAGTCATCCGAGAAAGCAGTGGAAATAATAGAAAAATTTTTCAAACCTTCCGGGAGCGCGTATTGTATCTCTCCATGGGGCAAATAACACAATTGCCTACTCGCGTTTAATTCCATACTGCAAATTTTTCGCTAATCGTCACGCGTGTAAAATTTGTCCGTATGTGAAAAGGGCAAATCATTTCATACTTCTCCATTTTCAATTGACCTATACAAAAATCTGCAAGTAATATGCATGTTGTTTTATCTTCCTAATTATAAAACCAAAATTATTTTTTCTTAATAGATCACTGTCCATATTGTAAATCTTTAATGACTGGATCATCGCCTGCCTGAAATTTTGCATTTTTTCTAAATAAAAGAATGTTTAATTTATAAAAATTTGTAGATGCTAGACAAAATTTTCCAGCTGGCATAATTGTAAGGCGATGTCAATAACAACAATAACTACTCCAGCGAGTTACATCCGAAGACACTATTTCTCAAAAAAATATCACTTCACAATCGGAAACCCTATTATTCGAATTTCGTAAAAAAAAACGATCATATATCTTCCGTCGTTTCACAAATACGTTCGATCGAAACTCCCACAACTTTTATCACACTTTGAGGTCGAAGGTCATAAAAAGACCACCACCGGAATTGGAACCCGCGAGGGGAGATACACAGTTTTCAGCGGATCACGAAAAAATTAAAAGGATTTAAAAAACGACCGTTAAAGCGGTCATTACGCAACGAAATTCGGTTGAAAAGAAAAGAAAACGAACCTCGCGGTTTTGCTTTTCGTCCCCCCAACAATCGCGGAAAGTAAACAACCGACGGAAGTCGAGCGAAAGAGAGAGAACTCGAACATGAGTCAGAATGAAACACCCTCTAGGAATCAACCGCAGCTAACTCTAGAATTGCAGCATTAAGTAACGACCGGTCCCCTTCTCTCCTCCCTTCCCTCGAAGGACGAGGATGTCGGAGGAGTCAGACTGTTGTTAAACTATGAAGTGGAATGGAAAACGAAACAAAAAAGAAATAAAGCAAAACGACGAGAGGGAGGATGAAAAAAAACAGCAGCCACAGATGGCAACATCCACCCTCTCTCACTCTTTCCCTTTCGCATGAATCACGACGACGATATAATGGAATAAAACGAGCGGACCGCCTTTATGGGTTTCCCATCGAAGGATGGGGGAGAGAGAGGGGGAGGGAGGGAGGAGGGGAGAGAGAGGGGGGAGGGAGGAGGGGGGGAGAGGGGGAGGGAGGAGGGGGGAGAGAGAGAGGGAGAGACAGACGGACAACCGACTTTATTTAGGGCGAAATTGAGACTATATAGTCCCTTCTTACATTTAACCCTTTCGTCATATAAGTAGTTACAATATTTACATATTAAAAGAAATTAAATTACATAAAAATTACAGTGAAATATATACAAATTACAAGTTAATTATATATTGGTTAATAGATGACAGAGTATTACCAAAGAATATTGTTAGTTTTGTGGGTCGAAAAATACAGTGTATCAGATATATATTATAACACAGAAAAAATTTCCCACTGCGGAAAACACCTACGAAGAGAAGAGAGGCGTAAAAAACCGCGAGATAAAGAGAGAGAGAAAGAGAGAGAAAGAGTGGAGGGAGGAGGCTGTGGCGAAATAAGTGCGGAGGGAGAGACATGGAGTGAGAAGTAGGGAGACAGAAGGGAGGAGGCAAGAATTTGCGATGAGAAGTGAACGTGCTGGAGGACGTGCATGGCCCAGGGTCTATCGATTATTCGTTTCGAGAAAAACGCCTCGAGTCACGAACCAAAATAAACGGAAGAGGTGCTCGAACGAGACCTTGTGTGCATCTCGTATATATAATCTAATTCCCGCAAAACCGATACCGCCTCCCGTTCGATGGGTGACAGAAAGACAGACGAACGGATGCGTTTATTCGATGCGCGATGTCGAAATCCCGGAAATGTTTTGCGAATAAAAAATAGACGCAGAAAACGGGCATCGTCGTCGGTCCTTTAGGGGACGACAAAGACGTTGAAAAACGATTATGAAGGGTGACACGGCGACCGTGGGAACTGTAAAAAGATAATTACACTTGCCTCCAAGATTGGTACGCTTGATTTTTTTCTGTAAGGCGACAAGGCAAGGATCAAAAATTTTAAAACTTCTCTCCCACCTCCAATAAATTGTAATTATCATCTTTGTCTGCAATTATATTGGATAAAAAATAATTTCTTTCCATAAAAACCAACAGAGACTTTTGTCTAATTGACGAAATTCAACAGTCGCAACATTAACCGTATTTAATTTTGAAAAATGTATTTAACTTTAATTCCTCAATCTAACGCAATTGCTAGTCGTCATCAAAAAGAAAAAGGAAAGATGTAAAATTAAAGAAATGGTTGGGTTATTATATATCCGTGCTTCGAATTTAAATCTGGAGTTGCTGAGCTGAGATATAAAAAACGCAGAGGCTATACCTAGACATCCTTTCGAAATGTATTGATTCAAGATCAGCAAAGTTATAAATTGAAAATTTCAAGAACAATAGAGAACTCAAGATAGGAACATTATCAAGAAATATCGATAAGTCATGAATAATCAGCCTGAATGTTTTCAGCATTCTAGTTCATACAGAAGTAAGAAATAGTTTCTATAACACATTAGTGTGGTTATTATAGAGACAGAAAACACGGTTGGCAGCGGACCTTCTCCAAAAATGCTCCGAGTTACAAAACAGAGCGGTGTGACACTCGAATGCGAACCATTTACACTGAGAAATATTTAAGAGTTATAGAAATTAAGAGTCCCACCTACACCGTGCCGCCCAAAAGTAGCGAGTTTGAAAACAAGGCGGGGGACGGTCTAATTTTAGGGCACCTCGATAGTCGCTAAAGACAAAGCAGAGGAGGTAAGTAAAAACCCCGAACCTCTTTCATATTGGGAGCTAAAATTAGGCATAAAGGTTGTTGGGAACACAAACATTTATGGCAACAATTACACTGATCTAGCCCGGTTCTGTTCTTATAAAAGTTTTAATTATTCCTAGCAATTTTTAACAAACACTTGCCATAGTTAAATAACTCCTTTTAGCTCAAAAATGATGGCTCGATCCAATGAAATTCAATTAATATCTAAAAAGCACAAATAGATACAACTTTTTTGAAAAAGTAAATCGATTCGTGTCGTGCATATCGGACCGTACGCATCCAAAAAGCGTGAGAAAGATCGAAATAAACAGACGTCTACTATTTAGAAGACACTCACGTGTTCGCAACGAAAAACGATAAAAATTTCCTCTGACTTGGACGCCAAGAAGATGCAGTCGCAGAGATTATCACACCATTGCCCCCCCACGACAGGAGTAACGTCGTTCAATCAGCTGTTTGTACTTCCCAGAAGGTCACGTAACAAAGGTAGGGGGGGGGGGACGAGGATCAAGTTTGCGAGAGGCATTTTATCTAAATAGAAACAAATAAAATGGTCTCTTTGCAACAATTTATGCAAGATAACGACCCTAGAGGAGTATCTTATCAAACTGCTTGATTGATGAAGCATTCCCTCTCTTGTCGTAATACTCTTTCATCAGTTAAGGTTCCCCTTCCCCACCGTTATTCTGGGTGTGGTTCTCGTGTGTAGAATGAAGCTCACCCCTTCCCCGTACATTCCATCCTTTCCAATTAACTCTGATCCCATTTCCACCATACTTATGTCACAAGTATTTATTTAACACTGCATGGTTATCGCATACGTTTTCATGCAAGCATAGATGGGTTATGTATTCCAACAGTGGCAGAAGGGTTATAGCGAAAGCTATGTGGCTACTCGCGAAGAACATACGAAAATGACGACAAAAACCTATGCGAGTTTCACGAGAGACTTAATATATGTACATGCTAGAAGAACTAACAAAAGTAAGTTCTCTGGGCATGTTAAACCAGCGACAGAACCCGACAAGTAATAACATCACTCGCTATACAAATCGAAGCAAACAATAAATGGCACAACATCCCATGTTTACTCACTAGAGAATTATCGAGCTCATCTAATGGCTGAAAAGAAATTTAAAAAATAACCACTCAAGCATAAAAATTGAAAAAAGCACTTATCTTCAGTATCTCAAATAGCCAAAACATGGTCATGAAAAACCAGTTACGCATTTCGGCTACAACACAGCCGTCTTCAGTGGCGATTCACCGAAATAAAGATTCTAATTACCGAAATTTGCATTTTGTTTTTCAAACCTTGTTATGGCTGCAGGAGGTAACTTTTTTCGATTTTTGATTCTTAAAATACTTATTTTTTAATTCGAAGTATTGATAATCATTCTTATGAAAAGAGTTTCGACCAAATATATATTATTCTATCATGCGTCAATCAAGAATAAGAAAACAACCATATTTTAATCTTAAAAACTGATGTTATGAAACCTTATTCGTGTAATAAGCAAGGATAAAATGAAGGGCTCGAATAAATAATAGACCATATCAAGAGAACATAATCGGGCAGACCATCAAAAAAACAATATTTTTTATTGCTGATTATAATTTAAAAATAACTAGAACTAACTGAGACCTAAAGCAAAAAAACAACAAAAATTCTTACAATTATGTGAAGATCACTACAATAAATAATATAGTTCAGACGATACTTAAAAAAATCTCGTTATAATTGGAAGTTATTTTAGTCCATTATATGTTTTTGGTGTCATAATTTGGAAAACATAACAGAAATTTTTTCACTTTTTGGTGCACCGAATCACTTGTGCCAATTCTTCGGACGAAAATGCAACCGTCCTAATGTTAAACTACTTCTCTTGACATAAATTCCATAATAGCTTTAATAAACGCAGTTCCAAAATATATATAAACATGAGACTGACTAATGTAACATCTTCCAATACCTCAAATAGTGCAAATACAATAAATTCAAGAGTAAATAATAAGAAGCATATAACGAAAACGCTTTTTTAAAAAGATTTAAGGATAATTGTTGTCATGATTTATTTTGAAATAAAAGTTACTTCACAATGGCTCTCGTGAATTTAAGATATCACTCTAGTTCAATGTGAAACACGAGTAAAATTTAAATTAAATTCATTATAAATAAGAAGAATATTATTAATTTATACAATTTAACATTGTCATTGCTAAGTGAAAAGGTAAATATTATTGAAAATTCAAAACCTAAACAAGACAAAAATGAAATACACCTACCGCTCTCCAGATGGGTTTTGTGGGAGGGGATTTGATGAGCCACCCTTCGTGGACAATTTCGAGGCTGTTGTTCGACATTTCAACAAATTTTAAAACTAAAAACTAACAATAGTGCAACGAAAAGGCACCACAGCCATCTCAGCAAGCACCAACGTAATCAAACTACATCAAAGATTTTTCCTTCAACCAGCTTCAACTTACTGCTGGATGACTAAACCTCGACACTGAGAGGATTGGCTAACCATATATTCCAAAGCCTCTGAAAAGCTACGTGATTGGACCACTCAGATCGTAACAGCCTATCACAGCATTTCTTTTATCGCTTGTTAAAGGTAGAAGTGCATCAATATGGTGGATCAGCTGGTCGAGATTGTTTGGGTGCCGCAAGTATTTTAATCGCAGTTTAGCCATGATTTTGAGAGAATGGGCTCAATTGCTTCTGTCCTGCAATGGCACTGCGATAAGTGCACTTTAATCAACCCCACGGAACATCCTCGTTGTAAAAGATGTGGGACGGTCCGTGGTTACCGAAATCGTGATTTAATAGCATCTAAGCGTATTATTAAGAACACATTTAGTGCTGGTAATGTAGATGCGTCTTCAATTACTGAAATATTAACAGCAGAACACGATTTAAAAATAAAGTCTGAACATTATGAGAGTAGTAAGATTTTAGTTGCTACTGTTAGTAAAAATGGATCTCCTAGTGACACTTGTCATAACGTGCAGAATCTCTTACGGTGAGTAGTGGTTAACGGCTATATTGAATATTATTAAAATTTCTCTAAATATAAAGTACATGCAAATCACAATTTTAGGCTAAAATGTCCTCGTAGAATATCTTTTCTTTGTCTCTCCAAAAATAGAAAATTATGGGTATTTAAATTATAATTCTTTGAATTTATTTTTGAGAAGTTTTAGGTGAAATGATAGGATTGTATTGTAATTAGTAAGAAAAATCATTTTGTAGCCAAATTAGAAATATTTATTTTTGATTGTTTTGTAAAGTTATCAGTTTTAAAGGTAAATTATAGTGCCGTGTTGACGGATAATTTGCATGAAATTCTAATGTTGTTTCATGATTGGCTGTAGCGATTTTTGTAGAGAACTGTGAATGAATGAATAATATAAATACACAATTATTTTCTCAAAGCACTATTTTAACATTATATTGTACAACTTTGTGTAGTATGTGAAACTGCATTAAAGGTTCCGACTATTATCTAATTAGTGAATAAAGTAACGTTACAATAAATTATTGACTTAATAAAATTTGTTGGATTACACCAATATGTTGTATGAAAATGAAGACTAATTGTAAGACACTTCTGTTGTCATAGTACCTGAAAGTATTGCGTTAGCAAATAACTATGAAGGAAAGAAATTATATAAGCCAATTTCCTAGTCGTGAATGATAGAAAAAAGCAATGAGTTATAAAAAATAATTTCTGTATCAATGCTGTGTTATCGCATTATATAACTCTGATATTGGTTTATCAGTTTATTACCTTGCCATTTGAGTTCCAATTCCAGATAATGTTTATTGAGTCCCACGTCACGTGTAGCAACTATTGTAGTCTTTTTCATCTTCTCAATCACTTTTTGCCCTTATCTTACTGAAGGTTTCTGTTATTGCCTTAATGCGGTTCACAGGATTTTAAAATTATTTTCGTTCTAATTTTCTGCGGGAACGAGACTTATATTTATTATGCAAATAACGTGATAAATTGCCGATTGTTTTGATTATAGATAGACGTCTGCGAATTCACTTAGCGTTTTCGCCGTCGAAATCAAAATTAGAAACAGGTGGGGTGCGATAGTGCTGCGACTGCTGTAAGGTAAACAGTATTTTTACGCTGGGGGATGTAGGGGCTAAAATACCAACCCGGCGAACACAGCCAAACTGGCAGTGCGACAAAAATCTTCGCGAGCTTTGGTAGGCGAATTGGCTGCACAAAATGAGCGGCGGCTTACTTTTCCTTATGGTTCCATGTCATTAATGCGCTATATCGTTGGTCGTTGACTCCAAGCATGGTCCCATTGTGGCGAGCGGTACTCAGTTGCTGCCAGATACTTCCCGGGGCCGGTACTATCAATTCTATCGACGAACAGGAGTGAGTCTACTTCAGCATCCGTTCGTCCATGTTGATTAATAAATTTTTCAGGCGGAATCCGGAGTTTGTTTTGTGTCGTGCCTGTATTTTTGGTTGACATTAGAATAATTTGTGCCAGATTTCTTCACATCACATCTGTTTACATGATAAAATAATATCCCGCGGATTTTCTATGCCTAATGATTTCAGTAAAGGTAATATTTTATTTATTTTTTCAGAGGTGAAAAAGACATTGAGCAGCATGAACAAGATGTCAGAAGCTCGGATGATAACTTGGTTAGTCAAACACAAGACAGCAGAACTTGGGAAGATTCTGGTTTAGGGCCGTTTCATCCGAAAGAGTTTCGCAGCAGTCTGGTTGATCTCAGTCCAGTGACTCCTCAAATTTCCAGTCCAATCACTGCCACAATAAAGGTTTCTACTGAAAGGTCACTCACGTGGAGTCACCCGTGCCCAAGGCATTCCTCATTTTCGAGGGAGGCTAGGAAGAGACATCACCTTTTTCGATCGGCCAGCACAGACTGCCTTCTCCTTCACCGTTGGACCTGTTCTCACTGCCATATCGTGAACACAAGTGTTACGTTGCATTGTGCAGCTTGTGGCCATCCGGCTACTGGTAATAATGTAAGTCCATGTGAGAGTGATGGTGCTCACGCTTTCCCCTTAGGTGAACATACAATTGAGACTGACAATAAGACTGAGGACATAGAGAGGTCGGAACCCATGGCAGCCACGGCTGCTGCTGCATCTGGGAGTAGGCGATGGTGTAATTCGGTGGTGACATGTAGGGATTGTCAGAATGGGAATGCGAGCGAAGTTTCTCATTGTGAGGCTTGCAGGGCAGCATGGCTAGTAGGGCAGAATTCTCAAAACCAAGATCATGTCGTGAACGGTCCGAACCTTACCCAGCCACCGATGGAGGATGGGATGAAGGGTCTCCCGAGTCGAAGGGACATGGTTGATTGTAAGGAATGTTTAGCGGAGGCTCAAAATCGATCGCCTAAGAGGCACAGTCCATCGGTCTATGATAGAGTCAAGTCGAAGGTTAGTCGGTCTCTCTCCAATGGGTCGGTAGTGCAGAAATTATGGCTCGACACCCCAAACTCTTTCTTGCCGAAGGCTCTAAGTGGTGGGATATTTCGAAGACCAAACAGTCTTGTCACTGATAATGATATAAAGTGTGCAGATGGTGATGTGGAACAAAAGTATGAATCTAGGACTCCACAACCTTCAAACGTGAATAAGGATTTTGAATTGTACGAAGGTGGGTCCAATTTGGGCTCTGGTATGGTATGGACTTGCCTCAGGTGTACGTTAGATAATGTGGGTAGTGAGGACAGATGCGAAGTGTGCGAAACTCCTAGAAAACCTGTCATTCCTTCTATTCTCCCTACTCCACTGCCTGGAACTCTGAGTAGAAATGGTATTGTCATCACTGTTCCTGACTGGAGTGTGTCGGAAACGAAAAAAACTGGACAGGTTGTAAGAGAGCATACACCTAGGCGGACCTTAGCTCCGAATTGTAATGACAACAATGGTAGATCTCCTTCTCCAACCTGCACCTCAGCTCGACCCATCTACCGGCGGTCCCTTTCCGAGATTAATACAGCGAATCTCGAGGAATCTGCCCAACAAAAATTCGTTTCCAACCGACGTAGTTTGATTGAGGGTGAACCTCAGGGTCATGTCGATTTAGACATGCAAACACAGCCAATCCACCCAACTGGCATTAGATATTCTTACATCGGCATCTCTGATCCATCTACACCTAGGGTAGTGCCGAAAGTACCATCAAAGCCTGGTCTAAGTGATATGAGGGTTGATCTTCCTAGGGATCTAACCCCTAATCACAAGGAAAACCAATCTCCGACAACCACTCAGACACCTTTAGCTACAGGTTTCTCCTCCACAACATTCGATCGAATGTGGACCTGTACCAAGTGCTCCTATGCTTACAATCCCCTTTGGTCAGACAATTGTGATATATGCAATTCCTTGCGTTCGCCCCCATCCCTCACCGAGCCCAGTCTCATAACCGTGACCAAAGATAGCGTTAGGTACACACCAACTAAAAGAGAAGCGAGTGGTTTGATCCCAGGACCTTGCCCTGTAACCGTCAACACGCCCACCCTCGCCACCCAGGAAAGGGACTTAGATGACGACTTTCAGTTTTTACCTGCAGAACCTGGTCCAACGATCATAGTCCAAACCTCGGAGCATGATTGGACGTGTCGTAAGTGTACGTTGGTTAATTCGGAAAGTGCCGTAGCATGCTTAGCCTGCGGTGGTTCGCGTCTGAAAAGCGTCACAGCTGTGGAGGATTTCACCCTTCGTAAAGGAGAGTTCTGGTCGTGCGGTCAGTGCACTCTGAAAAATCCTCTGTCAGCCCATAGTTGTCTTGCCTGCAAGACGAGGCTGGAGGTGCCCTCTACAGACGCCGTTAGAGGACGTAGGAGCCCATCTCCGGGCTCATCTAGGTCGAGGGCCAAGGCTGGTTGTAGCAGCAGTGCTGCCACGCCAACGTCATCTCAGCATCCTGTGGGTGGTGCAGTGCCAAAGCAGAGAGTGGGAGGTGTGAACAGGAGGCCTAGTCAGAATCATCATCATCACCATCACGGGAGCAGGGCTGGTAGTAGCGGTGGTGGCAGCAGTCATCGGTCCAGCGGTCCATCTACTCCGGATGGCATGCAAAGCAGTTCCGGAAGAGTGGGAAGGGATTCCTCCAATGCTACCACCGCAGTCTCGCCATCATCCTCTTGGCACTGTGTCATATGCACGTTTGAGAATAGAACTTCGGCCGTTTCGTGCGACATGTGTCAGAGTTCAAGGAGCGCGAAGGCTCCTGCAATCAATGTACCATCAGGAGCCATTTCAGCCTCTGACAGTGGTTCCGGGCATAACATCTCGAGTATGGTGCCTTCTGTACATGTTATGGGGGCTGCTGCAACTCCTCAGCCAGGTGTCATCAAACAGGAGAGCGAGTTGATGGAAGATCTGCGCAACATTGAAGAGAGAGAAGCTCTGGAAAAATGGGAGAGAATCGTGCAGTATTGTAGAGAGGTTGGTGTTAATTATTGTAATAAGCCCTTTTTACTTGGAGTAATTTAACACTTTGATGACCAATTTAAAAAAACTTATTTTTTGCACAAAATCTTATATATTTATATTTATAAAAGTGAATTAATTAATTTATTATGTAGCATCATAAAATTTCACCTTTATTTTAAGTTGTTTGCCTTCATAATTAATATATTTCTTTTGTCTTTGATTGCGTCAACAAAGTTTCCATTTATTTAGCAGTGACACCTTTAAAAATTTTAGTTTTAGTAAATTAAGTATAATCTGTTTAATGAAATGGGTTTAGTCAGCTCTCCTATTAAGACTATTTTGACTTAGTAAAATCATTTTAAATTCCCCTTAATTATTATTATGAATGCATTTTTGGAAGAGGGTTTGGTGTTGGGAAGTATTATTATTCAAATAAAAAAATTGGAAAAAATGTTTAATTTAATAAATTAGTTATAAAGAAGAATTACACAGCTTTCCAGCACCATTCTTTATATTTCTAATTAATAAAAATTATTAGCATCATTCATTTAATTTTTGTTTTTTTGTTTTTCTTGGTTACCTAGAGGGCACCCAGTTCTTCTTATGCTTAATATATCTGACCAAATTAAGATTGTGCCATGTCATTGGTCGAAATACTTCCTGCTGTGGATGTTCTCATTTAATCCTAGAGAATTCCATATAGTTTTAGCAGAAAGTTAATCAAACCTAAGATTACGTTTCAAGATTACAATTTTTTTTTATTGAAACACTTGGAAGTTTTTAATACCAGTTCAGCCATGCCACTAAAGAAAAAACATATTTGTGACCACAAATGTGTAAGTTTGATGTTTGAAATTTTTTTACTTAATTGTTAATATTATTAATTATTTAAATCATTTGAGTTATAGTCTGTGCTGTGCACCAAAATAGTGTAAGTAAATTATTAGTTAGTAATTTAAGCTGTGGATTTTAAATAATTTTGATTCTCTGAACAATTATAAATTAATTTTTTTAGGATGATATTTTTATACTTTCAACTATTATTTGTTTTAAATCATTAGAAGTTGTAGGTCTTGAAGTATCAAAAAGGATTTTTTTGTTCACTAATCTTAATCTAACCTTTTCAGAATAAGGAGCCTTTTGTGGATGATTCATTTCCTCCTGCCCCAAAATCCCTGTATTATAATCCAGCCGAGACAAAAGACAATCATGTTGTGCAGTGGCTCCGACCTCATCAGATTGTTATGGAAGGCGATTCAAAGTTGAAATGGGCTATTTTTCGAACACCTCTTCCTTCAGATATATCTCAAGGTACTTAGGAAATTTATTGTGTAGTGTGTGTGATATATGACATTCTCTTATCTAATTAATATGGAAGGACAATGTTTTTGGGACCCCGGTACCATATTATCCGAGGTGAAAATGAATGGACTTAATCAACTTTGTGTATACCGTAGTTCATCATGATACATGAAAGCGATGGTATAGTGGAAGTTGTCCTGCAATGTCAAAGCACAGGAGGTAATCATTTATTGCACGAATCTCCACTTATTCACTTAGTATAATTAGTATTCCAATCCTAAATTGTTGAAATGAAAGCATCTCCTAAGGTAAATTATTTATGTTTATTTCTACCATAACATATAGATTTATGATTCAGCATTTTATTCTAAATTAAGTTACCTGTTCTTATTAGTTGCTAAACGTGATTATATGTTACTGTTGCTGATCTACTGTAACATTTTAATGTTTTTACTAATTTTGGCTGAATATTTGAAAATTAATTTGGTCTTGTCTGTTGAACTTTTAGGTGGTGACTATGCAAGTCTCCGTGTTTGCCTCCCAGCTGTTTTATATTCTGTAAATAATTCTAGAAATTTAAAAATTGTAGCACTTGTAGAAAGGATATTAATATTAAATTAATTAAATTTTTTAGCATTCAATAATCTCTTGTGCTTACCTAATATGATTTGTTTATTATATTGGCTGGTAAAATTGGTGAATGATGGAAAATAGCATTAAAAATATATTTTAGTTTGTTTTATTTTTTAGATAAATAATATATTTACCAGGTATTACTAAAAGTGGAGGGGAACAAATCTTTTAGTTTTTGTAACATATTTAACCAGTAATATTTAATGCAAATCCAGCATTGTAGCAAGGAAGTTTAGAGCATGGTGCAAGGCATAATGACAGTTGAGAAATATTACATTTATTATCATGTATAAAAATTAAATTCAAGAATAATATTTTTCCAAATATTTATCACAATATATCAATTCATAGCGTGCCTATTGGTACCTCTTAACTTCAGTGCCCAAGGCGGTCAACCTGCTCAGGTTTCCCTTGCTACGGTACTGTGCGCATTGCAAAAACTTTTATAACATTTATTCTTTGCTGGTAATAACTCTTGAAACTGGCAGATTCAATTGTTGACTAAAGTATAGAACTGTATAAACCACCATGTTAATTGTCCAGTTGCCATATAGCTAAATTTTCTATGATTCTATCAAATTTAGTTAACTTTGCTAGTTTTATTTAAATTTTTTAAATGATAGTAGAAATTAAAATTCCTTTCTCATAGCTATTATTTATAACACAGTTTGTAATATGGCTCTTTTTAGTCTAACCATGTAGCAGCTAATGACGTTAGAGATTAATTCATTTCAATCGTCGCAAAGAATTTATATCGTTCAATTTTTTTATCGTGTTCATCTTTGTAACTTATTTTGTACATAGGTGTCCTTGGAAATTGCTGGCTGTTGAGTGCTCTTGCCGTCCTTGCCGAAAGAGAAGATCTGGTGAAGAAAGTGATGGTGATGAAGGAATTCTGTCACCAAGGTGCATACCAAGTTCGCCTCTGTAAGGATGGAAAGTGGACAACAGTGTTGGTTGACGATCTTCTGCCTTGTGATAAACGTGGACATCTCGTGTATTCTCAGGTGGTTTATGTTTTATAAATAATTAAATATGTTATCATCTGATTGAAGTTTTAATTGCGTATTTTTCAATGCTATGACTTTACTGCATGTTATTCTATTCAAAACAAAGCTAATATAACCTTGCTATGATTTTATATCTTAACTGTTAATGTAGCTTTCACATGCTGAATTGTGTGCTGTAAAATTAAATTATTTAGTAAGTTATAATCTTTGTTTCTGTGGAAGAATTTTTCAGTGAAAATAAAAATATTTATTGAAAGAGGCTAGTCATTACTAACTGTGGCATGTCCTATTTTTAGGCAAAGAGGAAGCAGTTATGGGTGCCATTGATTGAGAAAGCTGTAGCCAAAATCCATGGATGTTATGAGGCTCTTGTTTCAGGAAGAGCAATTGAAGGGCTTGCTACTTTGACAGGTAAACTGTTATGTCAGCATGCATTATCAAAAGCTTCATCGTTTCTGATATCAACAATAAATGCACCTTATAAAGCAAAGGTAAAAATTCCTGAATTGATATGATGATTTTGAAATTGGGGAACCTTATTAGAGTGAATCTCATGCCATAATTAGCTTTGGGAATTAATCAGCTTACATTTTTAAAGTTTGCATAAGTTTTTAATCAAGTTTTTTAGCTGATATTAAAGAAATTCAGCATTTTTTGAATGCCCTTTTTTGCATTTAAAATCCACCTGTAATTATTTTTAATCACACTTTATTCTTTTAGAATGATATTATTTTTCCTTAAGTAATTGCTCATTTATGGTGACTTGCTGCATGAAAAGATCAGATAAACCTTGCTTCTCCCTATAAGTTCTGTAATATGTACCTATTCAAAGCAATCATATTGCATGCAAATTCCATTCAAAATGCTTGTTGCATCACTGTTGCTTTAATCTGCCATAAAATAATTATGATTAGAGCTCTCATGCTATCGTCAATATATGTTATGTACCAAACTCTAAATTTGTTCCTTATATAAATTATCGAAGTAAATTTTTTGTCAAAAAGTAAACAATAACCTGTTTAGTTTTTGTCCATGTAAAACTTATATATTTTAAACCTTAACACGTTCGCTGGCATTGACGCACATGTGCGTCAAACCAAGCGATCGCGATGGGTCAACGATGCACATGTGCATCACAAATGTATGCAGTTCCCTATAGCGTTGGATCTGTTGGCTTTATGGTGAAGGATACGTCCCTAAGAAAGGCACTCAGTAAAAGTTTAGACCTCAAATGAGCAGCATTTTTTTCTTTTTATTGCATTTTTTGTCCTGATTTTGCAAGTAGTCTTCAAGCGAGATTTTAAATGTTATTATATATTTTTTATTATATTTCTATTATTTTTTGGTAAATTTTGCGTCTTACTTTTTTAAACGGACATTAGTTACAACTATCTATTCTTTTTTTCGCTTTTTAGAATTTTTCACATAGTTTTGAAACAAAAATAGAAAAATTTTATTTTGAGTTAGGATGTTGTTTACATGTTATTATGTTTAGTAGGTGTGTTCTTTTTATAGTAAATTCATAATATCGACTGAAACACTTATGTTTTGTTATTTTAAGGTGATTTTAAATAAGAAAACTAAAATTACAAATTTGGTTCCTTGGGAAGTATCACCAATATTTGGAAGGCAGCAAATGTGTTAAGATACTAAAATTAGGAAATTTAGTAAAATATGGAATCTCAGTCTTTCAATAGAATTGAGAAGAAATAAAGGATATCCTTTTTGCTTTCACCTCACTGTACTGGTTTCATTTTTGCAGGAGCTCCTTGTGAAAGTGTGCCACTGCAACCTTCATCCCTACCATCTGAAGAAGAGCTTGACAGAGATCTGATTTGGGCACAGTTGCTTAGCTCCCGGGTTGCAGGTTTCTTAATGGGAGCATCTTGTGGTGGAGGAAACATGAAAGTAGATGAAGATGAATATCAGCGCAAGGGTTTGCGTCCAAGGTAATCCCTTATTTGTTTGATTTTTAGTTTTAGCAGGTTTTCAAGAATTTTTGCTGAAAAAAATGATTGTAGCATTTTAACAAGTCATTCTTCTGTTTAATTAGGCAATGCTGAAACCCATTATTTCTGCACAATATTGTGCTATTCATGAAGTTAAAATAGTTTGGGCTAGTTTCAAAATTAATTGCTTTATTACTCTTGTGAAATGGTAGTCTTTTTATAAATTATCCTTGAACCAGATTTCACTGCCTGCTCATCCTCATGTTATTTCGTAAATGTGGTTGCTTCTATTTAGAGCAAGGAATATTCATTTATAGATAACCTCTCATGCCTTAAATCCTTCATAGTTGCCTTTATTTCAGTTAGACATATTTCATCTTGGATTTTAACACTATTTATTCATCAAATGTATAAAATTTCAAGTCTATAAAATTTTTATTTAGACAAAAAAAATGATATTATATCCAGATCAAACTGCATTTTTTTGGATAACTTTAAATTTTGTAAACTACCAGCCTTTTTCACAGTCAAAACAAAATAACTGATGGACTTTAATTGTAAAACTGACTTGATGTTTTGTTAAATACAGACATGCCTTGTTTGGCACAAGTTCTTTTAACGCATTTTTGATATGGTGCTGTTGGCATCTCGGGACTAAAATTTTAATTTTTGAAAATTAATAAAATAAATTTTGTAATTGCTACGGTCTTTTATTACGGTCCCAACATTTTTTTCACTTTCCTTTGTACTTCACTTTCTGTTCAGTGATCGTCATTCTACTTTAATTAAAGATAAATGTGTTGCTATTTAATTTGGAGAGGATGGGGACCTTTAAGTGGTTTACTCTACGCTGAAATTAGCAACAATGCGATTTCCCTTGATGACAAAATATTAATCAAAAAAATATTAGGAATTTTCGTGTTCAACAGAAATGGGTGGACAGATTTGATGCATATTTAAAAATCGACGGTAGGAAACTGAATTTTCATTCTTTTAGGCGTTGTTTGATACAAATCCCATACTTGCACGATGATTCTAAGTAATTTTAAAATGTGATTAAAAGTTATGTGGTGCAGCATCATAGATAGCGTTACACATGATGATGAGGATGATGATCAGCATTACGTTTTTATGTTATGTAGAGGTAGATATATTCTGTATATATCATTAATTTCATAATATGTTTTCTCATAGCAAATGTTATTATAAAATTGTGATTTTCCATCATAAAGAATTAATTTTTTGAAGCTATTGTACCCCAATATGTTCATAATAAATAATTATTGTATTTTCCCATTGATAATGTGCACCTAGTAATTAACGTGCATCAAAATATTTTTAACACTCATTAAAACGTACAGTAACGCTAAGTAGAAATTTGGTTGGTAAAAACCATTATATATATGTATCAACTCCCAAAGAAACTAGAGAACAGCATGACTTATTTTAACCATTATTTCAGCTTTAGAGATTGACGTCTAAAGAGGCATTTTAGTTAATTACCGTATACATAAATAGACTAGGTTTTAGTACAGGAGCTTTTCATTCCTTGGGACAGTGGTTCTCAAACTTTCAATTGTCACAGCCCCCTTGAATATCATGCAACCCCCTTTAAATGGTAAAAATAAGAAATTTTATTGCAAATTTCTTCACTTTATGTAAGTATTAATAACTTTTATCACATCGTATTTCCTAAAAACAGCCATTTTTTCTAGTTTTCAAACTTTTTTGCATAGATCTATCGAAAATATATTATTTAAAAATTATTCTCATGTACTTCGTTTTCATGATTTTAAATTAGTATATAAAAACGTTCTATCATTATATAAGTTGCAAGATAAAAACAGTAAATTTTCTGAAAAGTAAAAATCAAATGTGTTAAGTGCTATGTTACAAACTGTTCGTTTAGCACAAATTTGGTTAATACACCAATGTCTCAGAATGCCTTTTTTGCGCTAAGCGAGGCATATTTGTACAGCATTTAAAATTTTGTTTTGAATATTTTATTTTATAATAAAAGAAAAGTATTTGGGAGTCATGTTTTAAATATATTATAGTTGTAGGATTTGATTCATATTTATTATTTATATTGTGTATGAGTTTATTTCAACCTTAGGAAAGAAGGTTGATAGTGTGTGGATACAGTGGAGATAAAAGAATGGGTATGAAAAATTGTTTGATGAAATCTTCCAAAGCTCGAGTAAAGTTATAAAAAATAAAATACCTGTACTTAAATTTTATGAAACTCCGCCATTATGTTTTTTTACAGGAGATTAAATTCATTAATAGCTATTAGTTAATCTGATGTTATATATTATGTTAAATTCATCACTTTCACCTTTTTCATTCAATAGACATGCATATTCAGTGCTTGATGTGAGAGACTTGCTAGGAATACGCCTCCTGCGACTTCGCAATCCATGGGGTCATTATTCATGGAAAGGTGATTGGTCTGATGACTCTCCCATATGGACACCTCAGCTGAGGGAGATGTTGATGCCTCACGGAGCCTCTGATGGTGTATTTTGGATCTCGTTTGAAGATGTTCTGAAGTAGGTTTCTACTTTGTTACACACCATACACAACAATTTTATTTATGCTAGTAATTGTAGCATGTTGAAAAATGCCGATGAACATTACTTTCTTTGCTTGGGCTTAATGCTTCTCTCACCAGTATTAATATTTTAACTAGATTTTAATTTGATGTAAAATTTTAATGATATCATCATCTTTCCCTATTAAAATGCATTATCTTTGACTATTTCTATTGATTGTTACATCCTTCAAGAGTGAAAATTTGGTTTTTCGGGAATGATATATTAGATAATTTTAATAGGTAATATTTTTCATCCATGTATATATCAAAATAAGATATTGCAAAAATTGTACTTGCCTGTTAATAATAATTTTTCACAGTTTTGCTTTTTCATTGCCATCTAAGTATGTAACTTATCCTTAAATGCATTTTATCAGTTTTCTGAAAACATTTTCTTGTCATACATTTAGGTATTTTGATTGCATAGATATTTGCAAAGTTCGAAATGGATGGAATGAGGTGCGTTTGCGTGGCACACTTCCCCCACTTGCGTCCCTTGACCACCTCTCTTGTGTTCTTCTTACTGTCTTGGAGCCAACAGAAGCAGAGTTCACTCTGTTTCAAGAGGGACAAAGGTATAGTTGATATATATATGTGTGTGTGTGTGTGTGTATGATTCCAATCTTAATTCAAATATGTACAAATTTTTTTAACTTCTCATGGCATGAGGAAAACCATTAAGAGGTCAATCCACAACCAAATTAAGGTGAAGCTATCAAGTTGTCCTGGACTGCATTCAACTTTACAATTTAAGCCATGTACATTGTTTCATCATGCATATATTTGAAGATTACTCGGCAAAAAATATACAATATATTCTTTTCCTTCATTTTGATTTTTTTTATATATTTCAACTTTGGCCACAGGAAAATTTGAGTTCTCTGTATTTTGAAAAGGTTTTTATTTAACCATTCGAATAATTATTGACAACAATCCATTGAAAAGAATCTATAGTGAGCATTTTTATCTTCCATAGGTCATATATTGATTGTTTTCTATTGGGCATTATCTTTTTTGACAATGCAGGAATTCTGAGAAATCTCAGCGATCTCAGCTTGATCTGTGTGTGGTGGTATTCCGAGCACGAAGTCAAGCATCTCCTGAGGTTGGTCGATTAGTTGAACATAGCAAACGGCAAGTCCGAGGTTTTGTTGGATGTCATAAAATGCTTGAGAGAGATCTTTATGTCTTGGTGTGCCTAGCGTTCAACCACTGGCATACAGGTAAGAGAGTTTATTTTTTGTTTTTATTTAGGTGAGTTTGTTATTTAGTAAGTGTTTTAAATGTTTGGAACAAAATATTCTGAAATGAAGCTTGTTCTTTCAATTGTCTTTCCTCCTCTCATAATCAAGACTATATTAAGCACTCTGCTGACTCATGGAAGTAATTTTAATAGAAGCAAAAGTAGCGAGGTCGCAGGAGTGATTTTTAAATTTCATATTTTAAATTGAAGAAAAATTTTAATATGTTAAATATACATTTCATTTAACACTTTCTTATTCAATGAAGTACCATACATATCTGTGTATAGGACACACTTTTTTCCCAAGTTTTGGACTCTGAAGTGGGGTGCATCATATACAAGCGTACATACATACTTCTTCCCAAAATGAAAAGGCTAAAGCTCAATGTTTAACTTACTAGACATTCATTGTAATATCAAGAAAAACAATAAAATTACATGTAAAATTTGTTTGGAAAAACATAATTATTTGTGGAATGAGGTATACAAAGTTTTATTTAAAGGAACAATAAAATTTGGGGGAAAAAAACAAAATTATCCGAACAGAACTTATGATGCCTACTTTCCACATAATTTTACATTTAAAATGATAAATTAAATGTGATCCAGCAATTACTTATATTGGCTTTAATCGCTTTAAAATCACCACGGATGAGTTTCTCTTTGTTCCCAAATTTCATAATTTAGCATTATAAAATACTAGCAGAAGTACCCAGACATTGCTTGGGTTTAAGGTTAAGAACAAATAATCAATGCAGGGTATACAGAAACACAGTACGAAAAAGTTGTAAGTTATTTGACTAAATTCAACATTGTTCTGGTTTCTGATTCAATGTTGATAAGAAAATTATATTTGAATGTTAATCATTCAACCTTCTATTCCATAACAGTCCTGTATTAATACAATATATGAAATTTAGCAGATTCTTTTAACAAAAAAACTTCAAATTATGACAGTGAAGAGGGAAGCTATGAAAAACAGGAATTTCTCCATGAAGGCCCAGGTGGGCTTTATTTGGATCATGTATCACATTTTCTTGCAAATTTAAGTAAAGTTGTCTTCACTTGCATGATTAAATAATTAAGGGTATACGTTTGGGCCGGAGAATTTCCTGTTGAAGAATTTCAGCTTACGATTTCAACACCAGCAAAGACCCATCGCAGACATAAGACTTCCGCAATTTTTGCACTATACACCTTAAAAATATGCCTCTTGCATTTACGAAGTCACTTTCACATAGAGCTTGCGCTAGTCTTTATCTCACAATACCAACAATGCTATTGACAGAAGTTTGTTTATTTACGTTACCATGATAAAAATAACAAACTCGCATACCCGGTTTTCCTAATTCAAGAAGTCAGCAACAATTGGATACACATGACAACCATAAGTTTTCGATTAAAAACTCGAAATTTTGCTGTTAAAAGTGTAATTTAGGAAATTTTTGGTCCGTATTTGAAATTCGACGGTAGGAAAACAAAACTTGATTCATTTCTGCATTCCTGGGTTCAAGTCTGGAACTCGTACTTGGGTTATTAGTAATTTTAAAGTCCAAATTAAAATTTGTCTACACTCATTCCCATGTTATTCAAGTGGGAAAAATTAGAAGAGAAAATATTTTTAAAAATTAAAAGGGTCAATCAAATCGGTTTAAAAACCTTACTAGACCACCTGTCTCTGCACTGCAATTAAAATGATACCTTTCTCTTGCTTCTACGTTCTGTGGTTCTCGTGTTATAGAATCACACACATACAAACATTTACTTTTATAGATATGTAAGATTGCAAGTACATTTGAATGGAAAACTAAATAGATCGCATGCATTTGTGTGGCAGAAATAATGTGTATGTACTAGACTATACCAAATCCGAGTCCAACAGTAGTCATTGCAATGGCATAACTCTCATAATGAATGATGAAAACTGCAAAACCAGTATTTTTGCGAAATTTGAAGATATCCTCAGGAGCTCGGCCCCAATAGCAAGAGATTTCCACCAAATTTCATGAAAATCGCTCTATTGGTTCAAAAGTTAATAGGGGGACAGACAGACACAACAAAAAAACTATAAGCCTATTTCCATTCTGGAAAGGCGACTAAAAATAGTTTGCATATAAGTATAACAGAAGCACATTAAAAAAATTAAAATCCATGAAATTATTTTTTTGTGCACTTGGACCCTTTTGAAACTAGTGAGTGATAAATCCATCCTTGTCTACAGCTATCCTAGGTTAATAGAAACTGCCCTATTTATGGGTACTTTGAATGTTCCTAGAGCTTTAGAACAAAAACCTCCCAGTATGGTCCATTATAAACAGGTATTTATGGTATTTCACAAGGGATGATATGCAAGTTACATGTCTATTCATTTTTGGGCGGCCTTCCTTTGGGGATCAATCACCAAGTTAATGATACGGAGTTCATGAATGTTAATGACTTCCTGTTATGAAATGATCATCCACTCATAGATAAAGTCAATCATTCGCTTTTTGGTTGCTGTTAAGTGATATTAAGAGAATGATTGCCTGAAAAAAGCATATGATAGTAAATTTATTTGCCTATGTCTGTTTGAATATTTGTGTAAGGATTGTTTTCAGAAATTTTGATCCTTTTTCATAAATTACACAGTGCTGCATTATGCATGATGTTATCTGGACTTTGTTCTCTAAATCAATGTTTTTTCTGTGTTTTAGAAGGTTATAATGAATGATTTAAATATGTTTGCGTTTTACCGAAACATATCTTATGAAAACACTTGGAAATCTAGAATTTATTTTTACTCAGCATCATAAACTGATACTTTGCCACATGATAATATATTGAACGGTAGATCTATAATCATTCTTTAATGTCTTAAAACACTTATATGCTCCACGGCAGGTGTCTCCAAACTTTTTTACAAGTGGGCCACTTGGTAAATAAATTTTATGCTCGCGGGCCAGAGCATCAACATGAAAAACTTTTTAAAAATATAGGCGCACAATACACAAATGTAGGCTATTATTTTATTAAAATATGGTTTATTGAATTGGGTAAATTTTGATTTTTCACACTTATTACATGCTCAAGGGCCACATTAAATGAGGTCGCAGGCCACGTGTGGCCCATGGGCCATAGTTTGGAGAGCCCTGCTCTATGGAGTGATAGTATAATTTTCTTCATTGAATAAATTTTCTGCTTCATTCCTTTACTTTAATGTATCTCCCCAAAACAATTCTTCCTTTCTTCTGATTTCCTCAAGAAAGGGTGAATTTCATTACTGTTGCTGAGTTAATTTAACATGAAAAATGGAAAACCAATAACCTTTCAAATTGCTTTTTTATTCTTGTTAGATGTTTAACACTTCCAAAATGATAGCTTATGAAAAAACTGGCCTTTCTGCTTTATAGTTGCATCTGGTGTACTCGTATGCTTTTTTAGTATCTTCTTTTAGTAGCTGTAGATTTTTTCTGTATTGTTATGTGTAGAAGAAGTTATATATGTGTAATTCAATTTGGAAGTAACAAATAGTTAAGATGAATAAGTGCATTCATCATTTTTGTGCTTATCAAGTATTTTTTTTTCATTAACCATGAAAGCAATAGTTCCCTAAGGTGAACAGTTTTTTTAAGGTTTCCCATAATTGGGCCTTAAGTATTTTATGCCACAGCAATAATTCAAGCACAATGAAACATAATATAAGGTGTTAAGAAGAAAGTTGCTTTGCTTTGTATGTCAAGCTTATCACAGGCAATATTACCATGTTCTTCATTTGCTTGCATGGCTTGTAAGATGTTAAGCTTTCCCATAAACATACAAAAATAATTTTCATTGTGTATAACTGCTAGAAATTGAATTATTCTGTGATTCAAAATGATAAAAGGTCACCAGAGTACATATTGTTTTCTTTATAATATTGTGAAACTTATTTAATAATATTTTGCGCTGATAAGATATTTCAGTAGAAATTTGTTTCTTAGAGTTATATTTGTTCAAGTGGTAATTATTAGTAATTTGCGAAATAAAATTTTAGTATTTTTCACCTCCCCATAATAATAACCAATGACACTGACGTTGCCAAATTTAACTTGCTTTTTTCTTAGCGAGTATGTATCTTTCCACAGGCATGGACAATCCTGCCAATTATCCAGAATATGTTCTTGCCATCCATAGTTCTAAGCGCCTCTTAGTAGAACAAATATCACCTCCAGCCTATGTTTTAGCTGATGCTATAATAAGCCTAACCCTTGCTAAGGGACAAAGACATGAGGTTAGTGGACATATTTATTAGTTGTAGCTTTCTTTTAAGGAATAACTTGTGGGAACACATTAAAATTAGTTTTACAGGTGTGTAGTTGTCAAATATCTTACAATTCACATCTAATACACGTACTTTTCTCCTTACTAATTTGCCTTATTACATCAGTTCATTGACATTTGTTCCTTAGAAAAACAAGTGAAAAAGCAGACATACATGTTAATGTGTACATGTTATTTACCCTTGTTTTTCAAACATATGCTTCAAAAAAAAATATATTTTTAAGATGAAGGTATATCCGTTAAATGTATATTGTCAAAATTCATTCTATATTAAAATTATTATGAATGCAGTCATTATAATAATTAAAATGAAGATGATTTATGAAGAAATTGTTTGAATATGCTTGTGTCAAGGATTATTAATGGAAAATGTATTTATTTGAAAAATAAATTAATTCCAGATCTTGTTCATATGTTACATTTCCAGAAATAATAACTAATTTCAGTTGAATTTATTAAATAATTTATTAATAATTATTAATTTATTAAATAAGAATGGGAATTTTGTTCAAGTGTTCATAATCTACATTACATTGTACTTATTCTCAATATTCTTTCATTGGAATTCCTAAATGCCATAACATTGAGGGAAAAATTCCATTTTTATATGTTTCAAATATATTCACCTAATCTAATCCCTCTTCCAGTGGAATATTAAAATACATTGCATTGATAGCATAACTTTTCATTCCATTTTTGGTAACATTTTATGTGCCTAAATGATCATAATTTCTGATATTTCAAAAATAATTGTTTGAGACAACCTTTTTAAATAATTGGCCGAGTTGATTCATCCATAAATCAGTCATAAATTCTGGAGCTACAATGCTACAATAAGAGCTTTGGTGTGTTGTTTAATTTGAATTCCAATCAAGGAGAAATTTGAAATGGCAATAAATAAAATAAACTCCACCGTGTTGAAATGCATGTCTGACCATGTCTTCATATTCACAGGGACGTGAAGGTATGACTGCTTATTACCTTACCAAAGGATGGGCTGGTCTAGTTGTGATGGTTGAAAATCGGCATGAGAATAAGTGGATTCATGTAAAATGTGATTGCCAAGAAAGCTACAATGTTGTGTCTACTAGAGGTGAATTGCGAACTGTTGATTCAGTTCCACCTTTACATAGGTATGTCTTTTTATCCTCATTGTTTGCTTTTACTATAAGTTCATTTTTGTTTTTTTTATTAATAAAAATCAATATCCATTCATAAAACTTATTCAAATAAGATTTCATCTAAGAGGTTCCATGCAGAAATAATTTAAGTATATATCATTAGAATATTATGTTTCTCATTATTTAGTTACTACTGTAGAATTCCATTTATCCAGCATCATGTAATATGGCACTTCCAGTGATCTGACATACATTGTCGCCAGGCAGCTTGTAATGTAGATACTGTATTTCCAGGCTTTTTTTCTTGAAAAACGCTTCCAAATCGACCTGGATCTTAGGCTTACTGTCTTATAAAAATTATATGATATACTGAAGATGCCCATACACATAAAATACCTTGAATATGAGGGAAAGAGAGGAAATAATCCCTAAGCCAATACCAAAATTGTTTTTAAATACTACAGTAAAACCCCTTATTTACACTTTTCTAGGGACCTGGGAAAAAAAGTGCAAATTGAGGGAAAAGGAAAAATAGCTAAACTGATTTTACTTTTAAACTCGCTCATTTGTTACAGTAAGACTAACAATAAAATTAGTGTTAAAAGAGCTAAGTTTATAAAGAGTATATCTATTTGTTCATTTACTTAACTAGCGCACTTTTTTAATAATAATAACATTAAAATATGTGCCGAATTAAAATGCTAGTATGTATAGTATGCTTGGGTTACCATTACATTCCCCACATTACATTTGTCTGGAAAATTGTACATAGACGTAGGTATATTTACTTCAGGACCATCATATTTTTTTGAAGCTTGAATATTGTTCGTTTTTTCCGCCTCTTGAGCTATGACTATTTAAAAATTCATGTCATAACTTTGTCAAATTCCTCTGTTAACCTGGGATTTGGAAGAACTTTTTTTCTCAACATGATCAGCATCCTTTTTATCATCCATTATTAAAGTAACGGATGGGTAAAAACTCACTAAGGTAGGCACAAAGAATATGCCAATGCACTTATAGCTTCTATTCAATGACTAATGAGGAGTTCAGCTGCCAACTGAACTCGATCTATTCTTGCCTCAGATGCTTTTTAAAGTACATCGTAACATGTACGCCTAATGTGTCTACAATGTAACAAGTATCTTGTATCACTTAACAGACATGCCGAATGTACAGTGATTTTTCATAACACAAATTTACAATATTTTAAAATCACTAGTACTCAAATATAACGTGGGGGCTACTTTTAAAATTTAATTTTTTGGAAAAAAACATCGTGTTATATTTGGGACACTACCTGTAATTTAAATTACAACAAATTACAAATTAACTTAAATTTAATTACAAACTGGGTGAGCCAAGGGGCAGAATTTGAGTGGAAAGGGTTAAAACATGATAGCACCAAACTTGAACATCTTTTCAATAGCATTAATACTTGGTTCAAAGAATAAATAGCGTAAATAGTATTTCCGTATCTAGGTGCGCTGTTTATGTTCTGCTGGTGTGATTGACATATGAGGTTTTTAAGTTTTCATCCAAAAGAGTTCACATGTATTTCCATTTCTAAGTCCACTGTTCCTGAGTAGTGACTGTTAAAGCGAGTGCTGTTTTGAAAAGAAAGAGTTCATATTTCTGTCTCTAGGGGCACTGTTCCTACTCTGCCACCGTTTTTTAAATCTTTGCCCAAAAGAGTTCGGATTTTTTTGCAAAGCTAAGTCGAAGAATGTTGAAAACTGTTGGGAATTGCATGCTAAATTGTTTTTAAAAAATTGGAAATTCTAACGTAAAATGACGTGAATAGCGGGAAAACTTAAATTGAAATAACGTAAATACAGGGTTTTACTTACATTGGAATCATAGAAAAATTGATTGGATCGATATAAAATGTTGTAAATGGCAGGAAAACGTACATTCCGATAACGTAAATACGGGGTTTTACTGTAGTGATATGTATTTCAGTTACAAAATAACCATCCTCATGGTAAAGGAAGAAGGTGGTCACATCGTAACAGAGGTACTTATTAGTAGTTTTATATAACAATTTTTATATTCGCTTTGCAGCTATAAGCCTAACTAATACATTTTCACCCATTAATCTTAAATTTAAACATTGTATCTCAGGTGCACTACCTTATTTTTCCTCCCAGTTATTATCTGTGCTTAAATGTGCAAGTACCTTTGACGTTTTTTTATGATTCAGTGCTGTGTAAAATGTTTTAAATATTTAATAATGGCATCAAACAATGGCCATTTTACCAGCCAGAATGAGGAGAAAGCAAGTTTTATTAACATTTCTAGTGTAAATATGACCAGTATGCATGAATTAATCACTAAGTTCAAATTGAAATAAAAATTTAATGAAACCAACTTTTATAGGCATTAAAAATTAAACAATAAATAAAAAACTCACATAATTGAGTGTTACAGAAAGTAAAAATAATTTGGGTGAATAGAAATTGTATGACAAAGAAATACATTACGCTATACAATTCTTATATGCCCAAAATTATTTTTAATTAATCCTTTCTTTCTTTCTCTCTCTCCTCCTCTCTCTCATATTAAAGCATTCAAAGCACATACTCCTTATGCATGTATAGTATAAGGATTAAGGTGACAATGCAATCTCAAAGTTTAACAATGACACAGACTACTTGAGCATACATATTGTTATTACATACTAGAGGGCTCCATCCCCTGCTCACTTCGCTCACCAACCCGGGCCACACTCTCTTCACTCACTTGTGGCCCAGCTGTTAGTGTTGTCTATATATATTGTATTGTCCCGAATATAAGGTGACCTTAAATATAACGCAACCCTAAGATTTTTTGAAAGTTTTTCAAGCAAAAACTAAACCTTGAAACCCCGAACAACCTTCAGCCAATCTAACACAAGTTCCTCGTTCATCCATCCTTTCTCCTGTGCGCGAAAGATTACACCTGATGGTAACTTTATCTTCGGCATCCTTTTACGATTTAAAATTATGTAGGGAGTCAGTTTTCGCCTGTCAGCCGTGACTGCAAGCATAACAGTTATCCTTGATTTCTCATTTCCAGTGGATTTTAACAATATCGATTTAGCACCTTTTTCGTTGACATACTGGGGTTTTATCTGCATTCCCCATCTGGCCTAGCAGATAGTTATGTTTTTTCCACAAGCTTATGACATACCTCGAATACGCCAATGCACTGATACCTTCAATGCATTGATTGTTGAGGGGTTCAGCTGCTGACTGAACTCAATCTATTCTCACCTCAGTCGCTTTTCAAGTACAATGTAACATGTATGCCTAATGTGTCTACAATGTAACAAATATCTTGTATTTCTTAAACAGACGTGCGGAATGTATGGTGATTTTTCGAAACACGATTTTACGATCTTGTAAAATCATTAGTACTTGAATATAATTCATTTTTTGGAAAAAAACATTGCGTTATATTTGGGACAATACGGTAATCATAGAATACTGTGTTGTGATGACGCTCTGCATGGTGGCGCTACAATGCGGCGGTCATCTGAACTACTGAATGTATGGACTCCTGTTATGCGGTAGTTCACATGACTGCCGCATCGTGGCACCACCATGCAGAGTGTCATCATAACACAGTAGTCTAGTGATTGAACAAAAAGACAATAAAAAGTATTTTAAATAATACAATTTTGTGCTTAGGTATAATAAATTAAATATTTTAACCTTTTTATTGAATACAATAATTAAACAAAAAATACAATTAGTATATATAAATTATTTTTTATCAAATTTAAAATTTTATATTAAATTTTCTCAGCAATTCTTCAACAGTGGTTCTTGCTCGGGTTTTTGGATAAATTGTAAAAATTCTTCACAATTCATATTATAATTAATTTTTGTGCACAATTTAGCTTTCGCCATGGATACACTCAAGCAATTGCGTTCATCTGTCCACAAATTATCCGTCAAAGAAAAAACTCGCTCAACAAATGCATTGCTAATAGGTAAGGACATTATTTTCTCCACTAAACCTAAACTAATCCAATGCGGAGTTCTAGGTGATCAAATTGACTTCAATGTATGCATACAAAAAGATTCATTGGAACTACTTATAGAGGAGCAAAATTTTGAAGTAATAATGTGAGAACAAAATCAGACTTCTTTTTCACACCACATATTTGTTTTCTTAAATATTGATTGAGTACTGAAGGAATGTTCCACTGTACCTGAAACCAATATATTTCTTTTCGTAAAATAATATGGGATGTGTGTCCTGCATTGATTTCACATGGGATACGGTACATTTGAAGAGAAATTGGCTGAAAAACGGGACGTCTCATAACCGGAGACAGGTTATTAAAACCAGAGACCAGAGATGAACTGCAAAAACCAGAGTCTCCCGACAAAAACTGTTGAGGTGGCAGCCCTAGATACCAAAATACTTTTTTCCTGAAAATCTAAAAAAACTGGAGTGTGTCTTATACCTCTGTGCATCTTATTTACTGAAAAATACAGTAACTTTTTGTAATGGTGTCCCAAAAGTCCTTTTACTGCCACTTATTAAGCCCTTAAGTGGGCTAAGCGCATATATACACTCATTGAAGTCACTCACCAAAATTTCACAAA
Source organism: Tanypteryx hageni (assembly GCA_028673005.1). Lineage (NCBI taxonomy): Eukaryota > Metazoa > Arthropoda > Insecta > Odonata > Petaluridae > Tanypteryx > Tanypteryx hageni. Next base: position 119,565,584 of record CM054114.1, on the reverse strand, counting down.
TGTCATTTGTGTAACTACAAATTCTGGATCTCACCTGCAAAAATTTTGAATGGGCTCCCTTAAACAACTGTATTAACAACCATCTTACATTTGTTCTGAAAATGTTGGTATAAATAAACAAGAAGTCCAAACCTGGAGTTTCCCAAAGTTGACGTCCCGGATTGATTACTTATATTCACAGAAAATGTTTCAGTATGTGTTAGTCATTCCAAGGAATTATCATACCATAAATACCATTTGTAATTCATAGTTTATCAATGATATAGAAAAATTGGATAACAAATTAATAGAGCATTATCAGGTTTAAAATATTAAAAGCAATGTCAAATCTCTTTCTGACATATTTTCCATGTATTTTTTTAAATAAACGAATTTAATAAATGTTACTGTTTATACGCTAATATGTATGGGTCAACTGTCCATTGCTGAAGGGTAGTCAGGTGGAAAAGAAAATAAGTCATTTGTTCACTCGTCTATGCTCAAGTCCAGTTTGGTAATAATCATCTCCATGGCAACAATCTGATAAAATATGATTTAAAATGCAAAAACGCTATGTATTAGTTGAAATTCAAGAAAATACAATCAATTATCAAAATTCTGCAATAAGAATTACAATCTACATTCTTTACCCCTTAGAGCAGTACAAACGTCGCTCCAATATCACAGTTTTAAGATATTTTAAAGTATTAAAGAAAACAGCCCTGCACAATGGATTTGAGACTTCCCATGTAGAACAAATAGGAAGAAAACTTTCCTGGAATCGAACCTGGAACTTCAACCTTCACCAAATAAAATGTAGCCTAGAGGTGGACCCTGGCAGCACTAGCCTCATATTAAATTTCATGAAAATTGATCCATTAATGCAAAAGTTATTAGTAGGACACACAGACACGACCATTTCATAAGGCAATGTTTCCTTTGGAAACCAGCCTAAAAATGTACTTGTTAATTAATTAATTTTATTTACATGTCATTAGGAATTTTAAAATGTATAAATGAGGTGACTTTTCTTGTTGCTCTTTTTAAGTTCTTCTAATTTTCTTTTCATTCTTATTTTTGCAGCTCTGCTATTTGTACTTGAATTATCCTTTCCCATTTTTAATAAATACCAAAAATTATAAATAATGGTTACAGATTGTCTTGATATGCAATTAGTAGACTAAATTTTTGCATGCTTCAGTATTTCTCAATTTTCAGGTTTTTATTTGGACATTTTCTTCTAAAATGCAGATATTTACAGGGAAAGTTTTGACGCTAGATAGGAACATGCCTATGGATGTTGGCATTCTTATAATGTAATGATTATTGTTCATGTAGTTAGAAGAATTTATATAAAGTTTCTGTTAATCATTTGTGATAAATCCTAATTTTTGCAAATTAAATGACATAACTATATTTAAGTATGTTTGGCTTAGTAATTTAGTTTTTAACAAAAACATGAAAGTTGGGATGCTTTACACTTCAGGTTTTCTGGTAAGCTTCATGGATTAACATGTTCACACTTCAATCAACTAGATTTGGATATACATATTCACATCTACAGCTCAGCTTTTTTCTCTATATTACCCTTATGCCTAATGAATACAGTACATACTTTTGTCTTAAAAATGGATCTCGAGGAATAATACAATAAAACCTGGTTAATTTGAAGCTCAAGAGACCGAAAAAAAATTTGAATTATAGAAAACCTGGTTAATTCGAAATTTATGAAAACGGTCGAGCTATCTATTAAGTAAAAATACAAAAAAATAGTTATGGCTTATCTTATAATGTGATATTAAATCTAATTCCAGTAGTTTTATTTTCAGAACTGAACACAAATTTGTATTTCACTAATAAACAATAGAAATGTTAAAGTTAACTCTGTTACCAGCTATATTCTTAATACATAGTATAAAATAGTTACTAAAATCACCAAATATCAGTTTTAAAAAAAACAAAAACAACTCATTTAAAATAGTCATTAATTTTGCCGTTTCATTTTCTGGGGATTCTGTAGTGCTATGTGCTGCATGATATCATCAAATTTTTCACATATTGTCACTGGCATATCTTGTGTCCCTGACAAGTATCGCTGGAGTATGTCCAAAGCTGAAAATACATCTTCCTTAGATAGCAGTGGCTTAATTGATGCTTCATTATCATCTTCTCTTTCATTATCGGTTGTGACTTCATCGCTTATGATGTCATCATTCGCAATGATTTCTGATTCGCCAGCCATAGGATCATAAATTGTTGAAGTTATCAAGTCGTTGTCACGTTGAAGTTATGAATCCCAAAACAATATTCTCAATAGCTTCTTCTACTTTTATGTCATTGAGTTCATCCGTCAATTGCGAAGTTAATCCACTTTTTTAAAGCAATTACTGATCGTTTGTTAGGTCATTAATTTCCACGCTGAAAATAAGCCTTGAAAAGCGTCCTAAATAATCCATTTCTGCATATTTTTCTTAGCACAGCCTCTATTTAGTTGAACTAAACAATGATAAAAGTATTTTTCTGTAATAGCATTTAAGGCTTTGGATGATTCCTAGGTCGAACGGCCGTAAAACACTGGTCGCATTGGGGGGCAAGAGCAATTTAACATTTGAGGTGTTCATTTCAGGCACCTGGTGAGTGGGGTGGCTGTGGTGGAGTGGTTAGAGCATTTGCTTTCCACATAGTGGTCTCAGGTTCAAATCCAGCGAAGGTTGAATTTTTCAATCTGGGATCGTTTTGTCTCCTACTTGTATGATTTGATGAGACCACGCAAATCAGCGCTCCGTCCTTCGGAAGGGACGTTATGCAGTTGGCCTCCTAGGTGCTCTTTGTTAAGAGTAGGCTAATGCCGGCACTTGGTTTCCCTCCTCCCTTGTGTGTGTGTGTTCAGTGTGGTAGGAGTAATGGCTATTATAATTCAAGAGGTTGATTAGCCAGAAATTCCATACAAACAAACAAGCACCTGGTGATCAGAACAATTGTCCAAAATCAGTCAAATATTTTGGTGTTGTTGTGCCATTCGCTGTTGAATTACCAATTACAATTTTTTTAAATACATCTCTTGTCATCCATGCATTTTTATTAAATTCATATGTCACTGCAAGTTGTCGATATCTACATTTTTAAAACACCATGGTTTGGCGTATTTACTGATAACCACAAGTTGGGCTTTATCGGATCTGTCCATATTGGCACAGAGTACCGCAGTAATATGTTCTTTGCTGCACTTGCCGCCATGTCATTTCTCACTCTTGAGAGACAAAGTATGGTCAGGTAACATATTGAAAAATCTGATGTGGGCACCATATGACTTTCTCCATACCTGTAATATTACTAAAAATTTCAAATAAGTTAAATGATAATAAATATTTTAAGGAACTGTGATATTGGATATAGCCATGAAGCTCCAACAATTAAGAAAATAAGAAGGAGCATTACTAAGATGTAACTAAGCGTAAAGTGTTTACATAAGTTACCTCCAGGTAGTGTGGTAGCAGCTAAAAAATATAGATTTTAAAATATCTCTTAAACAATGCAGTGTATGGGCAAATGTTTTGGACGAAAGTTGTAGAAAAGTAAATTTCCTACAACTTTTATTCCAATAATTTTTTACATTGATCAAGTATTAAAGCAAATATAAAAAAAAGTGGATAATTTACAAGAGTAAACACCCACTTCCGGTTGGCCAGATTTTACCAAATACTAATCAACTCTTGTCCCTTTAACAAAAATGTCAAATATGAAATTTTGCATTAATCTGATTAATAGTTTTTGAGTTAGAGCATCTGCAAAATTCCTATCATACTCATAGACATTGATAAAATGGTCAAAATGTGTTCAGGGGACCTCAAAACATGTACACTCAATCCCTGACCAACACGATTTTTAAAGTAGGACTGGTTTTTGACTAACACAACTGCTCATTTGTTTGAACACAATTTCTCCAGAACTTCTCTAGAATTGTGAAAAAGGTCTGGAAACAGAAACAAACTTTAGGCTTGCTCTTCATTAACTGCAGATGACAATGAGCCCATTATCGTAACATTTGATCCAAAGTATGAATTTGACAATTTCTATGAGTCTGATGCAAAAGGCAAGGGATTTCATAGTTTTTAAACTGCAATGTCGAAAAATACCATTCTTGAATGTTTTTAAAATTACCTTTGACCATTTTTGTTATTTTCTATATATTGTATGTTGTTGTTATCTTTTGAAAAGTTATTTCATGTATTCAAACAAAAATGTTTAATTCTTAGTTATTTGTTGTTTAAAATTATCATTTTACAAATCTTCTAAATAACATCTGCTAAATAAATGGTGAACAGTTGAACAGCTGATTCAAAATGGTGGTCATCTATATAAAAAAATACGCTGGAGTTTATGGTTCACACTTTATTGGTGGTGGGAGTAAGAAACTGAGGAAAGTTACATCACTCGAGCAAAAAGTAGATTTACTTAGGCGCTATGAGAGCAATGAACGAACACATAATATCGTTCATGATACAGGTCTTAACGAAGCAACACTATGAACCATCCGTGTTATCATTGTTTTTTCTGTAAAAATGAGTTATATGTATGAAATATACATAAACAAATAAAAAACAAAGCATTAACCCAAGTATAGTCATAATTAAGGAATAAAGTTAAAAATATGTCAATCAGATTAAGATGCTGGAACGCATTCTCCCCTATTTACATTATTTCTTATGAGAAATTCGTGTTTGACTAACACGATTTCACCTTACATGAAATGTGTTAAGAATGCATCTATCGTGCTAGTCGGGGACTGGGTGTATTTACGTTGAAATCTTGAAATCGATTTTTTTCATGAAAACAATATTTTCCCCTATACTACATATGGAGAAAGTAAAAATATGGTAATTTCATCCAAATTGTACGTTTATAGCTTCGTACTTATTAAAAATATACCTATTATTCTGTAGCCAGGTCGATGCTTCTTTTTTGTTAACCTTCTTAACTTCATGCAAGGGTAACAATGTTAAATCGCTTTTAAAGCCCTCGAACCATCCATTGAATGCCTTAAAATCCTGGATATTCATTTCCTTGCTAAAGATTTCGCCTTTTCAATAAGTATCAGCCCTGTTATGGGTATGCTCACCGCATGCCACGTGAAAGATACTCGAACAATTTTTCTTCATGTTCTTCGTTTTTTGCCATTGGCAATCACTGGTACGTACTGTTGTCCTTACAACTGTGAAAAGTCTCTTAAATTTTCGCATGGTTTTTCAATATTGTGGAAAGCGACGAATTAGGAATTCTGTATTTGGCAGCCAGCTGACCTTTCAATCCAGATATCTCGTCTATGTCTCACAACAAAGACATGTTTTCAGCTATGGTCAAAGATTTATCTGCACTTCATACTGGAGGCATTTTAGTGTAATTCAAAATTATTTTATAAGAAACCATATTTAAAATTAACTTAGCTGAGTAATACTTAAATTTAAATCAAGGCACTTAAAATAATAAAAAGTCACTTAACACATAGGCTGCTGTGAGGATCACCAGTGATCCTCACCCTCACTTTCATCTAAGTCAATCACATGGAATGACCCTTCTCCAACGAAAAAACATAGAAAACTGATTTAGGAGCAGTTCTGTACTCTTTCCATAAGAATATGAAGCAGGAAGGGGTCACGAAGAAGAAATTAAAGCTATTCCTGGAAACGATCCTCCAAAACAATCCAAAATCAGAATTGAGATATCCATGAACTGATAAGAGAGAAACTACAAGGGACATTCTGAAAGGATTAGTGGTACTGATGAAATAAATACTGCCACGGACCCTTGCTATGATGGAGAGTCCAATTAGGCCCTATCTCCACTACAGACAAGACGTCCTTTCCTGGTTTCACCTGTTACAGCATCATCAGGTGATGAAAGCTTAGCTGAAGGTTCTATATATACGGAGAAGGAAGGAGGGGGAAGGGCAGGAGGGTTAAATGAATAATAATAGGCAGGAGGGAGAACATACAATCAGTAATGAGATAATTTGAACACAATAAAAAAATAGAAATTACAAAGTGAATGACATTAATTCAAATGGTTAAGTATAACAGTAAAGCAAAGTTTGTAATTAGAAAATTGAAGCAATTAACAGAAGTTACAAAAAGGTGTTAAAATTACAAAGTAAAAAAGGCATTAATTTAATTAGTTGTGGACAGCCATTCTCAAGCAGGTGCTTAACAAAGTGTGATGACGTGCTTCATAACTTGAAACAATGTTTATGTTTCTTGATCTGATTCTTGGAACTTCTTCCGGTCTGTCCTATGTAAACAGCATCACAATTTGCACAAGATAGTGTGTAGACACTGCTTTTTAATGAATTTGATATGGAATCTTTAGTACTCAGGAAAAGTTTGCCGTAAGTTATGGGGGGAAAAAAGGTGGGTTTGATGTCTTAAGGGAAGAGGTTAGAAAGTTTGTAGGGGAGGGGGCCTATGAAAAGGAGTTGCGCCAGTGCTTAGATTTGCAAGGAATTTTGGGAGAGGAAATAATTTTCTGTGAAGTGACTCTTTAATTTATTTGACAGGAGGTGATCTATCAGTTGGCTATTGTAGCTGTTGTTAAAGTTGTTAAGTTAAATAATTCAGCAATAGTGCAAGAATCAATCCCTATATTGATTAAAATATCCTTAGTGAGTCTTAAGACCTCACTGATGGAGATAGAAGCGAAGAGATTGCAGACTTCAAAGGAGACTAGTATTATTAGGGTAAAAATTTAAATTTAATACTTGCACAATTTCAATGGAATTTTTACTTGTGTATTTCAGTGAGAAGCGGGAGAAGTGACGGAAAAGGGTGTTAAGTTTATGGGCTGGAGTGGAAACACTGGAAACAACAGGTCTGATTGGGCAATTAGGTTTGTGGAGTTTTGGTAAACTGTAAAGTCTCAGGGGGAGGGAATTCATAACGAGGACCAGAATCTTTTCCTTGGCATTTAGGAGCAAGGAGACAGAAGATAGAGCTTTTTTGATGGCTGATTGGTAACCTGGGGTGAGATATTTTTTGAGAAGAGAAATAGGGTTGTTGGTGATGAAATCTAAACACTTATTCATGTATAACACTTTGTCTAAAATCACCACAGTTCCCTTTGTCTGCTTTCTGAACTACCAAATTGTTCATCTTGAAAAAGTTAATCGAACCATGTATCGAGGAGAGGGAATGGTTCAGCACTGGGGGTTGAGGAGTAGGACCATCTTGCGACGAGATGAAGTCGAAATCATCTTGGCAGCGAGGTCTTTGGTTGAGAGAGATTCTGTGCAGAGTGCTGCTTCCCAATCAACTACGAAGTCTTTCAAGTAACCAGCCTTTAGCCATCTTTAGTCCATCTGTCTGTAGACAATAAACTTTTTTGTCTTAAGAAATATTTGGAAAATATGGAACTCTTATCAATCTATGAATTTTCCACTGTTCGGATTTTCTAATTTCTTCATAGATTTTCTGCTAGGTGGCTTCAAATTAGGAAAATTCATACTTTGAAATGACATTGTAGTCAAATTACTAGAGATATTTGAAAAAATTATTTTTGAATTAGGTAGCTCTTATCAATCTATAAATTTTCCACCAATTGGATTTTCCAAATACTTCATAGATTCTCCACTCATTCAAACTTTTGAAATTGTATCCTATCCAAACTACTGAAGCTAGAGGAGTGAAGTTTTCACAGATGAGAAGGTATAGTGAGAATAGTGGATATAGTGTGGGTTGCTCCCTCCCCAAAGGGGGAAGCAAACCAGAACCCTGAAAATTTTTAAGAAAACATGCTCTCTCTTGCTTTAGAAAATCTTACTTGTTTAATTTCTTGACAAGCCTTATTGACTGAATTTTGTGTCAGAGAACATTGATCGTTAAGGAGTTTTTCAACTTTTCAAATAAGGAACAGCCAGGTCTGAAGTTCAGGGATGTAGTGTACAATTTCACTGTCATTATCATTCAGGAAGTCCAGAATTGTACTAGTTGTTTGAGATAGAGAATTTTCTTTAAATTACCAATATTAGCTATGGTGTAACAGCAGTTATATAATGTAATTGCGAGTTTATTTAATGTTAACATTTGATCTAATTATTACAGGCAAGTCATAATTGTGTTGACTCAGCTGGAAGGCAGCGGTGGTTTCTCCATTGCCCACCGCTTGACTCACCGATTAGCAAATTCAGGAGGTCTTCATGACTGGGGTCCACCCTCTACAAGTCACTGCCCGCCAATAGACCGTCAGGTTGAAGGACTCCATTCTCCGAGGCTTATCACGTAGCAGCGGGCATCGCTCGTGTCCCGAGCGAGCAAACGAGTAAGCTCTTGCTCCCGAATGCCACATCCCTCTCCTGGCCTTCATGCTGAGGGAATTATGCTTCAAAAGGCGCACGCACATTTAGTTGAGCTGAGGCTGTGATGACATAAGAATTTCTTTGCACTTATGTAATCACACATTCATTAAAAAAGAAAAGAAAAAGCGTGGTGATTTTGCAAAAGTGAATTGAAAACAGTGTTCTGATTAAAAAAAGTAAATAGTGGTTAGTTTCTATCATTATGTTTGTTATGATGAAAAAAATGACTTTCTGCTTATAAAAAAATTGTTGCATTGCAAAAAAACAGAATCTGTGCAAATTGATAGACACGTGAACAATGCAAGATTAGTGGTGCTCAAAAAAGTTATAACACTTGTTTTTTTATATATATTCGCCCCGTACTTGATAAGCGAAATAAATATGTAGGTTGAAGAATTGTTTTTGTGACTAAATTCAGTATTGTGGCAATTTGTGAGGCCAAGAATCTGCACAGAAAAGGTTCATTAGTTTTGCTCCAAATGCAGTATGATAATTATTTAGTCATAAGGATACTTAAAACTGTAGGAAGGAGCAAATGTGACTAATGCTGCTTTTCACGTAGAATCTAGTCATAATGAAAACTCATTAAAAAGCTCACGTCTCAGCCCTTTGCATTTATTACAGGATTACATTGATGTGATGATGAATTTTGAAGGGAGGAAAAAATTGTTAGAGTTGTACACATTTAGAAGTACCAAGTCATAATTGTGGTGCACAAAAGCAGATTGATTAGGATGATATTGTGTTATGCATTGATTAAGTATACATATTGATTCTCCTTTGTGAAACTCTGGGCTTTCATGTGTGATAAGCAGTGATTTTTAAAAAATTCATTGACATGATTAAAGGTAATGTTAAAAACTCATGAATGGTTTGTGATGTTAATGTTCTCCATTTCATTCATGAAATAAGTATTGGATGAGTCATTGCTCTCGATTGTATATTTAAAAGCTTTGTTTGCCATATCAAAAAGACAAAAAATGTTAATGACTGTAATAAACCAGAAAACTGTTTTGTTGACTATAGAGATTTAATAAATGTATATAAAGTTTTTAATTCCTTTAGTTGTTTTTGGATGTGGACTCTTGAATTTATTTTTAGGACTTTTAAAAATGTGATGTTTTTTGCCAGCTTTAAAAGTTAACTGGCAGTTCTTATATGTAAACTTTTAAGCATACCTGACATTATTCACAATTAAGAGATTGCTCAACCTTTGCCTGATTCTCAATCAGCTATTTGAGAGTTTCTGTGGTTCTATTCAAATTAGGAGTTGGCAGGGCATCTGATGATCTAAAATTTATTTATTCTTTTTCGGTTAATCATATTCCCTGGTCAATGTCTTTAACTACCTTAAATTTTGCAATATTTTTAAACAAAGGCAGGTATTTTTTCATGTTTTGTTTAGCTATTTATTGAACAACTCATGAGAAAATTTCCTCCTCAACTTTAGCAAAACTAACATATCCCCTCTTCATATTCTTGGAAATGCTCCAGTGATGTCTATGAATTATCTATCCAGTTTGTATAGACAAACTATATCTCTCCTATTGCCATTAAATGGTTGGGAGAACTAGAGGCATATTTTGGTTACAAGGCAGCCAGCAGTAATGGTGATTCACCATTAGCAAATTCTAAAAAAAAATTTTTTGTAGACATAATGTACATCTGGTTTTCCTAACTTTTTTATGACTACAGAGAGACATAGTGTTTCAATTTGATTTTACCCATAATGTGAGCTGGATAACTCTCTTTTCTGTTACCCAGTTCAAGATTGAATGACACAAAACTTCACTTTCTTTCAAAACTCCAGGATTTACCCCATGGTTTTTTTGCTTATCTTGCCTGATTTTTATGAAGTCATGCCCTGTTGACTTCTAATTTTAATGCGTCCTTTTACTTTAGCATGCCAGCGATTGTCTTAGGAATTATCAGATTGAATGGTGTATTTTATAAAAAAATAACTCCAGAAAACCTGATGCCTAGATTAATAATATATTAGCTTCAATGCTAATACCAGGAAGAGTTAAACTTATCTGGAAGCCAATAAGGAAGTGTTTATTATGCACTGTGCAACTGTGATTGCGATTAGATATTAGATACCTTCATAAAGCAGGTTTCTCTTCAGATATGATCGAATTGGCAGGCATGAATTTTACTTCTTGCTTCCAATGCATTTTCACATATACAGTAAAAAAAGAAAGAAAATTTTATTCCTTTATTATGTATCTGTAAATGTTATTCCTCTACCAAAGTATTTGTAATTAAACATGAAGGATTTCATTTTTAATTGAGTTGCGCTGTTTTTGTGACCGGATAATGTTTTTGGCATCTTAGTCTTATTTCTCATTTGAATTTAAAATACTCAACATGTGATGTTTTAATGTACACCAGTTTATATTTACATTCTTTTGTAAATTCTAATTTTGGTATCTTTGTCTGTATGGATTTTATAAAAACGCTCAAGGTGACATTTCCACATTTAAATAAATATTTCCTGTGGTTGAATGTGCTTTATTTAATGAATTATAACCATATGTAGGTATGTATAGTCTTATTTATTTATTTATGGCTGGTAAATCATGTTGTTAATGAAAATGGTCTGACGTCATACTGCCAATTACTTTCAATTTCCATCCCAAAACATGATTTATATGAAACTGAAATTTGAAAAACTATTTCAGTGTACATTGTGCAGGACAATATACTGGCATCTAATACTTCAGTATTTATCGGTGTGCATGTGATATACAATTACTAAATACATCTCTATGAAATAAATACGAAGACCAATAGATTACTAATTTTCTCAACTGTTTTCCCTCTTTGCTGGTACTAAATGTTTCATGAGGGTTTATAGTACATTTTAACATATGAAGCCCAAAAGTTCTTGGTTGTTGAATATTTTGATAACTTTTTATGTGTACACTTAATGGCATGTTTCTCACATGTTAGCATGCATTTGTCATGTAAAATTTATAAATTGGAACTAGATCTGCATTATAAAATGTTAGTAAATGTAACATTCCACACAATAAAAGATCAGAAATTGGATGGTTTCCCAATAATTGTCATTATTGAGTTGGTTAGATGTATTCCTCCATTGTCAATTTATGACTCCCATTTATAATTTCAAGAAAGGAATATTGTGACATTCCAAATTTAGATTGTAAATGTTTAACCCACATCTGAATTCAATGCTTCATCATAAATGTGTGTACAAATTTCATATGTTAAATACATTGTATATTTTAAGAATGGTACACACAAGTCCAGTAAAAGAACATATTTCATACCTTTGATTTTAATTCAGGTAACAGATGTTTGTATCTTATAGATGTGGTAATAAATGAAATAACCTCATCTGTAACAAACAATTAAATTTTGTTGTATGATTTTCCAAATTTGTATTTTTTTAGAAGTAATAACAGCAGTCAATCTTTGGTATGGAGACATGCCAAACAGCATGTTTTGTGTAAAGTAGCTCAATAGCCCTCTTTTATGTAAAAAGAGTAATTATTTTAAAATCACTTCTTTATGAACAGTTCTTGCCTCATGCTTTACCACCATATTTCGTAAAATTTGAAGTTTTAGTAACCATGTTTTAAGTAGTAACATTAACCTGTTGTGATTTTTAGTACATATTTTGTGGAGCCTGTAATACTTAAATATATCGATCATCATTTTTATGCATTTTTGGTGATTCAGCGATTGAAAAAAAGAACATTTCCTTGTTCCTTAGTAGTGGACTGAAAGGCTTGTTTCCTTCACTTCAATGAGAATGAAAGTTTTTTTAATTTCTTTGCATATAATTTGCAATGACAAGGCTTACAGTTTTACAGAATTAAAGTCAAAAGATATTCTTACAACAAAAAAGGAAGAAAATTATCCAACTTGACTTTGGAATTCATCCAAGGTTGTGTGTGTCAGAGAACTATCAGCTAATTGCTTTTTAAAGAAGATAAAATTGATCGAATCCATGCAAATTAATGTTATCTAAGTACAGTGGAACTTCCATAATTTGAACATCTATAACTTGAATTTTCCATAACTCGAAGTGAATTAATTTTACCGGGCAAAATCTCTATGGGAAAAACCTATTTCCATAAGTCAAATTTTCTATAACTCGAATATTTATTTGTTTTCCTTGAAGTTCGACTTATGGAAGTTCCACTGTACTTTAAACCACAACTTACTGGCTTAGAAATCATATACTTTGTGTTGCATTTACCTTATCATTGGAATCATTAGCAGGTATTTAAAATAATTATTGCTAATTTGAGAAACTAGTTTAAATTTTAAACAGGAAGGTTATTTGAGTTAGAAAACTTCAATAACATTTCTGGCTGGGTATGCCACCATCTGCTCTTTTAAAATTTAACGGAGATGTAATTTAATTGTTAATGTTTTCCTATAATTCAGTATTAACACAAAGATCATTTATAATTTAATAACCAAGTTTTACTATTTAAAAGTTAAGCTCAAGTTTTTTGGTTTAAGATAAACTCCATCTAAAATGCCACTAAATCATGACCCAAGAGAAAAAATTCAGCATTTTTTTACCTCTTGGCAAATAATGCAATCCACTCTAATGAATAGAATGTAAAAGTTAAAACTTAAGTGGTCTTGACATTTTGTAGATCAAGCCCAGCATGAGCTTGTCAAAAGGTAAAAGTTGCATGGTTTTGTTAGATTAGTTGTCTGAGTTCTTAGTGCACTTTTTGCTGTTTAGAAAACACTGCACTCCTGTTACAACAACATTATCCATAACCCTTTGATTTTAGACCTTCAGATTTTATTACTTTCAGAGAAACAACTTTTTCATTAATTTTATTTATCATTTCTAAGCTAATCCTATATGAAAACTGTGTGCCATACATAAAAAAGAATTAGATTATAGTTATAGCAAAAATTAAATCCTTTGATATTTGTTAAGTATGTACTTAAAACATTATCTAGACATTAGTGAAATTTGTTAATTTTCAAGAAATTCAAATAATGTCAGCAGCAGGAGAAGAATTTTGGTCGCCTACGACTTACATTATTTGCTAACCCCAACATTAAATGATGATGATGAAAAATTATAGTATACATATTTAGAAAAAAATTGAGCCAAAAGTATAATATGAGTATTGCCTATTTTTTGTTTAATATACCTAATTTTTTTTTGTATTTGTAAAATGGAGGCCCATCAAATCCAGGGCCCTAGGATTGCAGCTCTGTTAGCCCATTTGTACATCCAATCCTGAAAAATGCCTTTAACCCTAGACTACTAAACTTTCGTCTATCCGACTACTCTAGTTGCAGCAAAAGGACTTTTAACAAAGTTTCGAGTAAAATAGAGGGTTGCATGTTTGTTTACTCTAAGACTGCATTGGGTTAGAGCTGTGCAAATAATGACATGTTCCACAACCTGCTTCTTTCTACTTCTTTTAATTGTCAGTCGCCTCTTGGACGAATGTTTAGTAAGTGCATCAGCTTCTCAGCTCGTTCATTAAAAGTCATGATCACAGAATTTCGTCATTTACTTCCCATTGGAGAACAACCTGGACTTGCACAACCTAACAAAAAAAATCCTTGCTCTTTGTCCCTCCAAGATGAGAAGAATGACAAGGTTTTATTGTCTGTGTTTTTCAAGAGCGATGTGTGGCGATCACAGAGTGAACATTTGTTTAGAATGTGATAATCTTACATGAATTACTTCCTATTATTTTATATATTATCTTAAGATATTATTGCTCACTTTTGTAAAATAAAATGTAAGAATTTATAAAAATTTTATTGGAAAATAAATTTTTAAGAAAAGTAGTCTAATAGACGAATGTTTAGTATTAATGTCCCACATTGACCATTTTTAGTAGTCTAGGGTTAAAAAACATAAAAAATGAACTTTTTATTTATTTGTAGCCCAGTTTTAAATATCGCAGTTTAAAAAAAAATGAATGACACCCATGAAGATAATATACACTTATTTCAAATTCCTTCTTCTTATAAGATTTAAATACAGTAATATCTCGCCTAACGAAGTAGATGCGGCACTTCGTTATCGGAAACTTCACTGGCAGATGGAAGGTTGAAAAGTTATTTTCCTGACAATGAAAAAGTTTGTTTACATTATTGGTGTTTATGCCATTACTCTTGCATTATCTTCTAAACAATATAAACACATAATTATCCCAGCCAAACTACAAGCTCAGTCTTACAATTAGTGAAAGCTTGAAGTCATTAAGATCGTTGTGTCCAGTGAAAATGTCCAAGTAGGAGTAGAGAGTGGTCATTAAATTCCTCACCAAGGAGTAAAGTACTTCATCGCAAATTCGTGAACGTATGCTTGTGGTCTATGGGGAGTCTGCTCCGTCTGAAGATGTCATCATATTTTGGGCCAACCAGTTTAAGCATGGCCGGGAGTCTCTTGAAGATGATCCCCAGTCTGGTCGACCCATTTCTGCAGTTACTGAAGAAAACTGCAAGAAAGTTGAATGTCTAATCCTAAGACCGGCAAATCAAGGCATGGGAGCTAGCGAGGGAAGTGGGCATAAGAAAGGAAAGAGTTTTAAATATTATTCATAAACAATTGGGAATGTCCAAAGTGAGTGCAAGGTGTGTACCCTGAATGCTGATGCCATTGCATAAACAGAGATGAGTAGAAACTTCGAAGCAATTTTTGGATTTGTGTTTCAAAGGTCTTGTCTATGATCCTTTTGGCTGTGGATTAAAGTTTTTTTAACATTAATTATATCAGAAATGAATACGATAAACTAAACCAAGATTATAAGTAAAAAGAAAATTAGATTTTAAAAGAATCAAACTAAGAAAATAACAAAGGTACAATTTTAATTGGTCTTCAATATATTTTTTTTAATTTCTCTTACTGCAGTTTTACTCCGTGTCCAATTTGTTAGATGTGGAGACAACAAGACCTCCACAGTGGATTATTTATGATTCCTGCTGGGAAGATGGACCCGCCTCCATCTCTTCAGGTTGTTGGTTTAAAGGTTTTTACTTTCTCCATATACGTAGTATAAGGCAAAGTATTGTATTCATGAAAAAAATCAACTTCTAGATTTCAACGGAAATATGTTTTGAGGTCTCCTGAACACGTTTTAACCATTTTCTTGATGATGTCTGTGTGTGTATGTGATAGCTTTTTTGTGGGTGCTCTAATGCAAAATTTTATATTTAACATTTTTATAAAAGTCACAAGAACTGATTAGTTTTTGGTAAAAATTGGTCAACCGGAAGTGGGTGTTTATTCTTGTTACTTATGCATTATTTTGAAATATTTGCTTTAATATTTGATAAATGTAAAAATATATTGGAATAAAAGTTGTAGGAAATTAAATTTTCTACAACCTATTGTTTGAAATATTTTTCCACATAATGCATTGTTTAAGAGATATCTCATATTTTTAGCTGCCACCACCACGTCACCTACCGACGACTATTGTTAACAATTGATGCTTAATTACATCTTAGTAATGCTCCTCTTTCTTTTCTTAATTGTTGGAGCTTTGTGGCTATATCCAATATCAGAAGGCTATGGTTTGAGTTTATTTCTGTTCTTTGTAAAGTCTAAAACTTTCTCGCAGTTTCTTAAAATATTTATCATTATGTAACCTATTTGGAATTTTTAGAAATATTACTGATATGGGGAAAGTCACGTGGTGGCCACATCAGATTTTTTTAAAACACTGTCGAGGGTGGCTTGCCTCAGCCTCTTCCTTCTATCTTGAAGCAGCTCCGAGTAGCAATTCATTGCTTGTAACACAGCCCTCTTCACAGTGCAGCTCTGTGAATAGTCCGGGTCATTCTCAGTCAGAATCTCCAATGCATGAGAAACCTTGCTCAGACAGTCAGACAAAATCTTTGTCAATAAAACTCTTTCTGGAGATGCTGTTTCACAGAGGTGTGTGTTTTCTGACCCCTACTTCCCTACCTGCTGCTCAGTAAGCTCTTGCAGTTGCTCGTTTGTTTAGCATCTCTCCATGGTTTTACAGTAGCTCCTGTAGATCTTCGCTGTCAACTTCCTCGAATCCTACTGACTGCACCATTAGAGTGACTTCATTGGCAATGGCTGGAATCTTCATTTCTAACCAAATGAAGTCTTTCATGACATCGGGCCAAGCCTTCAGCCAAACACCATTCAGGCAGTATTCAGTCACTTCTGCCAGGCATATTCAATATTGTAGATGGCTTTCATAATGCTGTAATTCTTCCAAAAATCCCTGATTGATTGCTTCTGACCATCATTAGCCTTAACCAACTAACTGAGTAATGGACCTTGAATGTCTCAATAACACCCTGGTCCATCAGTTGCAGAACCAAAGTTGTATTTGGTGATAAAAACAAAACCTCCACGGGAATGCATGTCAGAAGTGAGCCGAGATTTGGAGGATGTCCTGGAGCATTGTCTAGCAGCAATAATGCTTTCGGTTTGAAAGTTTTTCACAATAATTCTGCACAAGGGGACAACAAAAATTAACAAACCAGTCAGTAAACACATCAATTGTCACCCAAGCATTACTGTTTGATTTCCATAAAACAATTGCTAATCCCCTTCATGGAGCGAGGCATCTCTGAATGGTAGATGAGCAAAGGCTTTAACTTGTATCACCCATTGCATTGCCACCTAAGAGCAAGGTTAAACCGTCCTTGGCAGCCTTAAAACCAGAAGCTCGCTTCTCTTCCTGGGAAATAAAAGTTCTGGAGGGCAATCGCTTCCAGAAAAGTCCCGTCTCATCTACATTAAACATTAAATTCGGAGGGTACCCCCTGCCTCCACCATGGCCTTCAGTGCTTCCAGAAATTCCATTGCTGCCTTGATGTCAGCACTAGCAGCTTCTCCCATGATGCAAATGCTGTGGATTTTGGCTCTCTTCTTGAATTTCTTGAACCATCCCCGAAAAGCCACAAAAGATTCCTTAGACTCATATTCTTGAGCCTTCAAGTAATCAAAAAGATTTAAAACCTTCTGAATTGTGTTTGTATTTTGGCTAATCAACCTCTTGGATTATTATAGCCATAACTCCTTCCATACCTAACACACAAGGGAGGAGGGAAACCTGGTGCCGGCATTAGCCTACTCTTTACGAAGAGCACCAAGGGGGCTAACTGCTTAATGTTCCTTCTGAAGGATGGAATACTGACTTGTGTGGTCCCTTCCGAATTGTACTGCCTGACTTAGTGGTGTATGAGCTTGTGTCATTTTGTCCACCCAAACACTTAACATTTTCTCTGTTTTCTCCATAAAACTACTTCAACTGCATGTTAATCTAGTAGTGATGAGATTGGTGGAATGGTGCACAGAAATCTTCACTTTGTCTGCTTGTTTTAAAATGGTCGCAAAGGTTGATTGTGCCATACCTAATGAAGAAGCCACTCCACTTTTTCTTTCTCCCTGCTCTACCCTGTTTATAACTTAAATCTTAGTCTCCAAAGAAATGGACTTACGCTGCACTTTTTGTTTATTAAATCTACTACCACACAAGGACATTTGGAGGATATATTTCGGTATTAATTAGCATTATTCCTATAAAAAATAGCAAAAAAATGTTAAATTAACATATGAATATTTGCTATGAAAACATGATGTTTCTTAAGTCCTCACACTTAACAACTGTCTACTTCGAGTTAGTGACTTGGACTAACTTATTCTTACAATAGATCAAGGTGGATAATGTAGTAGCATTGTAATTTATTTGCAACTTAGGGAATTTATGATACTATGTTAGTGAAGCTTTGAAATGTAAGTAGTGCCAGTATCAATTTCTACCTCGGCCACCTGAACCGTATAACACATGAAAACTACGTTAAAGAATTTCCGAATTTTTCATATTTTTATTGTGGGATTGGTAAATAAGCAAAAACTCCTTCACCGTAAAAAGGAAGAGAATACTCACACATTGCAGGTTCCTAGTAAACAATGTCGCAGGACCTAAGTCAAAAAGAGACACACCCACATGCAGAAACATGTAAAATCCACTCATACAGTAAACTCTAACCAAAAATTAAACTAGACACTGATGTGTATCGAAACATCGGTGTCGTTTAATTTTTGGTTAGAGTTTACTGTGTGAGTGGATTTTGCATGTTTCTGCGTGTGCATATGTCTCTTTTTGACTTAGGTCCTGTGACGGTATTTACCAGCAACCTGAGTGTGAGTATTCTCTTCCTTTTTACGGTGAAGGAGTTTTTGTTTATTTACTATTGTATTGTTTAACTGTGTCTCGCAGTCTTCTCTTTTCATTGTGGGATTGTCAACTTTGTTATAAAGGAACTTCGTTCAGTGAGATATTACTATATTTGTATTCTTGTTTTAGATAAAGAACTTCTATTATGTAATCTTATTTCATAAAATTGATTCTTTCCAGTTCTACTTATGTAAATTAATTCCATGAGATAGGTTACAAGAAAGAGCCATGGTCACCATTTAATGGCTTCAAAAATACATTTTTTTTGTAAGAATTGTAGAAAGAAGATTGGAAAGACTGTTGAGATTAATGTATTACATATTTGGTACAGGCAAAGCTCAATTTATGCCAATCCAATTTACGCACTTTCATTTTAATGCCATTTATAATGAACATACAAATAACATCCTATTTGCGCCACCTTGCTCGTTTCTATGCCTCCTCTACCTTTGAATGTTACATTCTGAAGTCTAACACGCATCCTATCGCTCGCCGAGAAAGTATACAATGTATACTATACATACTGTTACTTTTTGAAGTCTCACGTTCATTTTCTTTCACCACAAAAGTATATGTACGTAGGCATACTTATACAGTTGGCAGTTTAGCTGTCATCTTTCGTAGTGCTAACGTTTTCCATTTAGCTGCTGTTTACCTCTGTGATTTTAATTCTTAATATTCTTTAATATATCCCCTTGTGTTAAATGAACTTCAAAAGAGTTAGCAGTGATTCTAACATGGGAAGGAAGGATGTGAAAAAAGCTAGTCTCTCTCCTTAGAAATTAAAATAGAGGTTCTTAAAAGGTTTGAACCTAGTGAGAGAAACATTGACATTCGGATAGCAGTGGGACTTCGTGATTCTACAATAAGAACAATTCGTGACTTTAAGTTTGGGAACGGTACTCCCTTAATTTTTATGATTAGAACCAGCTTGTAGGCCTTTTAACTGGTGGGGACATTTTGTCATAATTTTGTGTATGCACGTGAGCGTAATTTTGGAACCCCTAGAATACTATTTCAAATTTTTTGACAGGACAATCAACGTATAGAAAAGTTTTACAATATCGCTTGCATGATAAATTTATAATGCGTTATTTGCATTGATAATATTCAAGGAATATTATTAAATAAAGGAATAAATTAATTACCATTAAGAAAGATATTACTGAGGTTTACAATGTTTTGGCAGGAATGAATCTCACTATCCCTTATGGTAGGAGCTGCCACTGTACATGATCAAATACTGCCAGAAAATAACTTTCGATTTACACCAATTTCGATTTATGCCATAATCCTCAGAACGTATCTATGGCATAAATTGAGCATCGCTGTTAACAGAAACTTTAAAGTAGAAATAAAATTCTAGTTTTCCTTATTTTTATTGTAGATATTTAAATGTAAATATTTTCTCATTTATATCCAATTAAATAATCACTGGAACTCTTTCAACAAAATATTTTACTAATTTATCTGGTAATGACTTAATTCCTAAAATTTTTAACCAACAAATAAAATGTGACGTTCGTTAATCATACTTGAAAAATAATTATACTCTTGGCTGAAGTGAATAGTTAGTTAGGATCATAATAACCAGACCTGAAATGTGGTTCCCATGCATACAAAATTAACTGAAATATTGAGCTGTTTATCTAAAACAAAAAATTAAGGCGTCATTATTAGCATAATGGGAGAAATGATTTATATAAATTTATATGGAAAATAGGTTTAATTTATTAAGCTTTCATTAATCATGAGAGTTAAAGTTTCTTAAGAACAATATTTGTATAACTGTATATAAAATGTAGTAAGCATAACACTAACAGACAAATCCAATCATCAGAATAACATTAAGGAGTTCAATGCTAAAAAAATTTGGACATATAAAATACCTCGCCAAAACTGTAATGTTATTGCCATTGTTTTAACTTCATACTTAATTTTCTTGGTGTATATGCTAAAATACTATCAAGCAGGAGTTCTTAATGTATAGTTCACAGAGATGAGATGGTCTGCTCACAGATTGTACATGGGTTACAGTAGTATTTTAACCCTGGATTACTAACCATTCATTTGGCAGACAACGGCCAAAACAAATATACTCTCCCTACTCCATATTTTTGAGTTCTTGGTTTGGTTTTTTTTGTAGCCTCATTTTAGCTTGTTCTTCTAGTGTGCCTTTTTATACAAGGGATTATTTGCTTTGATTTTGTGCTACGCAACTGAGGTCACCTCACAGACAAATGGTTAGCCTTAATGTTACTTGGTGATCCTAAAATTAAGTCGTACTCATGAGTCGATGATCGCTAATGTCCTGCATATAGAACAGCCTCAGGAGAGCCAGAATAAGAGTGAACCGAGCAAACATTCAATAGGTGCATTTTGTCCTTCTAAGAAGAGGAGAATTACAAGAATTCACCGCAGGGCATGTTCATGTGCTTTTTATGGAGAACATATAGGAAACGTGTTTGGAATGCTGTGATAAAATTTAATACAGTATTCTATGTTTCAATGTACCAGAAAGTATCGAAGTATTCTTAAGTATTTAAAAAAGTTAAGTGTATCTCTTTTTTTCTTTTATTAAAAAATATTAGTATGAGGTAGTCTGTTAGACGAATTGTTAGTAATCCTGTTTGTCAAAGGAAGGTTAGTAATCTAGGGTTAAAAAATACCAAGTTAAAAGGCTTGTAGTAACTGTGATAAGGACGGGGCTGCACTTTCTGCCTAAATGAGTTAGTATCTGTAAGTCAATGACAGATAACAGCAACAGAAAAATTTTATAAGGAGCCCCATTATTATTCTTAGGACTGGTAGGTGGTCCATGAACATGAAAAAGTTGAGAATCCCTGCTCAATAGGATTATTATAAGGCATGATCCTGGATATAACATAGCTTTAGGTGCTTTCAGCAGCATAACATTTTTCACAACATTATATACTTTAAGATGAGAAACATTTGAATTGGTAACTTTAAAATAGTATTAATTCTCATTAAGATATGAATGAATGAATGTGATTTACCACCAAATAAGTTTTGTGACATATTTGACAGATATGCACACAATTAGATGCTTAAAATATGTCTTCATTAAAGGTTAACATTTATAAACAAGCAAAAGTTTTAGATTTTATTAATGCTTGTGACTAAAGAATTGTTATGTATAATTCTCATGGCTAAATATCTCCTAAAATATTAATAATGGATCCCCCTAAAAATATTAATAATGAAAAGAGCACAAACAAATTTGTAAGTTATAGAATAAAAATTAAATGCATTGCTATATTATAAAAATCCAAAAGTATATCAAAGCAAAGAGAAATTACAACAGAAAAAGATGAAAATGAAGTTGTGTACTCAATGCTAGATTTAAAGAATACAAGATTAACAATCACCATGACAAAACAAGAATATTTGTACCATAGAACCCTAATAATTTATAACTTGAAATTATTATATTTGCACCTGCCATCTAAAATCATTTCAAAATGCATTACGTAAACAACATAAAAATAAATCTACTATGATAAATAATAAATGATTTTCCAATACACTGCATGTGGTAGTAAACTTATTGAGTTGAATGTGAAAATACATTTCTTATTGTACAAGTCTGAGAATTTATTTTAAACATGAACTAGTATTTATTAATATAATAAATCCATATCTATTGATTGTATTGCATTTTATATTTATGGTTTTTGTAAAATATTTTGCTTGAATTTTTTGTATTGACTTGGCCCATTTAAATAAATAATATGAAGGTCTCAATCATTGTTACCTCTATATTGCAATTTTCTCATTTGTCAAGAATATATTAAGTGATAATAGAAAATGAATTTACATGAACCTTGCAGTCGTTGGTGTTTCAGTAAATAAAATAAGACTTTGAATGTTAGAAATTATATAGTGGTTTCGAAAAACATGGAGAGATATGCTGAACATTGACCAGAGAGATAAGAAAATAAAAAATGTTATCAAGACAAATGAGTCTCTAAGACTGTTGAAGGAGTGAGGTAAAATGTTCAATCACACTGCAAAACAAAAATTATCAGCAGTGTAGATGATTTAAGTAACTTCTGCAGCAATAAAATAGGTACTGATAAAACCAAATGTTATATTCCATATATTAAATAACCAGTGAACTGCCCTGAAGATGGCTACTTTGCAACTGAAGTGAATATCCAGTTTATTTAACCATTTTATGACTGCAGGAGTAAACCTCTTGACTGTGGGAACCAAGAGACCAGAAGTGCACTCCAGTTGGGGAGTCGGGAATGAAATGTACCTTTTTTATATGACCTCTTACCATATATTTCTTTTTTAATATATAAAGGAATTTTTTATATTTGCAATATTGTATTGAAATTCGTAAAGTAACTAATTGTTTTAACAAATAATTTGCTAGTAAAAATATTATTAACAAATTATTAAGAATTAAAAATACATGTCAAAATATTTTGAATTAAAACTTCTCAAATTTTCTAGTAGAATAAATTAAAATCACTAATGAATGTTTTTATGATAAGCAATATTTAACAATCAAAAGAGTGATGCAGCAGTAAAAGTTGGATTTAGCATAAAATTAGCTCAAGCCCATAGAGAAAGATGAAAAAACCTTGATGACGAAAATAACCATCATACCCAAATGGTGAGCACTGTGCTCATGACGAGTATGATCATCACGTCCAGTCAAGTGGTTAACTAGGTCATCCATTGGATACAAGCTGTAAGATATGTTCAATATTTCATTTTCGAAACAGCAATTTACCACTTCAGAAATGATTCAAAGAGATTTAAGGATCCAACAGATAAACATGACCTCCATAAAGTAAATTATAATTGTGAATATAATTAATGAGGTCAGGCTCAATAATATTATATAATAATATAATATAATTGTGAAGATAATGAAAGCCAAGCTATAAAATGCAAGCAAGGAGACAATTACCAATCAAAGGAACAGATTAGAAAAATAAAAAATATATCCTGGTGAATCAAGAATAAAAATTAATACATCAATAAGAACAAAAGAGAAATGAAAAACAAGAAAAAAATTTGTTCATTCAGGCTCCCATATACAAAATCTGTTACACAATTTCAAAAACTATCTGCAATGCTGCAGGAAGCAGTTCCAATTACATCTTGTGCTAAAAATGGCAGTGTGTGAAACATGAACATTATAAGGATATACAGCTCATTGGGGGGGGGGTATAAATTTGCACTTTGGTATGGGTAGAAGTATGTTTTATTGCTATCCTTCAAATCAGAATAATTATACTTGTCTTGATCTTTTTGTTTGTGTGTTTATAAGAAACGCTCCCCTTTCTAGGAAGCATTTGGTGGGGCAATTAGTGGAATAACTTGAGAATGGTAAGTACTATTTGCATTATTTTTTTGCATTGTACTGGGATCTGTCTCTTGCATCATTTAAGCAAGTCTTCTTCTATCATAAGATCATGGGTTTGATTCCAGGAGGGTTTATTTTCTCCATTTGGTTAACACAGATATCAGTATAGCATATTAGTCATTTGCATATTAAAATTACTAAGAACTATCATAAGAATTCGAGACTTGAAACAAAGATTGCCTGAAAGAACAAAATTTCATTCTCCTGCCATTGATATTTGAATACGTCTAATCGGTCTACAATGTTCTCAAACATTTTATGTGTTTTTGTTCAAATGTTTTGCATTGTTGTCAATTTCATGTTATTTCTTATGATTGACTTGGATTGTTAATTCATGTTGGATTTGTCCAGTCTGAAATTCTGATGCTGTTTTGAAGTTTAAATAATACCTTGGTTACAATAAACAATATGACCATAACAAGAATAAATGAATATATATTCCATTATTCATTGATATTATCAAAGAAAGAGATTAAAATTGCTCAATTTTTTAAGTTCTTTGACGAAAATTTCTGCAAAAGCTGCATAAGATTTTAATCTTGACTAAAACAGAAAAATTAAATTCATATCAATTTATTTTAATGAAATCGTTTTGTGTACACTAAAAAGTAAAAATTAAATCTAAAATTCACATAAGTAAATGTTCTATGAAGTAAAAATAGTTAGGGCATATAAAAGTTATGTAGTATAATGTTTAACAAACAAATCTTCGTTAATATTTCTTTGCCACACAACTTTTCTTTCCCCAAAACTATATTTACTGTCTAGAACATTCAATTATGTGAATATGAGATTTATTGCTTACTTTTAAGTGCATATAAAAGATGGTTTCATTAATTTTTTATTTAAATGTTTTTAACTTAATACTTAATTCATGCATACCTGTCATATTTGAAGGGCAATTACGCTAGTTAATTATATAAATAACCCCACTGGTGTCATTAAGCCACTAATAAACAAATTTTAAAATTCATAAAAATTATTATAGCAAACATAGTCTTGAATTTGAGGTACAAAAGAAAATTCAAGAAAATATAAACCATCATTCTATGTTCTGGTTATAATATCTGTAGATCAATAATGACAAACTTTACCAGATGCAAATAAAGTTTACAATATAAAAATAAAAGGAAAATAACAAATTACATTAGAAATGTTACAAAAAAATTATGAGGGGCAAATAAATAAATAAAATTAGCAGACCAGTATGATGTGAAGGTAATTTGAAGCAAAGCAAGGAATATGATCATTAGCTTTTGTACAGTGATTGATATGAAAAACCCTAATTTTAAGAAATTTAAGGAATTGTTTTATAATGACTGCATTAAACAGGTATTTTAAATGATAAAAAAATGTTTCAAATGAGTAAAACAACATTTCCATCATAAAGACTGTAATAATTGGGAACTCATACAATTGCGTTTATCTTCAACCTTGTTTTAAATGTAAGAATTGCATAAATAAAGACTTAAACAGAATCAATACTGAAAAACCTTATATATTTAAGTTGTTGTAGTAGTTTTCAGCTCGATTTAAAATATGTACAGAACACATTTGTAAGGGCACTTCAAGTTCTTAATTTCTATATAGGTACACCCAATTCTTAAAAAAAGACATGATAAGGCATCTTTTTCAATAGAAAGGAAATGTACCATCTCTGCCATGATGACTGTAGACTATTTTGTCTTTTTGCAGGCTAAAAAGGTCACACCTTTATGCAACCTGATTGACAGTTCATTAAATGTAATTCAAAAGTTAACAACAATGAATGTATCCAAGTTGAGGAACATCTATATATATATATAACAATCTTTAACTGCTACGACACAGCACACTTGTCCTTTGAAGAAGCTCCATTAGAACTTTGCTGGGTCGATTGACTACGTTGGTCTCGTTCACTCTCTGCAATCGCACGAGCAAGCATCTCATCTTCCTCTTCAATAGTAAGGCTCCTTGGAGAGTCTACATGAGGTTTATTATCTGCCAGAGAAGCTTGAAGTGCTCTGGAAAGCGCTTCATCTTCACTCTGAAACAAGAAATAAAAATGTCTTCATTAATAATTTAAATTAGGTAATAAATACAGGTTTTGTACTGCAGAAAAGAAAATCTTATTTTAAAAGCATGGATCACAAACACAGTTTGCCAGTCAAGTGAATGGAGCTCTTTCATTTATTATTTAATTCTATTTGAGGTAAGTGGAAAACGCAGGACGCAGGGTGGACAAGATGATTATTATGTACCATACGTGTACAAAACAACATAAATTATGTTCAGGAATTTCATGAGTTTTTGTTCTATTAAAATATATACCAGTGTTAGTATTGTGGTATGTGGCATGCCATGGGTTCTGAATTTATTTATTTGGTCTCCAAATAATTTGAGTTTGAAATCCCCATTTTCAGGTGTACTTATATATTAATGATAAATGTTAACATGTAAAAAAGATGCTATTCAAATTTGACTGAAGCTTCATTACATGGCATAAATACAAATAAACATAAGGTTTTAATAGGGAATTTATATGTAATATGCATTTAGTGTATTGCCTGTTTTTTCTATTTGCGCATGTACTTGGACGTATTCCACTGTGAACAAATGGAATAAATAAAATACTATCATTATTATTAATACTGATAATGATAATACCAAATTGTATGATATTAAAGCACCAGCTATACGTTATTAGTTAAAAAATTGTAATAAGGACATTTCAATGAAAACTTTTTCATAAAGTAATAATTTTTAAGTAATGAACATAGCTTTCACATCTATAAATAAAAATATTTAACCCAAGTCTTGAGAAGGTAGAAAAACTGAATGCCATGATAACATTATAACAATCAAATGAAAAAATTGGTCAATGGAAGAAAACTCACTGCAAAATTTTTAACAAATAAAAATAGAGGATATGAAATTCAAGAAAAATGTAATTACCATCTGTCCCTGAATTGCAGTGATCGGAGGAGGCCTTCTAGGATATTTTGCACCAAGGGAAGGGGTGGGTGCTTTTGTCGGCTGTGCTAAACTTGCAATAGCTGCTTCGCTAATGAATCAGAAAAATTAGAATGACACAGCTGTTTTCGATATGCCTTTAATAGCAAACATACAATAAAACTCACCCTGCCTTTGAGACGCTTCCCGATGGTCCTTTACACTGGTGATCTTGCTGATGTCTATGTTTCAAACAAAAATTTTGATTGCAATCCCTACATAAAACTGGAACTAATTCTTTTTGTTTACAACCTTTCACATTGCATTTGTTTGCAAAAACCTGAGAAAAAATGTCATACGGTCGTCGTAAATACATAAATACAATGTCAAAGATAAAATCTAAAAGCGTGAGTTAACTACGCAAAATTAAACATATTTAGTTAATTAGTAAGCCCTCTTCGATAGAAAATTTTATTGCGTAAAATGATACTTTTAAATAACAAAATAAAATGCACCTTCCGCCGAGACTTGGCCGGATCAGACTGGCAGTCACTGTCAATGTGGGCTCCTACAGCAACATCAGGGAGTTCTCCACGTTTTGAAGGAATTGGAATGTTGCATAATGGACAAACAGGAACTTGAACATTTTTCTTATATGCAGAAGGGCAATCGTGGCTTTGGTACGTCAAGTGTTCTTGACTGCAATGCACAAATTATAATTCATTACACAAAATAACCACCTATAAAAGCTACTCGTAAACCTCACTCACCAAAAGATATGCTCGCAAGCGTCGCACTTCATCGGTAGAAAATCTGAAAAGACGAAATTAATTTCACCAATACAGATACATAAATAACATTTGAATCATAGATACTTCGCCAGTTCTAAAACTTACCTAGCTTCTTACATGCTAACTGAAAACAATGTTTTCCTAAATGTGGGAACTCCATTTTGTACAGAGAGGGCTCGCGTAAGAAATGATGATATATCCACTACTGTCATTTATATACTCTGGATGGCCTAAAATTGCATCACTTTTTTATACTAGAATGTTCGCGACATACTTCTAATGATGATAAGACAAAAATGACAAATATACAAAAATACGTAAAATATTATCTTCTTAAGATTCAATAACAGAAAAAACTGGCACAATAACTTCGATTAATCTGTCATTATACAGAAATGAATACCTTTGCTTAGATGACCTAAATGACTACATAGACACATAGATGTTAAGTTAGCAATGACTCTCTATCCACAGATTATCGATAGGTGCTACTGCCAACATTGCATTTTTGAGTGGTGATTTTGATTTTTTTGTCAAATCCATGTAGTCACGATTTACTGATCGGGCGAACTAAAAGTAATATAAATAAAAGAAAATGAAATGAATGGAAACTCGAGTGCTATTTTAGGACTTATAAATTACAAAATATCTCAAAATTAAGAATAAATTTCATTTCTCATTATGGTAATAATTATTTTTTAAAGCAACAATTTAAGATACCTATTAATTTTATAAATTTCTGAGTATATTATAAAAGCGAATTAACATTTTCATTAGAGTAATTTTATAAAATCAATAGGTAGCTACTTTATGAAATGGAGGCATTTCATCTAAACATAGCAGAAGGCATTCACGTAGGTATCTACTATTTATAAATTAAAGTAATATTCCTTTTTTAATATTATGCTAGATAATAGACCAAAGATAATTCTACCAAAGGGTACTTCCATTTAAAGATAAGAAGGGTATTTCTCTTTTTTATGAGTATCAATTTCATTTCGTTTGCAAGTAAGCATTTGCAGTTAAGTTTTGTATATTTTAATTAATTCTACGCATATTTTATTCTGAAAAGACCAGTTGTTCTTGTATAAAATATATGTAGTCTTTCTTCATATATCAGGGATAATTTATATTTACTACTTAATTTGTCTGAATATTTTTTCTTCGATCTCTGGGGCACTTATATATATTTACTTTGTTTTAGAACAATTAGTTTACCGTCAAAGAATGAAATTCGTTTATTTTCATGCATCTGTTAACGAAGCGCGGGATTGAAAATTAATAGTTTTGTATTTTTAAAGGAACTAAAGAAATTTAAGCGATAATTTATTCAGCATAGTCGATTTGAAATGCTATGACATTTGGTAAAAAGCTGCATAATCTGATAATATAATCATTCATAGTAACAGAAAATAATTTAACTAAAAACAATTTTTAAAATATATTTCGATTGTTTCTTTTTATTTAATACTACCACATCTGAAAAGATAATTTTAAAGAATATTTAATTTTTATCTGAAACTGTTTTTACGAAAGAGGTCATGATTAGAGTGCATAATTTAGAAATAGTACAAGTAATATATTGATTTAAAGTGCATATGCAACTACAATAACCCAACCCAAATCCATCTTAACAAGTTTTATTAGAATAAAAAGGAAAAGTTTTTCGATCTACAAACAGTGTTTATTCATATAAGAACATATTACTGTAGGATGTAGTTCCATATTAGGCCATAGCAGGATAGCAGCGACTTCTCTTTTAAATGGCACTCCTACGAATGAAAATCGATTGATCTGTAGTAGTATTGTACGGTTCGATTATAACATAGCTAACTTCACGGACTCCCATACAGAAGTGCTATCGAATTTCGTACGTAATTTTTTTGAAGCATGTGGTATTCCTAGTACTCGTCAGATTGCTAGGGGGCTTATTTGTTACGTCGCGGCTCCTGCACAGCTGAATTATTCTAAGAGCTGGCTGGCCTCCCACATTGCATCAAATTAAATAAATTTAATTGTTGCACTAAGAGCCGCAACCCTGTCCACAATAAAAGATAATGGGAAAGGCGAAGAAAGGAAAGAAAGGTGGAAAAGAAGAGGAAGTGTAAGAGAAGTCTTATTACTTGGGAATCCTGACATTTCTAGCCCATATGTTTTATATTCAATAATATTTTTAAATTATCGCTCAGAAAAAAGACCAAGTTCGCTGGTTGATGTCATTTTAGCATTCAACCAGGTATTTAAAAAAATCTTTTTTTTTATCGGTTCGAAATCATTTACTTTTCCTCGTATTTATTTACAAAGGCATAAGTTATAATCCCAATCGGTAGAGTTACCATTTATTTTGTTAGATTTTTGCACACTCCTTGTCTTTTAGTCTACCTATCTTACCATACTGTACGATCAGTTACACTTGTAGTAGCATAATTACAATTTCAAAATTTATTATTTGCCCCATGATGTTTTTGATTCAATGGTATTTAAGACTTTCGTACTCCATGTCAGCGTGAGATAATATGAAAACTATTTAAATTTCAGTGACGATGAATATGATGTTGAATCGTCAACTCCTGTTGAGACAACTGTTATCAAAGCAAAAGAAAAAAAAGGGAAGTCCAAGTAAGTTATTTGTAAGAATCACTTAGCATATGTCGGCTAATAATTGTACACAATGCTACTTTAAAATATTCCATTAACGCTGTAATTTCGTACATAGAATATACATTCAATGGTAACGGAGGAATTATTTTCTATGATTAATCTTAGAAAATTGCCCACCGACTTGAAAATAACATTATTTAAATATATTTATGTGCATTGTTGCTTACTGTACAATTTTGTATGATACAAACGTGTATTTTATGACTTTTTTTAGTTTTCATTTCTTTTATTTCTGCCGCATATATAAATGGAGTTGATTTGTTAAATTATATCATCAATAAAGATTGTTTTATATTTAGAGCCAAAGAGGAAGATGAAGATAATGATCAACAGATCATTGATGAAGAGGACGTTTCTTCAAAAAAGAAAGGAAAGAAAGAGAAGAAGAAAAAACAAGATGATGACTTGGATGACTTGACCAAGGAATTGGAAAATGTTTCAATTGACCGCAATGAGAAGAAGGGCAAGAAAGAGAAAAAACAAAAGGTTGGTAAATATTTAACTTCATTATTGTGCTTGGATAAAACCATATAAAAAAACTCCAAAAATAAATTTTTAGATTTCTTTACATTCTGTAGTTTTTATATTTGAATTATTTTTTGGAGAAAAATAGGTATAATGACTTTATAATTCCTTTGTAAGTGAAATTCTAAGAAAGTATTACCAACATAATGATATTAAGAAGCAGAAATTTCACAATTTAATTCATCATATAAAGTTGTCTATTTAAATATTTTAGCTCAAATTATTATAGTTTTTAATTATATTGATGGCAAAAAATTTTTTAGTATACTATAACATTTTAGGAAATAGTAATATTTTGAAACGTTTAATAAAATCTTGTGAATTATTACCATATTTACTCATGCAATTGCCTCGGTCATTTAATTCCTCCACCCAAATTTCGAGGAGGAAAAAAAACATTAATTTTGTTCCACCACATAATTTTTTTCCCTTTTAATATAATTTGTTTATTTTGGCTGTACATATGTACATCCAAATATTGAGTTTCTAACCCATTCTAAAACATTCAAAAACGATAACTTCCCTCTTATTGTGCAGAAAGAACATTTAAATCACCTGGTGAAAACTTTTCACCACCTTTACTGTGGGGTTTAGCTTCAAGTCATTTTTTTGCAGAGATTTTTAATTCCATTTTACTATTGTTTTCTATTTTTGTGAGATGGAAATGTTTTATTACTAGATAAAAAATTCAAAGGAAAAGTATTTTAATGTGCGTTCAATAAAGATGAATTTTATACTACAGTAATGGCTTTTGTATGCTAAATGCTTTTGGATTTTAATTAGCAATTGTGAAAACTATGTAATCAGTAGAAATGAAAGTTATTGTCAGCAAATATTTTTTTCCTATACTCTAATCATTAAAAAAATGCTAACATACGACTTAAAAGTTTTGCCTTGTGTACTAAAGAATTTAGTCTAGTGTAGTCTATTGGTACTAAATTTCAAATAAGTTTTATAAGAATATTTTATCAATTCATATTTGAGAACTTCTTTTGTATCATGTATGTTATCTGCCACCCACCCAACTTAATATACACAGCACTCTTCTGGTGGCGGGATATGGAACTAATGTGGGATATGACTGCTCGGGCTACAATATTTTCCATTTTGCCCTCCGGTTAGTTAAAGTGTTTTGGTTTCTTCCCATGTTCACTGTTCTGCTACCCCGAGGGGGATGGCACAGTGAACGTGGGAAGAAACCAAAAACACTTGAACTAACTTACCCAACCCAGTCACAGTCATATCCCACGTTCTTATTCTTTTTTCCTGTAGCTAACCTCCACGCAGTTCCATATCTTGCCACTTCATTCTGTTAGGACACTGCGTATATTAACCTGGGTGGATGACAGATATCAGACAAGATCCCTTCTTTTTTATTCAATGCAGAGAGTTTGTTAAGCATGTATTTCATAATTCATGATTATTATTAATGAAAGGTTAGGATTTAAATGTAGGGTAAATATTATACCGTATAGTTTCTTTCATTTAAATTAATTTCCTTGTTTGCTGTGGCTAAATTTTTTCTTAAATTTTGGATTAATGTGCATTGTTTATAATAATGCTAATGAATATGAAATAGCTTTGCATTAATCATAATTATGAATCTATGATCGATAAAATCAACTTATGTTTAGTGGATGGATTGAACTCACTTGTAAAATCATGTTTGTGTATAATTGATAATTTCAATCTCTTCAGCAACCATTAAAAGATTTGGAAAACTAGATTTGCATTACAAAGCAACCATCCTAAGGGGTGATACACTGATAGTAAATAGTAAAAAAGAAAGAATCCTGTAGCCAAATAACAAAAAAGTTTTTCATACATCTTGTGGTTATTGCAGCTGTATAAATTGAATACCAGCCACAATGAGAGCTCATTATTTATCCTTTTTTGATTCTCCCATGTTTTGCTTTTGCAGAAAGAGGATAAGCCAAAAGCAGATGATAGCGATGAGGAGGTTAAGGTCAGCACCAAGAAATCAGCTGGCAAGAAGAAGGGCATTGAAAACCTTTCGGCAGAAGACAGCGATGAAGAAGTCATGGCTCCAAGTAGAGGGGGAAGATCCATGGGGGGTTTTGCCCTGCTTGCAGCGGACGATTCAGATGAAGATGCTGATGGTGGTGGTGGTAGCAGGGGAGGAGATGAAATGTCGGAAGAGGAAGACAAACAGGTCAAAAAGGGTGGAGGGAAGAAGGGCAAGAGTGGGGGAGGTAAGGTAGGGGACAATGACGAGGATGCAAAAGGAGGGGAAGGCGGAGGGAAGGCAGGCAAGAAGGTTAAAAA
This sequence comes from Tanypteryx hageni, assembly GCA_028673005.1. Classification (NCBI taxonomy): domain Eukaryota; kingdom Metazoa; phylum Arthropoda; class Insecta; order Odonata; family Petaluridae; genus Tanypteryx; species Tanypteryx hageni. The sequence goes on along the minus strand of CM054114.1, from coordinate 119,532,476 downwards.
GAAGAAAAAGAAGGACGACGATGATGATGAGGACATTGAGAAGATGTTGGCGGAGTTGGAGTTTGAGTACACGGGGGTTAAGAAGGAGGTCGATGGTGAGAAGGATGAGAAAGTGGAGAAGGAAGCAAAAGTGGTGAAAGACGAGGGAGAGAAGAAGGGAAAAAAAGGAAAAGCTAAGGAGGAGAGCGAGGTACAGCCAGCGGCGGAAGAAGGGGATGCTGCAGAAGAGGAAGGCAGCACAGTGAAAACCGCTGCGCAGAAGAAAAAGGAGAAGAAGGAGAGGGAGAAGCAGAAGAAATTGGCTCTTAAGAAGCAGGTAATTGTTCTTTTGAGTGAGTTCATAAAGTCTCCTTTCCTCTCCAATATATATTTTACTGCATTTGTAGTCTGCTCCAAATTAATTTCACCCAAATTCGTTGGGGGACTTAATGATATTTAACACATTCAAGTTGAGTGTCATTGATAGATGCTGCTTGGAATTTGCCGAGATCTGAGCACCATCTATAGATGACATGCTACTATGCAGTTCCCTCTGCTTTCAGAATTTCATACCCCTCCATTTCGTAAGATAAAGCGCTTAATCCTTCAGAATGGTCTCACTTGAAGTCTGTCTTTCATATGGTATACTTTGCTCCTCGGGATGAATTTTATATTTTTGTTTGCAGCCCTTTTCTTTTAACATTTACAGCCATTGATTTATTGTTTTTTCTTTATTTTCTGATAAATAATATATGCCTTTTGTTAATTTATTTTGTTTTATGTCCATTTTCATTTACTAAAACTTAAATGAACCAAAATTGTGTTTTTAATGAATGAATTTAATAATTTAACATTCATATGGAATTAAATAGGTTATATTTAAAAAATCTTGGATTTTGGTAATCTCGGTAAATACGACCTTGCAAGTGTTAATTGGGCAGATAAAGAACAAAAGTTTAGTCAGAGTGGTTCCAAGTTATAATTTGTTAGACAAAACAAATCACCGTCATGAAGCAATTCCACAAAACTAGCCACATTTGTCAATATTACCCAAATAAACCTTTTATTTTATTCAACTCAATAACATTTACTCAATTCTCAAGAAAACGCCTAAAGAAATTTATATCTCCATGATATGATATTTTTGCATTATTTCTACTGTATGGCAGCCATATTTATCATGCCTTAACAACTAAGTATTTAATTAACTATCTTGTACTCTTACTAACACATGATGAATTTGTGAAATAAAGTTTTTAAATTCCTTATATTTTGGACAGTTTTTATTTCAGTTTATCTTTTTTAAGTAAGAGATTTTCTATTGGGTGCATTAAACTAGTGCTTCTTAATTTTTGGTTCATCATCAATCATTAGATGTTACATAGATGTAACCAGAAATAATAATTTAATTTAATTTTTTATCTTTATAATGACTTGGTTGTAATAGCCAGGCTTAATACTTTTTGCCCATACTGTTGCTAAAATTGGCTTCTATTTAAAAAGTAATTTTAATTTTCATAAAGATGTCCTAATTTTTATGTTCATATAACTATATACTTTTATACTGAATTATTGTGCGAATAATATTGAAGTGATAGTAAAACCTGTAATGAAATTCTAGTAATAATCAGATTTAAAAAAATGTATTATTGAAAGATGCATTGAAGCATTACTGGTACTTTGCAGGTATGTTTTACCATGCACACCTATGGAGATAATATTTGAGAGATAAATGTTGAAAAGCATGGCAATAAACAGTGTGAGTATTTTCTGTAACCACTGTCAGATGGCAACAACTGTCAGAGTATAGAGAATATCGCCGTGCAAAACAATGTTTAGCCATCATCAACATTGTAATCAGCTATAGTATTGTGTATTGTTCAATTGGATTGGACCAAAAGAGCTACATAGCTAAATATGTATGCTTACCACATTCAGACTTAGTGTTTATTCCGAATCCTAGATTTGTACGGTGATTATTTTGTAACCATTACTTTGAAGGAGGTTGTCAAGAAAACTGGTGGTGAAGCAGACCAAGAAGCAGAGAAGGAAAAGCAAGAGACTGAACCTCAAGTTCCAGAGCCTGCCACAGCACCAGTAGTAGCCAAGGGTAAAACTGCACCAGCAGAAAAAGCACCAACAGAGAAGGCTAAAGCAGCTAAAGATGTTAAAGTGGAAGATAAAGACAAGGCTGCAGAAGAGGAAGGAGGGGATGAGGAGGAAGGTAAGTGGGCTTAAAGGAGGACACAGCTAGCTGATTTTTAATTTTTTTTAGGGATGAGAAGCTGCCGTTATATATTTAGTAGGTATATTAGTTATGGCAAAATACTGATTAGCTAAAATTAGAAAAATGGCTGAGGCTTTACTAAATTAAAGTTATTCTTAAATATTTTCTTCTAACTTTGTTGTCTTGCATCAAATTGAACCTCTATGAACTATGATTAAGAATGGAAATGAAATAAATATGTATACAAAAATAAATATACATCTTTATTGGAAAAGTTAAGTGAAACAAATAATAAAATGTCTTTTTATTTATGTTATGATATTTTTATTAAAAGATACTCGAGGTGTATAAATGTTACTTGGTCTTTGTTTAGCCTCCTCAAATTTTATAGATTGCATTAATGTATAGGGTTACCAGGTCTCTTGAGAAAAAAACTCAGCTTTTCATTGACAGAAAGCACAGATAATCGCATCCCTTAGAAAAATAAATGTTAAGACAAATATACTTTTCTTAAAGAACTTTTTAAAAATTAAATAATTTGTATTCATGCACCAATACACAAAATAAAAAGAAATTTGTATTATCTTGTAACTCAACATGTTGATGTTATTTTTCACAAAAATTGTGTATTAGAGAATTTCATTTTTTTCTCTCAAATTTTGTTCTTCTGTAAGAATTTTGTTCTTCAACTGTTTGTCTACTAGTTGAAATTTTTAGCTATAATTTAGTTCTTCAACTGTTTACTGCAAAAGAGTTTTTAATTTATGCTAATAGATGGCATGGCACTCAAGTTTGAATGATGTTTGAAAGTTATGCTATATGCCATTTTTTCCATTAAGAAATTCTATTTTTGAGTGATTAGTTGTAACTATAAAAGGCCATACCCAATAAAGTAAAATATATCTATTAGGTATTCCTGTATATATAGTTCAAAATAGTTTCATTAGATAGTATTACAAACAATCTGTAGCAAGTTTTGTGTGGGGCAACAGTCATATTTTAAGTTTACAAAGAAAAATTCAGTTTTCCAATGGAATGTTATATCCACAAAGTTCCCTTCCAAAATGAAATGAAGAATCCTGAAATGATCATCTCAAGTGAATTCAAATTGGTAAGAACTAATTGCAAGACAATAATAATTATGATTTTTGTTAGGTTTGAAAATTTTGATTCTGGAAGTGATGGGTGAAATTTTTTTAACATCTTTAGTTCTGTAGTTAAATTGGCAGTAAGTAAAATATTTGGACAAAAATTTGAATATGTATTTGGAATTGTTCTGTTTACCCTTAAAGATAATGAAATTATAAATCTTATTAAGAATGATTTCTATTCCACTGAATGTTATTTTCTTACTACTTGATTTTATTTTATTTATCAGAAAATCTGGCATGATGAAGATAATGGTTAACCGTACATTATTTAGTGTAGTAATATCCCATTTAACTAAAAATGCATTTTATTCTTAAAAGTTTATTGTACAATTTTGGATAATGTGTAGTTCTGTTTGAAAAAATTCATCTTGATGATAAAAGAGTTGTGACATCTTTCATTGTTGACTCTATCATGATGCATGAATGAAATAGAAGCTGTAAATGCAAAATTTTGCCTGTGTTTTTATAGGAGAAGACAAAAAGAAGAAGAAAAAGAAGAAGGACATTAAGGAAGATGACAAGAAGAAGGGCCCTGGAAAGAAAACAATAGCAGCAATGCAGGAGGCATTGAAGAAGATGAAGGAAGAGGAAGAAAGGCTTGCCAGGGAAGAAGAGGAAAGATTACGTAAAATGGAAGAGGCAGAGCAGGCCAGGCTTGAGCAGGTGAGATTATCAGAATAAAGGCATGACGTATCAGGTAAAATCTGGTCTCAACTCTGATAGTTAAAGAAGTAAACTCAAGTAAGTTAAGTTATTTTCCTTTTTTAATTTCATTACATTTCTGTGGACTTGAAAATATTTTAGGAAAGTAAGGATTTTAAATTTTAACACTATTCTGTAGATACTCCAACTGGACTTCTTGAATATTTTTAGTCAGAAGCAATTAATTTTAACATTCTCATTCATGACCTAGATTAATGTGCCTGTCCCATCAGTCTTGCCAGTATTCATAATTATTCGAAAAATTGCATTATTTTGATGATTTAAGAAAGCTTAACATCTGTATCCCCAATCATATAAATGATAATTATATGAATTTAATACATATACACATTGTGAATATTATAATACTATGTTTGTTGAAAAATAAAGTCTGTCATGAAATTTTTGCTGCGAAGATACAGTAAAACCTGTAAAAGGCGGAACCTGTATTTGCCAAAGGTGGAAATCGAAAATATAATCATACCAGTGATACTGTTTTTCTTATGAATGTCTCTCTGTAAGTTGGAACCTGTGAGATACGGACAGAAAGAATTTTTTCTCGTAACTTGTGTCTTAATTAGTACATTTTGAACCTGTGAAAGATGAAAATAAAAGAATCATTCTATTTAAAGTTTGTCTTAAGGGCCTTAAATATTTTCAGTTTATTTGCCATTCTGCACACCACATGGGTTGTCATGGCTGTTTTGTTTTGAAAGGTTCTCTGTGCCATCTAGGAAATTTGGATACAGTGGAATCCCCATTTAATGTTTGCCTGGGGGACAAGTTTTTTGTACCTTAAATTGAGTAATACCTTAAATGGGGATAGTCTAAAATTGAAAGATTAAACAGCAGTCTTCATCACACTCAATTGACTCAAACGCAGTTTTCGGGAGTATTGTCTTGTTGACTTCTTTGGTGACTGCTCGTATGCACTTCTAATGGCTTGGATTAACATTCCCATACACGCAGAACCTCTTTAACGTTTTCATACTTCCAGTACCATTTTAGAATGCACTTCCTTTCTTCAAATGTTAGTTGATTTTTCTCCATATCAATTGGTAAATCTGCTACATACTGAAAAGCTAATTTTTTAATTTTAGCTTGAAAATGTACAAATTTTTATTCAAATTAGTCATATTGTCTACAAAATATGACTATTTAAAGTGTTTATACATAATTTGACTCTCCCTGTATATCACGATTAAAAGGTAATAATTACTTTAAGAACAAATAATTAAGTGAAATATATAAATAGCATAGGTGATAAAATAACACTATATCACTTATATTTCATTTTATATAAGTTTATATATTTTTCATTAATTTTGTAAAACTACGCCTGCCTATCTCATTCAAATTTTTATTATATTTAATCGTCGGGGGAAAAACTTGAAAATTCATATTTAAACACACAATATAATTGTTGATTGTTTACACGCCAAGGCTGTTTTGTTTGTCAGATCACACAAAATTTATTTTCGAAACATTGTTTCTACATGTGTGTTGTGTACCTGAAACACAACCCAAAAGCAACACAATTTATTAATCTCGGTGGTCTGCTCTTGAATTTCAGTGCCGAAAAGCAGGAATATCACCGATCGTAACAGGATTTAATAAGCAATTTTTGTATTTTCCAATATAATGTGATTCCGATTAAACACATTTATGAAATTTCTATGTCGAGGAGATTTTGTAAGGCAGAAACAAAAAATCTGGGACAATCCTGGAATTTCCGGTACATCTGGTCACCCTAACTTAACCCTGCGAATATGGAGGTAGTACTGTAATTTAAATGAGCTTCGAATAATTTATCCAGCAATGAAGTAGTGCAGTGAGCATTGACAGATATGTCAGCGCGTGTAATTGGCTGAGTGTGCACAACGCTGCACACAAAATGACAACACTAGCAGATGTTGGAATTTCCCACGTCCTTGTAGTCATTAGATTTTAAGGACATATGTTACATTTTGGCGCTTTATGCAAAATACACAAATATAATCGATTATCTTGTGCTGTGTAGGAAAATGCTCCAGCGACGGACGAATAGGTACACCCGAAGTTTGAATAACATAACCTCGATGTAACAAAATCATTGGTCTGAATAAACCTTCCCTTTTTTGGAGGATTCTTTCTTTCTGGTTAACATGGTAAATATGGCCATTGTACACACGAGTGGCACAACTAGCGAACACGTCATGTTAGCTAGTGAGCGCTTGGAACCAAAGCGAAAAAAAAATCCATGTTCACATAATGACGTCACAGCAACTTTCATAACATACATAACAGCTGACTTAAGGACTACAGGTGGATTGAGAAAACACGGCACGACAAAATATTAATTATTCGAGTTCATTTAATGTAACAGTGCCGGTATGTGTTGTGTTGTTGATGGATAGTGTGAATTAACCCTTTCGCTGCTATCGATGCATATATGCGTCGAGGTAGTGCACAACCGCTTCTGCTATCGATGCATATATGCGGGCGGGCAGAGCAGTGCCTTGACTGCTAACGACGCATATATGCGTTTCAAGCTTTTCCGTTCGCTGCTCAAAACGCTTTCAGTCGTATCGATGCTAACGAAGTGTCGTGGATTTTTGTGGTACTAACAGATGTTTTAGACACTGTAGATGGCATAGACATATATTTTCATGCTGTTTTTAGTCTAACCTTGGACGATGAAAAAGGCTGCTTCTACTTCGTTTCCCCTGGCTTTTTGCACCTGCATATACCCTTTTTTGTCCCTTGGCCATCACTTTTCTCATCCCCTATGCCCTAACAGGCCTAAAACAGATGGAAAAAAGCCAGAAATATCGTCAGTTCTGTCAACTTTCATACATAATACATCCCATTCTCAAACCAACTTTTTTAGTCGCGTTTAGATTCTTTCGTTTTCTTTATCTATTAATAAAAAGAATCAACAAAAAAGATGAAAATATTTTTTCGAGATGGTTAATAATCAATATGAATGTAAATGATTGACAAAATAACTTTTAAAATATAAAGAGATTAAAAGATGAATGAAAGAACGTAGACGCAGAGCTCCTAGAGAAAGTATTCAGCACAGGAGTGCTTCAAGGTCACTGAACTCAGCGCACATGGCTGACGCAGAAGCTTCAAGTCCATAGCAGAGTAAAGGTTAATACATTACAACTCCACTAAATAATATATTGCTGCGTCACATAATGTAAACGCACCTTAAATTGATGTGATATCCATCTAGGGACGAGAATTTTGTCCCTTAAATGCTGGCAATTCACAAAATCGAGAAACACTAAATCGGGTAATATAATACATTATTTATATGGAGCTTTGGTCGGGGCCACAAAAAAAACAACCTTAATTGCTGGAAAACCTTAAATGGAGAAACCTTAAATTGGGATTCCACTGTAATTGGTTTCATAAGGGAGTATCTGAACCATCTCATTTCTTTGTGCTGAACTCAGACAACTCTCCCTTTGTCATTGTTCTTCAAATGCCATGAAATTACCCATAAAAGAAGGGTTAGGCTGGGAGTGAGAGTCAACCATGTCGCGGTTACCCAGGAGGTAGACTATTTTCAGTTCTCGCAACACACTCCTTCTCCCTATGCATTCTTGTCTAAAGAACTATCCTTGTGTAGTGTGATCATCCAAGTCTCTCCCAGTAACTCTTTCAAGTTTCCAATAGTGATTAATCAACCATAAGTATTTAATTGCTTTAAAATTAGTGGATGAGGCAGAGACTTAGTGAATTTTCATTATAAAGATATTATGTGGTGTTAAAATTAAAAACAAAATTAAATTAAATCAACACAGTTTAATCACATTTCGGCTCATTCCACATAACACTATGAAAGAATGACCAGTCTTGATGAATAATCAAGAATTTTTAACAGAAGATTATTAATTTATAATAAATTTAGGATTGTGCATGCATGCAATTTCAAATTTGCTCTCATTTATTGTCCATATAAATTGTTGTTGTGGTGTTAAAGCTTTTATTTCCATGGATACAAAAACGTTAATTTTCTAATTAAAATTTGCCAAAAAAGAAAAAGTTGTGCAAATTATTTTAACCTTTATAAGGTGGAAAACCTGCGAAAGATAGAAAATGTCAGTCCTTTGAGGTTCCGCCTCTCGCAGGTTTTACTGTATCTTATTTCTGTTCAAATTTTGATGGAACGTTTTGTTAAATTCTTTAAATAAAGAAGTAAAATAATTTATTGAATGTCATATTACCTCTATGAGTTTGAAATAAGGATCAAAGCACAAAGAAAGTTTAGTGTTTTACCTCATGGTATGACTCACAATTAAGCAGTGATGCTCTCACATAAAGTGTCTAAACAATTACAATTGATATAAAATGCTGATTCCAGAATCAGAACTCAAAAAAGTTTCATTGAAAATATCATACATTTATTTGAACTCTGTAATCCAGAAAGCTTGGAACTGGAGGCATTCCAGATTATAACATTTTCTGAACCACAGGTGGTTACTATATAATGACCGCACTGTCACTGTACACACGACATAAGCTTTGATTTTGCCTTTAATTCTTTCTGCTTTTCCTGATCTACCTGTATGTCGGGGGAATCTCGACAATGTATATCTTTCTATCCCTTCATTTTTTCTTACTGTAAATCTCAATATGGTTGTTTCTCAGCCATTCTCTAATACATAATTATATCTTTGTAAGCCTTCTTCACAGTAAAATAGTGAGTTAGAATGCTATTATAAAAATACAGCGTAGTCAGACTGTCAATTTCGCATAGTAGGACATCTGAAAAGTCAGCTTGTGATTTCTATGTTGCAGTATTCTTGTGAATTCCTGATAAAGTTCATCAGATATGAGCATATGTGTTCTTAGTTGTTTTGTGTCTATTTTCTCATAATCTACAGCTACAATAATTGCTGAAATTGGTCCTAAATTGAAGCATTTGCACCATCATTGTGTTTTATCTTGTGAATTTCGGAAATCTTTTCATCCAATTTCAACATATTTCCATAATATTTCTATATTTTTTCGATAATATATATTAATAGTATTATTACTTATTATCATATACTAGGGGCCCATTGCAGTACTTCCTGCAAACATTTGGGAACCTTGCGTGAGGTGGCTCTATGTGATAGTTCCTATGATAAAGAATTGTGACATGGTGTTTTTCGTAGAACCACTTTTATTTACCCTCTCAAAATAATCATATATCTCACACCATTTTTGTAACCAAAAACACATGATTTAGACTAGGGTTTCCCAAACTGTGTTTCGAGGAACCCTTGGGTTCTGCGAAAGCTTCATGAGATTCCATTAAATAATAAGAATAAGAGTCCAAGGGTTCCATAACTTCAGATAGTTTAAGAAACCTTGATTTAGACTAACACTTCCTGGTACAAAACATTTTTTTGTTTTGTCCACGGTTTTTGATGGCACAGCAAATTGTGTGTTCTGTGGGTTGTTTAATAAAAAGTAATCACTATATATGCACTGCCCATGCGTCGAGTATCTTGCTTAATTATCAAAGAGATACAGACATTTTTGATGACGTACCATCTGAGTTGAGTTATTACGATGAGAGTGATACTGCTGAATTTACCAGTGAATATTTAAAAAGTACTTATAATAACAATGGTATAGTGTGTTAATAACTTTTGCAATATTTTAAACTATATGAAACATTCAATACAATTTTTTGAAAAAAACTTGAGAAATGTTGGATTTTAATTACGACCTGTGGGAGAAGAAGCACAAAATATATTCGAGTGGAAAGGGTTAATACGAGGTTATGAGTAATTAAAACATGGGAAGAAAATATAAAAAAATGGATGTCTATGCATATGGTTTCTTATACAAACAGTTTTTTATCAGTTGGATCACAGATGAAACATAATTTTTACCTTTAACTTAGGTTTTTAACATTTTTAAAAATCTCTTCTTAATCTGTGAAAATACTGAGAATGGGAAAATCAAAATGCCATCCACGCCATATTTCACCAACAAGGCTATTTTTTCGGATTAGTCAAAATTCGTGAACCATTCTGAACGAGGTATGTTTTTGGACCACTGAATTCTGGATTAGAAATTAGACGTGTTAGAAATTAATACTGCTCAAGAATTTCTCAGGTTGGGTACTAATAGCATTGGAAAGAATGATTCTTACATGTGAATGTTACTTGTTATTCTTTTCTTGATTATGTACAAGATTGTGTTCCATTTTAATCTAGTTGCGTCTTGAACAAGAACGTAAAGAAAAGAAGAAAAAGAGGGAAAAGGAACGAAAGGAGAGGCTGAAGGCAGAGGGTAAGCTACTGACGGCAAGGCAGAAGGCAGATAGAGCACGTGCACAGGCAATGTTAGAGGCTCTCAAAGCCCAAGGAGTCGAGCTGCCAGAAGCTGGTGCCACACCTGAAAAGAGAGCTCCACGTCCAGGAACAAGGATCCGTCCCAATAAAGGTGCCAAAGCTCAGGCTGGGGCAGCAACATCTTCAGGCACACAAAATGCTGCTGGAGGTGAGTAAATATTGGGCTGATCTGATATTCAAGGGTCTTAGAAAATTATTATTTCCAGATACTATCAAAATTCTTTATCCTTAACATGAAGATGGAATGGAAAAGATTTTTAGCACTTGATTTTCTGTAGTTAAATTTATTCAATGAAAATAATAATAGAAAATGTCTTGAAGTTGCCTTACATTTGGATTATTTATGTTGAAGTCATTAAGTTTTGGCCAAATTAAAAATTTTCGGTTTTTTAGGAAAAATTGTCAATTTCTGTAATTTATTGAAGGTTAGTTCTATTCATTCATTTGGTCAAATATAACTAATAGAATGAAATTATAGCTCTAAACCATACAAGTGATGATTTAAAGAAGGTCACTTAGTGTTACTGGTCTTCTCAAAGTCCTCACTTGTATTATAATTGGGAATATGCATATTAGTCAATACTCCGTTCCTTACGCTTTTCTCCAATCGGCATCACTGATTCTTTATTTTATTTTGATTATATTTTTCATGTTCTCTTCCGCTTTCTTTTGTTTTAACTTACGACACGGGTTACTGCACCCCCTCTCCTTTCTCACATACCTGATAGTTTCAATCACTTATAATTATTCTTCTTAATCGGCTTCACCGAGGTTTTATTTTTCTGACCTCGGTTTGTTTTGTTTTTTTTATCTATGACAAGGGTCACTGCAATTTTTTCGCACACCCGATCTGTGTGAATGTCGAGTGTGTTTGTAGGTCTGTGGCGTGGGGGAGTCTTCTGTAAACCTTGGTTGGCTGACCTGCTGTCCCTGGCGCTGGCCTTAAAAAGCCCCTAAACAGCAGGTGGAGTGTCTGGTTGTATGGGTGAGGTTTTTATTAAAAAAATTTTTCTTCCCTTCCCTTATCTTAGTGGAGTATTTCAACGTCATTATTACAGCATTTGGAGATTTTTTACCTTTTATCACTCACTTGTATTGTTTGAAGCTATAATTTCAAGTTATTGGTTGTCTTCATCGTAGTCTCCTCTTCTATTTATTATGGTCAAATATAAATTTTACGTTTGTGCAATAATTTCATGTCAATTATTACGTGCTTGTCAATAATTAGTTTACCTAAAGTTTAATGTTGGTTGTAGTTTTTTGCCTTTTTATTAACATACCAATGCTTGTGAAGGCTTGGTTTATGTAGTTATGTATTAATGCATTTTTTGGTTTTTATGCATCATACAAAGAAATTCCATATGAATATAAACAGGAAAAAGGAAAAAGTCAGATTTTCTAAAATTGCAAAATATAAGGTGATTTTAAAATAAAAGGAGAAAGACTAGAAAAGCCAGAGTACTTTACTTATTTTAGTAGTAATTTGACATACAATCATGTAGATATCAACATTAGAATAGCAAGAGTGAAGGAGACATTTATGAAAATCCTTTAGTGAACATGATAATGTTTTTATTTTGTAGCAATGTTCAATTTAACTGGTTGGCTATTTAATGGTAAATATTTCCTTTTTGTTTCACTAATCCTTAAATTTACATCTCAGAAGAGACTGAAAAAATTTATCCAGCCTGGTAAATGAAATCATAGTAACCTATTATTGTAGCACTAACTTTTAACTGTGCACGATTTTTAGTTTCTCGATAATTTCACTATTTTTATAGAAGAGGCAAAGAAGGTGGAAGAGAAATTGGTGGAAGTAAAGATAGTGGACAAAGCTGAGACAGAGAAGGTGGATAAGGAAGCTTCAGCAGCAGAAGAGCAAGACAGTGATGATGGGGTAAAGGATGCCTGGGATGCAGAGTCAACAGAGGAAGAGCCTGAGGAGGAAGGTGGGTAGTAAAAGTGCACTGTTCTTACTTGTTGCTATCTCATATGCAAAGTACCGTATTTAACCGAATCCAAGATGAGGTTTTCTTCCAAATTTCAACTCGTGAAAATTGATGTTCGTCTTAAATTTGAGTACAAAGTAGGGTTATGCATTTAATCGATGTTTTTTAAACAAATAATACATAAGATAAAATAATTATATCTACTGAAATTTTTCATTGCAAACCTAAGATCAGGATTTCAATTATTACAGTATTATTTTTTAAATACATTTAAAAGATTGTTTTTTTTTCTCAAACAAAAATTTGTAACAAACCATTTCAATGAATGAACAAACTATACCTATTCTGAATACAGGTGTTCAAAATATACACTGAATACATACAAATGACTTATTATTTAAAGAACTAGGGAACTATTGAGTTTTATATTTGAACGATGATGTTCAGTGAGCAATTATTTTGGAAATGATTCCCAAAAGTGAACTAAATTTCCCTTCTTTATGGGCTTGTAGCATTTTGCAGGTGGTAAAACAAATGATGGTGTAATTCATCAGGATTCCCTCATCCAACAGTTTTAAGCCATAAATTCTCGAATTGTAATTTTGTCTTTTAAATATGTCACCCTCAATGGCTGATCATGCAGATATAAGAGGTACAACAGCAAAGGGAAAGATATAAAAAGGAATCAGGCATAGTTATGATGCCAATTTTAAACTGATAGTGATAAAGTATGCTGAAAAAACTAATAACTATGAGGCGTACAAAATTCAGTGTCACTGAAGCAAATGTCTGTAGATGGAAACTCTTAAAACAGGAACTTGAAAGTGCTAAATCTAGTTGGAAATCAGTTGGAAATTCAGTGGTCCAAAATGTGCCCCTTTCATGATGTTGAAAAACAAGTAGTTGTGTTTGTGCGTACTCAGAGAGTGTGGGATGTCAGTTTCATATGAAGCACAAGAAATTGCATTTTGACTAAAAATCCCATGACAGAAGTTTAAGTAATGAATGTTATGTGTGAATAATTTGACAAAATGGTTTTTCATTACACCAAAGAACTTCACTCTGCCAAAAATTGCTAGCAGACTTCAGTAAGAAACTTTTTGCATATAAAAATGTAATTGAACTAAAAAACCAACAATTATCTTTTGAGTCAAAATGGCATTGCTGATGAAACTCCAGTTTTCTTTGCCATGCCCTCTAATTACACTGTCATTGAAAAAGGTGCAAAATCTGTGATAATAATGACAAGTAACAAAAAATGTGAGTTATAGTAATGTTGACTGTTTGGCAGATGGAGCAAAATTAACTCCATATGTTATCCTAAAACAAAAAATGCCCAAGGAACAAGTTCCTATTGGAATAATAGTTCGATGTCATAACAAGTAGTTCTGGAAAGAACTAATCTGCCTCCTTCCTTTCAATCCAATTTTAATGTATAAAAACTCAAGACCAACAAAAACTAAAAAAATTACACAAGTGCCATTTTGTTTGCATAGTCGGTATGGTTACTGACAACAATATGTATTTCATATTTTTCGCTGCGATTCTGATAGCTATGAATCGACCTAAGGGTCGATTGTTACCTTAATAGCTATGAATCAAAACACGGCTGGAATGTGCACTTGGCACCAGCCCTTGCATTATGACCTTTTGACCCTGTGGTCCGATTTTGTCCATTTTTTCATCAAAACATTGATATTGGAGGATTCATCAAAATCGACCAATTGGTTGCTGAGATATCTTAAAAAAACTGAAATTTGGACCGACCGTTCCATGGGAACTCCTCGACCCCATGGGCTGCTTTAAATTATTTTTGGTACTGCAACTCTCATGATCAACCTGAAGCTGCCAAATTTTGAAGCACCTATGTTTATTTTCTAAAGAGTTACGACTGCCACAGACAAATACACGGGCAGCTTCTTTTATTATTATAAGATATACTGTAGTTTTTAGGCATTCTTTACAAAAAGTAAACAAAGAATGCCATATTGTCAGGTTGTGTCATAATTCACTCTGAACTTGAAAAATTTTCTCGTGGTTTTTAATTGTTGTCAACGAAAACAATCTTCGTAGCAATGGAAGTAAACAATATCTGCTGTAAATAACTAATTAATTTAATTTTCTTTTGTGCGCACTCAACATTTGGTAAATGAAGAGAAATGGATTGCCTATGACGAGTAAATGAACGTCTATTTTCTTTGCGTATACATATCATTTGTAAGTGAAAAGAAATGGGTAATTTACAACAAAGGAAGGAACGTGAACATGAACATTATATTACAACTATTCCACTGAGGTATGTTTTAAATAATTGTCAATTGTTTTATCAATTACAACTGATTAGGAAATAAATCAGTGAAAAAATTCGATATTTCCTTTAAATCACTACTGGCATATTGTTTTTCAGTTCTTAGATGTTACACTAAGCCATCAATATTTATCTTTTTTAACATGATTGCATAAACAGTATGTATGCACGCATGATATGTACATATTTCCTGTCTTGTTTAAATCTATCAGCATAATCAAACAAACATTACTTTCTGCTATTTTATGGAAAATCCTTTTATATAAAATTAACTGTCCCAAACCACTCCATAGAAATGGGATTTTGGTGTATATTGTACCGATTTTTTAATTAGTTTTGGATATACTTTAATTAAAGTATAAAATGAATTACCTCTCAGCTCTCTTCACCGAGAAGGAGATTATTAAATTCTTAAATGCTGCTGAGTTTTTTCTTAGAAAAAATGGGTAAATAGATATTGTATTTGACGTTATACATAATCATATTAGAGTTTGTATAGTGTTATGTTTTTATTCATAAAGAAACATGATCAAAATAAAATAGCTTTCCCTTCCCTCAGCAGATAAGTCAAAGGCTAGTAGTAAGGAGAAGGTTGGGGAGGCAGAGGAGGACGGAGGCTCTGTATCAGGTGAATCTGACTCGGAAGATGAAGATTCAGAGGAGACATCTTCAGATGAGGAAGATAGCGCTGAAAGTGAAGAGGAGCATAAAACAGATGCCGAGAAACGTAGAGAAAAAGCAATTGCTCGAATTAAGGTATGTTCCATGAAGTCATCTAATTCCTATTGGTATTCACATCATCTCCAAATTGCAAAGGATAAGATGCAAGAGGAATAATACAGTCCATTACCAACTAATTAAGACTATCTGTTACTGTTAATTCCTCACATGTATGTGCTATCTTTGAGAGTTAATTTTAGTAATGTACTTTCTTTTTCATAAATATTTTATTGTACAGATAACCCTCGATTAACATGGTAGTTAAACAAGTAAAGATGGAAACTATGGCAAAATTGACGTTAAATAGAAATTAACTCCTTAACCGTAAAATTTTACGGTTTACGCAGTCGAAAAAAATGCAACCAGTTTTGATTAACATGGTTTGAGACTTGGTTTTACATGTTTTTTCATTTTTTTCATTTCTGACTCCAAAAAATAATCAGAAACTGTAGGGAATGTCATTTTATATTAAATATTTAACCATTGTTTGAATTTTAAATAAACAGTTACATGTACACACATTAAAAATATTTTACTGTGCGAAATTTATAATCAGTGCTTTATCAAAATTTATTTAATAAGGTGCAATTTTATTATACTGTGCAAAATTGAAATTTAAATAAACCTAAAAAATTTGCGTAAAAGAAAAGAAATTGAACATATTAATGAAAAAAGTTGCATTATCCTGCATTCAGTAACAAATTTATCTTATGGCAGGGGTAGGTACAAGGAATTAGGGGGCATGATTGCATCTGGTCCAGTGGCATATAGTATCATTTTCTTAAATTTTTATAGAGGATACGATTCCGATAGTAAACTAAGCAGGTGGTGACAAGAGAGACTAATACCCGGTTAGGCCTGTTAAGAATGTATTTTTCCCCTCCATCCATCTCCAGTCCTAAGAAACAACTTCTGCTTTCAAAGCAAACATAAATTTTATTCATTTAATTCCGAAAGTATCATGAGTGTTTATGGGTTCCCAATGGAATTTCTCTCACTTGTTCACAGTTATCATTGCAGCTCTTGAGTCAACACTTGAAAATTTGGAGCAAATCATCAAAACATTTGAGAGGGAAGTATCCTTTGTCTCTTGCATGTAAATAAAGAATATTTTCATCTTATTTTCAACCAATAAAATTTACTTTTTGCATCAAGATTTTACTAAGCCAGAATACCTTGCAGTTGATGAGAGAGAGTAATTTTCTAGTCTTTGTTCTATTTTCCACTGGTCAGTCAGTTTGATAAAAATTCTTGGGATGATTGAGACTTCTTGAGTGACTGGAGCTTAGGTTGAGAGTGATGACAGATGAGAGGGTTAAAGTAAAAGCGATTGAGGCAAAGACTGTTATATGCATTTTTTCAATTTCATGGTTGTAACAAAAAAGTGAAACTTAGGAAAAATTAACTTGGCTAATTTTATTTTTTCCTCAGCCATGAAATTGATAAGAACATTCAAAACAAAATACCAATAAATAAGGTGACCAGATATTTTTTCCAAAAGGGAGGACATCCCGTTTTTTTACAAAATGGAAGGACAAAGCGAAGGAAAAGGTAGGACACATTTCATAACAAAAAACTGTTTATATGCTTTATTTCATATTTTTCAAAAAAATAAAGGTTGTAAAAGAATGTACATTACAACAGTCTCATGACACGAAATTTTTTATTTAAAAAAAATGCTGTAAGCTTTCAAGAAAAATAACGAGTGCTTCGACATAATTTTAGAGACCATTTTTCACAGTAAAACACTCAAATTACATAATGACAAATCGCATTGAACAAATGTCAGTTTCAGAAGCTCAAAGGTGAAATGCACAAATTTTAAACGTAAGTGTTCATTAATTACATGTGTTCTACGCATTCGAGAAAAATAAACCCCAACACGGAAAAGTTTGAACGAAGTTCAAAAGCAATTAAAATTGAAAATAATAGATTCAATCCTACAAATTGTTGTTTATGTCCTGATTGCTTGAAAATAATTTTATATGAGCCAATATTTATTGAAAATATATTTATTCAAAATATATAGTTATTGAAACATCTTTTCTCAAGAGACAGAAATATGTAGTATGTTTTTAAAAATGAGGTATTTTTATTCTAATACTGTATTTACCCGAAAGGAAGATGACCTTGAATTCAAGACGACCCCTAAAAAAATTAGGTTCACTCACAAAAAAACTTATACATATATGTATAACAAGCTAACATTAAGAGGATAAATAAAAAAAAGTAAATTTACTACTTACATCTCCCTCTCCTCTGTTTCCTTCCCTTATTCTTGCTGTCCTGTTCATTCATCACAGCTTATTCAAATTCGAACAAGTCGTCTTCCATACCGTCCATGGAATTTCATATGCAGCATTTCTTGAACCCTCTTGAGATACTATTGGGATCTATTTTTTCCATGCTGCAATGATCCAATTACAGAGAAGTGGTATACTGGGCTTCTTAATTTTCCCTGTAGGAATAAATGCATGTTCCTCTGCCAAAAGCCATTCTGAATAAAATGGCTTTATGTAACCCTTAAAGGGCATCACTACAAGGTCAGTATTCATACCATGAAGAGTATTTTGAACTTCCTCTGTAAGGTGGCCTTTGAACGCATCTAAGACGAGCATTGCTCTCTGCCTTAAAAGTGTCCCAGGTTGTCTATTCCACACTATGCTTAGCCAGTCCTTCATTAAATCAGCTGACATCCATCCTTGGCCTTGACATTTAACAATTTTTCCATTTGGTAGTACTTCCTTAGGCACTGTTTTGCATTTTAAAATAACATATGGCGGCAACTTTGTTCCATCCGCTAATACAGCCAGCATTACAGTAATGTGCAATTTTTCATTCCCTTTTTTGTTGACTGTAATTGGATGGCTTGTCAAAGTAAATGGGTGTCTCATCTACATTACCCATTTGGCTCAGAAGGTAAATGTGACTTTCCCGCAACTGAATTACATGCCTCAGGAAAGTTATTACTTTGTCTGTGAAGTTGGAAGGTAGACACTGGCAAAGTGAAGTTCTTTGTCGCAGGCTAAAACCGTTACGACGCATCATACGCACACACCTTCCATTACTAGTCTTAAATTCTTGGTGTGGAATGTTTTGCGATTGTGCTAATTCTTGGGCTTTCAATTTAATGATGTCCCGCGTCACCGGTTTACCGTCCATTCTTTGAATATGCACAAAGTTTGCAATTTCCTCTTCTAATGCATGAAATCGGCCTTGTTTTGGCACACTAAATGATCTCCGTGTTGAGTTAGCACCTTCAATTTTCGCTTTTGCTTGCTTCCACCTTTGCACATTTGCTTCAGTCACATTGTATTTCCTCCCTGCTGCACAACTTTCCTCAGCATAGCGCACCATCATTAACTTAAAATTTCTGTCGTAAATTCTTCTAATTCCTTTCGATATATTCCCTCTTACCGCAGTTCCTTTTTTCTCTACGCGATCTGCCATTTGTTTGGGGTATCTTATTTAAAAGTTATAAATAATAACTTGTCACTATTTCACTTTAAAACTCAGCAAAGCATGTACTACTCAAGTGCTCTCGTAAATTTTCTACACTCTGAAACTCACGTCCACTTTACATCTACCGTTGGCATACCAAATGCAAAGCATCATGTTTAAATTGTAGTAGATACATTTAAATTGTATCAGTCATGTTTACATTGTATTACTAGACACCTTAATTGGTGCCTACATGACTTTGTATTTCATATTACGCACGGAACCGCCCAGCTGTAGTCATTTTTTTCAGCTTGTCACGTGATTACCTACCCAGCGCTAAACACTTCCATACCGCAGAAGTGGAACCATTGGTCTGTGGGAGCAATTTTTAAGAACTTTGACCTTAAATTTTTCAAGTATTGTAGTAATTAATTAAATGTGATGTATTACTTTATGCAATAATAAATATTTTAATGGATGTATACTTGACATCTGGGTGTTTCATGGTGCATTTAAAATAGGGGTGCATTCTCACCTTAAATCCTCATATTCCATTCTAAGACAATACCTAATATTTTTAATGGCATTTTTGTGAAAAAACCTCGTCTTCCTTTCAGGTAAATACGGTAATAACTTATGATGGTTTTGTATTGAAATATTTGTCATTTCTGTGGATCTTTTTCAAAAGATCGTCATTTTTATTTAACATTTCTGAGAATTGATCGCAGCTATAATCCATGTTAACTTTTATCATTATGGTTGTCAATGTTTTCAAAGAAAGACTGCTCTTTACACTCTCCCACACATTATTAATTAATACACGCTCTACACTTGCATTTGTCTCAGGTAAACATAAAGCCATTTCAACCAGTATCTTTAAATTAATACAAGGAAGATATTCGGTTTTAAAAACTGAAATACTTCCACCCATCTTTTGTCGACTTCTATTTTATTTTCAGACCATTCAGAAAACTTCTTAGCTGAGCAGTAATCATTTAGTCTCCAAACCTCATCAAATGGTGTATTGTCATCAATCTTTATGAGACACTTGATTTGCAAATTTCATTGATTCTATCACTTTTTCCCACTCTGTTGGTTTTCTTAATAAAGTCCACTGAAAAACATTCCATCCAGAAATTTTGTCCATTTGATCAAATAATCAAGGCAATTTCTATAAAATAGTTGAACCTCATCCATGAATGCCCCTCTTACTGTTGGATTATCTCTTCTAGTTTCTTCAATAAATGATCTGCATTTACCGGTAGAAATTTCATATTTAATCTGGATCCCAATTGATTATTAAAACTGTGAAGAATTGACGTTACTTCAGCTGCACATATTTTGTTCTTTTCAAAATGCTCTATATTCGACTGAAACAATGTTGCCTTACTATGCATGAAATGCAGAGTAATTTCAGCTAATGGATTTTCAAAAAAACTTTTAGAACTTTGGGACATTTATCTAAACTTAAAAAATATAACCTTAATGGTTCAAATAATTGAGTAACACGTTCAATGGCAGGGGTTAATGCCAACTACCTGGTTTTCGAGTAACCTAATAATTTCTTATGCTCAACTGAAGTGTCCTCACAAAATTTAGCTTGACTCTTTATTCTCACAGTGAAACGATGAAAATATAAGTGTATTTGTGGAAGGATTACTTCTACATCTATAGCCATTTGACTTGTGAATACACAAATTAAAAGAAGGCATGACTAGAGTAAAAGGAAGGACAAAGGCAGAGAAATTTTTAAAAAGGAGGAAATGGAAGGACAAAAGGTTTAGGGAGGACAGCGATTGAAAAAGAAGGACTGTCCTTCCAAAAGGAGGACATCTGGTCACCTTACAATAAACCAATTTCATAAAAAAAATTTCCTGATTAAATTTTTATAACACCAAATTATGAAATTTGGAAACACAACTCATCCACAGTGATTTCAAAGCTATTAAAGCCAATATAATTAATACCTGCACTTTTTTCTCCAAAAGTTCCCATAAAAAAGGGGGATTTGGACATTACACAAGATTTTCCCCTTCATCTTTTGAGTGTAGGCCACCCGCGAAACACCTACTAATACTGCGCACTTGGCGTGAGATGAGTAGGCGTTTTATTGGGTAGGCACTATATGCCATGCATTTTATTTCTCCCATTTATAACCCAGGTATTTTTTAAATGTGTAGAATAATATAATGAGCATGATATTTATCAGGTATTATTACTTTCTCATATACATAGTATAGTATATAGTAAAAAATGTGATGAAATACAACAAATGGAGAAGTTTGGACGGTACGATATGATGTATGCTAGGGCACTGGAATTAGAAGATAAGAAGTCTAATGAAATTCATGGTAAAGGAATTATGAATACAGATGGGAAGATAGTCTCAGAAACAAAGGATGTAGCACAGGTATGGGAAGAATACATTAAGGAACTATACAGCAAGCAGGCAGTATCAGCAAAAATAGAACTAAAAGATGAGGAAAACATTGAAGAAGACAACTTAGGACCAAGTATTATGGAGAGCGATAGTGGAACTAAAGAAAGGGAAAGCCAAAGGCAACGATGGTATACTAGCTGAGGTACTTCAAGTCATGGGATCAGAAGGACTAAAAGCGATCATGAAATTAATTAATAAGATTTACGACACAAAGAGTGGCCTCGGGATTTCCTAGAAGTAACAATGATCCCTCTAAAGAAGAAGCCAAAGGCAATGCAGTGTAAAGACTACAGAACGATAAGCCTTCCTGTCATACACTTCGAAGATTATCACAAGGATTCTTAATAAAAGGCTGGAGAAAAACGCAGAAGAAATTCTAGGAGAAGATCAATTTGGTTTCAGAAAAGGATGAGAAACTAGAGATGCTGTAGGGGTAGTTAGAATCATCAGAAAGGTCAATAGAATACAGTCAAGATATCTGCATATGTTTCGTAGACTGGCAGAAGGCCTTTGATATAGTCAATTGGGTAATGTTGATGAAGGTATTAAAGGATATAGGTGTAGAGTGGAAAGAAGGAAGGAATCTATATGTGAATCAAGTTGTAAAGGTCAGGTTGGAGAATGCGGACATCTGCTGAGTAAATATCGGTAGAGGAGTAAGACAGGGCTGCAGCCTATCGCCAACCCTATTCAATATATATGGAGAAAGTGTAATGCAAGAAGCGTTAGAAGGCACAAGAGATTTCAAAATTGGAGGAAGGATTATAAGAACAGTAAAATACACGGATGATCAAGTACTTCTTTCTAGAAAGGAAGAGGAACTCCAGAAAATGATAAAAAGACTAGTAATAAGAGGTGGAAAATACGTTATGGAAATAAATACAGAAAAATCCGAGGTCATTCAAATATCAGACAAAGAAGAGAATCTGAACATTAGTATTGAAGGAAAGCCTTTAGAACAAGTTTCAGACTATAAATACCTTGGAAGCATCATAACAAGAGAAGCAAAATGTACCGATGAGATCAGGACTAGAACAGGAAAAGCAAAAGCGGTTTTCAGTAGAAAGAAACACCTACTTACGGGGAATATAAGGGAAGATATCTGCAAGAAGTTTATAAAATGCTATGTATGGAGTATAGCTTTGTATGGGGCAGAAACATGGACGCTAAGGAAAAATGACATCAAATACTTGGAAATCTTTGAAATGTGGACTTGGAGGAGAATGTTGAAGATAAAATGGACAGATAGGATGAAAAACGATGAAGTGCTATGAAGAATAGGAGAGAAGCGAATGATTATACAGACTATCAGAAAGAGGAAGGCTAACTGGGTTGGACATTACCTGAGGAGAGAGAATATGATTAAAGACATGTTAGAAGGAAAACTAGGTGGAAAAAAGGAAAGAGGTAGGGAAAGGTTTCAGCTGATAGACGATTTGAAAGGGAAAGAGAGTTATCAAGATATGAAGAGGACAGTGAAAAATAGTAGTATATGGAGAACCAGGTTTAACCATGAATAATCACGGACCTGTCTACGGACAGACTACCTATGATTATGATGATGATGATACTAGTATACAGGCATGCCTCACTTAGCGCATGAGAGGCATTCTGAGACATCAGTGTGCTCTCAGAATTTGCGCTAAAAGAACAGTTTTTAACATTGCACTTAACCCAGTTGATTTTTACTCTTCAGAAATTTTACTATTTTTATCTTGCAACTTATACAATGATAGGACATTTTTATATACAGGCACTCCTCACTTAACGACCGCTCGGACTTACGACCAGCTCTCCAGTGCGTGGAATCCCCTTTCTCAGTTTGAGTCTCGGGAATCCCCTTTCTCAGTCAGTCTCGTTCCCGCAGCCGGTCAGTATTCACTACACAAAGCATTCGCAATCTCCAAGAGTGTGTACTTTATTTGTACTTTATTGTGCACCCCATAGTACAAGATGTCGGCAAAATGAAAGAGCATGACTTCACCTGGAGGAAGCGCCAAGAATCGAAGGAAATCTATCGATCTTGAGATGAAAATGAAGATCATAAACGACTATGAAGCTGGTAAAAAAGTTAAAGCGATAGCACATGACTTGGAGCTGGCGCATTCGACCGTTTCGACGATCTTGAAGGATAAAGATAGAGTGAAAGAGGCAGTGAAAGCATCGACAGGATTTAAAGCCATAATAACTGGGCAGCGGAAAGGCCTAATTCATGAGATGGAGAAATTACTGGTGATCTGGTTTGACGACCAGATGCAAAAGAGAATGCCGATAAGCCTTTTAATAATTCAAGCCAGGACACGCAGTATCTTTGAGACTTTGAAGGCACGCAAAGGCGAAGAATCAACGAAATCATTTACGGCAAGCCATGGTTGGTTTCAACGGTTTCGGTGGAGATTCAACCTGCATAATCGGAGTATCAGCGGTGAGGCGGCAAGCGCGGACGTAGAGGCAGTGAAAAAATTTGTTGACCAATTCGATGAAATTATCGAGAAAGGCAGCTACCGTCCGGAACAGATCTTCAATGTGGATGAAACCGGACTTTTTTGGAAAAAAATGCCCAAAAGGTCTTACATACACAAAGAAGCTAAAACAATGCCTGGTTTCAAGGCTTTTAAAGACAGGATCACGTTGTTGTTGGGAGGAAATGTCGCTGGGTTCAAGTTAAAGCCTTTCCTCATCTATTGCTCCGAGAACCCACGTGCATTGAAGCAGGTTAGTAAGCACACGCTGCCAATTTACTATCGTGCAAATAACAAGGCATGGATGACGCAAGCTTTATTTGAGGATTGGTTCATCAACTGCTTCATACCCTCGGTCAAGCATTATAGTCTGGAAAAGGGCGTTCCCTTTAAAATTATCCTCCTGCTTGATAATGCCCCAGGCCACCCCCAGCATCTTGATGATCTACACCCAGATGTAAAGGTTGTGTATCTGCCTAAAAACACGACTGCTGTCCTACAGCCAATGGGTCAGGGGGCTATAGCTATGTTCAAAGCGTACTATTTGCGCACGAGTTTTTCCAAAGCTGTAGCAGCAACAGAAAGTGATGAAGTAACCCTTCATGATTTTTGGAAATCATACAACATTTTAGACTGCATAAAGAACATTGAATCAGCTTGGGAGGGAGTGACAGAAAAGTGTATGCAAGGCATATGGAAAAAATGCCTAAAATGTTTCGTGAATAATTTCGAAGGTTTTGACAAAGACGAGCAAATTGATGTCATACATCAAACAATTGTGGAACTTGCCAATGTGCTTAATTTAGATGTCGAAGTGGAAGATATTGAAGAATTAGTGGAATATGCCGAGGGAGAGCTAACTAACGAAGATCTAATAGAGTTGGAAGCGCAGCAGCACTTGGAAGAGGAAGATGAGGAAAGAATGGAAGAAGTACAAAAGAATTTCACAGTAAAGGGGTTAGCTGGTGTGTTCTCGAAAGTGAATGTGGCTATATTAGAACTAGAGGCTATGGATCCGAATCTTGAACGGTTCAGAAAAGTGGAACGGCAAATGAATGAACTTTTACGATGCTATCGTGAAATTTATGAAGAAAAAAAGAAACTTACAAAGCAGACCACACTAACGAGATTCTTCTCGAATGCTACACCCAGGACCCCTACCCGTAAAAGTACTTCCATTTCCTCGCCGTCATCTCCCTTACCCGGGCCCTCTACAGCTCCTGATAACCCTGCTGATAACTCCGATGATGACACTGATGATCTCGAACCACTACCACACTTTGAAGGATTCGATGACTAAAATGTTAATATGAATGTCTTTTTTATGGATAAACTTTATTTTTTTTTGGTACATCATTTTTATAATTTTTGCTGATTGTATTTTTATGTTGTGTAATATGTAAGAGATGCAAATTAAAACAAACTTATCAAGTTGGAGTTTCTTTTAGATCTTTTCTTTATTCAGGATAAACAAAAACGATTAAGCTCCTCGCTTATCGACCAATTCGCTTAACGACCTAGTCGTAGGAATGAAACTCGGTCGTTAATTGAGGAGTGCCTGTATTAATTTAAAGTCAAGAAAATGAAGTACTGTATTTACTCATGTAATACTGCAACTTATATAATGATAGGACATTTTTATATATTAATTTAAAGTCAAGAAAATGAAGTACTGTATTTACTCGTGTAATACCTGCACTTTTTCCCCACAATTTCCCATCAAAAAAGGGGGTATGGACATTACACTATATTAGCCCCTTCATCTTTTGAGGGTATGCCACCCGCAAAACACATACACTGCCTGGTGTGAGATGAGTATGTGTTTTCTTCTGTAGGCGCAATATGCCGTGCATTTTATTTCCTTGATTTATAACCAAGGTATTTTTTTAATGCATGGAATAATATAATAAGCATGATAGGTATTTATCAGGTATTTTTTTAAATTCCTTGCAAGCTGTCAGTAGTAAACCTAAATCATGTAAATTTCTATGTAAATAAAAGTGTCATTCATTCTCATAGGACTGGTGATGTAAGAGAAATAAACAACTGAATTGAATATACTTTTAATTAAATACAAATGAATTCTGTTAGATTGCCTTGTAATTCATGACATACTCAAATAACATTTTACCGTAAATGCATTTTTTGGGTTCCTTTTACATTACGCAATCCTAAAAGAATATATGTACATACTTTTATTACTCTGTATAAAAGCAAAGAACACAATCTTGCGATGGAAATGTGTCACTAAATAGCTGTTAGAATTGTTCGTTAGCTTTCTGAAAGCTGTTAGTGATACATTTTATCCATAGAAATGTGAAAAACACTTCTATATAACCGGGTCGCAGTGCACTAGTGACCGGTTTATTTTTGGTACTGTATGATCTCAGGGGGATTTGACATAAGGATTCATTTTGAGTATGAGCAGTTTAGGTTCATGCAAAATTTGCTCTTTTTCTAGGTGAAAAATTGCTGAGTTAGTGTAATTTCGTAAAATTAGTGAAAAGTACTCATTTTAAATTGTATAACTGAAGAATGTGCAACGGCTCAAAATTGAACCTTTCTGCGAGATTAAGGAGGTCGACTCCAAAATAGGTTTTTGAGTGTTCTCTGTATAATATAATGCAATGGATGTCAATTTTTCATGATTACGTGCATTAAAAAAGCATAAAAAATCATTTTTAGAAGTAATTTCTTAAATATTTGCTTGTTGCCATAATTGTATCACCAAACTCAGCTTCAAATAGCTTATTCAGCCAATATTGCCATAAAATATCAAATCAATGTAACAAACTCCTTCAGCCATAAAAAAATTAACAATAATCCTGACAGTCACTGTCGTTGTAAGTTCCTCTGAAGGTGCCCACTTAGTGGGTGAAATGCATTGGGATTATTGTTAATTTTTTTATGGCTGAAGGAGTTTGTTACATTGATTAGAATTGAACCATAAGCCAACAAAGCCACCAACCTTCATAAAATATCAAAATCAAAATTTTGGAAGTGCACATTACATGAATTTCAGTTTTTCCAGATTTTTAGCTCTAAAAACGCGTGTGGGTATTAAATGAGTAAATACGGTATTATAAATAATCAATATATATGATGAGGATTCAATGTTACTGTTTAAATCTGTATTACTTTTAATTTATTATTTAATTATTATTAATTAGTATTAATTATTAATGATTATTAATAATCTATTGATAGCTAACAAGTGAAACACTTTTAGTACAGACACTAATCAATTCTGTGCTAATCAACCTGTAAAACAATGTTATAATCTGTAAATGGTTGGAGCATACAAACATCTGAACATCTAATTTTAAAAAGGAATGAATTTACATTAATTTAATTTAAAATAATTATGTGGAAAGTAGGCACTTCATGCAGTTTTCAACTAATTTTGTTGTTAAATTTCCAGAAAAGAAGAGAAGATAATGAAAAGATTCGTACTGTGGATGTACTTCGTGCTGCGGTTATATGTGTCCTAGGCCACGTAGATACAGGTTAGTTGCATTTTATCTTTATTTTTTAATTTAATAATTACCTTAACCCTTGAGTGCCAAGGCAAATGACAAAGATATCTGTAATGTTCCTAGTGATTTGAATGAAAAATGCAGAGTTTGTTGAAAATTGCTATAAATATGAAATCATGCATCATAGGAAAATGAATATTTTAGAGGAAGTAATATGAATAAATATGAATAATAAATGAATAAATATGAAATCATGCATCATAAGAAAATGAATATTTTAGAGGAAGTAAGCAAAATATCCCTCCTTAAGGACTGCATAACCTTACAGAGGTGGGAGGGTTTGTGTACTCTTATGAACCAAAGAGCTATGCCGGCGGGAGATAATTCTTCTGGTGGGACCATCCAAGCCCGAAAGGTCTGAGGGGGTCAGACTAAGAAGCAGTCTTGGGGGTTTTACATCCCCCTGTGCAAGGGCAGCAGCTTGCACAGTACCTCTGTAGATGGTGATCATGTGGATATGGACAGCTACAGATGGGTAATCACTCTTGTGAAACTGCGATGAGGAAAGCAGGGGGAAACTACCTCATTATATTTCCCATGATAGGCTGAAAAGCTGCAAATACCTCCATAGATCTCTCTGGGATAAAATATTCCGGAGGTGAAATAGTCCCCCAATCGGATATCTGGGTGGGGACTACCCTAGGGGATGCACATAGGAAATGTAACAATAAGAAAGCAAGTAATGAGAAATTAAGAATAGGCACATGTAATGTTAGGACTATGAATTCAGGGGGTAAACCAGAGAACTTAAAAAGGGAAATGAGGAGGAATAATGTAGGTATAGTAGGTCTTAGTGAAGTTTGGTGGGAAGGAGAAGGCGAAATAAATTCAGACGAATTTAAGAAATACTCGGGAGAAGAGAAAAAGGAAAGGAGTGGGGATTATAATGAGAAAAGAGATAGCTGAAAGAATTAGCAAGGTAATGACAGTTAATGATAGATTAATAGCCGTAAAACTTCAGATGGAGCCAGTGGAAATGCTTATAATTCAAGTGTATATGCCAACAACTAATGCTGGCGACAACGAAGTAGATGAAATGTATGAACAGATTATGGAGATATTGGAGGAGGAGGGAAAAGGAAGGATCACCACCATAGTAATGGGAGACTGGAACAGTGTAGTCGGAGAGGGACAGGAAGATAACATAGTGGGAAAACATGGACTAGGGAAGAGAAATGAAAGAGGGGAGAAACTTGTGGAATTCTGCCATAGAAATAGATTGATTGTAACTAATACATGGTTTAAGCATCACCAGCAGAGACTTTACACATGGAGAAGCCCAGGAGACCAGAGACGATACCAGATAGATTACATAATAGTCAATGAAAGATTTAGAAATAGCATTAAAAATGTGAAAACACTACCAAGGGCAGATATCAATTCCCACCACAACCTTTTGGTGGCAAATACACAATGTAGACTGAAGAGCATTAAGAGAAACATAAGAGTTAACAAGAAATGGAACTTAGAGGAACTCCTTAAAAACAAGAGAGAGCTGGGGGCACGCCCCGACTTGGGCTCAAGCTGACTGACCTCCTTCCCAGGCATCATCCCACCTAAATACC
This sequence comes from Tanypteryx hageni, assembly GCA_028673005.1. Classification (NCBI taxonomy): domain Eukaryota; kingdom Metazoa; phylum Arthropoda; class Insecta; order Odonata; family Petaluridae; genus Tanypteryx; species Tanypteryx hageni. The sequence continues at coordinate 119,503,655 of CM054114.1, read as the reverse complement.
ACTCCGATACCTGCGAGCCAATCACCGGCTGTTGGTGCATTTAGTGGTAGGATGATCCGAGAAGGACGATCGGCCAGGTTGGCCGCCGTCGGAACGTACCTCCAGGTCACAGAGCGCGACAAATCCTTTATTAATTTAACATACCTTTGAACAAATTCATCTTTTTCAAATAATACACCAGTACCCTTTGTTAAAGCATATAAAACAGCTTGATTATCAACAATCAATCATGACTGAGCTGGAGGAAAAGTTGGGGGAGAGAGCTGAAGAAAATAGGAAGAATGTAGATGAGGAGTGGAGATACATCCATAGCCACATAAAAGATGTAATGTAAAAGAAGGTAGGAAAGATAACGGGTGAAAGAAACAAAAAACCCTGGGTCACAGCAGTTATGCTGCAAAAAATGGAAGAGAGGAGAAAGTGGAAGAACATAAACACTGAAGAAGGCCAAAGAAAGTACAAGGAGTTAAATTATGCTTTAAGAAGGGAAACAGACAAAGCCAGAGAACAGTGGATAAATGAGAAATGCAAGATTTTCGAGTGTGAAAGAATTTGTAGAACAGACCTCATGTATAGCAAAGCAAGGGAACTATTCAAGAAAAAGCAAGAAAGATAGTATGTAAAGGAATCATGAACAAAAGTGGTAAAATAGTCTAGCAGCCAGACAATGTAAAGAATGTCTGGAAAGAATATATTGAGGTGCTGTATGACAAAGAAGGAAAGCCAAGAAATATTGAATTAAATGGAAAAGAGGATGTGGAAAAAGACCAGCTAGGACCAAGTATTCTTGAGTCTGAAGTTAAATGAGCAATTGATGACATGAAAAGATGGAAGGCTGTTGGGAGTGATGATATGCCAGTGGACGTTCTTAAGGTTTTGGGGTCGAAAGCAGTTAAGCAACTCACAAAATTCTTTAACCAAGTATATGATACTGGCATATGGCCTGAAGATTTTTTAGATGCTGTTATGGTACTGCTGGAGAAAAAGAACAATTCAAAAAATTGTGTGGATTACAGAACAATTAGTTTAATTTCCCATACAGCTAAAGTTCTAACCAGAATAATAACCAAAAGAATTTAATGTAAAATAGAAAAGGAGCTGCAAGATAATCAGTTTGTTTTCAGAAGAGGAAGAGGGACAAGAGATACTATAGGATGTATGAGGATGATTATATAAAGAGCGCTAGAAGTCAATAAAGGCATGTATTTTTGTTTTGTAGATTGGGAGAAAGCTTTTGACTGAGTGAAATGGGATAAAATGTTGGGTATTTTAAATAAAATAGGAATAGATTGGAAAGATAAAAGACTGCTTAAAAACTTTTAGTTTGATCAAAAGATTAGAGTCAGGGTTGAAGGAGAAGAAACAGAAAGTACTTCAATAGGGAGGGGAGTGAGGCAGGGATGTCCTATTCCACCAGCAATATTTAATATTTATGCAGAAACAATAATAGAAGAAGCGTTGATGGAAGAGAAAGGATTTAAGATAGGAGTTGAAAGTATTACCACCATTAAATATGCAGATGATCAGGGATTAATAGCAGAAGACGAGAAAGAACTTCAGAGGATGACAGACAGACTAGTGGAGGTTGGCCAACAATATGGAATGAAGTTCAATGCCGAAAAAACATAAGTCATGGTGGTTTCAAAGGAACATAAAGAATTAAATATAATGGTAAATGGCCAAAAATTGGAACAAGTAAGTAGTTTCATATATCTTGGCAGTATTTTAGCATAGGATGGAAGTAGTACACACGACATCAGAAGTAGGATTACAATGGCAAAATCAGCATTTAACGAGAAGAAGGAGCTTCTCACAAGTAAGAAATTAGCAAAATGCTACATATGGAGCATAGCTCTTTATGGTGCAGAGATGTGGACGGTAAGGAGGAAAAATATTTAGAAAGTTTTGAGATGTGGGTATGGAGGAGGTTGATGAAAGTGAAATGGACAGAGAGGAAGAGAAACGAAGAAGTATTAGAAATGGTGGGAGAAGAAAGAATGCTAATAAAAAGAATCAGGAAAAGAAAAGGAAATTTGATAGGGCACATATTGAGAAGACAGTGTTTGCAAAGGACGATCTTAGAAGGCAAAATTAGCGGAAGAAGAGGAAGAGGGAGAAAAAGAATAGGAATATTAGAGAATATAAAGCAGGAATATAATACTTATAGAGGTATAAAAGAGGCTTCTAGGGAGAGAGAGAAATGGAGGCAGCAATTCAGTTAAAACCTGTCTTCGGACAGCAGCATGATGATGATGAAGCAAAATATTTACCTACTGGTTGTCAAAGAACAATTGCTGTGTGTGCATAATAAAAACAACTAAATGCAAAAATATTTTTTATAAAAATGTTTTTTCTTTTAACATAGGTTTTGAAGCAGTAAATGCAAATATATATTGATATTATGTCCATCATTCGAAAAAACATGAAAAAATGAATGTGAGTGACGAAAGAATATGGAAAATATTGGTTTACTTGTATATTATATTTTTGTAAGAGGTGGCTCATATCCATAGGCCATCTGAACATCGCTTTAGATCAGGGTTTCTTAACCTATGGTCTGCGGACAACTAGTAGTCTGCAAATGTTTTCTGGGTGGTCCACGGAGATTTCCAAAAAAGGTAGCTTTACTTGGACTGCAAGAGAATTTCTTGGGAGAAAACATGTGAGACTTACACTAGCAAGAACAGTTATCGAATACTGTTCTTAAACCATTTCCCTCTCCTTTGTATCTTCCTTTTTTACTACTCTGCCATCCTAACCAATACTTGTGGATCTCAGTACCTCATAAGCTATTAATATGTTAATAAGCTAAGTAATATTCTTGGGCCATTTGGAGTTATCCTGCATATTCATCATTTGGAGTTGTTTCACTTTTTTGTTGTGTATTTTTGGTAGAGGCATCATGACGGAGTCTTCTCTTGTTAAATATTCCGGAGGCAAAATGGTCCCCCACTCGGATCTCCGGGGGGGACAACACGAGAGGTTCCGTTTAACACAAGGAAGGAAGGAAGCTGGAAAGAAGTTGATAATTGGCACATGGAATGTTAGAACACTCCTACGAGCAGGGAAGTTGGAAAATTTAAAGAAAGAGATGAAAATAAATAGAATGGATATGATTGGCTTAAGTGAAATGAGATGGGAAGGAAGGGGGGAAATAAAAAGTGATGACATCACGGTGTACTATTCAGGAGGTACTAGAGGAACGAATGGAGTAGGGGTAATTTTGAATAAGGAAATAGCAAATTGTGTACAGAGGGTGATATTTGTAAATGATAGAGCAATTGGTCTTAGAATAGGAATGCACCCAAAAGATCTACTGTTGATACAAGTTTATCTGCCGACCAGCCAACATGAAGATGAGGCTGTTGAAGAAATATACGAGAAGATAGAAAATATTATGGAGGAGGAAGGTAAAAACTGTTGCAAGATAGTGATGGGCGATTGGAACGCTGTGGTAGGAGAGGGAAGAGAAGACCAAGTAGTAGGAAAATTTGGACTAGGGAAAAGAAATGAAAGAGGTGAAAGACTTGTTGAGTTCTGTAAAGAGAAGAGGATGTTTATATCAAATACTTGGTTTGAAAATCATAAGAGAAGGCTATACACGTGGAAATCACCAGGAGATGGAGCCAGATATCAAATAGATTATATTCTAGTGGAAGAAAGATATAGAAATGGAGTAAAAAAGGCATATGGACTTCCAAGAGCAGACATTGACAGTGATCATGTGCTCCTCATGCCCGAAATAAAACTAGCCTTGAAGAAGGTTAAGAAGGCTAAGATAGTTAGGAAATGGGATTTAGAGAATATAGCCACAGTAGGAAAAGAAAGAATAGGAGAAAAATTAGCTCAGGCAATCAAAAGAGAAAACGTGTCGGAGGAAAATGTGGATGAAGCATGGAATAGGATAAAGAAGGCTATAAGGAAAACAGCAGAACAGGCTATTGGGTTTTTCAAAGGAAAAAGAATAAAAAAGCCATGGGTGACAAAGGAAATGATAGAAAAGATGGAAGAAAGAAGGCAATACAAAAGCAGGACTGATGAAGATGGAAAAAGGAAATACAGGAAACTGAATAATGAACTAAGAAGAGAAACCCAAAAAACAAGGGAGAGATGGCTAGAGGAGGAATGCTCAGATATAGAAGATCTAGAGAGAAAAGGAATGTATGACTTGATGTATAAGAAAGTAAAAAATGTAACGTGGGATAGATGGAGAACAAGTGCATGTGTGAAAGAGATTGCAAGTAAAGAAGATAAAGTTCTATATAAGGAAGGGGAGGTCCTTAATAGATGGAGAGAATACATGGAGGAGTTGTACAAATCAAATGAAAAACCAAAGGATCTCCGTATTGAAGAGCAGGATGAAATAAATAATGACGAAACAGGAGTTTCGATATTGAAAATAGAGGTGCTACAAGCAATAAAGGATATGAAGAATGGGAAGGCAATGGGGGTAGATGAGATACCGATAGAATTATTTAAGTGTCTTAATGAGGAAGGACTGGAAGAAATAGTGAAGTTGTGTAATGCAATCTATGACAAGGGGATGTGGCCAGAGGATTTCGTCAAAACAATTATGATTCCAATTCCGAAAAAGCAAGGAACAAGAAAATGCAGTGAACACAGAACAATCAGTTTAATTACACATGCAGCAAAGGTTCTACTTAGGGTTATGAACAGGAGACTAATTAGCAAAATGGAAGAAAATGTTGCAGAGGAACAGTTTGGATTTAGAAAGAGTAGAGGTACAAGAGATGCAATAGGATTGATAAGAATGAGTGGAGAGAGATATATAGAAAGGGGTAAAGGAATTAGTCTGTGCTTCATAGATATGGAGAAGGCATTCGACCGAGTGAACTGGGAAAAACTGATGGAAATACTAAAAGCAAAAAAAGTAGACTGGAAAGATAGAAGGTTAATTAAAGAGCTGTATATGAAACAGAAAGCAGCTATGAGGATAAAAGATGCACAGACCGAATGGTATGATCTAGGAAGAGGAGTAAGGCAAGGTTGCTGCTTATCGCCAACCCTGTTCAATATATATGCTGAAGAAATGATTGACAATGGAATAGGGAATGATAAAGGAATTAGTATTGGGGGTAGAATAATAAATTGTATAAGGTTTGCTGATGACATGGTAATTTTGGCAGATGAAACGAGGCATATTCAGGAAATGGTTACAAAGCTAGAAGACAGGATGATGGAATATGGAATGAAAATGAACATAAAGAAAACAAAGGTGATGAGAATAGGGGATAGAGAGATTATGAATGTGTCAATAAAGGATGGAAGAGTGGAGCAAGTAAAACAGTATAGATATTTGGGAAGCATGCTAACTGAAGACTGGAGAAGTGAAAAAGAAATAAGAACAAGAATAGCAATGGCAAAAGAAACATTTAATAGGAAAAAACGGGTACTATGTGGTAAAATGGATTTAAATCTGAAGAAACGTCTTGTGAAGTGCTATGTTTGGAGTGTATTGCTTTATGGGTGTGAAACATGGACGCTAAAGAAAAGAGAGAAAGAAAGACTAGAGGCATTTGAAATGTGGGTGTGGAGGCGGATGGAGAAGGTTAAGTGGACGGATAGGATAAGGAATGAAGCAATACTAACAAGGGTGAATGAGAAGAGAAGATTACTTGAAACAATTCAGAGGAGGAAAAGTAACTGGTTAGGGCATATCTTGAGAGGAGAAGGTTTACTATTGATGGTGTTGGAAGGATCAGTAGAAGGTGAAAGGAAAAGGGGACGTAGAAGAATAAAAATGTTTGACGATCTGAAAGAAAGGGGAGGGTATCAGGAAATGAAAGAAATGGCAAGGAACAGAAATGAGTGGAGACAACGCTGGTGCCAGGGACCTGCCTAGAGGCAGAACACCTCATGATGATGATGATGATGATTTTTGGTTAGCCTAGTTCATGTTACTCTTTATTATGCTTTATTGTACGACTGCGAATATTGTTGGTGGCACTTAATGACCAAGGGAATTTTACGTATACATGCAGCAAGGACATACATTGTAATGATGACTCTTGGTCATTAAAGGTTAAATTTGAGCAAGTCAGCGTGCATCACAGATTGCTTCCTAGCTCTAGACATAATGTTTCTTTCGTGAGAAGTTTAGACACCCATGTTCACACAAAATATCAATCGAACATTTGATTAGCTAATATTTAACATCCTAACACTTAAGTTCATAACTCATAATTTTGCTTTATTTATATCCAACAGACAAACCTGTGACAACAACAACTGACAAAGTACAGTAAAATGTTGGTGAAATGAATGCCAGCATAACGAAATATTCAGTAAAACGAAATTATTTTCCATTCCCTACCAATTTACTATGTAACATTGTGTAAAAATGTTTCATTTGAACAAATATTATTGTAACGAAAATATCGGTTTAGCGCAATAAAAATTCATCCCATTACGAAAAAATACGATCATAACGAAATTTGTAAAAAGAAATTCCTTAAACAATGTGATGTATACTTTTTGATCTTTACTGGGTTTGGTTTTTAGCATCTGACAATGCTGCAATGATTTAAACTCGGTGAAATCTCAGTCCAGGCAATAAAGATTTAACTTTATATCAGAGTAGTATTTAAGTCGTATTATAGCAGCATTTTAGTTGGATTTGTATTTACATTGAAGTTAGCTAGTTAGTTTTCTATGCAAGAACAACAGAAGTAATCGTAATTATATGTATATTGGGCATTTTTAATGGTTAATAATTTTTTCAGGTAAAACAAAAATCCTTGACAAGCTAAGAAGGACGCATGTCCAAGATGGAGAAGCTGGTGGAATCACACAACAGATTGGAGCCACCAATGTTCCAATGGATGCCATAAAGGAACAAGCTAAAATAGTGAAAGGAGTAAGAAGTCCATCACTTTTTGTTTTCAATGCAATGATTTTTGTTTTTTTTTTTCCTTTTCTAACCACATGATTTATTTTCATCTAGTTTTCAGAATTTGACATGCGAATCCCTGGTCTCCTGATCATTGACACACCAGGGCATGAGTCCTTCAGTAACCTGCGATCTCGTGGCTCTTCTCTCTGTGATATGGCTGTTTTGGTGGTAGATATTATGCATGGACTGGAACCACAAACTCTTGAGTCTATTGGTCTGCTAAAGGCTAGAAAGACTCCGTTTATTGTGGCACTAAATAAGATTGACAGGTATATTTAAAAAGGCATACAGTATAACTGCAATGGTGTTTTTGTAAAGGTAATGATCCCCTGCTCTGAATTGAGTATTTTAGACACCAACAGACTCAGAAATAACACTAACTATGAAATGAGAAAAAGGATGGAAACAAAAAAATTCAGGCTCAATTAAATAGCCTCGTAATCCAGCCTACTGTCACTAACAATCTAGTTGTCAGATTTTTCTAGTAGAGCAGGGTTTTCTCAATTTTTTTTTCTTTGCAAAAAATAGACCCTTAGAAGAAAGGGGTTGGTTTATCTGCGAGTTAAGATCAAAAGTAAAAAATATAATCATTTACAGTTTTTTAATGAGGCCATGTAAACAACATTACTCAAAACATACTGAAAATATGTAAGCAAATTAATAACTGTTCTGCTGCATGCACATTTAGTATTAATGAGAAGCAAGTAAGGGAATGGTAAAGTGGCATTAGGAGAGATGCCAAGAACCAAGAAAGCAAGTCTCACTTGTGTTGAATCATTCCCTGAATTGGAGAAAGCACTCAACAATTGGGTTAATGAATGTTGACAAAACGGATATATTGTCTCAAGAACTGGAACTCATCTATGTGCTCTGGATATACCAAAAGACGATAGATACAAGTCAATGATATCATCTAAGTTTGTAACATCGGCTGGTTGGTGTACCCATTTCATGAACAGGCATGGTCTCTGTCTCCAGTAGCAAATGAAGATAACACAAAAGCTACCAAAAGACTTGGAAGAAAAATTCAAATCATTCCAGAGGTTTATCAAAATTCAAAGAGTATAAATACGAACTATCTCAAATCGGACATATGGGTGAGATGCCAATGATGCTCCATTTTCCTAGCAACAGAGCTGTCACTGTTCTGCTTTCTGTATTGTCATCTTGGATTACAGGGGTTGGCTTATACATGGATCATGCGCTTTTTACTGTTTTCATCTGGCAACTTAGGGGATTGGCTTATACCCAAACTGGGTTATAGGCGAGTATATGCTGTAACATCTTGTGGCCCACCAGAATTTCACTTTACAAAATATTTAGTATTCATTTACTATTTATTGCGTCAAAGTTATATTTTTCTGGATAGTTGGTTAATATACTGTTTAAATCCATTATTATAAGATTTTTATTCAGGGCAACATTGTAGCCCTTAGAGTGCCAAAAGTGGCAAAAAATATACTAAAATTGCCAGAGTCGCTCGTATTGACTCCTAGTTTTTTACCATGAACTCAAATATATAGCCAATAGATGACGCATGTTGTATGTTCAGTGTTCTGTGGATAATTAGTTACTTTTTTGCTGACTAACACACTATTCTGATATTTAAACATAAATAACGTCTTTTTGTCATTTATGTTAGCACTGAAAGGGTTAATATGACTTGCATAGCAAAAAATTCTTGAGGCAGCTTGCCATAGAGGGGCCCATTTAGAATGTTTTACAACCTGCCAATGGGCCCCGGTCTGTAGTTTAAAAGGCCCTGTATTAAGGTTTAAAAAGGGAATATTAAAGGTCAGGTGTGCAGGTATTCACATTTTCATTCTCCTTTATGTTACGTGTCTGTATCTGTATGCCAACATTTGTGTTATAGACCTCTTTCATAGCCAGAGACATGCAAACCTCTATGCACCTTGTGTGTAAGAAATACCAGGTCTTGGGCACCTTTTGGCATTAAACTTAGTGTGTTTTATTATATTTTGTGTGCATGTTGGTCTCTAAAATTCTTATACATTCAAAGGAATGTTTTCTATTCACTTTGGAAATGCTGTGTATAATTACCATATTTTTACTTGGTTTATGTGATCCATAGCGATGATGATAGTAGGATGTTAAATTTAATTTTTTATCCTTTAGTACAGACGAAGAAAGTTTTCTACCACAAATGTGAATCATAGATCTGATTCCAGATTTAGTATTGTTTTGTCTTCATTTCCATTTTATAATGTTTAAATAATCATTATATGCTGGTCATCATGTTAAATTAGTTAAAGCTTGTCAAAGATTATAGCCATATTAATAAGTTTCGAGGAATTACATTTAAAGTCACTGGCTGAAATAATTTTTTGTGGAAATAAGAAAAGTTGTAAATGTTGTGTACACAAAGTTGAATTAACAAGCCCAACTTATTGTTTCAAGTAAATGATGATGTAATTCTTGAATTACTTCTGAAGATGGCTACTTCAAAGTTGAATGGTATATATTCTTTATTGAACTATTTTGTGTCTATGTAATTTAATTGCTATATCATATTACAGAATAAATTTAAGTTCTTTCGAATATATCTGTACGATAAGATTTTTCCCTCCATAGGTTGTATGATTGGCAGACCCTTAGTCGTAGAGATATTAGAGATGTACTTAAACATCAGGCTCCCAACACGCAATTGGAGTTTGAACAGAGGACGAAGGAAGTTATTGTGCAATTTGCAGAACAGGTGAGCCAAATCAGTTATGTTTATGGTTCACATATGTTTCTAGAATAAAACCTTGGTCATCATATGCCAGACCAAATCCAACACCGTAGACTTCTCCATGCTGTAAAAAGTATACCAAGTAACCTCTAAGTATCTCAATATTGCATATAACAACCTGGTTTGTTTATACCTGGTGTAGATGAAATAAGAATAAGTTCAAAAGTCTTAAATTTAACAAAATCTTGGAACTGTCTGGCCATAATTATAGTAAAAATATGAATGTGAAAGGAAATTGGTTCTTATATTTTTATTTGTAATCATCTTCCTTGGTGCTAAACCGAAGATCTCTTAACAGTTATTCTTGGCTCTCTAGGATTCATACCCTAAACTACAGACAACACTGATGCCACCATTTTTGTTATTCTATCCTCAAACTGGTCTGTGATTTTGGTTTAATGAGGATTCTCTGAATTTCCTCTACAATCTTCTTCATTCCTTGATAATGCCTCTTCCGTTCGTAAAATAGCTGAATCTTTGTCTTCATTTTTTTCTTTTGTTCTCAAGTTATCCTTCAGTTACATCTTCTGTCATATAATCTATCCTCAGAAAATGGCCTGATCCTTTTAGACTTTCTTATATACTGTATTATATTTCTTCTCTCCTATTCATATAAATAATTTCTCATTTTTAATATGCCTAGTCATTTTATTTTCGGCACCCTTGCCCACATCCACATTTGGAAGCTTTCCAAATATTTTGTCATTTTTCCTAAATGGCTGTGTTTCCACCTCATACATTGCATAGTTAGCATTTTACAAACTTCTTCTTAGACATTCATTTATTTTTCATTTTAATATTTTTTCTTTTGAAGTTAGCTGTTGCTTACATTATTCTTAGCCCGTTTTCAATGGTGCATCAATTGATGTAGATGTTTTTAATTATTGTTTTGGTCATGAAGCATGCGTGATTATGTAGTCTTGTGGCCTAGGGCATGCATGCATTCATCATTTAATAAATACTGTAGTTATGCCTAACATATACAGAAATTGTGCTTAATTGTGAAATATGTTTAAATTTCTGTCACTGGGTACTAACTTTTTACAGGGTTTAAATGCTGCTCTATTCTTCGAGAATCCTGACCCTAGGACTTACGTCTCTCTTGTGCCAACATCTGCTATTACAGGAGAGGGTATGGGGAATCTCTTAGCCCTTCTTGTACAAAACTGCCAGATGATGTTAGCAAAGAGGCTGATGTTCTCTGAAGAGTTACAGGTGAGCATTGTTACCTCCCAAGGCCAAGTTTACCTCCAAGTTATCTCCTTTCATCACTTAAATATATAGAGCATTTATTTTTTAGTGGTTTTGTAAAAGAATTGCCTGTTTTCACTTTGTGTGTCTGTCCGTCCATGTGCAAAATTTTGTAGCCACGAGAAGAGCTGAGAAGCTAAGATTTTCAGGTTCAGCTAGTAACAGACATGAAGCCTATTGATTTTGGGATCTGTCCGTTTGGCTTTTAGCAGGATTTTTAAAAACCTCTGATGAGCTATCTATACCAGTGAAGCCCAACCTTTTTACATGGCGGGCCGCATTCGTAGTTGTGAATGCTTCGGAGGGCCGCATTGGAAGTCACGAGAGCTTCAGCGAGCCAGATGGATGTTTATATTAGAAATTACCAAGGGATTCTGTGGTCTCATATTAGTGAAAATCAAGTCTAAATAAATTAATAATGTTAAAGCTTCACCAGAAAAGGTTTTGAGACAATAATTATACTGAAGAAATATGAAATTGTCTATATCAGATTTTACCGGTCACCTTTTCATCATAGCTTCACGGGCCGTATTGAGTGCTCTCGGGGGCCACATTTGGCCCGCAGGCTGTGGGCCTCGGATCTATGCAGATCAGTTACTATGATAAAATTTTGTTTTGTTCACATCACTACAACAATATAAATGAAGCATAAATACATTTAATTTACTTTCAAAAAGGGAATAAAATCATATTGAAACTGCTTAACTGCAGTGAGGTATGTTTTAAATAATATGGAGAGATGGGAGGTTAAAGATTTCAAACATTTACATGATCATTAAAAAAGCACTTTTGGAATCTTCTTTTGCAGTTCTTTTTTAACTTGTTTCATTTCAGCCTACCAAGGAAGTTAAACTTTTTTTATTCTGCTGTGTGTGTTGTGAATGGAAAAGTTAGGTAATATCTTAAATGCAGGTATGCCTCATTTAGCGCCTGCTTCTTTATTGCAATTTTGATATAGCACAATTGGCATCTCAATTTTTATTTGGAATTTCTTATTAAAGTCCCAACTTTTTTCTTACTTAGCCTCACTTCTTTGTTCCAATGATATGTACTCGGTTATGTTTTACATGCTAATGTTTATTCATTTTATCTCTGTCTATTTCACTTGTTCACTTTTACTATGTTTTTACATTGGCTTGTCGCGATTCCACAGTATTTTGTAATGATGTGAACATTGGAAATTTTATACTTGTTAACATTACTGTTGGGATGGGTAAGGATGGATTCGGTTTGGGTGAGTTTTTCCTTTGAGTTAGGTTAGGTTGGGTTCATGTCTGAATGTTAACTTTCTTAATATGTATTCATTTGTTATTCTTATGTTAATTTGCTGTTGGTACCTTTGTTACATTCACATAATAGTAGACTTGTTCTTTTTTTGTTGACACTTTAAGAAAATCACTAATATTTTCACTTTGTTCGTGCGATAAATTTTGAAGTAATGAGAAAAGCTGGAAAACTAAGATTTTCAGGATAGTTTTGGATAGTGTCAAGCATTAACCCTATTGATTTTGGAGTGCGTTCATTTGTCCGTCCATTTGTCTTTTCACAGAATTTCAAGAAAACCCTTGCGAACTATCTATTACTATGGTAAAGTTTTCTTTATGTTGCTGCAACAATAAAAATGAAGTGTAAATACGTTTAAATACCAGAGCCATTTAGAGTACTAGATATTTTTGTATATTGAATGTCTCAAGCCATGTGTGTACACAGCACGTCAAACAAAAAATTGTTTTTACCAAGATATGGCAAAAATAAATTTTATTATCAATGAACTAAACACAGTGAAATTTTAGGCACATTTCACTTCCACCATTAGCACCTATTAGCCTCAGTCCATACGCATGTTTGTTCTCCGGTTCTATCAAACAAATTTTCATGACATTTGGTATTAAGAACTTTAGGGTAAAGGCAATTAGAAAATGATATAAATCTTCCAATCAGGGGTGCCACTTAAATAAGGTGACCAGATTTCAAATCAGCAAAACCAGGACAATCTCTGTTTTCCCCTGGAGTGTAGGCAATACACCACAGCTTGCAAATTATGCCTACGTCTGTTGTGCAAGCGTCATGCTTCTCATTGCTGTAACAATGGATTAAATATCAATGTAAACGAATGCTTATTTAAATAATACATTTTTCAACAATTAACAATGTATACATGGCACTTTTTCAGCCACTAAGTTTTACAAATCAAAGTACGAGATAATTTCAATTGCCCATAGCTCTGTAGCAAATGAGAATCAGACCCATGTTCATATGACATTTTTTACTCAAAATCACTAAAGGAATAAGATCCCGAAGTTATGACATTAAGTCACCTGACTCCCTGTATCTGCACAAAGCAAGAAATCCATTCATTTTACCCGTCATCGAAGCTTGCCATTGAAACAAATTTATAAATCGGAAATTCGTTATTTTCTATGTACTCCTTAAAAGCATCGTAAATGTCTTCACCCCTAGTTTTTCCCTTAAGAGGTATTAGTTTAAGAAGTTCTTCCTTTGTACTGATATCCTGAGAAACCATTCTGATAAAAAACGAAGCTGAGAGATTTCTTCCTTTGTACTGATATCCTGAGAAACCATTCTGATAAAAAACGAAGCTGAGAGATATCAACATTGGCCGTCAATTAATCAACTTGAAGTGAAAAACAAACACAGTCGTTGATGTCCTGTTTCAGTTGGCTAACCAAGTCCCAATTTATTACTTCAGTGCGGTGAGTAACAGTCCTGTGTGAAAGCTGAAGATCTTGAATAGCAGAAATTATTTCACTTTTGTTTTTAAAGGAATCAAACAATGAATTGGCCTCTACCAGGAATGTGTAGAAAAAAATATTTGCAAATATTAAATCAGTAGTATAGACGAGAGATGGCCAAACTGGGTCTCGCAAGCCAATGTGACTATTTAAACTTATTATGCAGCTCTTTTAAATTTCCATTCAGAGGCTTGTCAACATTTTTTCTACAGAACACAATGGCAAAATTTTGGGAAACACCTTATTTACATAGAATATTATTTTCCCTGTGTGTTTAAAAGAGAATATTTTATTAACTATGGCTTTAACATTGGAGTATGTATTTAATTAATATTTTTTTGGGAAAATATACTTTCAGCATTTTTGCAAGAATGTTTGGCGCCTTTTTCAGGCGGTGCCTATGGCAAATGCCACCTTCCCCATAACCTCATTATGGCACTGCATCTTCACTTCTTATTTCCCTTAAACTAATGAAACATGGGAATTCTGCGGAACAAAAAGTACAAAAAAATGAAATGGCCAATGAATAATGGTGGAGTCAAAAGATTCCAACAGGCTGGTTAGCTACAATGTAGTACACTGTGATATATACGTCAATTCTCACTCACTTCATTGCCATTCCTACCACAGTCACCGGAAGCAAACAATTGGAAATCCCTGTCTCCTCCCAGTATTTTCCTCTTCCATGCAGTTCTACCATTCTCTCGGTAATATGCTGTAAGTGTGCGCAGATAAGTGCCCAGATCATCTATCACCCATACTTTGACTATTTATATATAGAAATTAGTGCTTATAGTCACTTAGTTCCATTGATCTTTATCAAATGTTCCCTATATTCGCTTTTGTGGATTGATAGAATTACCAAAACCTTGGGAGCAACCATCCCAAAACCGCTACAATAAACTTTTTTTTACAAATTTCAGCTTGCAAAAATCGAATCGAATACGAAGTCGTATACCATCAGTACATCGCAGTCAATTGATCGTGTATAAAATCGTCGCTCTTCAATTCGTGGCGCATCAATTCATCACGATAAACTTGTCGCGCGTCAATATATCGCCCTACAAACTCACCGTTCAACAAAGTCATCGTGCATCAATTCATCGCTAGACAAATTCACCGGGTGACAATTTCGTCAAGACAAATTCATTGCAAGACAAATTGGAAGGCGAGACATTATGACGAATTTGTCAAGAGATGAATTGACGCGTGATGTGTTTGCCGTGCGATGTATTGACATGTGATGAATTGATGCATGACAAAATGACTGCAGCGAGTTTTCGTAGAACTGTAGGAAGTATGATTACGCATTTAATCGATGTTTTTTAAACAAATGAAACAAGATAAAATAATTCTATTTTTATTGTAAACTTAAGATCCGGAATTCAATTAATCAAGTCTTAATTTTAAGAATACATTTAAAAATTCTTTTTTTTAAGAAGACATTTGTAACAAACCATTTCAATTAATGAATGAACTAGTTTACCTATACTGAATACGTGTGTTCAAAATATACACTAAATACAGTTAGTGAGAAATTAGGTCATAAAATTGTTTTTCTGTTTTGACAGTCTACTATGGTATATTACGAGCAGTTTGTTTAGCACAAATTCTTTTAACACAAAGATCTTCCAGAATGCATCCCTTGTGATAAGCAAGGCATACCTGTATTGAGCACTTGATGAAAATTTAAAAATATTTATAGGTTTGGTCTCATTTCCAATGAGATTTTGATTCTTTTAGATATTGTCTTTAGCATTCAGGGTTTCAGTATATTAATATTTTATTGTGTTTGAGGTCACATAACCATAAAAATATTAGGTGTATTTTGTGATTATAATGTAGTCATTATTAGATACTGCAGTGAGGTAAATGAAATTAATTTCCTGGATCTTAATACATAGTAGTGGTATATGCGTATCTTTCCTGAGGACTGCACTTCCCTGCATGTTGGACTGTTACAGCAGATTACATCTTGTTATTTGGGCTTCATGTCACTTAACACATGCAAGTCGAGCATCATCGATAGATGATGCTTGGAATTTGCCAAGATTTGAGCGCCATCTATAGATGACATGCTACTATGCAGTTCCCTCTCTGCATTTTATGTTAGGTAAAGCGTTCCAACCTTCAGAAAGGTCTCATTTGAAGTCTGTCATTCATATGGTATACTTTGCCCCTCAGTACGAGTTTTATATTTTTGTTTGTAGCTTTTTTCACATTTCTCTCTTTTGATTTGTTTTTTCTTTATTTTTTGATAAATAATATATGCCTTTTGCCAATTTATTTTGTTTTGTCCATTTTCGTTTACTAAAACTTAAATTAATTAAATTTGTCTTTTTACCTAATGAATTTAATAATTTAACATTTATATAGAATTAAATAGGTTATATTTTTTTAAACATTCGGATTTCGATAATCTCGGTATATACGACCTGGCTTGAGTGTTAAATGCATTATGTTGTGAGTTTGTTAAAGATGCAATAAAATCATATTTTACCAGAGATAAAATTTTACATTTGTCTATATGCTTTTCCTACTTTTAGGCAACTGTATTAGAAGTGAAAGCTATCTCTGGTCTGGGAACTACAATAGATGCCATCCTGGTCAATGGGCGTCTTAGAGAAGGTGACACCATGATTCTGGCTGGTACTGATGGACCAGTTGTTACTCAGATCAGGTCCTTGCTGATGCCTCAGCCAATGAAAGAGCTGCGAGTCAAGGTGAAATTGCCATTTAGCAATTAACCTCTTATAATTAAAGCATTAGTAAAAATATAATCCACCATTTGAGGCATAATTTTGAGGAACTTATTCTTACTGGAAATAAAAAAATAACTTTGTAGAACCACTAAACTAGTTTTAAACTAGAGATCCATCTAAGAAATAGAAAATTTTCCACTGGTGAAAAGTTCATTAAGTTGGCAAATGATGATATATTTCATCATAAATATTTTTTTGCATCCGATAATTTTTTCTGCTCTACAAGAAAATCAATTCGAATCATTTTTGAAAACTCGACTATCAGGCAAGGCTATTGTTGTGGTTAAATAATTTCAGGTGCTTGAAGAATTAAGTGGTTATTACAAATATAGTTTTTAGTTTGTCCCAAATCATAATTTTTGAAATACTGTTTTTAATATAAAAATTGAAGGTTTAATAATTCTGAAAAATGTTAGTCGCAAAATTCTACTTTGATGACAAATGCAAATTTTCATAGTCATTCTTGCAAAAACAGCTTTAAGACACAATAACTTCTAAACCACATCCCAAGCAATTTGAGGAATTAATTAACATGTGATATTAACATGTCATGAAAAATAAAAAACAATGAAATTTTGATAAACTGAAAATTAAAAGTTTACAACATGCATTTAACATGAAAATATTAAGCTTTTTATTCAACATTATTTTTTAATATAAACATTAATTCTCAAACTTTTCATTGTATATGAAAATGTGTCTTATATTTAAGATACTTTTGTACAAGTAAGTATGGTATAATACTTGGAAGAATTTGAGCCTTATCAACATTTAAGTTTCTTATTTTAGTTTTGTTGAGAACTATAGCATTTTCATTATTTTGAAAGTTTTTCTTGTGATTTTTTCACACAAAATTTTGCAAAAAAATTAGAAAATTTGCATGCTAAATTTATATTTTTGTGCCTTCATTCAATTGGTTCACTTAGATTTTGAGAGATAATTCCCATTAAATTTTATTTTCTTTCTTTTACTGACTAGAATGCATATATAGAATATAAGGAAGTTAAAGCAGCACAAGGTGTTAAGATTGCTGCCAAGGACTTGGAGAAAAGCATTGCTGGTAAGTGAAAATTTAATCGGTTGACTAAAACCACTGGAAGCTAATGGCGTTATAAGGTTTTTTTTTCAATCTCAATCGATGATTTTCATAGTTTTGTAAGTTGAAGAATCAGATAAAATATTTTCACACAAAGTTGAGGTTTGATTATTTATTGTTAAAGATTTCTAGCCTGGATCTTCAATGTTAGTCGAGATGGATATCTTAATGAAAATGCAGTTACATTCTAATACTATCATAGGGAATTAACTGGATTAGTAAAAATGGCTGTGTATTAATGTTTATGCAGTTTATTATGAGATGAACTTGAAATATAATTTTTTAAATGGGAGTTCCCTTGTGTAAGACAAGATGCTCTTTTTCTATGAAAAAGGTATAAAATATTTATTTTTCATGATTATTGGTTAATAAAAATTTTACGCCTTGGAAGACAGAGGTTCAAGAATCTAAATTTTAAAGGTCTTTTGGGCTTCACTATTCATTAAGGCCGTATTCCATTAAGACTTTCATAATGCTGTAATTTCAAAGTTGAGTTTGTGGATATTAATTATTTTCCTAGATTTTTAAGTTGATCTTCTGTAATAACATTATAAAATCACATCTTTGAATTTCATGAAAAGCTTGCAAGAAAATAGTAGGCCTCTTTCTTTGATTACAGTATAACTTGTCACTACTGCCTTACAAAAATCAGGTTCTGAAAACAAGATATTTCAAAATTACTGCACAAATATGTCTTCTTGTTGTAGTCAGTTTTAACTCTTAAAATATCTTTTCTCTCCCATCTCTGTTACCTCAGACAATGCACTTGTTTCTTTAACGTCTTTACAACAGTAACCTGTATTGTATTTTTTGAACCCTGTGCTTATCAATTGAGGAATGGGAAAAGGTCTGATATTTTGATAAGTATAGTAGATGATGATTCTACTTTATTATTTATTTCTTAGTATTATAAATTTTCTTATTCAATATTATTCTGTTTAAATTTACTTACTTGCTACTGAGGAAATGATTCTAATCTTTCCAAAGTTAACTTATTTTTCTCAAGGATGTTGGGTTTAAGAGGTTTTACTGCACTATTTGACTTTGCATATACAACCGATTTTCATATTTTTGTACTGAGTATAATTTGTAATCTCCTGAGTCATTTGACTGATTGCCATTTTTAGGTCTGAACTTGCTAGTGGCAAACCACCCTGATGAAGTGGACATCTTAAGAGAAGAGGTAGCTAGGGAGCTTAGTCATGCACTGAATGCCATCAAACTCCAGGAGAGGGGAGTATATGTGCAGGCATCCACCCTTGGATCACTTGAAGCTTTGTTAGAGTTCCTTCGGACATCTAAAATCCCTGTGAGTAAGGACTCTGCCTCCCTTAATCTAAATACACTAGTCATTTTTAATACCATGCTTATTCAAATATCATATGCCTCCAAAGAAGACGTTTAAGCATTATTAAAAATATAATCCAACATTTGAGGCATAACTATGAGAAACTTAATCATAATGAAAATAAAAAACAAACTTTGTAGAACCACTAAACTAGTTTTAAACTAGAGGCCCAACAAAGAAACAGAAAAATTTACATTAGTAAAAAGTTTGTTAAATGTCAAATGATGCATTTCATTTTGTAAATATTTTTTACATTTGATAATTTTTCTACTCTGTAAGACAGTTTAAACATTTTTGACCAGGTGTGGGCAAACTTTTTACATGTCGGGCCGCATTAACAGTTGCAGCTTCTTAGGCGGGCCGCATAAATAGATGAAAATGCTTCGGCGGGCCATGTTAGGGTTCACATCGTAAGTAATGTGAGGTAATGCCAGGGATCCTGTTAGTGAAAATCAATAATAAATAATATGTTATCCCCATAACATCACTGGAGATGGTTTTCCGGCATTAATTTAAACTACAAATATGAAATTATCTCTATTTTATATTACGGTTCGCTTTCATAATGGCACCGCGGACCACATAAAATCCCCTCGCGGGCTGCATGTGGCCCGCGGGCCGCAGTTTGCCCACCCCTGGGCTAGACTATGGTTGAATAATTTCAGGTGCTTGAAGAATTAATTGCTGATTAACGGATTCAGTTTTTACCCTGTCCCAAATCAAAAATCTGTGAAATACAGTTTTTAATATCAAAATTGAAGTTTTAAAAAGGAGTAATTCTGTAAAATGCTCGTTGCAAAATTCTAGTCTGATGACAACTAAATTTTTTTTAGCTATTCTTGCAAAAACAGCTTTAAGTCACAATAACTTCTGAACCATATCCCAAGCAATTCAAAGAATTAATTAACATGTATACGTATTTTGATAAACAGGAAATTAAAAGTAAACAAAATGCATTTAACACAAAAAATTGAACTTTTTATTCAAAATTATTTTGAAAATAAAACAATTCTCAACCTTTTTTATATTTGAAAATGTGCATTATATTTAAGATGCTTCTGCTCAAGTAAGTATGGTATAATACTTGGAAGAATTTGTGACTTATCAACACTTTATTTCCCTGTTTTGTTGCTGTAAGTCAAGGATGCACAACCTGTGGTACATCAGCCACTCAGAAGTTATTATGGTGCCTAAAATAATTTATATAAGGATAACATTTTTCCACTATTAAAAAATATCTAGTATTTAAAACAATGATCTCAAAATTGTACTTTATTTTATATGCTAAACTGGTTTATTTCTGAGTCAAAGGTAGAATTTATTACATATTAAGTAGTCCCTCAAGTTTTGTGGGTTTTATGGTCATGATTTGACGCATTTGCACAAATTATTGTAGCTACTTTCAACATTCATGGAAGGTAAATGTTAGTTATTTGCACCCTGTGACTGCCGCACATACTGCTCATTTGCTAATGCCCATGAAACAGCATGATTTTATCTTGTCAACAAAATAAGTACATATATATGCCAAAAAAGTAGAGGTACTATGACATATGTGAAGGGCTTGAGGGAGAGGTAAGCCACATGATATGTATCTTTGTCTCCCTCTCTGTTTGCACATGTGTAATTAATTGTAGTTCATACAGTCTTATACATATATAATACTTGGATGAAACTATGGCTCTGAAACCCAAAGGAAATGAAATGAGTGCTTAGAAAATTGCGAGAAGAGGAGAAAAAGTTTACTGCCCCAACTGTATTCATCCCTTGAGTGTTCAGTATTTATATTATATTTCTGTTTTCATGCCATTTTCCAAGATCATAATCCCCCCATAAATATGGAAAGATTATTGTACCTTTTATTTCCCCGTAAGAATTAAGTATCATATAGACAAGCTGTAATTGAATGAATTGTTTGGGATAGCTAAAGAATTGAGCACCACTGCCATTTAGTGAGTAATGGATGAATTGCCCCACCTGATGGAGACATTCAGGTGCACCCCAGTATGAATGTGTTAAAAGGGCAATCAAACTTTCTAATCTGCCTTGTTGTGAACTACCAAAGAAAACATGTCCCCAGTTTTAAAAATTGAGCACTTAAAAATAAAAAAATTGGAAAAAATACTTTTCTCGGGTATATCTAATAGCTATAACAAGGTTATGAAAAAACCATGTGAGCATGGTCTGTTCTTAACTATCCGAGTTCTCTTTCCCACCTTTTTGCCTCTTTCTCTGCATCATCCCTTCTTGCCTTCCATCAGCAACATCTCCAAATGTAATCCATTTATTCTGTCTCTTCCGAAATACTCTAATTAAGTTTCTGTCCTCTCTTACTGTATTTAAATAGAATGTAAGGTGGTTCTGGCATTAACAAATGAAGTCTAAAATGTTATTGATTTAGAAAACCTGAATTCCAACAGTGCAGTAATGTGCTAGATATGCGCATGAAGATAATGTGATAAAATAACTTTGAAGTTAATGTTAATATAAAATTAAAATGTGCTTGAGAATTTTATCATTGCATTTTAGGATGAGGAATATTTGAAATACTTCTGTCTTCTAATCATGCAAATTTGAAATTCTTGTAGTGCATTAGATATAACTGGGATTGTATTAGTTCCAAAATCACTTGCTCACGCAAAATGTTTGGATTATGAATTTCAAAAAGCTCATCTTTTTTGCACGTTGGAGTACAAGATTGTATTTTGCCTTAATATTGAATGAGGTCAGACATAAAATGAAGGTCAAAAAATACTGGCAAATGCAAATTTCATGCTTGTGTCATCTGCAGGATGGTTTTGGATGGGTGGTATCTCTGCTTCCTCCTGGGGAGGAGGGATTTTGGAAGGGTCGGGTTGGATATCCGTTCAGACGGGAGAGTGAGGGAATACCTCTTTCTCTTCCCCCTCCCCTCCTCTCCCTCCCTCACTATGCGTAGTGTAGCCCTCCCAATCAAGGACTTCCTTCTTAGCTACAGGATACAGCTCATTGTGGGCAGGCTGAGGCAGTGGGTGCCTTGTCCCTTGGGGTCCACAGAGGAAGGGGTATGGGTTGGTGGTGATTAGGTGGGTTGGCTGAGGGATGGAAGGGAAAGGGTAGGAAAGGCTTTTTCTTTATTATTAATTTGGGTGTTTCTTTTTGAAATTATTCAAAATCAAGGAAACTCAATTTGCCATCTGCTATGTAAAATTAGATAATGTTTATTTTTGCAATATCCATACATTTTAATATTTAGAGAATATTAATAAAACAAAATAATCTTTTTCATGATTATTGGACGTGTCCTGTACAGTTTACATAGTAAATTGCTGTGCTGTACTCTTAGTTTAACCCATCCCCTTACCGATTTAAGTTCTTAAAGATACAGCTGAAATACCAATATATTTTGTAGCTTTTTTAGCATACAATTAAAAATAAACGTTTCTTATCAACATGATTACCATATTTTTACTGGAAAATTATTTTTATATGATCACATGGTTAGGTAATAAGAAAAAAAAATTAATTAAAAATTTTTTTTAGCACAATTAATAACGAACGTTTCTTATCAACATGATTACATTACTTTTACAGGAAAATTATTTTTATATTTGCACATGGTTAGGTAATAAGAAATTAATTTTTTTTTAAATTCTCTGTGTCCAGACATGAATAAAATGAGGATAGCCTCGATTTATGGAAAAATTCATGTAATTTGCAAGATATAAAAAACACGTAAAGGTACTCGTAACACATGTGCAGTGCCTGACACAGTGATTCATGAACTGAGAAAAATGGAAGATATATAATGTTCTGATACATATGAATGTTACATTGTGCTGGGCATGTAGTGTTACAATGTTGCTGGATAATGTACAACTGTGACAATGTACATAAATTACTTAGTGGTATATGAGAATACATGAGGAGTTAAACTGAGAGTGATTGTAGTTCAGATAGAAGAAAAATAAGCATCATTGTAAGTAAAAAAAAAGTACTGCATGAACCTGTCGATTTGATGGCTAGGCAATAGGAGACGACCCTGTCAATACGACGCTTAGGTAAGCCGATGGGTTAATTGGCTTCCATTTTTAAGTAGTTTTTTTGTCTCCAAAACTATTTCTTGTTATTTTTACTATCGTATTCATGAAAAAAATCGAATTCGAGATTTCAACGGAAATACACATTTTGAGGTCCCCTGAACACGTTTTGACCATTTTCTCGATGATGTCTGTGTGAGTGTATGTGATAGCTTTTTTAAGCGTGCTCTAACTCAAAAACTATTAATCAGGTCAACGTGAAATTTTATATTTAATAATTTTATGAAAGTCACAAGAACTGATTAGTTTTTGGTAAACATCGGTCAACTGGAAGTGGGTGTTTACTCTTGTCACTTATCTGTTATTTTGAGATATTTGATAAATGTAAAAATATACTGGAATAAAAGTTATGGGAAATTTAATTTTCTACAACCTTTGTTTGAAACAGTTTCCCATATAATGCATTGTTTAAGAGATATCTTATATTTTTAGCTGCCACCACCATGCCACATACTGATGACTATTGTTAACAATTGATGCTTAGTTACATCTTAATAATGCTCCTTTTTCTTTTCTTAATTGTTGGAGCTTTGTGGCTATATCCAATATTGGAAGGCTATGGTTTATTTCTGTTCTTTGTCAAAAATTTTCTCACAGTTTCTTAAAATAAAAAAATCTATTTGGAATTTTTAGAAAAATTACAGATATGGAGAAAGTCATGTGGTGGCCACATCAGATTTTTATTTCATGGCTAGTATTGGTAACTAACTAAAATTTAATCTTAAAAGAAAAGTAATCCATTGAATGGGTATTGGGGAGGGTAATTTTTTCTTTGTCTCTATAATTTACTGACACTGTATGATATAAATTTTCAGTAAATTTTATCGCTTTGGCTAGTAATTAATATTTTTGTAATGTTTATTTTCATGACTCTTATCAAGAATGTATGTATGATGCATGTAAGATAGATCTTTTCATTTAAGGCATGGCAAAAATGATAATCAAATTTCTTCTAAGTAAGAAAAGACAAGCTAAGAGCTTTTATCAAAGATGTCCTTGTCAAAGAAGAGTAGTTATGGATTTTTATCAACCAAAAGACTGGATTAAATTCTGGTGTCTATTTTCTGCAGTCACCCTTATGGTTCTAAATCGGTGATAAGATGTTATGTTTTAAACTACTACACATTTGTATAACTTTTGGTGATTTGAAAATTAAAAAGTTGAAAATATCCTGAAGTTTCTTTACCTATGGAGAGTTGGAAGTGGAAAAATGTTGTCATCCTTGGAAATTAGAATGTATTTTTTTGTAATATTTATGAAAATGTTGTCTTCTAAGTGCCAATTTTTATAAAAGTATTGTATTTTTATGTTAAGTGAATGTGAGATGTAAATTTTCTATGGATTTTTTTAATATAATAGTTTTTTTCTAGCTTATTTAATTAATATATTGTCAAGTATAAGTTGTCTATGTCATACAAAGTAGTTTTGGGAAGCAAGTGTTGTCAATGTCATAGGTGAGCAAATCAGTCAACAATTAAAGAAAGAGAACGCATCTGTAATTATTTTCAACTTTACATATATCATAGATTCTGACAAAATTCTTCTGTCAGTTTTTGCTATTTTACACAAAATAGGTTTTTAATTATGTTCTGTGTTACACAAGGAAGAAATATGTGATAATTCAGATATAATACATTGAGTGCTCATCCATGAAAGAATTTTTGAAATGTCTGTTGAATAAAATTAGGTAAGGCTGAGAGTTTTAGCATGTTCAGTACTATTTTTATTGCTTTCCAATTTAAATAGGCATTTTCTGTTAATAATAGGTAGAACTTAAATAAATAAATGTTAAACAATTTATTTTCTTCTCATTGAATAATAAGTTACTTTTAATTTTTATATTTCATATTTATTTTTCCGTCTCTACCCAAATTATTTTTAAGCCAAATTTAGCAATGGGTACTTTTATTTCAAAGCAATAAAAT
The DNA here is from genome assembly GCA_028673005.1 of Tanypteryx hageni. Classification (NCBI taxonomy): domain Eukaryota; kingdom Metazoa; phylum Arthropoda; class Insecta; order Odonata; family Petaluridae; genus Tanypteryx; species Tanypteryx hageni. The sequence goes on along the minus strand of CM054114.1, from coordinate 119,478,776 downwards.
TTTACAAATGCTACTATTATTGTTCCGGCAAAATAGTTTTATCTATCCTTTGATTAAGTGAAAAGTTATGGAGAGATATATTTATTTGTCTGACTGTTATAGATGAGATTTGCGCCTAATATTAATCTATGATAAATGAAAAACTAAATAATAAAATTCATTGAATTGAAAGAAAACATTTAGCATTGATGCTTAACCAAAATGTAATAAAATCCATTTTGTTTTTATTTTCAACAAAATTATTTACCAGTTAAGTTTCTTCAAATGAAAATTTTTACTTCCTCCTTCAATTTTATGGAAAAAATTGTTTTTGTTTGATGTCTTTAATCGGATTAGGCTGAGTGTTTCTTGCTTCCTGTATGTAAAGGTAATATATTATTTATGTTGAACTATATAACTGAAAACAATAATATTACTGTTGTTTTTAGTAATATAATTATTATATGATTAATTTATCCAAAGATGGTATTTTTATTATAATTTTTCTTTGCCATCCTTGGTAATGATGCTAGGGTCGCAGGTTCGAATTCTGCCGAGGGCATGGTCATTTGTGTTTGTCTTTGTTGGTCTGCTCATTGTAAAAGACTGCAAAGTGCAGTTTATAAGCTAGTGAAAAATAAATAAATAATGGTGAGTCAATTTCCTAAATTATATCTCCTCTTTTTTAGTATTCCGGCATTCGAATTGGACCAGTTGTTAAAAAGGATGTGATGAGGGCATCTGCTATGTTGGAACACGAAAGCCAGTGAGTTAAACCAATTATAATCAATAATATTGAAAGAAAGATCTTTTTGTTTTTCACACCTTTTATCGCCACATCAAAAGTTACATTTTATATTGTTTTGTTTGTTTCTTGAAGCAAAAATACTATTACCTTTTCTACAGAGGTGATATAACCATTTTTAATCTTCTTCACAAACTGTTCTTACAAATTAAAAATTAGTATTCTCTTTTGTAACTGAAAAAGTTTTACTTTCTGCCCAGGAACATCTTTTGAAAAATTTGAAGCTGGAAATAAATATCAACCAGCTCTTAGATGGAAGCAAAACTGCTTTATTGTAATGGAAGAAGATGCATATGAACCTTGTTAATTTTGAATTAGTCAACTGAATATGAATTATATAAGCATGGGCATACACTGGGGAGGAGGACAAGGGGAGTGATTGCTCCCTCTGAATCAGGCCTATGTCAAGAGAAAACAGCCATTGATGCCTGGTTAGTTCAGGGGATTAACACTGTAATTTTTCTGAGGTCAGGCAAGCAGGTTGGGACCCCCTGCAATATGCTTGAAACCATGGCCGATCCCAAGGTTTTTACAGTGGTGTGGGAAGGAAGATTTGGCTGCCCCTTCTAACTTAACCTTTAAATGCCCTATTCTGGGTCAGCCTGCTGGATTTTTTTGGCGTTTAAATGCTCTGAAATCAGTTAATATTGTTATTATTTTGTCATAACTTTCCTTGGGATAATGATCGTGAGATGAAATAAAAAGTGTTTTCATTCCTAAATGCATACCTATAATATACACTCTTTTAAAATCATCGGAGATTCATCGACATCCATTTTTTGCTGATAATCAATGGCACAAGTTAATTTTTGCATGGTAAATCTCAGAACAGCCTCTGAATCTTCATCGAGAAAAATGTCGATTTCCTCATTGTTTAGTCCTCGCTGCATCTTCAGCGGCAGAAAAAACCAGGACAGTTCAGGAAGAACTGGACGGCACGAGAAATCGCAAGGAACTGCTCTGAATCTTTTCTTCGACAAACATCTCCCTTTCCTACTTCCTCTCTATCCCCCTCTTTCTTCTCAGTATTTCCGTACTCAGCACAATTGAACTCCTCTTTTGTCACCAAATTATGAGAGGGCAATCCACTCGAACTAGACCACATGAGGAGGAGAAAACATTCAAGTACACTCCTCCACCCTCAAGTGTGAATTGGTTTCCATTCAATATACTTTCCAGTGTTTATGCCGTAAGCTGTTCTCTAAACATTGCGAGCCTATCCAATACAAATAAATTCAAGCAGGAGAAAGAAATCCCCTCACAAAAAAGCCAATGCAGTCTAGTCACCTTAGGTTTTATGATGGTCAAATGCTAAGAACCCCTCTAAAAATATGGGTTCCTCTGGCCTTGCAAGAGAATAGAAAAATAATGTAACACATGCTTTCGTTACATTTATTTTTCATTAACTTATGTCTAAGTTTTAGAAAGAAAAGATCGATTAATAAAGGAGAAATTATTTTTTAAACAAATGAGATATCAGTGACGCCACAGTGGCATCAGCCATCCATTAAAGGTTAAGCAAATACTGTTATCTCTCAATTTGCACGTGCTCGGTTTATGTGTTATCACATATGCACCTGATACGGTTTCTTCTTTGAAACACAAATTTAAATATTTGATGAGTAGAATACATGTAGTGGCGACCCGAAGACTGCCCCTCAGAAGTCACTGCTCGAATGCAGTTGCACACGCCTAGGACCGGTCCTACTGGAAACAAACCATTATAATATTAAGCCCACTAAACCTGACTGGGTGAGCTTGCCTATCCTCTTGCCCTCCCTCCCCAGGTTTTGTTCCAGTGGATGCCCATGTATATAAGCATGTTGGTTTCAAATTAAAGTTTTCCAAATCGAAACTTTGGCTTACTTTAATTTTACCCATGGATCCAGCTAAAGTCAAAAAATGATCTCATTTAGGTATTTTGCTATCGCTGTCTTTTTGGCATTTTTTAGAAAATTGAATCCAAGTTAAAAGTAAAGCAAACCTAAGTCTTGTTTTAAGAAACTTCAGTTTAGAATTGTCAAGCTAATGTAATATGCAATCCAGGGCTGTTGTGTGTAAATCTGCCACCTGAGGCAAAAGCACAAAATGCTGCCCCAGTTCTTGAGATATTGGTGCAGATCAGTAGCAACAGTGCCATAATGCTGCCCCTAGAAAAGTGCAGCCTGAGGCAGTCACCTTCATTTGATGGACCTGCTGCAACAATTTGATGAATTAAAAATCACAAAGAATAATTTATATGAATCTTTTCATATAATAATATAGCAGTTTCATTTACTTATAAATTTTGGATTTAATTTAATTGGCTGTAGTTCATGTCCTCAACCTCAAAAGGTTGTGTAATTGTCAATTAAAATAGCTCAAATTGCTATAAAAAGTTTGGTTTCTGGTAATATTGAAATAACCAATTGGATACCAGCTATATGGCAAGCTCAATAATTACTATTAGTATTGGAAGTTGTATGCCAGTTCTTTTTTTATAATGATAGTTGTTTCATAGGAGGCTGGTTAAGTGTTTGATTCACTGTTTACTATGACCTTGTTTGAGCATATTGAGTTAACATAAAAACCATTTAAATCGATAGATTTTATTATGTAATGTTATAACTGTCAGTTTTCATTTTATCATTCCTTAAAATGATTATTTACTAACTTGCATTCTAATTGCATTATTAAATCATAGCATTCTCTATTTCTAGCTCAATATAGAGATTTATAGTTCTTTGCTGTGAGAATTTTGTTGACCAATTCATCTCTTTTCTTTTGCCAGGTATGCTACGATTCTTGCATTCGACGTGAAAATAGAACGAGATGCTCAGGAATTGGCTGATTCTTTGGGAGTAAAAATCTTCCAAGCTGACATCATTTACCACCTTTTCGACAAATTCATTGCTTACCGAGATGAGTTGAGACAGCGGAAGAGGGACCAATTCAAGCATATTGCAGTCTTTCCATGCAAACTCAAAGTATTGCCACAGGTGAGGCATTAGTGTAATCTCTCATAATCCTATTTTGCTCATTTCCAAGAAAAACTCCCCTAAATAAATAATAACATTCCAAACAAATTGAGAATGTTTTTATGTTGTTTTACATTTTACTTTGCACTTTTTTCTTCTGATATTTTTTGCCAAATTTTAATGCATAATTACTTCAGTGGAGTCCTTTAATGGCAGCACTGACATTGGAAAACAAAATATTTTTCTAATCGGATCTTTTTGACTATATTTTATGTTTTAATCCCTTCAACTTCATAGTTATTTAAAATTTTTTGCTGGAGGAAATTGGTAGGAAAAGTGTTATTCATCTTTGAACTGTGATTTATATAATGTTGAATCTTTGGTTAACTTACTTAATTTGAAATTTTCGTATCTTCATGTATAACAATGAAAAGGCAAAATATTAACAATGGCAACAGAAATTAGTTTTGAGGAACAAAATTATTTTTAATTTTATTTGGTATGATTGTTATGTAGACCTTGGGTTGAAATGTTTGTTTTTGCTATATTATTCACCTATACCCCAATACTTCTGTAATTAGAAATTAAATATAGATTAACACCTGCTGTAAAAACCAGGTTTGAAGATGGTCAGCCCTAATTGTAATTTAAACCTGTAAGACTGACGTTTCATGATTTTAGGATTTAATTCATCATTATTTTTTTTCTGATTTTTATCATATAGGCACCTTCAGTTTGCCATTCAGTATTATTATTATTCTTCCATCATTTCTCTTATATTTTATATTTTTGTCAAATGAATTCATCAAATATTTAGTGTTGCTGAGCTCTGTATCTCACTCAATATATATTGGTAATCTGAGTGGATGTCATCTACATATACTCCATTTTGTTGTGTCGTAGACAAATAGAATTCATTAAACCACTTCTTACCTTCTTGATCATGTGGAAGAACTTGGAAACAATACTTGAAGAGCTAAATTGGCTAAATTATGATAATATTATGCAATATGATAACATGGAGAAACTATTAATTTAGTCAAAATGGTTGGCGTGAGGACTATTATTTTCAGACTTTGACTTTATTTATGAAGTTAGCTACATAAAATTCATTATTAGATACATAAAAAGTTATGGATAAAATTTGGACTTAATTTTTGTAATGTTACTTATGAAAAATTCACCAAAATAATAATGACATAGGATGCAGTTGTTAAGCATGAAACTGAAAGTGTAAAAACTAGAAGTTTTCTGTAGCACTTTAGCTTATGTAAATTCTTTTCAAAAAGGAGGATAAGATTGGTCTCAGTTATTGAAGGATATTGTTGAGAACTTAAATCATTAATGTTGAGCAGTTATTTTAACCACTCATTTGGGTATGCTGTATATATACAGCACGCTGTTTTCTCGGTTATTTGCTATGGGTATGCCATAATATTCCGTCATGCAGCTTCTCCGGCAACTATCCTTTTAGTTTACCATCTCAGCAGTAAATGGGCTTCACTTCTTTATTTGGAAAAGATACTCTTCTCGTATCTAACCCTGACTTTGCTTTGCGGGCTGCATTTCTGTTACCCTAATTTTAAAATTAACATTTATATGTCATTTATAATATTTTTATTTTTTAATCCCTTTTGAATGTCTTTATACCATATTTTAGAATTTTGTGTTCATTAAATATTATTAACAAATTAATGTTGATTGTCATAATAAATATATATTAACATTTGAATTCATGTATTGTGGTAAAAATAGTTTAAGACAAATTTTAAGAATAAATAACTCGAATACGGAATACTTAACGTATTTTTTAATTGATTTGCAAAAGATAAAAATTAACTAGCCTTAATTGCAATTTAAATGCCCACCACCAGTATTGAAAAGTTAAATACCCAGATGAGTGGTTAAAAGAAGCATCCAGAAATAATAAAAGCATTATGGTGTTTTTATCAATTTATAAAATAAATTGAATGCGAAGGTCAACTGTGATTTTTATTAACTAAAGCTAAGGAATAGAAATGGAAGAATAGGAATAGACATGAAACTCGAACATTTCCTCATATATAAGGACATGTAGAAAGATAAAGGAAAAAGAGGAAAAGAATGTTTTAATTGAATGGTTTAGCTGATTACAAATGTATATACCATATTTACTTGCGTAATTACCTCCATCGCGTAATTGCTTCACCTATACTATGAGGAGGAAATAAAAGATTATCTTTTTCTGATATGACCACTTTCATAAGATAGGGGAAAACTGCATATTTGCCTCACCCTTGTTTAAATGTAAAAAAAAATCGTGTGAAAAAGTGGTACTTTTTGAAATATATGTGCAGGATGTTTTTATCTTTGGCCTTTGTTTGTGGAATGTTTATATATCTCACTTCTGCTAAATACTTACTTCATTAGCAATAAAATAGTAAATAATAGTAAATAAAATGAGATATGATTATACATTTAGGTTTATTCTTGTAGTTATGTTTCTTTATATGAAAAATTAATGGATAAAAACCTTCATTAATTATTAATTTTTCTCACTTATATAATTAATAATGTAAAATTTGTGTTTATAATTAAATAATATTTAATTACCCCAAATTCCAATGTATTATACAAAAATTATACAATATTTATTCCACACCAATAAAATTTCAGATTATGTGTTACACATAAAGAATGCTTATTAATGCTTATTTAATTTTTCCCAGGAGCATTGCTGGTGGAGACTTTTTTCTCTATTTCAGGATTAGGAACCTATCCATATTTTTTTATAACTTTTCAGCTAGCATTGTTAGAAACTCCTTTCTGTTTAACTTTCCCCTATTGTTTCTATAAACAGCAAATGCATTGAGCATTGCCATGTCCAACTAATGATGAAAAATCTTTGTCTAGATTGCCGTTCAAATGTCAACTGTCCTTTTCCTGTTCATATCTTCTTTTACATGTGTACTGTTTACTGAGAACTAAAAGGGGAAGTTATTACTTCCAGGGCCTCCTAGGAGGGAACGCGATCCTGAGCGTAAACATTTATACACAAAAAATTCTTAGAATTCCTGCTTTCACTTTCGCAGGGGAGAGAATAGGCAACCCCGCATAACAGTTGCAGAACTTACGAGAATTGTACATATTTTCTCGACATGAGGAAATATATCTCATCTATTACCAGAAAACCAAACTAAAAGAACAGAGCTAGATGAAGGACTGACCCTATGACGAAATATTTTGGCATTCCCATAGCGAATCGCCGAGAAAAATCTGTGACGAATATATACAGCATATCCACCATGAGTGCAAACAGCCATGATAAATGATAATGATAAATAAAAACCCACTCACATAGTTATGAAAGCAAGTTTATTCTTATAATGTTTTATTAGGAGAAAATCATTGCATATCAAATCCATTGAAGTTTTCAGAGTCAGCTTCACAGTTCAAATTAAACTTAAGTAATAACTCAAATTATGTTCATTAACCTTTAACTGCCGAACATGACCTATACGGTCTGCTTAATTCCGTGACCACTTACAGAGGTCGTATTTGACGGAGTCGGGAGATTGGCATGAGAACACCTCAGAAGAATCAACCTCACGGCAGACCAAGGCAAGAATGCCCAAGGTTAAAGACTTAGGGAAGGGTAGACCTCAGACAAGCAGTAAACATATCTAGCTCTCCAACCCACTTTCACACTTGAGAAGTTGTAAACCCCATAATGCTCTGCTGTTATTTTCTTCATCCATTTGGGCATCTTCATTATGTGAGCCATCTTATTCAATTGTCCAACTTGAGAGGCAGTAGGCTAAGGCGATTGAAATTTTCCTAATACATAATAATATTTTTGATGAGGTTTTTTTTCTAACACCAGAAGCAATTCTTCATTATTTAAATTATAAAATGATTTTTATTTTAACATTTTATCACCAATAGTTTATTAGATAGGCGATTTTTCCAGAAAACGAACAAAAATACTTGAAATACCCAAAATGACATTGGCATTTTAAGGTTAACACATGAATCTGATAAATCATTGTCAAACAATATTTTATTTTATCTTCCATCATATGAATAGAGAGGATCAATTGCACTATGTGAATATATTCCTATTTCCCTGACTCCATTTGTGAAACAATCATTGGTGATTTCTGCCTTTTTGCACCTTATTAGATGTCATTTTTTATTTTCATGAAATAAAGCTCTGAAATCAGTGTTTGTCAGAGCACACACATGCGCAGATCCTCTATTATTTTGTATCCACTGCCTTCAATTCAACTACCAGAACAAGCGTTCCATTTTGTGGTACTATTTTCCATTTCGAGTACTGTCGGGGATGGAGGGATATCATTGGGATACAGAAAGGAGAATAATGGGATTAGAACTCCCCTTCCATGAAGCATTCGTTTTATACTTGAGCAGGTGAATATCCAGGGAAAGTGATTTAATGTTGAGTATGGTTTAGATTCTCTTCAAAACTGTAGATCCAGTTGCATATAACATGCATTGCTAAACACTAAAATTAGATTGACATCAAGGTTTCAACTCATCTTCTTACTCCTTTAACACTGACCATGAACTGTGCCTTATGCATGGGAATTCTTGGGCTCATATAATATAAGCTCATTAGTTCTACAGTATCTACAATAATGCATGTTTTACATGGGAATTTATCATACCTGTTGTCATTCTTATGATGCATATTGATCTAATTGTATCTTTTTTGTTTTCAAAGTGATTTTGGTAAATGTTGCCCAGCCAAGCTTGTTATTCTTCAAGTTTTAAAAAATAATGAAACCAAAATTAACAGTATGAAAAATATTTTTAATATCTTTTCAAAAGATGTTTATTTATTAATGGCCTTTTTTTGGTTTATTCCCTTTATCAAATACAATGATTAATTTCTACAAATCCTACATTATGGCATTTAAGTTTTATTTAGATGGAATGAATGTGAAAGAAATCCAACAGGAAATAATTATATGAAATGTTTTAAATAATGTTTGAGATTAAACATGACTGCCTTTTTCTGGGACAAATATGCAAAAATATATTCAATGAATTCGTATATATTTGCAGGCTGTTAGAAAATTTTGATTCATCATGTGGGAGTCTCAGAAGTTTTTTATTTTAGTTTAATTTCATGGTTTGTTTCCACACTTGTTTAGGAATCATTCTTATTGTTTCATGATGGTTGGAGATTTCATTGTGTATCTCGGTGTGTATTCTTAATGAAAGTGAACATGATATTCAATACTCAGAAGATAGCAGGTATTGTAAGGTTTAATGAAGCTGGAATTGCATGATGTGAGAAATAATTTTTATGTACAATTGTAAAATTGTTTTTTTTTTAAAAGGACATGTTCTGAAATATTCATTATATAAGTACAATGATGTTGGGTTTCTAATCCTCTTTGCATTCACCTACCATCCATTTTCATGAAGTTTTTGACTGAAGTGTGATGATGCCAATAAATTTTTTTTAATTTTTGGTGCAGTATTCGAGTTATGAATTTCCAGCAGAATGGGTTTAGAATCTGTAACTGTTATTGGGAAACCTAAAGTAATTTTGAAAATGTATCTACAAAATCATTGACTAACCTAAATTATTTGGCTAGTGTCATGTCTTTTACTGTGCTTTATTAATCTTTCTTGCTCCTGGTGTTTTGTCTTTCATGTTTAATATTTCAAAGTTTGATTATTGGTTCTCTATGTCTTGATTTTGACAGCAGTGGTAAATATTTTCTCTGCCACTTACATTTACTGTCTTTATAGTGTAAGTGTATTGTGATGCATTTTTGGTGTCAATTTAATGTTTTCACATTATTTTATCTTTCCCCATTTTGTTGAGCAGTACATCTTCAATTCTCGTGACCCCATAGTTATGGGAGTGATAGTGGAAGCTGGAATTGTAAAGGAAGGAACACCAATATGTGTGCCGAGCAAGGAAGTAAGTGAAACTATTTTTTACCTTTCATAATTTTTTGCTGAATTTAAAAGTTGGTGTGGGCTTGCTCCTTTGAAATCCTACAGGTCGCAAGATGTGTATTTTTATATCCTTTAATTACTGAGTGCCAATCAAGCTATTAAATATTGAAGTTTAGCCCTTCAAAATTGATATTTTTGGTCAGAAAGTCTTCTAATTTATGATGAAGATATATTATGCGCATTATTGAGTCATTGACATTGGTTTTCTTAAAACTGTAATAATCGTATACTTCCACTTTTATTGTTAGTTCCATAATCATTTTTTGTGTTCATACATTTTCCAAGAATTGTTTTGAGTGAAGAATTTTTGAAAATTAATTTCCAGATGACAGTATTATCTATGTAATTTGTGGAAAATATGCTACCACTTTTTGTGTGTTTGATTTTCCTCATGTTTATGATAATTTGATTTTTCTGTTGGCTTGCATTTCTCTCAGTTTAGATTCTTCCTTTGTTTCTTCTTGTTATTTCAAATGAACAAAAAGTATATTTTCTATGTTTCATGAATTTCCTGTGAGGATTTATGGTTTCAAAGAATGCATTGTCTTTCTTCATATCTGATTCTGAATCCCCCACATCTATTGTTTCTTACCATCTGTAACATTAGGTGTTGAACCTTGAAAGAGAAACTTGGCAATGAAATGCATTGAGTAGAAGTCCAGGCCAGGAATTGTAAGTTTGAACAGAAGGATGGATTTCTTTGTAAACAAGTAGTAGAACCAAAGATACAACTGCTTTAGTTATTAAATGGTATATGTGTATTGTATTGGAAGCAGAATTTGGATGGGCTTGTGACCTAATGTAGAATTTAGGAGCTATCTGATCTGTGTGGAAGGATTTTTTTTAATGTGTTCTTTACCAGAATTCCTTATTTTTGAAGAATATGTATTAATTATCGTAGTGCATAACATTTTAAGTATATTTTATTTCTTAATCCATTAGTAGTGTTATATCTCATCTTCAATCATCCAATGAAATGCATCTCTTTCAAGAGTGAAAATCTTAATTTCGTCTTTTCTTTTTTATCTCTACTATATTTTGTATTGCAGTGTTTGATAGCGCAGAATATGTAAACCCCGTTCAAAAAATGCTTTTATGATTTCTTTATTGTATTGTATGTGCATTGCTGTGATAGATTGAAAGATACATAAACATTCTATCTAGATTTTGCTTGGATATCTGAGTATTTGTTTTTCTGTTGGAAAAGCTTGTTCGTGGTATGATTTAGTCAACTCATTTTTAATGCCCATCAAATTAATTGCGCTTAATTATATATTTGTTTCCATGGGCATTACCAAGTAAGGCAATATGGGTGCTGGTGATAAGATCATTTTCTTATTCGTTATTTATGTGACAGGAGCAAAGGCAAGCGAGAAACCATTTTGTCTTGTTGTAAACCATTTCCATCCAACCATTCTGACTTTTAATCTCTGTGCCATATGTTTTTTCCTCTATTTGTATCTCCCCCTCCTCTCTTCCTCCCTCACTTGCAACATCCCTCTCTCCTCTCTCTGCCTCTCTCCTCTCTCTGCTTCTCTCCTCTCTCTCCTCTCTCTGCCTCTCCTCTCTCTGCCTCTCTCTCTCTCTATCCCTCCCTCCCAACTCTCTCTCATCTCCCCAATTCTATCTTTTTTCTTCCTTCCTCATTTCCTCTTCCTCTCTAGTTCTCACACTTCCTCTCCCCCCTCTCTCCCTTTCTCCTCCCCATTCCCCTCTTGTCCGACACCCCTTAAAACTCCACCCCTCCACCCGTATGTGTGTGGCTGTGCTGTTGAGAGGAGAGTTTTTGGGGGGATGGGCCGAGTTTATTCATAGCTGGGTGGAGGCGTGGCTTCTCTTGGAGGAAGTGGTGGTGGCTATGGGGGGATTTTAGAGAGGGAGGAAGAGAGAGAGGGAGGGTGGAGAGTCGGGGTGGAGAGGAGATGCGCCGTGCGTGGGTTGATGCGTTGGAAGTGAGCCTGTGAGGAAGGAGGAGGAGGCGGGGAAGTACGATAGGGGAAGGAGGGAGAAATTTTTCGTGGAGGGAGAGAGTGCGTGTGTGGGTGAGTGACTTTGGTACTGTGGAAAGAAAACAAAGGTAGACGTACATAAGACTTTTGATAAGATCTTCCGGTCGGACCATGCACGACACTCGGCCACTGCGCTTTTGTTTAATTCCAAAGTCTTTTTTTTATTTCTGAGAGCGCGACGTTCCGATCGATGTTACAATGTATCGGGTGAGGGGGGGAGGGGGGTCGTATGAGTTATCCGTCCGTTGATTACCTGTTGGCAAGATTTTAATTTGAATCGATCTCGGATGGGGTTAGGTGACGAATTAGTTCGTTCCGAATTTGAAATGTGTTTCCGTGTGTATATTTTTTGTAAAATTGCCGCGTTTTAAAACCAATATATGCGTTTATATTTGAATCGATGTCTTGACTTATTTGTACGTATTGAAGTGTATTTACGCATTGGGGTGCTTATATATAATTAAGCATTCTTAAGTGTCGATACGTGTTTGTGTGTGTGTGTGTGTATGATATATATATATATATATATATATATATATATATATATATATATATATATATATATATATATATATATACATACATACATACATTTTTTGTGTGTATCTGGAACGGAGAGATAAAAAACAAATGAAAAACGATAGAAGGAAGGAAATCCAGGGCACACTTCCTATGGAACCGGTGGCGGTAAATTATGTAAAATTAAGTTAAGAAAGCATTTTGGACTGCTCTTCGCCGACGGAATTACAAATAAATTGTGTATACATACACGTGTGTATTCTGTGTGTAATACGTTGGTGTTAGCTGATCGAGCCGTTCATTGCTGCAGAATCAAGTAACAGTCACAGCGCTTCGTAAGAACCGACATTTCAGTGATTTTTTTAAAACTTGCCAAGTGGTATACCGTGGTAAAACGGAGAATACATCTCGTTACGCACGAGGCTAAAGTAATTCGTTTCATGCGAAGGCTTTCAGCGTTCGATTCTATCGAGATCTCGGTCTGCGGCCGAAATATATAAGGTTTGGGTTCGCGCGGGTCCGAATATGAGACGTCCTTATGGCGACACAGTGGCGGTGATTGCGTTCGCTTCCTCGGGAAGTTTTTTTCCCCTTCCCCGCCACCTACGTGTTCGCTTCTTTTTCTTTTTTAAACGATACGTTTGATCTCAACCTCACTTCGTCTTTTCGCTCTTCCTCTTTAAAAAAGATTCCTTCCATCCTTCCCCTCATCCCCCCGTTCCGAATATCTCTCCCTCTTTTCTCTGCCTCTTTTTTCACACTCCGCCGCCTTCTCCCCTTTTCGTCACCTCTCTCTCTTCCTCTGATCTCTTTCCCCTCTTTCGCCCTGTTTTCTTTGCCTCTTTTTTCAGTTCTTCGTTATCAGTATCTCTTTTTCTGTTCCTTCCTTGTTTCTTTCCTCTCTCACTTCATTTATCAACCGTCTCGTTTTCTCCTCTTCCTGTTCTTTCCTACGCGTTCTCTTCTCTATCATCTCATTCTTAGGTTTTTTCTTTTCCCAACCTGTCTCCCTCTTAACTTTCTACTTTCCTATCTTCTCCTCTCTATTCTTCCTCCCTCTATCCTCCCTCTATCTTATTTTCCTCCCTCCCTCTATCTTATTTTTCTCCCTCCCTCTATCTTATTTTCCTCCCTCCCTCTATCTTATTTTCCTCCCTCCCTCTATCTTATTTTCCTCTCTCTCCCCCCCCTCTTCTCCTCCCTTCTCTCGCTCCCTCTCCCTTCTACTCTTACTTCCTCTCATCCTATCTCCTATTTCTCTCTCTTCTCTCCATATCCTTTCTCTTTCCCCTCTCCCTATATCATCTCTCCTCTCTCCCTCTCCTCTCTCCCTCTCCTCTCTCCCTCTCCTCTCTCCCTCTCCTCTCTCCCTCCCTCTATCTTATTTTCCTCTCTCCCCCCCCTCTTCTCCTCCCTTCTCTCGCTCCCTCTCCCTTCTACTCTTACTTCCTCTCATCCTATCTCCTATTTCTCTCTCTTCTCTCCATATCCTTTCTCTTTCCCCTCGCCCTATATCATCTCTCCTCTCTCCCTCTCCTCTCTCCCTCTCCTCTCTCCCTCTCCTCTCTCCCTCCCCTCTCCCTCCCCTCTCCCCCCTCTCTTTCCCCTTATCCTTCCTCTCTCCTTACTTCCTTCATCCCTCCTATCTCCCTTCTTCCTTTCCCCTCCTTCCCTGCTCTTCTCCCTTCCCTCCCTCTCCTTTTCTCCTCCCCTTTTCCTCTCTCTTCCCCATTCTCCAATTTCCCTTCCTCTCCCGTCTCCCTCCCTCTCTCGTCTTCCTCCCTCTCTCGTCTTCCTCCCTCTCTCGTCTTCCTCCCTCTCTCGTCTTCCTCCCTCTCTCGTCTTCCTCCCTCTCTCGTCTTCATCCCTCTCTCGTCTTCATCCCTCTCTCGTCTTCATTCCTCTCTCGTCTTCCTCCATCTCTCGTCTTCCTCCCTCTCCCATCTCCCTCCCTCTCTCGTCTTCCTTCCTCTCTCGTCTTCCTCCCTCTCTCATCTTCCTCCCCCTCTCGTCTTCCTCCCCCTCATTCCCGTCTACCTCCCTCTCTTCCATCTCCCTCCCTCTCCCGTCTTCCTCCCTTCCTTTCTCTCCCGTCTCCCTCCTATCTCTCTCTTCCATCTCCCTCCTATCTCTCTCCCATCTCTCTCCCATCTCCCTCCCATCTCCCTCCCATCTCCCTCCCATCTCCCTCCCATCTCCCTCCCTTTCCCGTCTCCCTCCCTTTCCCGTCTCCCTCCCTTTCCCGTCTCCCTCCCTTTCCCGTCTCCCTCCCTTTCCCGTCTCCCTCCCTTTCCCGTCTCCCTCCCTCGCTCTCCCGTCTTCCTCCCTCGCTCTCCCGTCTTCCTCCCTTCTCTATCTTCCTCTTTCCATCTCCCGTATTACCCCCCTCTCTTCCTTCCTCCCCTCTCACCCCACCTCTGTCTTTCGTCCCTCCAATATCTCTCTTTCTCACTCCTTCCCCTCCTCACCCTTTTCCGCCTGTCTCCGTCGTTTGTCCCTCATTCATCTGGGAGGTCTAACCTGCCCTAATTCCCCATCCGAGCCTCGGCCATGGCACGATTCAGCGTTTCTCTATTTCAGTTGCGAGCGTAGTCTTTCCCTCTTACGCTCTCTCCATTCCGTTCCTTCCTTCTCATCCACTCATTCCATTAATTAAAATCGAAATCGTTTCCTCTCGGAATTCTTCGGTCTCGAGCACTTCGCAACGTCTAAATACTAGCCTCCTTCGCCGCTGTCCCTTTTTCCAAGCTCTCAAAAGTTTTAAAAACATGCTCGCATGGTTAGCGGAAAATTATTTGTCGGCATTTCATACGTCCAATATTGCGTTAGATATTGCACTTGTTTGAATCACTACTTTTGAATCTACTGGAGACGATTGTTAGTTAAGCAATAACTTAAAATGTTTTATATAAAGACTCGTGCTCGCTTTGTGTCATGCCTTGTTAGGTCTTCGGTGTTATGTTTCATTGCTGCAAGAAAGATTCTAATAAAACATTCTTTGCATATATTGTACGAATGTTAGTTTCAAACAATGAAATATCTTGATCTCGTAATAGCTTGCGTTTAACACTCGATATACACTACAAAGTTCTGTTGCCTTTAAAAGGATGAGTGAATGAGATGTGCGTTTAATCCACAAAGCAGTATCCACCAGGGACGTTTCTCCTGTCGTAGAGTAGTAGAAGTGGCTACTTGGCACTTGAAACACGCCTATGGTTTACGGGCATGGGAAGTTGCAGTAATACTTCTGTAAGTAGTCTTTCAACTGCTCGGTATTTTCGATTAGGCCGTTTTGTTGTCTTCCCTGCTCCCGATTAATCGAAGTTTTACACCCAGAACTGATCCTCGAGTTTTTTTTATCAATCCGTAAGATTATTACGCATTTGCATCGCGCATGAAGGGTTTAAATTCGTCGCAAGTCTTTCGTCTCTGTCTTTCCCTGCCGCTCTGTCACGTCCTCACCTTGCGTTTTGCCATTGACGCTTTCCCCCTTTTGCTTTCACGAGCGCGAGGCTCCCTCCCTCTTTCCCATCACCTTCTCCCTCCTCTTCCCCTCTCCCCCTCCCCTTCTCCCTTCCTCTCCGACTTGATTGATCTTCACGCAGCCTTCGAAGCTAGCCACCCGTCGGAAGGTAGCCTAGCGCCGGTAATCCGTCGAAAATCCTCTTCTCCCCGCGTCCTTCAAATCTCTCTCCCTCCTCCTCCCGCACTCCGGCATCCTACCCTCCCCCCTCCTACGCGTGCGAGGAGGGGGTTGATCAAACGCCCTCTTTATTCTTCCCTCGGGAGAATTTCGGACGCGTAACTCTCCTCGCCTTCCCCAATCCGCGCGACCCCTCTCGTAAAAGCGGGATTAGCTCTCCCTCACCCCACCCTCCTCCTGTCATTGATCGCTTGTCCTTTAGCAGCGGCGGTAAAGGGGGACGGTAGGGGGCGCGAGAGAGTGGAGGGGGGGCGGAAAAGGGGGTCGGCGCCTATGTATGAATGAACCGGGTCACGCAGAGGAGAGTGGCAGCCGGCCTCGAGGGAGGTAGGAGGGAGGGTGGCGGGAGAGGGAGGGAGGCGGGAGGGAGAGAGAGAGAGGGGCGGATAGATGGAAGATAGGTGGTGTCTCGCGGGAGGGGGAGAGGTTAATGACTCTGTAGGGGGAGGGGGGATGGAGGGGAAGGGAGGGAGATTCTCCCCAATTTTTAATGGGGATATGTGGAACGGATTGAGTGTGGTCCCCGTGGATGGGGTAGGCTGGAGGAGGAGCGAAGTGCGTGGGAGGTTGTGGGGGAGGGGGGTTAAAAGGGCAGATGAGGTGGCCGGAGGAGGTCAGGAGTGTAGTGGTAGTTCCCTTTCTCTTTTCTCCGATCCATACCTTCTCGATTGCAAACTCCTCTGAATACTCTCGTGCCGTTCAAACCTTTAACCCATTCTCTTTCGTTTTTCTTGAGGTCCTCTCCCTTTTCGCCCCCTCGCTCCTCCTGCGGTGAGGCATACGCCCCCCCCCCTTTCTCGCCTCTCTCTCTCCCCCGCTCGCCCCGTGCACCCATTTCCTCCATGACCTCGTCCTTTGATTTCAGAGTCTGCGCGAGTGTGATACCGTTATTGAGTTCTCCCTCTTCCATCTTTTTCATCCCCTTCTTTCTCGTTCGCCTCTGCACTCTTCTGGCCTACCTCTAACTCACCCTATATATCTCTGTTTTTGCTCTCTCTACCATTCTTCGCACCTCTCTCTACCTCTCTTTACCTCTCTACCTCTCTCTACCTCTCTCTACCTCTCTCTACCTCTCTCTACCTCTTTTTACCTCTCTTTACCTTTTTACCTCTTTACCTCCATCTAGCTCTCTTTACCTCTCTCTCCACCTCTCTCTCCACCTCTCTCTCCACCTCTCTCTCCACCTCTCTCTCCACCTCTCTCTCCACCTCTCTCTCCACCTCTCCACCTTTCTCTCAACCTCTCCTCTCTTCCCCTCTCTCCTTCCCCTCTCTCCTTCCCCTCTCTCCTTCCCCCTCCCTATTTATCCCTCCGTATGTCTCCCTCCCCCTCCGTATTTCTTCCTCCTTAGCTCTCTTCCCCTAATCCCCCTCACTCTTTATCTCTCTCTCTCTTTATCCCATCGCCTCCCTCTTTTATCTCACTCTCTCAATTCCTCCACCTCCTACCTTACCATTTACCTATAGCTGTTTTTCTCCCATTCTCTTTCCCAATATTTTTTTCTCAAACTTTTCTCTTCACTTAGTTTCTCCCGCCTGGCTTCGTTTTGCTGCTCTTCCACCTTCCTCTCTATTCAGTTCCCTCCTCGTTTTCATGTAATGTTTCGCTATCTTTTCCAAAGTGGCTTTATGCATTTTTTTCAATCCTGTCCTTTTCTTTAATGTTTGACTAAGGATGAAGATTTTACCTATTCTAAATATGAATAATCGAGCTAACATCTTGGCTGGAATCAATTTCATAATCTAGATAACTCTTGTACATAAAAGTTTCTAAGATCAGTTTCGTATTTCATCTACAAAGTAGCCTTTCTCTTTGTTTTTTTGAATCATTAGTGAATCACTAGCCGTTGGTCTTAAAAATAAGTCGTTAATTACATCTGGCTCTTCCTAGTAAAATTATTGAAAGTGTTCCCTTAACATTTCACGGGTCATGCTGTATTTTTATTTTACTAATTTCGTATGCCCCAATGTATTTTATTTTTAATTGTATTGGTTCTACTGTATTTTTAGTTGTATTAATTTGTATACTATTTTTTAATTCTTATTGTATGACGATTAGGATAATTTAAAAAGCAGGGGTACGCAACCTCAGTAACCCCAAGTAACATTCTAGAGCACCCAGCGAGCACCAACTATACTTCTGTAAAAGTAGGAATTATCATAAATAAAATCAAATTAACGTCAAAGTGATTAAAAATGTCCTTTCGTACGTTTAGAAAGAAAAAATGCGAACAAGTCAAATTAACGGTACTAGCAAAAACGACTTTTAGCATCGTAGAAGTGCACGGCAAGACTGCAAAAGAGCACGGCGGTGCTCGCGAGCACCAGGTTTCAGATCCCTGATACAAAGGGAAGACAATCGTTCAGGTGGAAAAATCGCAAATTTACTTTTCTCCTCTATCGCCCTTCTCCCTCTTATCTCTCATTTTACATTTACAGTTAATAATTATCCGAATCGGCTTTCCCCAGTTCAGGTGTGATTATGCGCGATCAGATAAATGTGTATCTTACTTACCGGACACGTGAAAAATTTAATTATGCGCTGTTCTGAATCGGGCGCGCACTGCGAATTACTTATTTATTTGACGTGAAAAATGTCGTAACCCGCACGTATACATGATTTTTTTTTCCATAATTCATGAAGTTGGCGGTATTTCCGAGAGCGTAACCCATTGTTGCGCGGGGGACTGCTGTGAATGATGATTACCCGGTAAAACTCTCAAAAGCGTTTGGCAGGGGGGTAGCATTGCGTCATACCAACGTTATATTAATTCTCTGCCAGCCTATTTTATCGCATTCGGGCAATAAGGGCTAATAGCTCCTATCGTTTACTACAGTTATTTTATTGCAGTCTTTGGTCCTACGCTTATTGTCACCAGTGGGGATTAGAGTCGCGCGAATATTCGAACCAGCGGTTCCCAACCCCTTTCGCTTCGCGAACCCCTTGAGCTAACTTATTTTTCGTCGCGAACCCCTTGGATTAACCTTTATCTTCGCGAACCCCTTGAGTTGTAACAGTTTTAGCGGCGAAACCCTTATAATGGAGAGTAAATTTTGTAAAAAATATCCTTTTGAACGCGTTTAATTCATGAAAAATGAAAAGTTTATGTAGTACATACATAGTTTCAGGCGTCACTTGGTGGAATTTCTTTATAATGTAAAATAAAGAGACTTGTTGTAATTCCACATAAATTTATTTCAAACGACCTAGGTTTCGTTGCAATGCAACATCGGCAGGATCTTTAGTACATACATAGTATGTAAACGTTGACAATAAAATCAGAATCTGTGATATTGTCATCAGTTTGTAGTTAGTACCCTGTAAAATTCAAATATAATTGTTGAAGCATAAGAAAAAATTGAAAATAAAACCATGCAACTAATTTCAAAAAAATTAAAATATTGGTAGGAATTGTAGAACCAAGAAAGTGAAAAAAACGCCATTACCAAATTTTTCTCGTGAACCCCTAGGGCAGGGGTGGGCAAACTACTGCCCGCGGGCCACATGTGGCCCGCGACGGATTTCGATGTGGCCTGCGATGCCTTATGAACGCAAACCGTAATATAAAATAAAGATAATTTCATATTTGCAGCTTAAAATTATGGCTGTAAAACCTTTTCCAGTGATATTATGGGGGTGTTTATTATTGATTTCACTAACAGGGCCCCCTCTCGTTATCTCAAGTAACTTCCGATGTGAACCGCAACTTGGCCCGCCGAAGCATTTCATCTGTTAATGCGGCCCGCCTTAGAAGCTGCAGCTGCTAATGCTTCCCTCCACGTAAAATGTTTGCCCATCCCTGCCCTAGGGGTACGCGAACCACCGGTTGGGAAACGCTGATTCGAACAATATCTCGGAAATCCTGCAACTTGGAGAATCAGTTTCAGGATAAGACGGTCTATATGAGGGCTAGAGATGGTAAAATGTTGGTGGATCTAGCTGCTGGAGAGTAATCGGTGTCTTCATCGGAATTCATGCTAGAAAGAAAAAAAAGATTTTTGCAGGGAAGCAGATGAAAGTTTTGTGTAATGGTTAGCGCATAGGATTTCTGCACTCAAGTACGTGGGTTCCATTCCACGGGAGATTATTCTTTTTAATATCGACTTTTTCTTAAATTTTGTTGCTTTTTGGCAGGACAATAATTTTTATTTACGATAATTTTGGTAAGAAAAAAGGGCCTCATATGATTTGCTCTGCAGTTCTTCACTCATGTGTTTTATTCTGACTGCTTGTTTTTGGCCTGCGCCTGTTTCTTCGTCATTATCAGCTCTCTCTTTCTCACGTTCCGTTCCTATAACTATTTTTCATCCTTTTTTATGTATTTATCGCGTTCCTCTCTTGCTTTTACCCTTCCCTCATGTATGTTGCACGGTCCCCTTCAGCGAGTGCCTCTTGTGTGCAGTGGGGAGGCAGGGGATTGGTTCTCTATAGGCAGGATGCCCAACATCATTCGATTCACTGCCGCGTGGGGAGTGAGATGAGGAAGATGGGGGGAGGCAGAGGAAGGGGGAGGGGGTTCGCAGGGAGTAGGAGGGTTGAGAGAGTTCGAGAATGGAACCTTATGCCGGATGCTCGTGTCCATTGAAAGACTCGGCACAGTTTATCCCAGTGTCGCCTTCCCACCGTGTGGTAGTCGTAATTGAGGGGAAACCCCTTCTTCCCTCTCCGCCTCTCTCCATCTCTCTTCTACCTCTTCCACAGTTACACTAACCTCCATCTTCTCATCTCTCCTTATTCGCTCTTCTTCTCTTCTATTCCTTTCGGCTTTTGCTATCCCATTTCTCTTCTGCTTCCAATCCTCACTTTTCCCTACCCTTCCTCTTCCCATTTCGCTCCTGTCTTTCTTTCCTCGCTCCCTCCCTATCCCTAACTCCCTCTCTCATTTCCTCCATCCCCATATCTGCCTTCCTCTCCCTATCCCTCCTCTCTCTTTTCCACCCTCTCATTCCCTCTTTTCCTCCCTTTCCCTCCCTCACTCCCTTTTCCTCCCTCACTCCCTTTTCCTCCCTTACTCCCTTTCCCTCACTCCCTTTCCCTCCCTCACTCCCTTTCCCTCCCTCACTCCCTTTCCCTCCATCACTCCCTTTCTCTCCCTCACTCCCTTTCCCTCCCTCACTCCCTTTCCCTCCCTCACTCCCTTTCCCTCCCTCACTCCCTTTCCCTCCCTCACCCCTTTCCCCTCCATCACCCCCTTTCCCTCCATCACCCCCTTTCCCTCCATCACCCCCTTTCCCTCCATCACCCCCTTTCCCTCCATCACCCCCTTTCCCTCCCTCACCCCCTTTTCCTCCCTCACTCCCTTTCCCTCCCTCACCCCCTTTCCCTCCCTCACTCCCTTTCCCTCCCTGACTCCCTTTCCTCCCTGACTCCCTTTCCCTCCCTGACTCCCTTTCCCTCCCTCACTCCCTTTCCCTCCCTCACTCCCTTTCCCTCCCTCACTCCCTTTCCCTCCCTCACTCCCTTTCCCTCCCTCACTCCCTTTCCCTCCCTCACTCCCTTTCCCTCCCTCACTCCCTTTCCCTCCCTGACTCCCTTTCCCTCCCTGACTCCCTTTCCCTCCCTCACTCCCTTTCCCTCATTCACTCTCTTTCCCTCCCTCTCTTTCTCTTCCATTCCTCTTCCTTTCCCTCCCTCTTTTGCCCCCTCCCTCCATCTTCCTTTTCCGTCTTTCCTTTTCCCCTCTGCCTATTTCTCACTTTTCTTTCCCCATCCCCTCTTCAGCCTTTCTCCTTCCTGCTATCCATTTCTTTCACTTTCTGAGGCAACTTCCTTTTTTTTGTTTCTCACCATGTAGCCTCTATTTTGTTATTACTACTTTGGTAGTAAATGCCTTCTCGGCATTGATAATCCCATGTCCTTCATTTGACATGCATTATCTTCTTTGACTTTTTCTTATAATTGACGAGATAGATAAATGGAATCTGACCTCTTTCTCCAATTTGGTAAAATTGTAACGACGTTTCCTGTTTGCAGTTAATCATACTTCCATAAATCGAATTGTTTTGTAATCTTATCAGGTTCGAGAATTGGCGAAAAGTACGGTTGTTTGTTTTTCGTGTTTACGATTGCCTTCACATTGTATTTGCGTAAAAGATTTGTTTAAGAGAGCCGGTACAAGCTAAGCAATCTGTTAATGCCCATGACTTAGATATCCGCTTGTAGGCTAACGTTCCCGATTATTTAGTTGGAGACGACTGACGAAATACCATGCTTTCCTGTCATTGCTCCTGATAAATTCTCAACTCGGATACATCTACTGACGGTTTATGGTGAAGGCTTACTTTAAGAGTTGTAGTATATGCATTGTAAACCATTTTTTGTTAAACAAAAAATCCTGACATGAGTATGATTCCGTTAATGCTGTTTTGTTATAACATAGAATATGTAGCTTACAGGAAACAACTCTTTTGAAGCATGTTGTCGTGAGTAATGCGAAGGATCATTGAAATTTCACTTCAAGGCTTAATAAAATTGGACTTCCTTTGTAACATATTGCTTACCCTAACCAAAATCTCGCTCGTACATTTATGTATTTGTGTGCGTGTGAACATCCATGTGCGTATGTGGACACGCCACGAGGTATTTGACGACCGATCCACGCAATTCCTTTAAATAAAATATCACTCTCCTTGTTAGTATACGACTAGGTCATTGCTCTGGAAACTTTCGTTAGAGCAAGCAATGAATGGCTCTTCGGAGAGCGAACCAAACGGTTCACGCGTAATCTTAATTAAGAACGGGTTCTCCTGGAATGAGTAGGCCATCAGCAGCCATCTTACACCACTTCCCTCCCTCTTTCTCCCCCTCCCTCCCACTCTTCCTCTCTCCTCTCGCAGCACTATACTCCCTCCCTTTTCTCTCTTCTCTCCCTCCCTCCCTCCCTGTACCCTTCCCCCACTCTCCTCGATGCCGCCACATTGCTTCATTCATCAAACCCTCGTCACCCCTCCCCCTTTTCAATCCTTCCTTCTCCCCCATCCCTTCATTCATCAAAACTCTCTCCCTTCTCCGCTCCCTTATATCTCTTTCCATCTGCTTTTGCCGCCTCCCCTTCCGCCTGTTCCTCCCCACCCGCCTGACCCTCCCCTTTTCCCTCTCACCATTTCCAATTCAAGAGTCGATTCCGATTCGAACCTACGCTTCCGTTAATTTTCTCCGAGTGCGGTTTTTATTGCCCTCTCGAAACGCGAGTTTTCTAGCTTCCGCGCGATTTGGCTACGGGCGGCCACCGCTTCCTTAGCCGCCGGAATGTTGGCAGGCCCGGGAAAGTTTTTTTCGGCTCCGAATGTGTTAACGGTAACTGCGGCAAGGACATATTTGGGCTCCTTATAACGCCATTTAATGCGTTTGAAACCGGGATCCGTTTGACAATGTCTTTTTTCCTCATCGCATTCCGCGACGTTCGTTTTTTACGCGTTAGATGTGGTTTTCATGAAAATTTTTGTAAAGGAGGATCGACTGATTTGGAGTGGAATTGCGTATTAGTGCACGAAATTCACGATTGGGGTAATGTTGTTTCTTGGTAATATTTCACTTAACCTTTGAACTACGTGGAGGTTTGCTTCGGTTAACGACAGTTCCACGAAGACGAGTCTTGAAGCGAATGCTGTTTAGATTTTATGAGAAATTTTTAAAAAGTGTCTCGGTAGAAAGTCGAGGGATGACGCAAACGGAATGGTAATAGCAATTTTTGAGTGTTACCGTAACGAAATACCTATAAGTGAGCAGTGGCTGTATGTTCAATAGTTTGAAAATTGTTGCGAAATAATATATACTTTTCAACTTCTTTTTTTCTGTTTTGCGTTCGAATGTAGATTTAGTGATCAAAATTTTATGGGGAAATTCCGATTGCCTTTTATGTGTGGGTTCAGTCTTTGTTACCTTTGTCCATCTCACAATCAGTGGTTCCTTTTAAAGAAAAACAATAATTCACGGCTCCCCATCATGAAAACAAGATTATATATTTATGGAATCGGGTATCACAATGTTTGGACCCATTCATTTTTCGGTACTAAATCATCATAAATTTATTAGAGCAAAAATTATAACCCTTAAGAGTCATCAAACATTTTCATAATCGACGATTTATTTATTAACAACGTTTTCCGCGGCATGCTTAACATTCAGCTGCGACGCCCCAGCGTGCCGCGGCACCCATTTTGGTATCCGCATCTCCATTCTTTATCATTCTTTAAATCCCGATTTTTCCTGTCATTTTACCTCTTCTTTCTCATTGCCCGTCCATATCACCCTTTTCCACATGCTCTACGTCAGGCATATCAAACTGGAGGCCTGCGGTGCGCATGAGGTCCTTTCTGTGCGCTAGTGCGGTCCGAATGCGATTTTTGTCCCAACTAAATCATTCGAGATTTTATATAAATACCTAATTTTAGTGTACGGGAGAAAAGATTTTTTCTTAGTTATCGAGGTACAATGGAACGCTGTTTTTGAGTTATTGTTTTGTTTTTGCAAAACAGATATCAAATCCTCTAGAAAATTTCTATTTTTTCCAACTTTGGCCCTAATTAAATATAATGCTAATGCGAACCTTATATAGCATCCGTTGCTTTAATGCGGCCCTCTACGAGTTTGGCATGCTTGCATTACGTACTTGCCTCTCTCTCTTACCTCTTTCACCTTCTCCCCTTTCCCCCCTTCGTATCTCCTTATTTTGCTACTCCCGCTCCCTCTTCTCTCTCTCTACCATCCCCCTCCCTTTCTCCTGTTTAATATTCCCCTCCCTCTTTCCTCTCCCCTCTCTTTCTCACTGTCTCTCTCCCCTCCCTTTTCCCTCCCCTCTCCATCTTTTTTTCCGCCGCTAAATTTCTTCTGTTCTATTCCCCGACGCTCAACTACCACTATCACGTCGAATAATCTCGTCTACTTCCGGTTTATCGCGGTCTAGAGAAAGAGAGGGAAGGGGGAGGTATAACTCTCTCCCCCTCTCATTCGGTTGCTACGTCACTTCCTCCCCCACTCGCCCCACTACTCACACCCTCCTGATCTTACGAACTCCTTTTCGAGTTCGGGCTCCTCTCATTCTCCTCGTCTCCTCCGTTCCACTATTCGTTGCCTTCTTTCACGGATGATGGAGGATGTTAACTCCTTCGTTCCTTTAATCTTGATGTTGTCTTCAACACTCGCTCTTTCCCGTCTTATTTACCTTCACGACTATCTCTTTCTGTTCAAATCTGTATCAAAAATGGATAAGTTGCAATAAGGTTGGCTTAAATCCGTGTACAATCTGCGTCACTCTAACAATGAAGTTATTTTACGATACTGGCGTGCCATGTCTTTAAAACACTGGCATTCTTTTACTTTTCATCTCTATCCCTTTATCGATATTCTTCCAAGTTTTCTTGTCTTTGGTATTAAATAACTTTTATGCCGTTTCCTTGACAGAGACAACTAGTTTATTCCTAGATTATCTTGGTAATTAACTGCTAAATCGTTGGGGTGCGATGAATATATATATATATATATATATATATATATATATATATATATATATATATATATATATATATAATATATATATATATATAATATATATATATATATAATATATATATATATATATATATATATATGCGCTTACGGAAGAGGAAAGGTAAATGGGATAAATGGATGGCAACAAGTTGTTGGGATAAGGAAGTCCAATGAGCTCTCACCAATAAGAAGACTTTAGGTTGGCGAGCTGCTGGGGGTGTCGAAGTGACACGTAAAACAAACAAAAACAAAAAAAAACACGGAAGCTTTCGGGGATGATCCCTTCGTCAGAATAGTATGTATGTATATATATATATTTCTCTTCCACATCTCTATCTCCTCTATATATCTCTCTCCCGCTTCGCTTCTCACCCCTTTTGTCTCTCAGTTTATCTTCTCCGTCTCTTCCATTTCGCTGTTTCCTTTACCTACTCATAATTTTAACTCCCTTTTTTTCAATTCCTTTTTACCCTCATTCTCTCTCCTCTCGGCTGCCCCGAACCTCATACTCTCTCTCTCTCCACAACCTCAGCTCTCGTGCTCATAATTTCTGTCCTCTCCATATCCTCATTCTCTTCACATCTTCCTCAGAAGTCGCTCATTGCGCGTTCCCAGAATCCACTCCCTACTGCGCCGAATCTCCCCGTGCGTCTTCTCCCTCGCTGGTTCTCCGTTCCTCCTCTACCTTCTCCATCCTTCCTCTCCTCTTTCTCCCTCCCTCTCATTCCAACACTTAGCCGAGAGCCTCCTCTTCCGGCTTTTCTCCTGCGGTCTGGGTTTCCTGTCGTTTTTTTTCGCGTAATTTAACCAGCCTCCGTATCCTCGAAATGTTTTTTATCCTTTTTCCCTCGTATATTTTTTCGGTTCTTTTTTTTACTGAATTGGTCCCTTTGATCGGCGCGATTAACCGGTGGGTTTTGCGAACCGGCGTTTCTCGGAACTGTCGAGACGCGAGAGCGTTTCGACTTCGTGCTTTTCGGGAGGACCAAAAAAGAAAGAATAAACAATCGGCCACTTGCGTCACCCCGGTCGCCGTTCGCAAAACTGTGGATTACGTTTTACGCTCCCGCTCTCTTCCCTCGTTTCGTGTCGCGTGGAGATGAATAGGATCCGCTGGCAGTGGCGGATTTAGGCCTTTTGGGTCCCCTTATAGTACACTCATCCCTCTAATTCCGCGGTTTCATTTTACGCGTTTTCTGCTTAGAGAACCAACTAAGAATTGCAAGGCCATAAATTTTTCTTCATCATGGTTTTTTAAACTCTCCGAGGATTAAAAATTGGGTAACATGTCACAGTTCGACTCATAGGTTATAAGAAGGGATAAAGGAAGCATTGCTTAATACAGTGTAACTACACTGCTACACGTTGAGCTCAAGACTGCGCTCAACTTTAAGCGAATGAATTCCTATAGGTTAAATGACCATTGACCATTTTTTTAACGTGTTCCATTCGGTAAAAATGGAATTGTTCTTTCTAAAAGCTAATAAATTTGGAAATCATGTTTGGGTAGGGAGAAATCGGTATTATCTTGTTTTGCTATACTTAACTAGTTCGAAAAAATAGTCGTATTAGTTTTTACAATTATGTTCTAATTCACATTCAGTCCGGTTAATATTATTAAAAGGACAAATTGAATTTCTATCTGTTTGTTACCGAAATAAAAGCCAACAAAACCAGGCATTTTATTTTTTAATAAAATAAATCGAGGTTTTTGCTCTAATATTTTTTAATAATTTTTAATTAAACACACAAAAATGTTCCCATTATTAGTTGAAATTTTGTTTAAAAATATAGGATTTGTTTTAAATATTTCGCTTCAAATTGCCCCTTTTCCGCAGTCCTGAGCATTTCAAACTAACTAGATAGGAACGAAAAGATTAGGACAGAAAAGGAGGTATCAAAACATCAACATTTATGCTCAGAGACCGCGTCCAATTATGCTATAAAATTAGAAATTATTCGTAAATCAGTACTAAGTTTCGAAATCAGTTCAAATTCATCAGAATCAGTGCAGCGCCGAATGAATCAGTGCGGTTGGTCACTTTACCTGCAGGAAAGCCTACTCCAATTTGCGATGCTTCGCTTTACACGGCATTTTCCATTGTAATCTAAGAGATACGGCCACGAAATAGAAGTCGTCAAAAAATGTATTTTTTGCGCGAAAAATTTCGAGTGCCAAATTTTAAACAAACGGTCCGATGTCGCTACGTCACGACGATTTTTTTTATAGCCGTCGAAACAAACCCGATGATGCGTATCAACCTTTGGTCTTTCTCTCTCTCTCTC
This sequence comes from Tanypteryx hageni, assembly GCA_028673005.1. Classification (NCBI taxonomy): domain Eukaryota; kingdom Metazoa; phylum Arthropoda; class Insecta; order Odonata; family Petaluridae; genus Tanypteryx; species Tanypteryx hageni. Next base: position 119,451,053 of record CM054114.1, on the reverse strand, counting down.
AAACTGGTTTACAGAAATGTTCGCGAAGATTCGCGGAATGACGCCCGCCACGAGCAATCTTCGCGTTTACACCCATTCACCGAGTCTTTCCAGGAGTATATTACAGTCACTTCCGTACCTGGAATCGTCGTTGTATTTGTCTCGCGAGAAATGTCGGATTTCCAAGTCGGAACTCTTGAGAGTCGTGAGTCACACCAGCCACTTGTCGCCTGAGTTACAATCGGAGCTGCCCGCTTCCGAATCCGTGGAGTACCGTCGTTTATTCCGCGAGTTTGATCGAAATTGGAATGAATGATAAATATATTGACAATCTGTAACGCGAGCCGAACGATTGCGTCATTACAAAAGGACTGGTATGCTGGGTGAATGCTGCTGTATAGTGGTAAGAGGGAGTTTTTTCGATGAATCGGAAAACGGTGGTTAGCGTGTCTATGTCCCATTGCTTGGGTCGCAGGTTCGAATCCTGATGGAAGCGTGGTCGTATGTTTTACTTTCTCAGATATTTGTCTTTGTTATTATCGTTGCGCTCATTGCATATGTCGCGAAGTTCCTTTTATGAGTTAGTGAAAAGATTAATAAAAAATATCTCGTATATCGAATTGCACAGTTACGATATACGCAATATCGATTGCATGGAGGATCGAAACGGAGGGTGGAGGGAATATTGGTGATCTCACAGTAGGAGAATTCTTGTGGATGATTCGACGCCCTGCCACCTACCAGTCTGTTGAATTGCATGGTTGAATACATGTAATTTATGTAATTCACGCCGTCGAATCCATAGAAGTTGTGACTTTATGACCTGAACGTTTAAGGTTCGAATTATTGAATAATGGAAGAAGACAATTAATTAGTTTTCTCGAACGCAGAGTTGAATTTCTTTAACTTGGACTTACTGTGGCTCGAATTAACTTTCCGTCACCGCAAGGTTCGGTTTGAAATTCAATGGCCCCGAATTCCTTGGAGGAGTCCTCGAGGTAACTCACATTTCGATAATTTCAAAAAACAACTCTGTATTGAAGAATATATTTGTTAAAGCGTAATTTCTGTAGGATGTTCAAAATGTCACTGTCCGCTACATTAAAAGATCGTTCATTATAAAGTTGTCAACAGCCATTGCAACGAAAAATTAAAAAATTAATTTGAAACATTTTGACCATCTTGATGATTGAGGGAGGAAACAACAAATAATGTTGCTAACAGTCACTGAAACAAAAAAAGCAAAAAAAAATTTTTGGTCCCATGTGCACAGACTCTTTCTGAATCGCGTATTTTCTCCCCGATTTCGAGGAAAAGTTATTTCCAATCGTTTAAGTCACGTGATTCGCCGATCAAGGTTTTTCGGCAGTAAGTTGAGTAAATCATGTTTGTCTCAGATTTTAATGCAATAACAAATAAGGAAAGAACTGATGAATAAGATATTGAAGGCGGTTTATTAAAAATAAAACCTGCACCCTTTAGGCTGCTCCTGGAGTCTCTTAAGTTTCAACCGCAGGAAGAACTCTTGTCCATGAACAATCCCTCAAAATTTGTTTGCTATAACTTGAGCGGTTTAGAAGTAGTTCACCGGACACGGAAGTGTGACGGACGGATTGACGGTAAAACTGATTACGTTATCGGGTTTGAAAAAAAAACCTACAAATTACGTTTTATTTTCACACACACACACACACACACACACACACACACATATATATATATATATATATATATACATGTATATATATATATATATATATATATATATATATATATATATATATAAATATATATATATATATATATATATACTAGGGAGATGCCCGTTGAAATTCAACGGGAAAGGTTTTTATGAAATAAAAAATGAATAAATATATCTCGACTTTCTTTGGATAGCAAGAAAATAAACTCGTTCTTTTAGGCGTTCGTTGTTTCAAGTTTCGAACTCCTACGATGATTCTAAGTACCTAATTTTAATATGCGAATGATTAATATTCTACATTCAAATGTACTCCTAAATAACGCAACGAATGTTGTTTACATTGGTTGCTATGAAAAGAATTTCACTCTCCTCTCTCTCGTACTAATTGTAAGGGCATTCAAAGCACGCTTTCATCCATAAGGATTGAAATTACAATAGGATTTCGAGGTTTAACAATGTAATGGATTGGCATGGCAACATCCCGTTAAATGGCAAAATTTCCCCAAATATGTAAATTAAACGTTTAACATGAGGAATTTCGAACTGTAGGCGGGAACAGATGAACAGAATAAGAAACATCATAGTTATTTCTTTAAAATGTGCTAGATCCGAAGATCATAGGTGAATTCTTTCTAATATAGATCTCAAAAAGAATAAAATCCTGCAAGTCAAAAAGTCGATGTTTACGTTTTATCATATCGGAAATAGAAATGCGTCGAACCTAGGACTTTCTTCGTGATTTCTTTTCGTCATCATCTTACAATATGTGAATCGATCATTCCTACCGAATATAAAAAATTAATCTCGTTCCATTATCGAGTTATTCGCACATTTATATATATATATGTATATATGTATATATATATATATATATATATATATATATATATATATATATATATATATATATATATATAAACAGCTTACGGAAAAGGAAAGGTAAAATGGATATATGGATGTCAACAAGGTGTTGGGATGAGGAAACCCAGTGAACACTCACCAATCAGACGACTTCAGGTTGGCGAAGCCCCGGGGATGTCGAATCGGCACACGTAAAAGAACACTAAAACACAGAAACATCACAAACGTAGAAGCTTTCGGAACTACTCCTTCATCAGCTACAGAGAGAGAACTGGGTTTCCTCATCCCAACACCTTGTTGACATCCATATATCCATTTTACCTTTCCTTTTCCGTAAGCTGTTATATATACTGAAGCACTAACTTCGCAATTTTCACTTTCCGTTAAAACATAATGCTCATGCTTTACTCGGCTTTGTTTCATATTTGAAAAATATCGCGGAAAAGGAGAGAAGTTTTTTGAATGTACAAGCCATGCAATTAAATCAACCGTTGCCTGTCTATAGAAGTGAAATGCATAATTTACTTTCGTACGTGATGAAGAACGTTGCCGTTTGCCGCTAATTGACCAGAGCCGCTGCACTACTTCCATCTGCAATATTTCTCTTCGAAGTATTGATTTACCGAATCTATCCAGTGGCTCGTTGGCTTAGCTCTATATCATTTATCTCTCACTTAAGGCCGCGAGCGATAGTGAAGTGGACCAGAACTAAGCGCTTTGGGACTATTTCTTTTATTTCCGAGGGGAGATTGTCGGCGGAAATGCAAAGGTTGACGTCCGTTTCTCTATCAAAATTGATCTATTGTATGCCACCTTTTACTTTCTCCATGTACGAAGTATAGAGCAAGTATTGTTTTCATGAAAAAATCGAATTCGAGATTTCAACGGAAATACATGTTTTAAGGTCCCCTGAACACGTTTTGACTATTTTCTCGATGATGTCTGTTTGTCAGTCTGTCTGTCTTTATGTGAAAGATTTTTGTGGGCGCTCTAACTCAAAAAACTGTTAATCAAGTCAACGCATAATTCTATATTTAACATTTTTATAAAAGTTAGAAGAACTGATTCGTTCTTGGTAAATATCGGTCGACCGGAAGTGGGTGTTTACTCTTGTCACGTATTCGTTATTTTGAAATATTAGCTTTAATATTTGATAAATGTAAAAAAGTATTGGAATAAAAGTTGTAGGAAATTTAATTTTCTACAACCTTTGTTTGAAAAATTTCCCTATATAATGCATTGTTTAAGAGATATCTTATATTTTTAGCTGCCACCACCACGCCACCTATCGAAGACTATTGTTAACAACATGTAATTTTCCATATAAATATAAAGTCATGTGTTGCCCACATCAGTTTATTTTTTGGCGTTTTAGCGCCTTTTCTTAATCGCCTTTGTATTCGGCGTGTCTGTCCGTACGTCCGTTCTGGAAATATCTCGGAGATCCTGCAACTTGGATAGGCCAAGTTTTCAGGATAGAGTGGTGTACATGAGGGCTACACATTGTACGATTTTGGTGGATCTAGGATGAGCATTAATAGCATGGGAGAGAAAAATATGGATTTTTAATTGTTGTTTGCCGAGAGAACCGTCTTAGCGATCGATGTAAACCAGGGATCGGCAACCTTTTCCGCATGGCGGCTCACATTTGTAGTTGTAAATTCTTAAAGAGGGCCGCATTGGAAGTCACAAGCGCTTCGGCGGGCCGGGTGTTTACGTCAAAAGATACCTAGTGATTCTATGGTTCCATAGTAGTGAAAATCGAATCTAATTAATTTGTTAGTGTTAAAAACTTCGTTAGATAAGGTTTACTGACTATCATTTTACAGAATTTAAGGAAATACCCATATGAAATTTTTCCGATCACTTATCAAAGTTTCGCGGACCGCATAAAGCGCTCTCGGGTGCTGCATCTGGCCCGCGGGCCGTAGGTTGCCGACCTCTATTGTAAACAAAATATGCGATGTTTTGCTCGGGATTTCTATCTCCAAAACTCGTAATTATGTGGTCTCGCGGACTTTCTTGTATTAAATGCTGTCCTTTCTCCGAGTAATGTTTTTGGTCTATACCTCACATAAGAGCCAGGTAGGGAAAAATATGGTACAGGTTTCCCTCTCTTTATGCGGGGGTTGCGTTCCAGGAAAGTGGCGCATAAAGAGAATTCGCATAAACAACCCATATTTTCATGTAAAAGATAGGGATACGTTCCACTTGCAATTCTAACTCCACCCCAAGACGCTCTTCTTTCGCTCCATAACCACTTCTTATGCGCTAAATACAAACTTAAAACAATTAACACTGTAAATTATACTCGCCAATAAAAGGAAGCAGACGAGCACAAGTGATGGCTGTTGTGAGTGACATAATAGTGGAGGTTTAAAGTGCTGGAGGGTTGCCCCAACGCATGTTCTGCGGGCAAGGAGACAACAATTCTCATGTGTGCTCAAACAGTATCACACGAAATCTCCGTCTCATCTCCACTCTACGATATCCTCTCCACTCTCATCTCTTTTACTGTAGTACTAATACGCACAGCATAAGAGACAATGAGAGACTGAATGGTCGCCTTGTGGTGTAGTGGAGAACTTTCTTTCGTTTGTATTGCACTGCACTAGCCGCGTAACCGCATAAGAGAGAATCAAAGACTCCTAAAAAGAAATTCCGGCAGCAATAAGTTTGTCGCATAACAGCGAATTAGCATGAAGCGAACCCGCATACAGATAGGGAAACCTGTATGTAATTGTTGCTTGACGGATGCCATTTAACGGGATACGAGAATTAGTTTATTAAAGTAATTACGTGAAGTGGAAGTTCTAATTGACGGATGCAGTCCAAAATCACAATTGGGCGATAAATTTTAATAAGGATCACTCCTACTTAATTAAAATATGTCCAGCGGTTTAGGAGATGAAAGTTACGACAGACGGACGGATGGACGAGGCGTACACATAAGGCGTTCTGCTACTACCGCTTCGCTGGTAAAGAACGCCTAAAAAGAAGGAAAATTTTCCGATTCTTAACAAAGGGAAATAAAACTGCCTTAGCAACGAGTCCACTGCTTTTAAATGGGAAACATATCATCAAACACTATAAATAAAACAAATAAAATTCTCTCGGTCACTTGGTCCATAACGCTTAATATCTAAGCCGTTTCTTCAACCAGGTCAACCAAATTTTGTATAGGCTCCTCACTTTACCTCAGGATTGTCATAGACCATACGGCATTTCAAAAAGTTTATAATATAATGAGCTAGCTCAACCTGTCACACTCTTAAAAAGCCGTTTTATAATCGTAAGAATCGAGAACTATTTATGACCGACTGGAATGCTATTTTTAACAAATTTTCCGAGCCGGGAGAACATTGAAATCTGGTGGGAATGTTTGATTCTTATAGTAAAAGCCAGTTACGAAAAAATCCCCAAAAAAAAGACTCGACTTCAGTAGATAATTTATATTTCCCATGAGATAACATGTAAAAATCAATTTAGCGGCGTGCAAGCTTTCATTCTTTTGTTCATAAAAATTAGAAAAATTGACCCTCGATCTTCAAGCCGGAACTGTTTTAAAGGAAAATTATTCTTATCGCCGATTGTCTCCCTCAGTCCGCAAACGCTCGATCGATAAATAGGCACCCGCCTTGGGGAAGAGGGAGGGTGGAGGGAGGGAGGGGGGAGCGCAAGAATGAGCATTGGCATTACTAAATCATTCCCCATATTATCTAATGAGGATAAATAAAAGAAATATTAATCAATGTTATTGAAGTTAGACGCTTTATTTATGGTGTGCAGGGCCGGGTGCAGTGACTGCACACGCCTCAAATACGCACTTTTGCCTCCTTTTTGCAAATTCACAAAATAAACATCTAAATATCAAATGGAAAAATAAGAACTTGCGTAGGGTTATCCAGGAGCCATAAAAAGGTTATGAAAAACCATAGTCGCGTTTCGGCTAGCAGGCAGCCGTCATCAGTGGTATTCACCGATAGTAGATTCCGAAAAGGTAGGTTAGCACCCATCCGTCAGCGTAAGCGATATCTATCGAACCGATGAAGCTAGAGTGACCAAATTTCCTGGACACGATCCTGTATCAAATAGTACGTCGTAGCAACATTTCGACCACGGTCCGCTTGTCTGTTCGTCCATTGTCTTCGGAAACCACACCGACGGATCTAATTGAACTAGTGCGATAGAAAAGTGCCTTACACTCATTTATTATCCCGCTCGTTTTTTTAACGACGATCGGATAATCCCAGCGAGAAATATATGCAAGGCGATAAAATATACATTATCGCGAAGCCCCTATAAATCATCGCATTTTGGTTGCTACGAACTCTTTCTCAGTTCCATTGACCCCACCCCGCTCCCTCGCGTATCCTTTAGTGTGGGAGGAGGAGGAGAGGAGGAATTTGTCACGTGACCGCTCATTCGAGCATATTGCGGATGTTTGTAATGTATGCAGTCCATTCATTGGCTCCCATTATCGCCAGACAACTCATTTCCCCTGTATTCGTTCCAAAGTTATCGCGTTTGTTGACGTGGTGTGTGCCAAGATAACGGAAACCTCCTGTCTTTGGGTACACCCACCACCGTCCGTCGTCAGCGTTCTTGTAGCGGACGCGGGAAATCTCTCTCACACGCACGCAGACCCATATCCCGAGAGTAAAGGTTGGAGTCGATATTCATTCCGAGGCCGCATTCGGCCATCACTATCATTATTACGGGGTAATCTTAAGAAATTATGAAAATTGTAATCGGGATATTTTTTATTTGAATAAATGTTTTTCTAGATTTTTCTGTGCAGATGTACCAATTATTGAGGAAAAATGATTAAAAAGTATAGAAATTGGGCTCTCATGAACTTGTGGTTCCTGCAATATAGCCCTCCCTCAGGGTGTCCTGTTTATAATTACGCCATAACTCGATAGTACAAACTTCAAGGGACTTAAATTGTCATGGTCTGTGAACCAGCTGTTTGCTATTTGTACCTCTGTTTTCTAGTGACTGAGTTACACATATAAACGAGCAATTTTCATGCATCGATTTCTTATTATCGATGTTTTTGTGCAGAGTGAAATGTGAAATACCGTTCAAACCGTATTACTCGAACAGGAGGCATAGACTTAAACAAGCAGGAATGTATACGGGTTTCCCTTGGTACAGAAGTGCTTTTCGTCAAATTCGCCGTAGTATAATAGTATACTAATGTATCTGCATTGAAATCAAAATTATTTTTCCTTATATTGTGGTAGCCCTGCTTTTTGGATTCGTTCTAAACATGTTCATTTCGTTTTGTCATTCTATACTCGCCCTACAAACGAAATTTCATTGAAATCGATTCAGCCAATACCTTCGAAATTCATAGTTATAGAAAAATTCTAACCTTGATATTACGCCCTCTTTAATCGACCCGGTTGAAGTATGATATTTTGGTTATTTATTTATATATGAAGATTATATACACCATATTTGGTTAAAATCCATGCGGTCAGTTCTCTAGAAATACGTGTAAAAGAAATATTATTTTACTTTTTACTGTGGCGGCTCTGCCCATTAAAGACATTGATTTTATTATGGTCTGTTATACAAATCTTATATAAAAAATTTAGTTTGAAATCCGTTCAATCAATTACTTCCAAATCCATAATTACCGAAAGAGTTTAATTTGCAATTGGGGCTCCCCTGTTTGCCTGATTCGGTTTTTATATATGTGTATATTCATCATCATCATAGGTAGTCTGTCCGTAGACAGGTCCGTGATTATTCATGGTTAAACCTGGTTCTCCATATACTCCTATTTTCCGCTGTCCTCTTTATATCTTGATAACTCTCTTTACCTTTCAGATCGTCTATCAGCTGAAACCTTTTCCTACCTCTTTCCCTTTTCCCACCTAGTTTTCCTTCTAACACGTCTTTAATCATACTCTCTCTCCTCAGGTAATGTCCAACCCAGTTAGCCTTCCTCTTTCTGATAGTCTGTATAATCATTCGCTTCTCTCCTATTCTTCGTAGCACTTCATCGTTTTTCATCCTATCTGTCCATTTTATCTTCAGCATTCTCCTCCAAGTCCACATTTCAAAGCTTTCCAAGTATTTGATGTCATTTTTCCTTAGCGTCCATGTTTCTGCCCCATACAATGCTATACTCCATACGTAGCATTTTATCAACTTCTTGCGGATATCTTCCCTTATATATATGTGTATATTATAAGTATTAAATTTGGTTAAAACTGATGTGGACGGTTCATCACAAATACGTGTAAAAATAAATGTTTTAATTGTATTGTGGCAGCCCTGCTTCCTGTATCTTTACTAATCATCTTGATTTTGTTTTTTTATATGACATTCTTCCTTCATGCAATATTTCGTTAAAATCGGTTCTGCCAATTCCTTCTAAATTCATAATTACAAAAAAGTTTAACGTTACAATTGTGGCAACCCTGCTGAGTCTATCGGGTTCAAATATGCCATTTTGGTCATTAATTTATGTGAATATTATATGTACCAAATTTGGTTTAAATCGGTTTAGCCAATTCTTCCCTGATATATGCGTACGGACGGACGGACATCACGAAGATAATGGTGCTTTTCAGCAATGACGAAAAGCACTAAAAATCGAGTTGAAAACTTGAAGTTGAGCTAACAAATGAAACTGAATAAACATCTTGGAGGTCAAAATTTCGATGTATCGATGTTCAGGTCACAAAAGTTCGTCTATGTAACCACTCGTACAAAAAATGCTCAGATTAATTCAGAAGAATTATGTTTTCATTTCTATCTTTTCTGATCTAGTTTTACCAAAAGTTGACTCAAATATGTAGTAGTAAAAATTTGCTTTAACATTAAGGAAACGGAACGATTTACAATTATCAAGTTCACGTAATGGCTAAAATCAAATTTCTCCGTTAGAATCTACTGTCAGTAAGTTACCACTGACGACGGCTGCCTTGTAACCGAAATGCGCCTCTGGTTTTCCTAAACTTTTTATGGTTATTGGAGAGAGAGAAGAGATAAACCCATATTTAAAATTCTATATGATTCATCGCCAAATAATATTTCAAGCATCGATGGTAATGAAATAATGATTTTTTTTTTATTTTGGGAATTCCTACTCATTTGACGCATACGGTTTCAGTGCAAAGCATACTATGCGAATAGCACTTTTGTAATTACGTGAATTCCATTAATAAGGTCTCCTTACGACTTATCAACAAATTCGTTGGAAGATTATTTTTTCTAAAGTATTTTATAAATACACTAGTATATTTAAGTGCACGTATGACTTTCATAACTACATGAGTGAGTATAATAACTTCAAGAGTTATTATTAATCATTTTAAGTCGTGGCTGGTATAGTTGCCCTGTATCTATGCAACAACATCAGGACAGCGGCTGTAGCCGTCTTGTCTCTGTTCAACATTATAATGACGACGGCTTTAGTCGTCTTATTCATATGCAACAATATAATGAAGACGACTATAGCCGCCTATACAACATAATAATAAAGACGGCTGTAGCCGTCTTGTCCGTCAAAGTCTCGAATTATATTTCGGAATAAGCGCACCTTTGGATTATTTATCCTTTTAACCCGCACGACCTCCATTTCTTGTTTAATCTCTCCCTTCTCTTTAACATCTGCTCTAAACGCACGTCGCCTCTTGCTTCTTGCAGCTTAGTTCTTTCTCAGCGACCTACCGTTCCGCCACCTCAGTTCCTTCGGCTCCTTATACCTTCTTTCAACTCCTCGTCTTTCTCATCCTTTCCACGTCTTTTCCCCTAGTCTCTCTCTTTCTTTCCCCCTCACTCTGGTAGGTGTGCCCTGAAACCAGTTCCCCTCGCTGTCATTATGCGAAGATGCTGAAGATGGCCGCTCACCTTAGGTAGAGGTTGGTCGTGGGGGGGGATGAGAGAGGAAGGGGAGTGAGGGGGGAAGAGAAATGGGCAGACAACCGGGAAGACCGCCCTACACCCTCTTTTTTCCCAATCCACACCACCCACCCTTGTGGTTCCAGAAACTTCTGTATCAATGGACATTGTAGTAATCCGTCTCGCTTCAGGTTGACCGAGGACTTTGCCCGTTTATTGTGATTCTCGGTCCATTTTTACTTTCTCCGTATAGAGTACAGAGGAAATATCGTTTTTAGGAAAAGATAGAATACGCGATTTGAAAGAAAATGCACGTTTTAAAGTCCCCGGAATACGTTTTCACTGTTTGCTCAATGATGTATGTAGCTATAATAATCCAAGAGGTTGATTAGCCAAATACATATGTATGTGCGATAGGAATTTCTTGGTCGCTCTAGATAAAAAAGTACTAAACAGATCAGTACTAAATTTTATATTTCAGTTCTTTATTAGAAAGTCGAGGTGTGATTAGATTTTTTTTTTTAATTGGTCCACCGGAAGCGTATGTTTACTCGAGCCATTTTCCCGTTTTAGTCGAATATCTTCTAAAAGGCTTAATTAATGTAAGTATTTGTCATTATCGAAGTTGTAGACAATAGATTACTGTATAACTTTCGTTTGAAACGTTTTTTCATGGAGAGGATTGTATCTTATGCATAATTTGCTGATTGTCCGCCTGAATTTATGTTCGGTATGTACATTGAATGTCCCTTGCAGATTACTTTTTCCGTTGTTATGACTACAAAACAAAAGAAAAATAAATTAAAAATCTTTCTTTATTGGAGTTTTTTATTATTTTATTCTGACACAGTTTAGGTTTACTGTACTTGAAGAACGTCATGCTGGCCACATCAACTTTTTTCGTCAATACTAGTAGAGGCAATGATTGGTCGAAAACTAGCTTACTTTTCCTGCGCTCTGTGCGGCCTCGGCAAAACTGTGGCGCTTATCAATCCGAGGATCTGCTCGAATAAAGAGCTTCCAGGCGCGCTTAATGTATGCTTCTGTAACAACAACCGTTGGACTGGATGGCGCCATGACCTTCATCGTCAAGGACACCTTACGCGACCTCCTTCGAAACGTGTGCACAAATCAAACGCTCATTCTTTTTACAGCCTCGCGTTTTAAAACCGTTCATGAAGTTTCCCCCGAGAATATCAGCTGGTCGAACGCCGTTTTCTTTCATCGTAACTCGCCCTTTTACTCCGTGGTCCTTAAAACGTCTTTTAATTTGCGTGCCTGAGCGCATGCGCAGTGAGCGGCACGCTTTATGGGTCCGTACTGCCGGTGTTACCCGATATCACGAGAGAATTTATTCGTGGAATAGATATTTTTTTGTTTACAGGAAATGAATTTCTGGGAAATGCCGTGCGTGCAGATGTCTCGAGATAAGCCCTTTCTCTATAATGCGCTGTAATAAAATTTACGACGCAAATTCCAGATATGAGGCCTTTCGTCGTTAAAGCGGCGCCTTAAAAGTTTCGCCAGGGATTTAGAAATTTTTAAGGATTCGCCGAATGCCTTTCGAACGTCCTAGAAGCGCGGGAATACTCGAGATTCTTTTGACCCGTGAGACTTGACTCGCGGCTAGGATTCTCCCTTCCGACGCCAGTTCTGTCTTGATTGAGATTTCGACAAATTTCGCTTTCGCTCCCATTTGTCGCAAACAGTTTGGATTAGGATTTATTCGAAAAATTGGCGGGTTATGCCATTATCGAAAGCACTAATGATGAAATTGGATTTTGTGGAAAATGCAAGCGGTAAGACGAAACAATAAAACATAACGAAGGATATTTCAATAAGAACTTTAAATAGCCTTTTTAAGTGAATATATTATTTACTATCCATGTTCTCAAATTTGGAGTTTCTGTTAAAAAAAACAATATTCTCACTTTTATATTACCTACTTAACCAATTAAAAGTATTTTTATGTATTGGCCAATGCTTTTGTCCATCACCATAGAAAAACCTTTGGATTTTATTATAGGTCTAATTTAACTTTTACAATATAATTTTTGTTTTTAAGATTAGAAAGATAATATTCGTCTTTTAATCGGTAGCAATTAAGTAAATCTCATTCCAGTCGTCGTTTTATTGGCCTCTAATTCTTTATTTTTTTTGTAATTGTTGCCATGCTTGAAAAATTATCATCATTGTACAAGGGTTTACAGTCGATAGTTCCCGTGTGTTTCCTACTTCGTTCCAAAAACCACAGGCGCGCTCGGTTTCTATTTAGACGAAGTCTCCTAAGATACACCTTTTCTAAGTAGGTATGCTCGAAATTTCAAGTTTTACGTTCAGAAAATATCGCACCGTAAAATACGTATTTAGAGATCGAAACGCGTGTCCCTTGGACAGTTTTCGATTATTTCTCGTTATCTATTTCGAAGAGGGAGAATTCTTCTTTCGATTCGTCAAGAGTCGCTTACTCCCCGACAGGCGCCCGGCTCCTTCCGAATAGAAATTCGATCCCTTTCCACTCCCGAGCCTCGCCGTGTGCGAGATGCAGAGTCGCGGTGTGTCGTCGCGTGAGGACCCACCTCTTCGCGATGCCGAAGAGAGACGGTTCCCGTTGCGAGACGTTTCCCTGAATACCGGAGGGGGGAGGGGAGAATTGCATTATTTTGAAAAGAATCGCCGCTACCGGTGTTTTTGTTACCGTAAGCTACACTTGTCCCTCCTATAGCACGGTTTCTTAAGACACGGATTCGCTACAACACGGCTTGTTTTCAATATCAAAAGATGCGTTGAAGGTCCCGGGTGCTTTGTCTGTAAGCTTATGCAATCGACACGGAGAGGTTTGGGAATTATGGGACTAGAGTGAATAGGACAGTTAGGCGCGGGACAATTTGGCGTGACCATTTCGGCTCTGGGACAATTCGGCGCCTGGAGGATAAAGCAACAACTTTTAGTTTGGTTGAGTGGATGGGGGTTGGATTCGTTCCATTTCCTTCCTCCGGGATGGGCTGAGTGGTTGGGGATTGGGTTGGTTGGATTCGTCCTGCTGGCGCCGAACTGCCCCATCGCCGAATCGTCCCAGCGCCGAATAGTCCCTCGCCGAAACGGTCGCGCCGAACTGCCCTATACCCCGCCTGAAGGGGTGTGAAACGTAGTTCCACCTTCACATAACACTTTCATATTACACGGATGTTTTTTAGAACACATCGCCGGTGTTATAAGATGGCCGGTGTAATCTAAAAGGATATTTCGGACCGTTTTACTCGTGATAATACGATTTAAGTAGACTTGTTATTTGTCGATATTTGTATAGTTTTTTAGATCGGCAACTTGAATCGTAGTTTGTGATTTAAATCGTCAACTAAAATGGAGGTTTACTTTTGAACTTATAGTTTTTTGTGAGGCACATATTTGTATAATTGAGTTTTTTCAATAAATTTATGTAATGAATTGGTCAAAGATGATTATGCAGACACGCATAAGCTAGAATATGGGAAATTTGAAAACGGGAGAAACAATCCTCAATGACCGGGAATCGAATCCGGGTTTTCCACGTCCCGGCCGGTAGAATATTCGCCCGGCAAGTGGAATGCCCGGATTCGAATCCTGATTTTGGCAGACTTTTTCTTCCCTTTTCAAATTTCCCAGTTTTTTAACTCGATAGAAATTTCAAGTAGCAATTTTTGTTTTTTTATCTTGCAGCTTTCTATGTTAATGTCATTTTTCTACTGCAACACCTATATATCTGTATGAGTATATAACAAGTGTATTTTGTAGCTACTAATTTAAGAAGAAAATACTTAATGTAAAACTTGTTGCAGTGATGAAATAAAATTATAATCTTATCGAAGACAAATATTTTTTTAGAACTTTTAATTGCCTCTAATTCGGTGTTTTTTCCGACACGCATGGATTTAAATCGAATGCTTCCAAGCCTACAGATCTGTCCGTTGCAACGCGGATGTTTGAAGTCCTAACTGTAATAAAATATGTCATAAAAGATCGCTGACGTCTCTCAAGTAACATAACTAATCCAAGAAAAACTCTTTAATAGTAAATTAGAGTATATCACATCGCTTGTTATTATGAAATATAAGTTTATGTAGTTTATTTGAATTACTCGGATATTTTACTTTGACGCTAATAACCGTAGCATTTTCTTCTACACACAAGCCTCGGCGTGAAAGATGAATATGTTAACAATCTTTTTGTCTTTCTATCCTTGTCAGTGCTTCCATCCATGTCAGTTCCTCTTTAAACGCTTTAAAAGAATTTTCAGCTTATTGCTTGTACGGACCACATCTCTCGGCTTGTTACTTTCCCCTTGCATCAGGGAGCAATCGAGTTCGTCTGAAAATAATTCAAGAACAAGCAATTTAAAAAATGCAAGAACATTTTTTAAATTGCTTGTTCTTGAATTACTTGCCTCATTGTTGTCAGTTCTTTTTAGGCGCGTTTGGCTTCGCGCCTATTAGCTTCGGTTTGTCCGCCCGTCCGCATGTTCGCACTCGGCCTCTACCGAACGGATTTTTATGAATTTTGACATTAAGGACTCACAGTCAAAGACAATAAAAAATCACAAATCATGTAAGACAATCAGAGGTACCACTTTACTGGTGACAAAAAATGTACTTTCCATTGTATCTCCTAAATTTTTGGTCACATCAATTAGATCTGCTATAATTATAAAATGCATGTAATTCCTTACGCGTGCATGACAGTTTTTGTAAGCAGAAGGAAATTGAAAATCTACGGCGAAGAAAAGAACTTAAACGTAAATATTACAACTACTGAACTCAGGTGAGGTATGTTTTAAATAATTTTCGATTGTTTGGTTGATTAAAACTGATAAATCGGTAAATAAAAATAGAATATTTCCCTGGCATCGTTTTGCAGTATTTAGTAATTAAAATTACGTAATATGTTTATTGATGCACCAATTAAGGGGGGAGAAGAAATTTGTCATAGACAGATATAATCGGGTAGTGGTGTTTTGCTGTTTTATGGTGTGTGTTCCGTCAAATTATATCGTATAGTTTCAAATACTCCATCGCACGAAACGCGCCTATTTGTGATACACAACACTTTCCTAACCTGTTTTTTGACGCACGTAATATGCGTATCTGCGCTATAATCGAACCTCGTCGAAACGAGCAGTGTTATCGTCGGCTTTTGTTACAACTAACTCGATTTCGCACAACTTTCAAGAATGAATTAGCTCGCATCGATGTATTTTGGTGGAATGTGTTATCTTTTTTACGGTCTATGAGCTTCGTCGGGGGCTTACCTTTCACGCGGCGTTTAATTATTTTTAAAATGCCGGAAAACGATAATTATCACGTAGCTTCCGCTCTTTCCGCCATTGGGCCCGTAAAATTACCTTTTCTCGTGTCGATATGCTTTCGAATCCAAGCAAATAGTGTCAAAATTTTGTGGAAAAGGGCTTCTAATATTTGCTCTTTTTGGAGCTTATTTTGGAAGAATGGAATTTGAAGAAGTTATTTGAGCTTACCAATGAATACACGTGAAACTTCCCGGCGAGCTTCGTTTTTTTGTTCGCTTTTCTACAAACACGGGAAAAGAATTGTTTCCGCTGATTGCGATGAAATCGTTCCATGACGAAGGAAAAATTATTCATTTTGCTTGCACGAATATAGTATAGATGTGAATGGCGCGTTTCCTAAATCCCAAGCGAAGGCCGCCGGAGCGTTTTACTGCCATTAGGCTAGGACTTAAAAAGGAAGCAGAAAACTCCTTTTGAACAATGACGGTCCCACCCTTCCCCTCTCCCGCACGCCGTCCTCCGCCCACCTCCTCCTCCCTCACTTCCTCTCGCCGCCCCCTCCCTTTCTCTCAAACTAATGAATTCCGAGTTTCCCCAAATTATTTCCAGCGCGCGGCCCGCACATTTCCTGCTTCTCCCCTTCCTGTTTTTGAGGCCTTTTTCTTTATGAATGAAATGAGTTGTAGACGTTTCTTCGGCATTTTTCGGGCGAGTTCTCCTCCGGCTGCGTAATTTTTTTTTCCTTTTTTTCATTCCTTCCCGCCGCTTATCTCAACCTCTTTCTCACTCTTTTATTCTCTCTCTAGAGGCTGCGAGAAATTTAACGAGTACCGCTTAAATTTCTTGCGAAGTTTATTGCATCATTTTGCGAAATATTCCCCTCGCCGTCCTTACATCACTCCCCTCATCCTTCTCCTTCCCCCATTCCGTTCCTTCCTCCTCTCCCCCGCCTTGTCTGCGTATCTCTCCATCTCTCTCTGTCCTCTCTCTACACCCCTTCTCTCCACCTCTCCTTTCATTTATTCTTCTCTCCCTTCCTCTCACTGTCTCCTCTCTTCCTCCCTCCTGTCTTTCTCTACATCTTACTCTCCCTCTATATACCCCCGCTCCTACCCTCTCTCCTACCCTCTCTCTCACCCTCTTTCTCCTACCCTCTCTCTCTCCTACCCTCTCTCTCTCCTACCCCCTCTCTCTCCTACCCTCTCTCTCTCTCCTACCCTCTCTCTCTCTCCTACCCTCTCTCTCTCTCTCTCCTACCCTCTCTCTCTCTCTCTCCTACCCTCTCTCTCTCTCCTACCCTCTCTTTCTCCTACCCTCTCTCTCTCTCCTACCCTCTCTCTCTCTGCCCCTCCCTCTCTCCCTCCCTCTCTCTCCCTCTCACCCTACCTCCCTCCCTCTCCCTCCCTCTCCTTCCCTCCCTCTCCCTCTCTCCCCCTCCCTCTCTCCCCCTCCCTCTCTCCCTCCCTCTCTCCCTCCCTCCCTCTCCCTCCCTAAATGTAAGAATGGACCTTCTGGTCTAAATTTCGCCCGAATAAAGACGATTATCTATCTATCTATCCCTCTCTCTCTCTCTCTCTCTCTCTCTCTCTTTTCTATCTTCCTCCTTTCTCCCTCTTGTATTCGCCTCCCATCTCTTTTTCTCTTTCTCCCTCCCTTTTTGTCTCCCTCCCTCTCTTCTTCATCGCACTCATTTCACTCATTTCCGTTGCCTCTTAATCCACCGTTGTGTCTCACGTGAATGGTCTCCTTGTCGGGCCAAATCTTTTCTAGAACCTCTCAAGTCTGAGTGTGGGGATAATTGGGATTTTTTTAATTCAAGAGGCAGGTGATGGCATCTTGTTCGTTTTTTTGGGATGCGGTAAGCTATAGTACTTGGGGTTCCGACCGACCGTCTTGACTCTTTATTTTATTATTTTTACTTTTCCCGTTCCAGTTCCATGATTTCGACGGTCCAGCGCCTTAAACGATCTCCTTGCCGCTCCCACCGTTCTCCGTTATATTTTAATTAGTGTCGTAGATCGATACGACGTTTCATATCGTTATATGTCGTAGTCTTATCGAGATCGGAACTCGCTAGCGGTTTGGCAGTATGTTACGGTCGCTATGCCTGCTACGTTTATTGGTACTAAACTTTGTTCATCGACAGGTGAATGTCTTTTAGTGAATCATCATGTTCGACACGAGTGTTAATAACGTTATCTTTTGGAATTGTATCTGTATCGAATGTAGCTGCCGATTTAGGAACATTTTACCTTTGCGGAGTTTTTTCTGTCAACTTATTATGTTGACGATATTTATAAATACTCAAAATATTTAGTTAAAAACAAATTGATTGAATTGTATTTAGTGATAATGCGCAGCAGATGTGTCGATTGCAGCAGTTTATGTTAACAATTAATTACAAAAATACAATAGATTGATGTAAACTTTACTTATCGATAACTAGTTCTTTAACTTCGATGTCGCGTCGATTTATCGATATAAAACTTCGTTTATAATGTTAATTCTAATAAGCAGCCCAACTCTTTTTAGCCACCTATATTATCAGGGTATACATAACGAAATATATTTCATTTTATCAAATCAAAAATACATGCTGATACCTTGAATATCGTATAAAACATTGATATTCAGAAAATGGCCAAAACATACTCTTTTCTCCATTTGTGTCCGATTACTGCTGTACCCGATAAATCGATTTCAATTATCCCATAAGTCGTTGTTGTAGCTATAATGGGCGTTTCCAAAAATGAGCTATTCGTTAGTCTTAACGTATTCGTATTTTTTTAAAAAAGGCCTTTGGCCATTACGAACGGTTGCCCCGCAAAATGTCCACGCATTCGCCTCTGCAATCAACCTACTGTCAACGGATGCGTGCGCTTATCGATTGTAATAGCTTAAAAATAGGTACTCTGCAAAAGCTTCTGCGGCGAGAAAGGTCATCACATGGCTTGCGCTATGAAAGACTCCCGCAGAAGAGGTGAAAGCGGTTATGCGGTTGGAATTTGTATGCCACGAGAAAACTGCGGGATGGCATCTAAATACATTAGCATCCTTTTATATTTATAAAATCATAATTATCAATGTTTGTGGAGAGGTCTGTGGTTGTAAGTTAAAAACCGCGCCCTCCAAATACTTCTCCGCAACCCTCTTTATTTCTTATTTTCTCTTTTAATTTCGTTTCGCGCAATATTTTTCATAAGAAAACCGCATACAGCCAGATCTCTGTAACTCAATACTGTTAATATTAATAATGTTAATATTGCAGCGGTAATTAATTGTTTTTTGTGCAACATCGCCGAAGGGATCAATATTAAAGAAATAATTAAAGCGCTATTTTATAGGAACTATGCGATTTGTTCCGTCATGATCTGACGTCATTATGAAAAGAAAATATATAATGTGAAAAATAACTAAAGAAAAATAACAATAATCGTAATATGCAAAATTAGGGAAATTCTTAAGGTAACGATGGGCTCAGTGTTTCTCAGACTTTTTGAAGACGCAGCCCCTCGACGACAGGGGTATCAAACATCTCGGGCCGCATGCGGCCACCGTGGTACATTTCTGCGGCCCGCGAAATAACGTAGTTTAGTCTAGATGGCCAAAAGCCAGATATATTTCTTATAATATATTTCAAGTAAATCTAAGAAATTTAAGAAGTATATTATATCAGCACTTTAAAGATAGACGCAGTTTATAGCTCGTTGGGATTTATAAAGATTTTGCACAGGTGTGGTACTAAGTATGTTCCTCCTGCTGCCAGTCTGTGTTTTGCGTATCAAAAGAACCTAATCCTCGACGCCGAAACTAGAATTTTTGTAATGAAAGGGCTTAAGTCTACATCATAGGGTTGGAGCGATTTCTTCCTTGTGGAAGGGGAGAATGAATGTTCAAAGAATGTGAAACGGTATGAGAAATTTGCGGCCCGCGAACTTGGTACGGTTCCTTCATGCGGCCCGCGCACCGATGCGAGTTTTGAGACCCCGGCTCTACGAAATTCCGCACTTTCTGCGGACCCCATCCCCATGAAAATTTCATACTCTTTCCATTCATTGTCTCGTAATCAGAGCTGTGCGCGGTATCAAAAAAGTTATACTATATAAAAATAAACCATGTCCTACTCAACTCGCGGACCCCCGTGAAATAACGTGCAGTTCCCTGGTTGCGAAACGCTGATCTAGCTCGTGTTATGGCTGATATCAAATTGATCGCCTGTTCTTCCCCTGATATCCATAAAAAAGTTTGGCGAAACAAGAGGCGCATTTAGGCTACGAAACAACCGTCGTCATACGTGATTTGCCGATAGTAGATTCTAACATTATCGGTTAATCGCCTCCGATGGCGCCTGAGTTGCACCCGAAATGCGCGTCTGGTTTTTCCCGTCTTTTCAGGCCTATTGGGGAGAGGTAAATTGTTTACGGATGGAGTATTTGAGGGTCCAAAATATCCTCTTCGCCTTATCGGGAATTCTAGTTGTGAATGCTCGATTAATACACGATCTCGGTTATAACGGAGAAGAGCTGAATGTCCCTACCCCCTATCCTCCCTACTCCTCCCATACCCTCCCCCTCCTCGCATACCCTCCCCCCTCCTCTCATACCCTCTCCTCTCCTCCCATATCCCCCCTATCCTCTCCCCTCCTCCTCCCATATCCTCCCCCTCCTCCCATACCCTCCCTCCTCCTCCCATATCCTCCCCCTCCTCCCATACCCTCCCCCTCCTCCCATTTCCTCCCCCCATATCCCCCCTCCCCTCATTTCTCCCGACCGAAGAATGACGCTAGCACTAAGAATATCTTCTTCTACGGGACGATCAATTGAACAAAAACAGTGCACTGCGCCATCGGCACGCAAACACAAACACGTTTTATCTCGCGCTGTTCACAAAATCAATTACTCAACAAGTTACCGAAGGCCGTCACAAATATTTAAGCGAGATATGCGCCGTAACGACAGGAATCATGTTTACTCGGAAGCGCTGGAGACTTAGCGGCGACGTTGTATCGTTTTTTATTTTCAGTGTGTGTTCCTCAGCCTTTTGTTGAAAAGTCGAGCTTTTTTTTAGGGTGCGTTTTATTTCGAATGCTTGAAGTGTAATTATCGTCGGTTACCACTAACCAGTTCCGTATGGCGAAGATGGCACTTGCCATAGGCGCCGCTCGCAAAAGGCGTCAAACATTCTTGCAAAAAATGCCACAAGGTTATTTTTCCCTAAATAAGTATATTAAAGCTATTGTTGATACAAACGCTGTTATACATTATTAAAACGTAGGAAAATCATGTTCTATATAATCAAGGTGCTTCCTAAAATTTTGCCATAGGCATCATATCTTCCTGCCACGAACAAACCGCTCTGTTGGTTGACGCCTTAGTGATAAATGATAGATTTAAAAAAATTGTAAAAAAATGTAAAGAAAATTGTATTCTTTGCAATTTAATTTCATCTGAACGATTTTAATGGCCGAATAAAAATTTAGGGGCCTAGTTTCAGATCGGGTTTTCAAACTCTCTGACGTCACGGAATACTTGCGTTGAAATTAATGTTTCCTGGAACCTCGACCGACAGGGCAGCACATGTCCGGCTTGTCCCTTTCCTTCTCTCACGGAACCCCATCAAGTTTTCGCGGAACCCTAGGGTTTGGAAACCCTTGTTTTAGATATAAATTGCCGCGTGGGTCGACCTGAAGATGGAGTTGTCACGCGAGCACGAAATGATTGGATAATATACTTTTCGGATTTTACTCGCCATGTTTTTTGTCGTGGATAGTTGGTGTAAAAGTTTTAAAAATAATTTCTCCTTTTATGGGTTAAAATACTTTTTATATACTTTTTGATGGACGGCCTAATTATGGCTTGGTACACTCATACCTCGAATTGCACGGTTTCGATTTATGCGTAGTTTAGCGCTGTTATCATTTAGAGAACTACCTCGAATTTATTGGTCATTAATTTCGCCCTAACGCTGTTTTTAAAGCTGTTTTCTAGTTTTAAAAAGGATAAAAATGTTTCAATTTGAGGATAATAAAGGAAGTAATACTGAGGGTGTACAGTGGAAGTACATAAACTGTCGCAGGTTAAGATCAAGCTAGCAATCAAAAGCATCCTCGGGCTCCTCTGGGAAAAAACATGCCCCACTTTGCACGATTTCGCCCTTAGTCAGTCTTTTCCAGGAACGCATTACAGCCCAAAGCAAGAGATGGGCCTGTTCTGAAATTTTCGTCGGTTTGGACATTTTTTTATTCTCGTCCACAGCGGCATTGTTAATTAGTTCATTAGGGATCGACGAAGCAACCGAAACCCATCGTACGTATCAATAAATGCCGTCGATTGAGATTGATCCGTAATTCGTAGAATTATCAAGATCGTCTTATAGCTAAGTTCAAACTGATAAATCGGAATTCCCCAAGGCAGATTCTAGAATCCACCATCGGTGAATTTCTGATGATGACGGATGCCTTGTAGACGAAATGGTCTTTTGGTTTTCACAGCCATTTTATTGCTTTTGGGGAATTCTGGTTTATCAGTTTGAGCTGAAAATTCATTTTATAAAGCGGAAGAAAGGACGCGAATTCGAAAAAGTTAGCACTTTTTCCCCAGGCATAAAACACGTCGAAAAATGGAGCAATGGAGTCGTGGACCTTTAATTGAACGGAATGCCAACGGGACAAAATATGTATCTTCAAAAAGTCGAAAATTCGTTCAGTGGGAATCGCCGAGTTCGTCTTATGGGTTATAACAAATTGAAAAGATTACCACTTGCGCAAATAATTGTCATGAAAAAGGTTCTGAAAGACGTTTAGGCTACCTTGCAGCCGTCATCGGCGCTATTCTGAAATGATACCAGTGGGAACGGCTGCCATATAGTCGTATCGCTTATAGTATGGTTTTTCATAACCTTTTCATGTCTGATGAACAAGTAAAATATACACTTTGTATTTTCCACTGTTTCAATATCTCAACACGAACCGGGTTTCGATACGATACATCATCTTCAGCTCCATGTCAAAACAGCGGAAAATACAAAGCGTGTATTTTATTCGTTTCAAAAAAATTAACGCTCAGCACCGTGAATTTTATTTATGACTTTTTGTCTATTGGTGATGTTTGAGTAAGAAATCATTTCGTTTTTTTTTTAAAGCACTCATCATCCCGTCCATCGAAAATTCGAATAATCGGGTAGATTCGTGCGTGTGTGCTGTTTAACCGTTTCCGCTGGAAGGGAAGAGGGGATTTTAATCTTTTTCCTTTTCTTATGCCGCAGGCACCCTTTCCCTTCCTCCCCCTTCTGTCCTACGCTGAACTCCGCACCCTCCGATTCCCGTCTCTCCCACGCTCCCTCCCTCCTCCCCTCCCTTCCTCCCTCCACCCCTAGCTTTCCGCCCACGCCGTCCTATGCTGCACGAGGAAATCGTGCCCACGTCCCTTTTCTGCTCCTCCGTCGCTTCCACCAATGGGATTGTCTTGGGGAAAATATCGACCGATGCCTCTTCCTGTGCCGCCCACGCCTATCCCATCCTACCCGCGAGACGACGGCAGAGAGAGAGAGAGGGTGTCAGAGAGGATGCGTGGGAGTAAAGGGATGTTAGAGGGTAGAGTTAAGGGGGGGAAGCGACTGGAGAGGGTTTGTGAGAATGCGTGGGAGGCATTTGGTAGGGGGTAGAAAGATCGTACGTGAAAAAGGAGGGATCCGTGCGTTATTAGAAATCCCGCTGAGGAGGAAGGAGGCTCGACTTCCTCTCTTTCTCCCTCTTCAGCCTCCCATATCCTCCGCTTCTATCCACTCGAGGGAGCGAAAGAAAATCGTCCCCATTTTTTTAATTCGCGTTTTTTTTCGCGTGTGCGGTTTGTGCATGCCGTGTCGCGTAGCGTTTGTTCGCCTCGTGATTTTCCTTTCGAGAATTCGACTCCGGGATCGTACAAGCTCCGCGTTGCTTTGGGGACGAAATAATTGCGTTGTGGCGAAACGTTCAAAGGATCCCGTGCAGCGCGAGTATTAATGGGGGAAAATGGCGATCGGTCGTTGCCTCTTGCGTCGAGATAAAACAAAAATAATTCGTCTACTAGTGCAGTGGTTCTCAACCTATTGCTTCTTGTGTCCCACCAACCATTTTGTCAAAAACCTTGTTCCCATCATGACAATAACAAACACCACCTTTTCCAAGAATTGGATTTATACGTCAATTGCATTTCAGTATCATATTAATCATTAATGTAAATTTTTAAAGAATTTAAATATTGCTGTAATTTTGTTTGCAAAAAGTTTTATAATAATTATCTTCGAAACTTCGCGTCCCACTTTCACGATCTCCGCGTCCCATCGATTGAGAAACACTGAACTAGGAAAGGCCTAACTTTGTGGAATTCCAAAATTCAGGACAAATGAAACAAAAGACTATCTAATTAACGGTCGCTAAACTGATTATGTTTTTAGGATAAAAAATTTCAAATATTTATGGAATACCAGTACGAGTTGTTTGGGAGCTACATTTCCAGTCCCATTTTCCGAAATATTTTACGATTACATTTTTGACTCATTTTTACTGCTTTGAAGGGCAGCCGCCTCTGTATGAAATTTTGGTGAAAGCTCGTTTTGTCGTTTCCAAGAATTTGACTGCCACGATTTATTTATTGAAGATTAAAAAAACAGCACTCATGTCTTTTACATTGAACATTAAATTACATTTGTATATATAAATTCAAATTTTACATTTTTCCTGCGAATTAGGAAATGTTTCATTCTTTTTCGAGAAAGTATCGGGCAGTTGAAAGGCGTATAGGGCTTTCTAATGCATATTTTCGCATAATATAACGGGCGTCATCGTTTTATATTTAGCGTTGAAATTCATCTCGCGCCATACTAGGAAGTCACTTCTCATGTTGACCTGATTAAGAAAGGTGCAACTCCTCACGTCGCATGCCTTTTGTGGACTAGAATGAAATGAAAATTCTTTATTCCGAACACCTTTATTTGGAACTTTTCCAAGACAATCTTTTCTCGAGTCAGTCATTCGGCATTTAGACGTGGAGTTTTCAGCAACAATATTTACCGCAATATCGCCAGTTTCGTTAATTCCTCCGATATCGTATCGTTCCTATTTGTTCTATTACCATCTCGTTGAAGTCTCCGATACCCGTTTATAGGCCATACTACTTGTGTATTGAAGTTTTTCTGTTTCTCGTTAGAATATTTTATAATAACGTTTGGGCTGTATTTATTCGGCGCGTAGAAATGCTATTATTATTTCTGGATTATGTTATTGAGGTCGGTAACATTGCTACCTGACGTGCTTTTTTTGTTCGGCTTTGTTATTCTTTCCAATTTGCTCATCTCCGTCGTAGTAGTTAGTCATAGATCTTCACACTTTTCATCTCCATCTGTTTAATTTTTCAACTCCGTAAAGATTGTTTGCTTATTGCTTCGAAAATTTGAAGAACTATACTTTTCCAACATACATGAAGAGGATGGAAGAATCAGATGCGCATTTCGGCTAAAAAGCAGTCATCATCAGTGGTGGGCTGAAATCCGTAGCCGAAGTACTTATCTGATTTTTTCCTATCTTTTGATGTCTATCTTGTCGATTTGATTTCAGCCATATGAGCTCAATCATTCATTCGCGAACAATTAATATTTGTCATTTTTATCGTTTTATTTCTACACGCGAAGCTTCTTCAATGTTATCGTAAATGCTCGAAGCGCGTCTTATTTGGTCGTTTTATCCATTCATTTTAACGCTTACTGTCAGCTTTCGACGGAATCCTAGGAGACGGCTTATTCTTTGTTCGTGATTTCTTAAGCTGTCGTCAAATCCTGCGAATTACGTATCCTCAATTGCGAACACGAGGAATTTTTTGACGAGTAATTCTTTACGTCCAAGATCTCGTGACATTCCTGAAGCAAGCATGTTCGCGTGTCAAATTCTCGTCCTTCTCGACTTATCGCTATGATCTCCCTTAATTGCGCCTTTGTTGCTGGAACACAGAAGCCGCTCGTGCTTACCCTCTTCGTTCCTAACGCATTAATCTTTCTGGCGTGAGACTCCGTTATGTGAGCAAGTGTTCCCGTCAACTTTGATTGCAGGGTCTATGGAACACACTAACCCATTCCGTCGCTATGCAACTCATCGTGGATGCATCCCGTGTTTTATCGTTCAATTCGTCCATTTACGATCGGCGATTTCTTACAATTGTTGGAAACTTACGTTAACGCTTCTATTTTTTTTAACCCGTATGAATCGTAATCACAAAATTGCATCCGTATAGAATATTTATGGGTGGTTTAATTTACTGGTTTCTTCGATACGTTCCGGAGAAAGAGTTCAGTTTTTTGGCTCAAGTCATTACGTAGCTTTTCCTTTTCTTATTATTGCTATTATGGGAGGCATGGTTGAAAGTTTTGATGACGGGAAGTGATTAAGTCCTTGTGCGGAAACCCTCCCGCCTCCCCCCGCTTTTTGGGGCTTTATGTTCCACCTTTGAGCCACAAGTCGGTTTTGAAGAATATTTGAATTTCTATTTTGTATTTTGTTAATTTTTACGACAAGGTAACTACTCCTACTTCTGTCACTTTGTCCCTTTGTGGCTTTCACGCTATAAAAATGCGAATAACTCGATAAAAGATGGATATATATATTTTTAATTTGGCAGAAATACTAAATTCGCATATTTTAAGGTGATGACCTGGATTCAACTCCAAGGAAGACGTTTCCATTTCCCGTAAAATAGCTCGTAATAATCAACTTTTCGACGTGCAGGTTTTTATTATTTTTGAGTTCTAAATTAGGAAGAATTAACCTGTGATCTTCGGATGTAAATCAGTTAAAAGAAAAAATATAAAGTTTCTTATGCTGTTCATCTTTTTCCGCCTACATTTCAAAATTTCTCATGTTAAACGTTTAATTCACATATTTTGGAGAAATCTTGCCATTTTAACGAGATGTTGCCATGCCAACCCATTACATTGTTAAACCTCGAAATCCTATTGTTATTTCTATCCTTATGGATGAAAGCATGCTTTTAATACGAGAGAGAGAAGGAAGGAGTAAAAGACATTCGTTGCGTTATTTACGAGAAGGAATACATTTGAATGTAGATCATTAATCATTCGCATGTTAAAATTGCTTAGAATCATGGTAGGAGTTCAAGGCTTGAAACTACGAACACCTAAAAGAAAGAAAGTTTGTTTTCCTGCCATCGATTTGTGATACGCGTCGAATCGATCAACTGATCAGTTTTTAACGCGAGAATTTGACGCATTCTTAGTGATTCGCATTGTTGCCGGTTTCGTGTAATTGGGTACCATTGCCTTGAATAATAGCTTCGCATCTATTCACGAAATTTCATTTTTTTAAACTTTCCCTTTTGAATTTCAACGGGCATCTCCCTAGTTTAGAAAATAAAAAGAAGCGTTACTATGTAAGACATAACTAAGCGTAGTGTTTACAATAGTCTCAGGTAGGTGGTGTGCTGGTGACAGCTAAAATATATAGTTTTTAAAATATCTCTTAAACAATGCATTATTTGAGAAAATGTGTCGAACAAAGGTTGTAGAAAATTAAATTTCCTACAACTTTTGTTCCAGTACATTTTACATTAATCAAATATTAAAGCAAATATTGCAAAACATCGAATGTGACAAGAATATAAGTCAGCTTCCGTTAGACCAATTTTAGCTCAAATGTAATCAGTTCTTGACTTTCTAATACAAATACTAAATATGGAATTTTATGCTGATCGGATTATTAGTTTTTGAGTTAGAGCGCCCACAATATTTCAGTCACAGACACCCAGACGTCGAGAAAATAGTCAAAACGTGTTCAGGGGACCATTAAACATGCATTTCCGTTGAAATCTCGAATTCGATTTTTTTTCATGAAAACAATAGGTACTTTCTCTCTACTCCGTATACCTATGGAGAAAGTAAAAATAAAGGACGCGCTAAATGGTAATTTGTCCATGGAATGTACTATGCCAATTTTAATTTTTCTTTGCGTGTTATTTCGCGAGGAAAAGGGGATTCACTTCGACCGATAGCGTAAGTGTACACTTAAACTGTCTGATAACGTATATTTGCCAAAGAAAATTGTCGAAAATCACCGATTGTTATCTAATCCAGTGATTTTCTAAGCATGGATCCGCCCCTTAAAAGGCAGGCGAAACATTAAAAAAATTGATTCCAATGCAAGATGGCGAATATTTTGCAACACCGGTTGTACCGAAACTGCGCGTGAATTGCAGAAAAAATAATGATTTTATCTTAATCTCATCCGATAACGTTTTTTCAATCCATTATTCTTGAATAAAATAGACCTCGCAAACAACACTGAAAGAATAAACATTTTTTCTCTAAGGATACTCGACTGGTCTGCCTAGAATTAAGCCGTTACATTTACGCTACACGCCAGTAAATTTTTCAAGTTATTTTTTAAATTAATACGACGATAGGTCTTGTCTATCATTCTGATTGCGCACTTGCAGCCGATTGCGACTCCATTTTTGTCTCCCTTCCGTTTCCTCTCGCTCCTATATTTCCGTAAATTATCTTCGACGTTGTTGACTCCTTCGAGCTTTGCCCGATATCTTAGGTTTACGCTTCGTTACAGCCGAATAAACTTCGTCCTCTATAACCTCCGCAATCTTCCTGCTTCGTTTTTACACCCCAGGCTAGATTCCGAGCCAGAGCGTGGCGTCGGTTTTCCCCATGTATTCACTTGGATTCCAGTACCGTATTCCCATATTTATATATCCTCAATCAAATCCGTTAGTCTCGATTGTAATCACCTAAATGTCCTCGCCTTCCCATCGTACATGCGTTTTGTCATTTATTAGGTAAAACATAAGCTCGTTAATGCGTTACTTTTGCGCTGGCAATTATTTAGCCGAGGTTACTGCACTAATTGTTTCAGTAATCTAATTTTTTGTTTAATTTTAAGCATGTTACACGCAGATCTTAGAAAGACTGGGGCATCTGTATTGTAAGAATATGCAGTAAGTCATCAGTTTTGGTTGAATATTTTATCGTGTTTGAGGAGTCTTAGTTAAGGACGAAGTTCAGTTGCATTTGCGACGGAATTTATTCGTCGGAGCAGTGCCGTAAGTAGGATGGGGCAAGCGTGACATCGGCCCCGGGCGTAACTAGAGAAGGGGCGCAAAAATTATTAATGGTAAGTTGTGTGAGGTTGCATGGCACAAAGACGAGCGATTTCAC
Organism: Tanypteryx hageni; assembly: GCA_028673005.1. Lineage (NCBI taxonomy): Eukaryota > Metazoa > Arthropoda > Insecta > Odonata > Petaluridae > Tanypteryx > Tanypteryx hageni. Next base: position 119,422,161 of record CM054114.1, on the reverse strand, counting down.
TACTATACTTGTTCCAGACATTACTCATAGCAGAAACTATAAATTTCGATGATGTTATTGATGAGTTTGTTGCATTAAAATCACGTATAATAACTCTTTAATATTCAAATATTTATACTTTCTGTATTTTAATTATGTATGTGTAATTATGTATGTACGTGATTATATTTATAATTAGGTATTAAAATTATGTACATTTATAGTGAAAAATTACATCATTTATAGTTTATTTATATTTATTAATTGTTCACCCAAAATCCAAATAGTAAAAAATATAGGTATTAGAGATTTTTTATGGAGGGGGCGCATATTTGGTAGTTTGCCCCGGGTGCTAAAAAGCTAGTTACAGCACTGCGTCGGAGCATTATGGTTCTTAACACTATCAACAAAATAGACGTTGGTTTTATTATTATTAGGATTGGAGGTCGATGAAGGAGGATCAGTTATTATTTTCCAGAAATGTTAACTGATTTAGTAAACGACCCTATGTCAACCGTACGTATTTATCTGATTTCTACGATTCGATCCATAAGACGCTCGAAAATCCATGTCATGTATTAGGTTGGTGCAGTGGCGGATTTAAGGGGGGTCGCACTTGGCGCGCGCGCCAGGTGCTCCGAAAAAATGTTTTTTTTATATAATCTCAGAACTATTAAATATATGAATTTAGAAATCACGAAGAACGATTCATTTTTTTTGCACCGCGATACTTGATTTTCACTGGATTCTTTCGGTTTGCTATTGCTTGCTCTGTCATATACGCGCGCATTAGGCGCACGTATATATTTATATGGGCCTCCAATTGTTTAGCGCCAGAGGCCCCAGAATGCCTAAATCCGCCACTGGGTTAGTATCCACACGCATCAGCCTATATTCTATCTTACATGTAATCGTAATTTTTGCTGTCTTTTGATTCTCGACTTTCCTCATGTCGAAGTCGAAGAAGCTCGCCAACAAAACAAGCGCTGCGGAAGGATCGCACGCATTTTCCGTCGCGATAAATTACCGCTAAGCTCTTTGTTTTCGAATGAGCGATTTTCCCGGCTAGTTCCTCGTTCTAATCATTCGGAGAGGTCTTTTTTCCGCGAGCGATATAAAAAAAAACGCACTCGGCTGTATAGTGACGCAGCGAGGCTGCTATATAGCAGTATTGGAGAGTTCGCCTCCCTCCCTCTCTCCCTTCCTCCCTCTCTCCCTTCCTCCCTCTCTCCCTTCCTCCCTCTCTCCCTTCCTCCCTCTCTCCCTTTCCTCCTTCCCCTACTCCCTTTCCTCCTTCCCCTACTCCCTTTCCTCCTTCCCCTACTCCCTTTCCTCCTTCCCCTTACTCCTCCCATTGAGGAAGAGCAGTGTGTCGGTGAGGGGAGAGGAGGGAGAAAGGGAGTAGGGAGAAAGGATGTGTCCAATCAATGGTGCGCATTCTCTCTCTTTTCCACTCCCTATCTCTCTCTATCTCTCCCTCCTCTCTTCTTCCTTCACTGTGGCTTTCAACCGGATCAAAGGGTCCCCTGCCTTTTCCCCCCTCTAACCTCCTCCCATCGGTCTACCCCACTCCATTTTACCCTTCTCTGCACCATTTTACCCTTCCCCTGCACCATTTAACCGTTCCCCTACCCAATTTTACCCTTTCCCCTTTTCCATTTTACCCTTCTCTCCCATTTTACCCTTCCCCGTCCCCCATTTTACTACACCTCGACTCCCGATCCTACCCCTCGCTCACACAGCACCGCAACTTTTCCTGCCCACCTCCTCCATTCCCCCACTTTCATTCCTCTTCCCTTTACCCCTCTCTTACCACACCCCTTTTATCCTTCCTCGTAAACCATTCCCTGTAGCTCTCCTTCCCCTGCCCTCCCATATCTCTCGCTCTCCCTGTCTCATTTCCCTCCCCCTCACTCCCCATCCTTTTTCCCCGTAGGTCGCCCTTATTGCCCTTTCCATGCCTCCTTCCCTCTTCCGTTGCCTCCGTTTCTGCCTATACGCCGTGGCAAATACGTGATGAGGCATAAATACATTCCCCTTAAAGGTGCTCTTCCCCTCTCTCCATCCTCTCATTCACGACCGTATCCATTTTGGAGTCGGGGCACTTTCATAAGAGGAAGAGCACGGAATGGCGAGCGGCTGGTGCTATTTTTAAGGGTCGATAGTCTTTTTTTTTAATCTTCCTTTCCTCCTCTCGGCCTTCATCTGTTCGGCCCTTGTTATTGTTGGTGATAATTCGGAGTATGCAGTAGGACCTCTGGTTGCAGTTTCGACAGGCTCGCTAGTACAAGCGTCGTGTCCCAATAACATTGCGTAGTTGTTTTTTACTTCACAAGGAAGTATTACTTCCTAGCGACGTAGTAGAGGTCCTTAACGTTCAAAGGTTCCGATCGTTATTCCTTGAAAGTGTAACATTTCGTACGTCGAGTTAATGGTCCTTGAAAGCCCGCGTCGGGATGTTGTCACTTGATAACGGAAAGGTAGGGGAAGTTAGTATCTCACTGCAGGCACGCCGTGTGATCGTCATTTGTTATCGTCGACGAAAAGTTATTCGTCCCGTTTGTTCGGTTATCGACGAAATAGTGAAAATAAACGAGATAATTTGATGTGGAGGTCGAAAGTTGTCGCTTGTCCGCGTTTTGTTTTAGTTTTCGATGACTTTGATTAATTTCTATCGCGGGTCGATGTGAGGAATTTTTTCCGTAAACGTAAACGCCCACGTGATTGGCTCTCCATGACTGCCAACGCTGCAGAAACCGCGTGCCAAATATCGCGTTACTATTTGCTCCATGACGCAGTCCAAATGCTTGGGGGAGTAGCCTCGGCAGTAACGACTCAATGAATGTCTCTCTTTCTCAATGGAGATTTTTTTCAGTTTTTATCTCTATCTTCGTAGCGCTTCCGTCCTATATGAATGCCTCTTAGATTCATACGCAAGGGTTTTTAAAGCATCGGCAGTGGCTGGAAATATCCCTATCCCCTAAGAGGTCCATTACAGTCTTGATATATACGTACCGATCGGAAACCCCCTAGCGACTCGTAGATCATTGCATAACTCGAGAGAGATGAACGATATTGCGAAAATCGTTTTTTTCGAGTTTGTGTTTAACAGCTAACATTCACCATTGATCGCGAATGAAAACGAATCTTTTAAAAATTATTTCGAAAGTTATTTTCTCGCCTCGCTTTATCCTTCTGGTAAGCTTTCTTCCTACCAGTATCGTGACACGTCTCTTCCTTCCCCTATTCCCTCTCTAACTCTCCCTCCCCCCTCACCGATACCCACGTACCCTACTCCCCCTTCTCGTCCCCAGCCACACTACCCCTCATTTTTTCATTCACATAACCCCATCACTTCTACAAACCCATCTATTCTTGCTTTACTTTTCGGCAGGTGACAGTGTTGCGAGGTATCTCTCTCCACCTCCCTTCTCCCTCCCTACCTTCCCTTCCTCCATTCCCGTCCTCCCTCCTTCCTTCCCTCCCCGTTCTCCGCATCCTCTCTCTCCTTCCTGCCCTCCCACCACATCCTAAATCCTTTTTTTACCCTTCCCAACCCACTCTCAGCCACCTCCCTCCCCCCACATCCTCCACCATCTCTCTCTCTCTCTCCAATTACTTCTACGCTCTTCACCTACTCCAAATTCTTCATCTCCTCTCTCTGCTGGTTTCCTCTGCCTCCACGTGCTCCACCTCCAAACTGCTACTCCCAACTGCTTCTTCCACACCCTCTTCGTGGCTCCCTTCTCCCAAAGGCCCCTCGTCCCTTCCCAAACTCCGTGTGTTGCCTCCTTCGTCCGTCCTCTATCTCTCTTTTCTTCACATCCCTCATTCTCCCTTCTAGGTCTTTTCCTCATGGCACCTCCTAACTCCGTTTCCAATACTTCCTATCCCATCTCCTACCCCCTCTCCTTTTGTTTATCATTCTTTTCACCAGGACATCTCCCTTCTATCTATCTCCCTCTTCTCTCCTTCACCCGTCCTCCCTTTCTCCCTCCCTCTCCCCTCCTCCCTTCCTCCCTCTCCCCTCCTCCCTCTCCCCTCCTCCCTCTCCCCTCCTCCCTTTCTCCCTCCCTCTCCCCTCTTGCCTGTATCTCCCCTCTTGCCTTTCTCCCTTCCTTTCTCCTCCCTTTATCCTCCATTTCTCCCTTTCTTCTCCCTTCCTCCCTCCCCTTTCTCTTTCCTCCCTCCCTTTCTCTTTCCTCCCTCCCTCTACCCTCCCTTTCTCCAGCTCTCTTCCTTTTTACCTCCGCTCTCTCTTCTCTTCAATCTCCTCTCGCGCACTTCCCTCCAACTGTCTCGTTCCTTTCTCCATATTCTACTTTCTCACTCCTGCTACTTTCTCTCTTTACCGCCCTTTCCTCAGCTATCTTCTTCCTCTCCCTCTTATCTCTTTCTTCTCTCCCTCTCCCCTTCCTGCTCTCCGATCCACTTTCCCTCTCCTGTCCCTTCATCTCACTTTTCCTCCCTCTTCTCTCCATCCCTCCATACTCTTTCTTCCTCCCTCCTATCCACCCCTACTTTTCTCAACCTCCCTATTCTCTTTTCGTTTCTTCTCTCTCACCATCTCTCAACCTTCCATCCTCCACACACTGCTACGCCAGTTCCCTCCCTTTCTGCCCCTCCTTCCCCAGTTTACCCTCCATTCCCCCCTTTTTCCTCCTCCCCCCTTCCCCCCACCCATTTACTCCCCCTTTCCTCCTCCCCCTCTCCCTCCCCTCTTTTCCCTCCCCCCTCTTTTCCTCCCCCTCTTTTCCTCCTTCCCCCTCTTTTCCTCCTTCCCCCTCTTTTCCTCCTTCCCCCTCTTTTCCTCCTTCCCCCCCTCTTTTCCTCCTTCCCCCCTCTTTTCCTCCTTCCTCCCTCTTTTTCCTCCTTCCCCCTCTTTTTCCTCCTTCCCCCTCTTTTTCCTCCTTCCCCCACTTCCTCTCTCACGCACGCATTCACAAGCTCCGTTCTTGTTCTCTCGTATCGCCGCCAGTTAGAGCGTCATTTCCGGTCGTATTTTTTCTCTCCCCCCGCTCCAACCAACCCTTTTTTCTCCCCTTGGCCGTCACCCTTCCGTCTTTTGCCCATCTCTCTCTCTCTCGGCTACTCCTCCGTCCTTTCTTACTTCGGAATCCTCTCTACTCCCTCCTCTCCTCACCCTTCCTCTCTCTCTTCCTCTTTCTCTACCTCCTCTCCTCACCCTTCCTCTCTCTCTACCTCCTCTTTCTCTACCTCCTCTCCTCACCCTTCCTCTCTCACTCCCTCCCTACCTTCTCACCTCCCCCTGCATTCCTCCTCCCTGCATTCCTCCTCCCTGCATTCCTCCTCCCTGCATTCCTCCTCCCTGCATTCCTCCTCCCTGCATTCCTCCATTCCTCCTTTCTCCATTCCTCCTCCTTCCATTCCTCCTCCCTCCATCCTCTTCCCTCCATTCCTCCCCCCTCCATTCCTCCTCCCCCCATTCCTCCATTCCTCCCCCTCCATTCTTTCTCCCTCCTCCCCCCATTCCTCCCCCCTCTATTCTTCCTCCCTCCATTCCTCTTCCCTCCATTCCTCTTCCCTCCATTCCTCCCCCCTCCATTCATCCCCCCTCTATTCCTCTCCCTCCATCCCTCCCCCTCTATTCCTCCCCCCTACATTCCTTCCCCTCCATTCCTCCCCCTCCATTCATCCCCCTTCCATTCCTCCCCCCTCAATCTCCCCCCTCCATTCCTCCCCATTCCTCCTCCCTCCATTCCTCTTCCCTACATTCCTCATCCCTCCACTCCTACCTCCACTCCTACCTCCGCTCCTCCCTCCTCCTCCCTCCACTCCTCCCTCCACTCCTCCCACCACTCCTCCCACCACTCCTCCCTCCACTCCTCCCACCACTCCTCCCTCCACTCCTCCCTCCACTCCTCCCTCCCCTCCACCCTCCCCTCCACCCTCCATTTCTCCCTTCCCCTCCTCCCTTCATTCATCCTGTCCCTTACTATTTACTTCCTCTCTCCCTCACTCTTCCCTTCCTCTCTCCCTCACTCTTCCCTTCCCTTCCTCTCCTAATTCCGTCTTAATTTCTGTATCTTTCCATTTTTCTTGCTCTTTCCTTTTTCTAATCTCTACCTTTTTCCGTAACACACTCATCTCTCTCATCCTCTTCAATTATCCGTTCCACATACCGCAGTTTCCACTGCATCGCTGTATCATTTCCACGCATATCCACTCTCTCTCACATCCGCACCCGCTCTCTCTGCTTTCTGCGTGCCCTCCTCACGCCTTTCATTCTCCTCGTCACTCCCTAGCCAAGAGAACTCGTGTCGTTTCCGCATCCCCGGATGTGATTTCGCCCGATTAGCACTCCCAGCGTGCCCGGAGGGAAATGCGACGGCGGAAAATGCCGCGGAATCCGCAAGGCCGCGTCGTAGCGGATGACGGTGAAGGGGAGTGGGAGAAACAACTCTTCCTTCCTTTCCCCACCTCTTTTTCCTCATAATACGACCGGAGAGGGCTTTTCAGAAGAGAAAAAAATAACGCTCGTATTCGTGAGCGGTTTGCCGCCGCCCTTAAAAAAATCGTTTTGTCTGCCTACTCTGCGAAATGTACCGAGCCGTGCGGATTCTTATGATGAGGAGGGGGGAGAGATTTTAAAAAAATATTATTTCGCATTCCAGTTTCGAAAGCGCGGCGTTGGCAGCATTGCTTCTCCTTTCACCCGTTTCCCTTCCTTCCTCTCTCTCTCTCTCCCGCCCTCTTCGCCTCTCTCCTCCCTTTCCCTCGTACGAGTGAAATCATTCCCTAACAGCGGATGGAGGCCATTCATAAGAGGGCTCCCGTTGCTTTTGCCTCTCTTTCCCTCCACTCCATCTCTCCCCTATCTCCTCCTCCCTTTCTCTCTCCCCTATCTTCCCCTCCAGCAACTACAGCTTCACCTTCCCCCAAATACACTCCGTTCATTCCCAATGCACGTTTCCATCCTTTTCGGCCGTTTGCTGTCTTTCATCCCTGCCTCCCTACAACTTACCGGAGGGGTACCTACTTTTCTACGTTTTATCCAAACTCCCACGCGCATTCCACTTGCTCTCCGTTCTCGTTCTTTCGCCCGTCGTTAAAGACTCGAGAATATTATTCCATTGGCTCAAATGTGATCGTGCGGTTGTTCTATGTTGACTTACATACGTAGTGTATAGATTAAGTATCGTTATCGCGCAATAATTCGACTTCGAGGTTTTGGTGGAAATGTACATTTTAGGTGTCCCTGAGTCCAGAAAAATGGTCTTCCCCTTACCTATACATTTCTGTCCATATGTCCGCAGTTTTAGGGCGTAAACGGTTAAACCAGGGATCTCAAACTCGCGGCCTCCGTGGTACATTTCTGCGGTTCGCGAAGTAAGCTAGTTTATACTAGACGGACGACCAAAGCTCAAATGTATTTCTTCTAAAATATTTCACGTAAGTCTAAGAAATTCAAGAAGTATGTTAAATCAGCACTTTTAAAAATATACGCAGTTAAATGCTCATTACTGTATTTAAAAAATTCTGTCCAAGTGGAGTAGGTACTAAGTAAGTTCTGCCTGCTGCCTGCGTGTTTCTTGCGTGTCCGAATATCCTAACCTTCGACGTCGAATCTAGTATTTTTGTAATGAATGGGTTTAAGGTCGCGTCATAGGGTTGGGGCGATTTCTTTGTGTGGGAAGGGGAGAGTGAATGTCCGAAGAATATGAAATGTCGTGAGGACTGGGAAAGTATGCGGCCCGCGGTTTCGATGGAGGACCTTCATGCGGTCCGCGCCCCGATGTGGGTTTGAGACCCCTGGGTTAAACGAAATCGAATGTTGTCTCGTTTTTATTCTATCATACACAATAGACTCTATGAAGAAATGGACGATGCAGCCCAAAGTCATGCAACTCTCCTCGTCCAGTAGTAATGCTTTTCCGCCTATATGGGTTATATGGACTATATGGTTTGTAGGGCCTATGTGGAGTTCTTCCAATCAGGAAAGAGTCTAGTGAGACCAGACGCGCGCTTGTGCATATATTTTTGGCTAATCAACCTCTTGGATTGTTATAGCAATAACTCCTTCCACACCGAACACAATCACAAGGGAGGAGGGAAACCCGGTGCCGGCATTAGCCTACTCATAACGAAGAGCACCAAGGGGGCCAACGGCTTAACCTCTCTCCCGAAGGACGGAACGCTGAATTTGCGCGGTCTCCTCAAACCACACAAACAGGGTCCGAGCGACCTCGGAAAAAATCCTACTTGCGCAGGATTCGTGCCCGCTGCCTTTTCGAGCATACGAATACGGATATAAGAAAGCTTGTGCAATGTATATTGCACCGACTTTTTCTCCTTGTACGGGTTTCCACTAGGCCAGGGGTGAGCAAACTATGGCCCCCTTACCACATCGGGACCGCGATGTCATTGCGAAAGCGAACCTTGAAATGTAATGCATATACTTTCATATTTATTAGTTAAAATTACTTATAGCCGGAAAACCCTTTCTCTCGAAGTTTTGACGCGAAAATATTATCTGTTATCGATTTTCGCCAATAGAATCCTTGGCATTCTCTCAGGTAACTTCCGACTTGGACCCTAAAAAAGTTTCTCCATCCCTTCTCTAGGCTCAATTCCGTTTTGCGTCACGTAGCCAACTTGTTAGTTTCATAACCGGGTTTTCAGTCTCTTCTGCAGCCGCGTGTGTATTTTTACCTTAATATGGTGTATGGCAGCGGATGGGCTGCGCTGATTTATCCCCCGACAGCTCTGACATATCGAAGTGGTTTCCATGTTGTGTTTCCTAATAAGGGGAAATCCTAAGGAAGAAAAAACTAGCGTCTGTTTCGTTCTGCCCTACGGTCGATCTCGCATACTTGTCTTTGGCGGCCACCTCTTCCTATATATAAGCGAAAGTGTTTTGCCGCTTCCTATAACATAGAACAGCGGTTTCCAAACTATTTTAAACTCGCGACAACCTAACTCATTTGCCTTTATTTGCACTTCACCCCAGCGAGAGCACGTGTGAAACGAGCATTTGCATATTTTTCCCTTCCGGCAGCCATGGCAATTTGCGGCGGCGTGCTACTGTGCCGCGAGACAGTTTGGAGACCTCTTACACTGAGGCGCGTTGTAAATTTCGAGATTTTATGCAAATTCTCGAGAAAATTTTGTGACAACTCGGTAATTATTCGCAAATTTATATGGGGGCAATGCAAACGAGCAATATATGTTTAAATTTGTTCAGCTGAGCGAGAAAGTTCGCAAGAGCGAGGAGCATTTGGTCAGAACGACCGAGGAGGTTACTGGCCGAATTTGAAGAATTGCTTCGGTGAATGTTTCGAGTTAGCAGAATTTTAGTACGTTTACTTAATTTTCGAGTGTTTTGGTATTTTTTTCAAGTTTGCGGAATTGTAGATACTCATTAGGTGATATTTTGATTATTAATAGTAGTCGGTTCCATTTCGCCCAAGTCGCATGTAGCATTTGGTGCAAAGAACCAAAATGTCCCTAACAATTTTCTCTTGCAAGATTCGCTCTTCTATTATGATTTCTCGAGTGTCATAGGGAAAAACGCCTTCGATATCCCTCTGTGTTACAATCGATATCGGATATTTTATCGTCGTGATCGTGTTTCGTAATACACGTGGTTTCATTTATTTCTAAAACTTCCTCATGTAATCTGCCGATCTCTACTAGATACCTAATCCAAATTCTTTTGCAACCATCACACCCACCACGATTGTTAAAAGCGCCCAGGGATTTGGTGTCTCTTCCTCGTTGCTTCAAATAAATAAGCGCTAGGTGCTTTTGTCACCTGTTTATACTAGAAGACACCTGATAGCGATGGGCTATCTAGTTCACGACATTTCCTACGCAGTCTATAATATTTTATATGCTTCCGTAGGAGTGAGTGGGACTTGAAAAGCCCCGCAAGGACGTTTTAAGTGTAGAATCCCTTCCTACGTTTATTCTATCGCCTATAAAATTCCCCATCCCCCTTCTCCAAATCCCACGCATTCCCTATTCCTATTTCGCTCGAGGTTTTCTTCCTCCATACACGCAGGCCAGCGACGTTCGTTCCCTTTCTCCAATGCTCACTCCTTTTCCACGCAAATTTCCCCTCGCCCACGCTTACCTCTCCCCCGTCATTACTCCCTCTCGGCCAAGACTACTCTTTCACGTTCTCAAAACGTGTTATGAAGAGTCATTTTTGCTCTCCTGAAATTTGTTACTGCATGGCTTACGTACATTTATACAGTATTTGGTATACGTAATTAAGATTTTAAGATTTAGTATAGTCGGGGCCGGCCCGAGGTACGGTCGAGCCAGGCGCCAAAGTATCGGGGGCGCTTACCAGATCATTACTTGCAAATGAATAAATGTTTAAACCAGTTTATATAGCGGAATGGGCGGGATTCTGGTTAAAATTCCTTTTACTTTTCATAATCAATTATTCTTGGCTGCTATGAGTAAATGAACAATTTCTTTATAAAATATCTTAACAAAAATTGGTCGACCGATTCCAATTTTGGTTAAAATCAGGCAGCAATTTCGACCACTTTACATGAAGATCTACATGTAGTTTACAATGTTCCTTTGTTTCAACTCGGGAACCGCTTGACGTATTGTGATGAAATTTGGTATTAAGTGGTTTTGCTAAAATTGGTTGACCGATTCCAATTTTGGTTAAAATCGGACAATAGTTACGACTACATTACATGAAGACCTACATGTAATTGACAGCGTACCTCGCTTGCTTCTCGTTCAATTCTCATCTGAGCGAAAAATATTGAGAACATTGTGAAATCACAAAGAACGCATTTGGAAACTGTGTACTCCGACATGGAGTACACCTTTCCAATCTTGTTTACGGAAGGGAGCGCTGAAGTAGTTCCTCTCCCGGGGCTCCAACATACCTCGGGTCGCCGAAATAACTCGGGCCGCCGAAATAACTCGGGCCGCCGAAATAACTCGGGCCGCCGAAATAACTCGGGCCGCCGAAATAACTTGGACCGCTACTCACAATCAGTAAACTTTATGTTGTAGCATTTAATTGCACTTTCTTAAACTGTTTCCCTAACTGTTAATATTTAATTTTTTCTGTACAATTACCGATGTAAATAGGCATATCGATCAACTGAAATATATGTGCGATTAACTGGATTACGCCCAAACCTGAGACAATCTGTGAAATCGGGAGGTTACTTTCGTCTCCCTCTATTAGTATCTCCATCCCTCTCTCCTCTCTATTCTCCTCTCTTCCCCTTTCCCCTTTTTCCCCCTTTCTTCCCCCTTTCTCTCCCCTTTCTCGTCCCTTTCTCTCCTCTTCCCTCTCCTCTCTCTCATCTCTCCTCCCTCTCTCTCGTCTCTCCTCCCTCTCTCTCCTTCCTCTCTCTCTCTCCTCCATCTCTCTCTCCTCCATCTCTCTCTCCTCCATCTCTCTCTCTCCTCCCTCTCTCTCTCTCTCTCCTCCCGCTCTCTCTCATCCCTCTCTCCTCCATCTCTCCTATCTATCTCTTCCCTCTCTCCTCTCTCTCACTCGACCCTCTATCCTCCCTCTCTCTCCTCCCTCTCACTCCTCCCTCTCACTCCTCCCTCTCACTCCTCCCTCTCACTCCCCCTCTCACTCCCCCTCTCTCCTCCCTCTCTCCTCTCTCTCACTCGACCCTCTCTCCTCCCTCTCTCTCCTCCCTCTCACTCCCCCTCTCTCCTCCCTCTATCTCTCCTCCCTCTATCTCTCCTCCCTCTATCTCTCCTCCCTCTATCTCTCCTCCCTCTATCTCTCCTCCCTCTATCTCTCCTCCCTCTATCTCTCCTCCCTCTATCTCTCCCTCTCTCCTCTCTCTCTCCCTCTCTCTTCTCCCTCTCTGTCTCCCTCTCTCTCCTCCCTCTCTCTCCTCTCTCTCTCGCCCCTCTCCTTCCTCTCCTCTCTTTCCTCCCTCTCTTTCCCTCTCTCCATATTCTTCTCTCTCTTTCCCCCCTCTCTCCACATTCTCCTCTCTCTTTCCCCCCTCTCTCCACATTCTCCTCTCTTTTCCCCCTCTCTCCACATTCTCCTCTCTTTTCCCCCTCTCTCCATATTCTCCTCTCTCTTTCCCCCCTCTCTCCATATTCTCCTTTCTCCCATCCCTCTCTCTCTCCTCCTCCCCACCCTCACTTGCTGCTAAGAAATGCGTAGTCTCTTCTTCCGCCTCCGCGTAAGATTCTCCGTTTCTATCTCCTTTATTCCCTCTCACTCCATTTCCTTGCCGTTCATCTTCTCTGTTGCATTTCCACTCCAAGTTCACGACCAATCCATTCATCATTCGTTGTTTGCCTTGCTCGTGTGCGAAACGCCTTTTGCATCCGTGCGTATGTGCCCGCGTGCGTGTTTATTTATGCGGGCGGATTCTCGCTCGCCGCTTTGCGGAGGCTTGCGCTCTAGTCGCGCATCTCTTGCTTAGCGTTAGTCTTCTGTCGCGGCTTTATCGAATCGAACTCTGCGAAATGATGTTCACGTTTCCCTCTTCTTATATAACTCAAGTTGTTTGCAGTTAGGTGAATGAATGTCGTTATCGAATTGTGGTTGAAACATTTTTCGCGCTGTAAAAATGCGCGCCATTTAACAATAATAAAAGGATACTTTTGTCCCTTAGTGGCTCCCTCTGTCACACAATAAAAATGCGAATAACTCGATAATGGAACGAGATTCATTTTTGATATTAGCAGGAATTATCGATTCACATATTGTAAGATGATGACGAAAAGAAATCTCGAAAAAAGTCCCAAGTTCGACTCCAAGGTAGGCATTTCTATTTCCCATATGATAAAACGTAAAAATCGACTTTTTGACTTGTTGGATTTGATTGTTTTTGAGATCTAAATTAGAAAGAATTCATCTATGATCTTCGGATCTAGCACATTTTAAAGAAATAACTATGATGTTTCTTATTCTGTTCATCTATTCCCTCCTACAGTTCGAAACTCCTCATGTTAAACGTTTAATTCACATATTTTGGGGAAATCTTGCCATTTAACGGGATGTTGCCATGCCAATCCATTACATTGTTAAACCTCGAAATCCTATTGTAATTTCAATCCTTACGGATGAAAGCGTGCTTTGAATGCCCTTACAATTAGTACGAGAGAGAGGAGAGTGAAATTCTTTTCATAGCAACCAATGTAAACAACATTCGTTGCGTTATTTAGGAGTACATTTGAATGTAGAATATTAATCATTCGCATATTAAAATTAGGTACTTAGAATCATCGTAGGAGTTCGAAACTTGAAACAACGAACGCCTAAAAGAACGAGTTTATTTTCTTGCTATCCAAAGAAAGTCAAGGTATATTTATGTTCATTTTTTATTTCACAAAAAACTCTCCCGTTGAATTTCAACGGGCATCTTCCTAGTCTACTTATAGTCGGACATAGCTCGGCTTGGTTTGGCGGTGCATATCCTGATAACACATAATTCTGATCACTTTTTTGACCCGGACGCAACAATTAAAACCGAATTATTTTTGCCTGCGCCGTTATCGATCTTACATAATGTCGAAGTTACTGTACAATTTCACCATAGCTGTTTTATTTGATAATTTGAAATTTTAAACGCTAATACAGTACCTATATTATTAATTGCATGCTTGTTTCATTTGAAAATTTGGCTGGTCCTCGGATGCGATTTGATCCGTCATGTTCATTTTCTAACAAGCCTCTCGATGCTTCCTTTAGTATTAATTTCTTTTGAAAATAAAAAATTACCGTGTATACACATTCTTCTTTATTTCTTTATCTGAACTGGAAATTTCATTAATTCGTATGTTATTGAAAAATAAACCACAAAATGTTTCTTGATTAGCGTGTGTCTTCGCATGTTCGAATCCTGCCGAGGACATGATCATTTTTGTTTGTCATGAAATTACAACAAGTAATTTTTGAAGATTTTTCTGTTAAGTTTACTATTATTATTTTTGCATCCTCATTTTGATGCGGGAATTTAGCACGGAAATTTACCCCAAAATATTAGTTTCAAGGTTAGAAATCGATTGTAGTATATTTTCGGGTGTACATTCTGATAACAATTTTTTAGATATTTAAATAAGAAATAACGCCAAAACTCCTGTTTGATTTACTTAAAAACATTTTTTCGTCAAAATTATTTTGTTTTCATGTACAGTCGTGTAAAACGGCGTACAGCTCGTACAAACTGTGATCGTATTTTTCTCACTTGAGAAATGCTGGTGCGAGTTAGTAATCCATTCCGTTTGTCCACTTTTTATCTTCGCTATTTTTCTCCATCTCCCGTCTCACAGAGGTTCGTCCTCTTCTGCTTCGTACCATTCAGCTCCTTCGTACCAATCTGCGCCAATCCCGACTCCTTCGGCTCCGCAGCACCATCCTCTTCTGCCCCGTCCAATTTCGTCCCCCCCCCCCTTGCCTCAATTCCCCCACATCCTCTTGCCCCCTACATCCTCTTCTGCTCCCACATCCTCTTTTGCTCCCCACATCCTCTTCTCTGCCCCTCCTGCATCCTTTTCCCCCTCCCACATCCATTTCCCTTCCCACCTCACCCGCTCGTCCCCTCTCATCGACTTAAAAAGAGTCGATTATCCCTCTCTTCTTCCTCTTCCCCAGCCCCCTCGGACGCATCCTCACAGCATCGCCTTTTTTGACGCCTCCCCCCTTACCCTCTGCCTCCCTCTTACCATTCGTCTCCCCCTAAACCATCCGCCTCCCCCCTAAACCATCCACCTCCCCCCTAAACCATCCGCCTCCCCGTAAACCATCCTCCTCCCCCTTACCGTCCGCCTCTCCCTTACCGTCCGCCTCTCCCTTACCGTCCGCCTCTCCCTTAACGTCCGCCTCTCCCTTACCGCCCGCCTCTCCCTTAACGTCCGCCTCTCCCTTACCGTCCGCCTTCCCCTTACGGTCCACCTCCAACTTACCCTCAGCCTCCCTTACCCACCGCCTACCCCTAACCATCCACCTACCCCTTTCCATCCGCATCCCTCTTACCGTCCGCCTCCTTCACCCTCCGCCTCCCTAACCCTCCGTCCCCCTTACCACCGCCTTCCTTACTCTTCGCCTCCGCCTTACCCTCCTCTCCCCTTTATCTCCTCTCCCCTTTATCTCCTCCCCCATTTATCTCCTCCACCCTTTATCTCCTCCCCCCTTTCCATCCTCCCCCTTACTCTTACCCCCTTCCCCAGAACCCTCTCCCTTTATCACCCCTCGTATCCCTTGTAGTTCGCTCGGTGGCCATATCCCCGGACATCCGGTAAGTGCCGTTTTACTCCCGTGCCTTTTCCCGTAACCACCACTCTTTGCTTGCCACTGCTACCAGAGTGTGCCCCATGTACGCTTCCCACAGATTGAGAGAGAGGGAGTGAAGGAAGGAGGGAGAGGGATTCTTCGGGGCGGCTGAGGCTATGAGCAGCTGCGAGTCAGTCTCCGTAGGGTTGGCGGGCTCGCTTTCATTCAAAAGGAAGTCTTTCGGTCGGTCGGGGAGGGGGAAAGAGGGAGGGAGGAGGTGACCTTTGCTTTCTCTTCCCACCCACCCACAATCCCTCGACCTCCTCCCTCTCCTCTCTTTCTCTCTCTCCTTCCCTCTTCTTCCTCGTTGCTTCACCTCGTTTATCCGTTCCGTAAGGCCAACGGCGAACTCCATGCCGTTTTGTCCGCATCTTCCTCTGTCCTTCCCTCTTCATCAGTCTCGCCACCCTTTCTCTCGCTATCTTCTCTTCCTCTCCATGCCGTCTACCATCACTCTACCTCCCTTTATCTTCTTTTCTCATCTACATACTATGCTGCGAATCTGGATGACAGGAGCTGCAATGCGCCAGACTTGCAGGTTCCATTTCTCTCTTTACAAATGCTGAATTTCCTATCCTCTCTCTACTTTCTCGCTCGCTCTCTACGCCTCTTTCTCCACCTTTCACTCTTCTACCTTCCACTCTTCTACCTTCCTCTCTTCTACCGTCCTCTCGTTACTTTTCCTTCTTGGTTCTCACCTTACGCACGATCATTCTTTATCAACTGTCAGTACTTGTAAAAACACTATGTAAAGTTCATCAGGGAATTATCGAGCTCATCTTATTGCTAAAAAAATCAAGAAAAAGCACTTTAAAATACTTTTCGAGTATCTCCAGTAACCTTGTTACCTGTGACAAGTATTTTTTTAGTGTTTGTTCTTGAACTACTTATGTAAAGTGTTCAACTTAAATTATCTATCATACTCGGAAGCGAGGATTGGCTTGCCTCAACAGTTCACTGGTAGAATGTCCGTCCTGAAAGTCGAATACCAGGGTTCGATAACTTTTCTATCGCTTTTCTGACAATGTAATCAGTGCATGTGCTTTTATCGTTGTAATTCTCTCTTTCGGGATTCTCATTTACTTTCGCCTCTCCCCCTTTCTTTCTCCTATATCCACTTTCCTCCCGTTTCTCTCATCGCCTTCTTCCTCCCTGCGTTCTCTACCTCCCTCCATTTCCACATTTTCTCCATCTTCTCCATACTTTTCTACCTTCCTTCTCTCCTAATCCCCTCTTAACCTCTCCCTCCAATACTTCGCTCCCCTCACTCCCGCTTCCTCCTCCTCCTACCCTTTCCCCATCTCTTCTCTTGAATGGCGAGCGCGTAGCCCCAAAGAAGGATAGAAGGCCGAGAAGTGTTCTTTCTCGGCTCTGTCGGGCTGAACGAGCGAATGGAGTAGGAGGAGGAGAATGGTGCCTAGGTAGGGAATATCGAGTGGAGGGGAGTGGGAAGGGATATGAGGTGGTGGAGGAGGAGAGGAGTGCGCCCTCGTGACGTGGCGGTTGGCTACTGCTACGTGGTAAAACGACCACGGCGGCTTACGGAGGCCGCGGTGCCTCATTCCTGCCGTTGTCGGGAGTTAACCGCGTCGATTCCGCGATACGCATCGCGCGGAGGTAACAATATCGACGGCGATTTACCCCTCCGGCTCTCTTTGTCTCCCACCCTCATCCCCTTTCGCGAGAAAGGAGCGTCGGAGGCTCTTGTGGGGGAGGGGAAGGGCGTGATTGCATTCTCGCGGGGACGACTTTACGGGTTCTGTTGACGTCGCATCGGCTAAGTAATGCCAGTTCGGGGCATGCGGAAACGTATTAAGGCTGTCGGTGGTGGTGGGCGATCTGGAAATGAGTCGAACGTCGTCCTGTAGAGAGGTCTTTTGTTGCGCTCTTTGATCGAATCTCCCCGAAGCAATAGCGAATTTGCCTTAAGGAGGGCAGACGATTAGGGAGGCGCGTATTCTTTACACTACGTAATATTTTATATGTATTGTTTGAATGTAGTAAAACAAAATGGATAAAAACTGTTAATGTGATTTTTATTTAGAAACATTAGAATAATGATGAATTATAAATTTGAATAAAGAACGTGTTTTGTTTTAAGTAAAAGAAAAGGGGAGGGGTAAATCTCTAAATGCCTAAGGGCGCAAGATTTTATAAAGCCGCTACTGCCTCAAAGTATCGATTTTCGCGATAATGGTCTATACAGGTAGATCGTATGGCCAATAATTGGTCGATTAAACCGCTAAGCGAATCCCGATTACAAATTAGTCTTCACTGATCCGCGGTTCTATTTGCTCATTTTAGAATCCATCGTCGGTTGAGTCACCACCGAAGGCTGTTATTTTATTATTTCAGTGCACATGTATCGACGCTGGGCGTTATATTTATCATTTTTCTATAACGGTTACAGAGTGCAATCGAAGTCCGTATATTTCTCAGATTGTGTTTTTTATCTCATTCTTTTGTCATTTCGGCGTTCTGATCTGCCATTTTATCAGAAGGAGCGATGCAAATGGATTAAGAGACGCTATAAAGGATGCCAACTACAGGGTGGCTCATAAGTCCCAATTGGTTATGATGAAGAAAAAATTAAAAAATCGATGTAATTTTTAAAGTAACTTTAGAAATATGTATTGATGTGGTTGTATATTGTACTTTGAATAATCAATGTTTGGTGTAACGACACCCCCTGCCAAACAACATCAGCGGCTTGCAGGGCATGATGTAAATGTAACTTTCGTTTATCCAAATGACTGTTAGGGATCCCAGTAGGGGAAGAGAACACGACTAGTGTTGGGAATATGTCGGTGGATTGCGCCTCCATTCCTACCAACTATGTTAAATGATATTGTGAATCTTCTACGATAGTGATTTGTGCTTGCTGACCACCTGAAGATCTATAGTTATCTGTGAATAAGAATTATTCACTGAAAAATAGAAAAGATATATGATAGTCGTTCAAAATAATATCTTTGAGTCCACCTAATGGCTAAAATGAAGTTGATTAATTAGCCTTGGAAAGGTAGGGAAAACCAGATGCACATTTCGGCTGCAAAGCAGACGTTATCATTGGTTGATCGTCCTTTCGGTGGCAAACGGATACCGTCTACTTTACCACAAAAATGTGCATCTGGTTTTCCTAAACTTTTTGCGGCAATTGGTGAGAGACAGTTTACATTTACATTACTCCCCTGCATGCTTCCAGTAGCGTTTGGCATGGGGTGCCATTACACCAAACACACTCAAGTAAATACTCCTTTTTTCCTCTGTCTCTTTATCAATTTAAAATATTTGTCTTCTCTGTCGTTCCTTTCGATAATAATTGCACGTGGCAAATCAGAATGCCGAAAGATGAGATAAAAGTGAGAGCTTAATTTGATGAGCGCGTTTTAGTTATTGTGTTTTATTAAGAATTGTAAACCTAACATTCTTTGTAAATTTATTAATATAATTGTATGGCAAAGTAATTTATTCAATAATTCATTAAACATTTTTTAAATTTCTGTCTATAACCATTAGCTCAGAATCTTAATTTGAAAATTTTGAAGGCGCCCCCTGTCGCCCACCGATTTCTCCTCAAGAATTCTTTGGCAGCGTAATAAATGGCATCATACCCTGCAAATTTTAATCTTCTATCACTTACCGTTTATTTGCTATTGAAATTTAATTGATGCCAGAGACGGACAGGCAGACGTTTATAAAATAAATCGCGCTGAAAAATATAATATGAGAAATATATGGATTTAGATTGCACTCTTTAATCGTTCAAGGGAAATGATAAATATAGTGGAACTTCCATAAGTCGAACTTCAAAGGAAGTTATAGAAAATTCGACTTATGGAAATACGTTTTTCTCATTTATATTTTGCCCGGCAAAATCAATTCACTTCGAGTTATGGAAACTTCGAGTTATAGGTGTTCGAGTTATGGAAAAACAAAATAAATAGCGTTCGGCAGGGGTTGCCATTATACCAAACATTCACTGTAGTTAAAGCCTCTTTTGGCCCGTATTATCTAGTCTGTAGTATCTCTCGGTTCTAGCGAATATTTCAACGTATTATCTGACACGCTCTGATATAGCCTTACACTCACTACAAATAATTTTCTGTCTAATTGACAGGGCGCTCAGACATTTTGCCGCCCGAAGCGAGGTACAAATATGACTCCCCTTTACTTTTTACACATTTCGTGTCATTTGGTGTCAAAAATAACAAGTAGAAGTAAAAGGAAGTCAACCTGAATTTGCAATGCAAACACACGCACAGAAGAAGTATAATGTATTCAAAGAAAATAGATACGCGAACCTTCGTATCGTCATTGTTGCAGTACATACAAAAATGGTCGATGGAAGTGCACGGGGTTTTGTGCTCTGCTTTGCATGTGTGCGCCGAGGAATTCCAGTGCCATTTCAGTATCATAAACACTCGAAAGACGGTTCATTGCAAAATCGTTTAATAAAGGTGTTCTAGGAATGAATAGTATTGAAAAAATTACGGACGTTTCTCAAAAATTTCGTTGTAGTAAGTATTCTTATTTCGGCACCCGTACTAGACGCCTGAGGCGGTCGCCTTGTCTTCTCACCTATCGGCTACATATCAGACTCCGATTTAACGCCTCCCTATGTAGTGCCACCCCCGCATACTGCCCATGAATCGTTGTAAACAGAACTTTCATCCGTTGATCACATAGAGCAGGGGTCGGTAACATACGGCCCGCGGGCCACAAGCGGCATCCGAGAGCTCTTTATCCGGGCCGTCAAGCTACGGTAAAAAAGTGTTCGGTAAAATTTCGTATTTTTTCAGTAAAATATGGTCTCAAAACCTTTTCTGGCGAAGTTCTAACGCTAGTAAATTATTTATACTTGATTTTCGCTTATATGACACAACAGAATCTCTAGGTAACTTCGGATATAAACACTCATCCGGCCCACCGAAGCTCTAATGACTTACAATGCGGCCCTCCGATATATTAACAACTACGAATGTTTCCCGACATGCAGAAATGGTTGGCGATCCCTGGCATAGAGCACATACCTCGATTTACCGCCGCCCCCGCTTTAGCGCCAATGCCAGTGATGGTCAAACGCTAAGTCGAGGTCTGACTTTATCTTATATACGTAATACGATGTGAGTTCGCACCTAACTTTCTGCGTCATCGCAACGTACTATCGTGGATACAACGAAATATCGCGCGGCATCGTGTGGCGTATGGGACGATATGCGACTCGTACGAGTAGCGGGTGCATCTGAAACAACCCCCCCCCTCCCCGATGGAGGCTGTTATTGCCGGCGCACGAAGCCTCCTAGCGAAGCAGCGACGCGACAATTGGATTGCGAGCCTGAGTGTGTGAGCTCATGCGTGGATTTGAGGATCGCTCTCCTCTTCACACGGGAGTGGCCAATTGCATGGGAAGGAGTACGCCAAGGAGAGTCCGAGGGGGGGGGGGGGGGGTAAGGGGGGCAAGTGTATCTCTCTCGGCTCGTCTTACACTGCAGCCTTGGGAAAGGTCGGTTACCCTCTCTGACCAATAAGACTTGGAAACGCACGAGATGACGAGAGCAGTTTACTGCGAAGATTATTAAGAGGGACGTCGAAAAGGATTCTTCGGAATTTAAACAGAACCTCTTTAACTCGAATCTCTAGGGAAGGCGTAAAAAGATTGGCGTCGTGGAAAATACAGAACTTCTGAGAAACGTGGGGTTCTCTATCGGTAAATGAAATCGTCTTCGGCCTATCGAAAGTTCGATTTTTGGATGTTCGAGTCGTGGAGGTTAAATTGTAAATGTGCCGCGTCAGGAAAGACGGAACTATTATTTTTTTCGAGTCATTACGTCATTCTTGGCGTAATCCATCACTCGTAATGATGACTTCTGCTGGTTTTAACGCGTCTGAGTGAACCATATCCTTCATCAGTGGTAACTCTCCGATTGTTGGTCCTCCATAGAATTCAAACAAGAATTATTCCATGGTAACATCTTTTCCGAGAACAATACGAAATCATAACAGGCTAATGAAAGCGCCGAGAAAAATATTTTCGGTAGGATTTGCTGCGTTGCACCACGAAATCCAAGATAACTTGTGGCTATAATAATCCAAGAGGTTGATTAGCCAAAAATACACACACCAAGGCAACTTATAGACGTACTCGGTAGGCGAAATTCACTTGTTTTTTATCCTTTTTATGAGTGGAAGCGGTCGACTAAATTATTTGTTAGATCCGAGACGGAAGCTTCATGATAAATTTTTTGCCCCCATTATTTGAACGTGTTCTTTCAATTTCCCTTCCTCCCATTCTCTTTCTCTCGTTACAGACTCATTCCGCGCGTATTTCTCTCCGTTTCATTCCTTTCCGAATTCCGTCCCATCGTTCCGTGTGCGTGCCGCTCATTTCCTCGTTCGCACGCAATTCCTCTCATTCTGCCGCGCATTCCTGCATCCTTCGCCGCATTCCGCGCCTTTCATTCCTCTCATTCCTGCCCTTTTAACCCTCTCCTCTCTATCCCTAGCTCCTCATCCCGTCTTTCGCCCATTCCACCTTTGCTTCCTACATTCCTCCTCCTACGTCACGGCTCCCGTGGTGGTGCCGACACGGTTGCCAACCCCGCAAGTTGTGGGCATGTCCTAAATTTCACCTCCTCCGCTCTCCACTCCCCTCCTACCTTCTTTTACTCCCCCTCTCCATTCTCCTTACTTCTCGTCACCTTTCTCGGTAATACGAATCTCCCCCTTACCCACTCCTTAAATCATCCAACGAATCCTCTCCCCATCTTTCCTTACCTGCTTGGTACTTTCACCCTCTCTTCCCCACGGAAAATATGGTACGGCCCATTCCGCTGCCACATGATACGCGTCGTCCATCCATCCCATTCCGTTCCATTCCCTTTAACCCATAACTCCCTCCCTTTATTCCACCTCCCTCCCACTCCTCCTCCCTTCCTCAGTCCTAGCATGACATCACGGGCCAGGGAGCCCATCGACCTTGAGGCGAGTGAATGAATGTCGTTCGGGAATGCATCCCGAGAGACGCCGCGGGGAGAATGTGCGCTGCGGGGAATGAGGAATATACTGTCCGGGATTGAATTATCCGGCTGCGCTATATGGCTCGTGCCATATAAATTACGGGAAACAAGGCGATGCCGGCGTCATTTGACGGTTAAATTGGTCGTCCGCGTCTTACGATTAGATTTTGTCCCGCATTTCGTCAGATGGGGAGGTGGTTTTTGGGGGTGCGATGCGTCAACCACCCGTACCCGCTCGCTTTATTTATTCCCTCGGGTTTTTCTGTGGTAAATCCTAAATAGTGCTCGGAAAAACGAATCCAGGGATTTCGAGGCGCCGTCCGTGATCCTCGCCTTGCGACCTCGGACCGCTCTTTTGAAATCCGTTGCACTCCTCTTGCATCGTGCCGTCTACCGCAAACCTGTTTTCACCCGAGCCCACACTCTGTATCCGGATACTTTTAGAAATTTAAATGATGGTAGATTTAGAAATAGAAATTGCTTCGTGAAAATGATGGACCTTATCCCAAAGCTTTAGGCTCCCATAAAGTCGGAGTCGTCCTAGAACCGAGAGCGAATTCCACTTAGCTGATCGGTAAGAACGCGCCTGTATCCGGCACTGCTACTGCATCGCCGTGTCCTCCAATCTACGCACGTATTTGCCCTTCTCAATGAAACTTCTCGAGAAGTAAGTGTAGGTCCATGCAGCGCCGTAACTAGCTATTTTAACACCCGGGGCAAGCTACCAAATATGCGCCCGATTCATAAAAAATCTCTAGTACCAATATTTTTTACTATATGGATTTTGGGTGAAAAATTAATAGATAAAATAAACTGTAAATGATGTAATTTCTCACTATAATTGTACATAATTTTAATACATAATTATAAATATAATTACATGCATAATTATATATATAAGTTGTTTAAATACAGAATGTATAAATATCTTAATATTAAAGAGTTATTCTACGTGATTTTAATGCATCAAAGTCACCAATAACATCATTGAAATTTATAGTTTTTGCTGTGTGTAAAGTCTGGTACAAGTATAGTAGTGATATCGCCCTTGTCATTGTGCCATGCAACCTCGCACAACTTGCCATTAACAATATTTGCGCCCCTTCTTTAGCTGTGCCCGGGGCAGATGCCCCGCTTGCCCCGCCCTAGTTACGTCACTGGGTCCATGGCATGGGTGGATCGATTAATCAAGAGGCATAAACTCGCTTTGGCGAGCTGCATTAGAGTTGATGTAGGATGTCATTCGAGAAGTTGTGAAAATAGAAAAAATGTTTTTTGGCGTCATGACTTACCGATAAAGTTTTCCCGGGCTTAGTTTTAAGTAACAAAGTATTAAGTCTGTATTGAATTTCACGGTACACTTTCACGTGGCCCACAGGACGTAGATTTTCCCATCCCTGGTTTAAGAGATTGAATTAGGAGTTATGGAAGTAATAAAAGTTAACCACTACTTAATACACCAACTCACCTCAGAGGTACGGGAGATGGATTTAAAGCAGAGAAATCTAAAAGCTTCGTTTTCCGTATCATTCCCGAGGAATGCAGTTCCATAGTATAAGTGAGGAATTATTGGACATTTTTGTTAGGTTTTCCCCACTGCTATTCATCATCCTGGTGAATTACAGGATAATTTATAAATGCAGAGATGCGTGCAGGTGACCCCTTATAGCCGCAAAACGTTTCTAGAAAACTATGTGCGTATTTAGATTACGAAGGAAGTATACACCGAGCTTTGAACCCAGTGAGATAATTAGAATCATGTCTCGTTGAATTACGATATTTTCCCCATTATAGAGCGACGACCTATTTCACAAGCCACGCGGAAGAAAAAAAAATTTGGGGTATTGATACTAAATCTTTGCTTCAAAACACCAGTTCGGTTACATTTAATTTCCACTGTAAATATAATGCTATGAGATTAACGAATAATTGCGATAAAACGTGCATTTATTGGCTTACAGTGATCTACATTAAATTATTAGTTCCATTGTTAAAACGTTTACTACGGATGAAAGATATAATCGGTGGCTCTATTGCGAGGAACATTTGGCAGCTGCGCGTGCAGTAAGCGCAATACTGTTTTCTAAGGGTGGAATAGACTATAAAACATAGATGATTGAATTTTATTGGGAGCAAGAGGGAGAGGGGAAATAGAAGACATCTTTGGTCGCGAATATAAGACGTGTATGAATTTTTCGGATTACTACAGATTAGCAAAAAATCGCCTTATAATCGGGCAAATACGGTACCACTGAGGAAAGCCCTTTTAGCGTTGGAATGTTCATGCTGTTGACTCTACCGTTTTGCGGGTAAAGGAGGAAAGATAATCATTTAAAATAAACACAACATCGGGAAAGTCGCCATTTTTTAAATGGCTCGCTGTGTAATGCATGAAGGATTTCAAACGTATTGATCTACGTTGGCTGACGTTGTCGGGAATAGATATTATTTAAACCTTCATAAAATAGTCTTCAGATTGACGCAATATTATTTTTGTGGTTTTTGGAGATGGTGCGTCAACCCAAAAAGCGAAAACTGTTTGATACATTTTGGTGCATAGCAATCATGTCACCCGCCTCTCTTAACCATTACAGGTCAACTGTAGGTGTATTGTATTAACGCTGCAAAACATTTCCAAGTTTTACTATCGCTGCTAACGTTACATTAACCTACCTGGCTCGGCGAGAAATGACATTTGAAATCGTTTTTCACCTGATCGTGTGGTATGCCTATTTCCGCGACTACAGCTTTACATATCGTTATAAGACAAATATCCTTCCTCTTCCGAAGTACATCGAGCCACCTCTTCCCGGATAAGCTGGAAGGGATGCGCCCGGATGCAATTTTCATAACGGAAAACGCCGCGGCGGGCGAGGTTATTGGCCACAACCACCACGCCGGCGCCTCGCATTTTTTAATGGCGCGGTCTCATTTCCACGATCTTATTATTTTTTTTTCAAAATATTTCTCCCCCCACCACCCCTTCCATCGTTCCTCGAGGTCGAGTACGGATCGGCTCGCCTCCCGCGTATCGCGCGCCATCTACGTGGCGTTCCGACGCGGATTTTTGAATTTCGATCTCGCCTCGTGCCCTTAACAACTCTTAACCGCTTTTCGCGTCGACCTCAACTCGTAAATTCATTCCAATCTCTTATTCTCTCTCTCTCTCTCTCTCTCTCTCTCTCTCTCTCTCTTGTACCGCTCACATCGTTTCGAAACTCGGGAAAAAATATTTTTTTCTGTGCCACCTGCCGATTTCTCGAAGAGTTTAACCGGCGTGATGATTTGATGTATCGGTTGTACAGGCGTTTTCCCAGTTTGCGGAAGGGATGCGATTCTGGAAGTTTTGACGTAAATCGAAATAATAACGTACGTGATATAGATTGTAAGACAGAGCGATATCGAGGATATGTTTTCCTAGAGCAATTACAAATCACAACATGATATTTAAGGCAGCTAGTGAGATTTTTTTAGAGAATGTTTCACTTTACCCTCTGCCATCGACCTGTATGGTGAATTGCAAGTTGTTATTCATAGGTATATATAAATAATTAGATAGGCGTTCCTGGTGAAGAAATCACCCTTAAGACGTTAACGATCACGCCCAAAAAGGCAAAGAATATAAATTTAAGCACAGATTCAAGGAATAATCGAACATTTTATGATAAAATTTTATCTTACCAATAACTTCCTACCACAGTGCGATATGTGTTGCGGCTATGGATTTTCATCCGCAAAATGTAAAATTTTGAGGAGTACGTTCCTGTTTATCGATCATTGCGGTCGTAATATACAACGTCCATCATGGCGAATTTCCGTAGAACGAGTTATCGTATATCAGCGGATGCCTTTATTATTACTTCCCGTGGTTGCATACCTATCC
Organism: Tanypteryx hageni; assembly: GCA_028673005.1. Taxonomy (NCBI): domain Eukaryota; kingdom Metazoa; phylum Arthropoda; class Insecta; order Odonata; family Petaluridae; genus Tanypteryx; species Tanypteryx hageni. The sequence goes on along the minus strand of CM054114.1, from coordinate 119,396,024 downwards.
TTCGATTTCAGCCTTTACTGCTCAACCTTTTGAAGAGTGTTAGTCAGTCTTTCGTGGAATCTGTATAAGGTGACCATATCTTCCAATCGCGTCGAGGTTATACCTTCCGCTCCTCCTTTTTCGGCTCTTGGGAATCCATTTTTCAATTGTGTATGTATGAAATTGTCTGTCACGGCACGCGGCTTCTTGGAAACATTTCCTGCTCGATTGGTTCCCATGTGCATTAAATAGCGGCGGTAATATCTATTTTAGACGAGCTCATAAACAGCCGTTAACCGCCTTTTACAATAAGCGTAATAACGTTAAAATAGATGAACATATACGACCATGTCCTAGGTAGGATTCGAACCCGTGACCTTAGTAACCACACCTCTACCAAGCCCGACAAAAATATAGTCGCGACCCTGCCAGGGTTCGAACCTGGAATCTTCTAATTGTGGCAGAATGGGGTAAGGTATTTAAGGTAAAACAGTTGGTTGATTTTGCAACAATCCTCCATTTACATACGTCAATCGTATGAACGATAACTTAATCTTTACTTTGGTTGTTAACTATTGTGGCAGTAGGGGGTAAGATAGTGTATTTAACGTACGTTAATTAAAGACAGTAGGTTGATTTTGCAGCGATCCTCCGTTTATCGTATGAACGATAACTTGTGTATATTTACATTAGTACCCTCCAATCTGCCAATGGTGTATGGTGGGGGGGGGTGTCATTATGATATACATATTCTCTAATTAAAATCTCCACTGGGCCGTCTTATCACATCGGGTAAAAATGATTTATAGTGCCTCTCGGTTCTATTTAGACGTAATTTCATGTAAAGCGTGAACTACGCTCATTAACGAATTCGGGATTGTTAAATTTCGAATACTTTCCACTTTTACTCGAGTCTTCTGCGCTTCATGCCTTCCCAAGTCATTCGAATATTCTGTTCTCTTATAATGAATACTAAAACCATATGCGCATTCCATCTGCGGAGTAGTCGGCCTTGGTTATCATCCATAGATCTTCGAATCAACGTTAATCATTGAATATGATCATTTTGTAATTAAAATGTTTTACTTAACAGGACGAGTTGTCTGTACTATTCATTTGACACTGACCAATATTTCATATTTTAATTTAGCGCGACTAATCACGTTGCCTTATGATTTATTTAACTTGTTTTTTTTTAGCCAGAACTTGAAGCACGTAGATGTCGCCATTCCTTCCAGTAGATTTACTGGCTCATTTCCTCTCTCGTTAACCCTCTTTTCATTTCCTTTTTCATAAAAATGTTTCAGTATATTACAAACATATACATATGTATATGTATTGCTCTCGCGGAGAAATCGTTTGACGAATAGTTTCCTCCCCCGTCGAGGAATCTCTCCGATGATTTACGCCGGAAGATGTTCCGTCCCAAAAAATCCGTATATATATTTTCGATAAGTTTTCCAGACGAGATAAAAATTTATAAATCTTCCACCGCCTCAAACGAAACGGAAGCGGAGTAAATTGAAGCTTAAGCCGCGTAGTGAAGCCGTTTATTGGGACGTCGTAAGGAAGATTAATAAATTCAAATTAGCCGCAGAGACGCCGCACTAGGTTAAATATAACTTCAAAGGATTTTTACTTGCACTTAAAAATCGGTTGGGTTGTATCCAACGAACTTCCCTTACGAGTCGACGGTCGATGGTTACCGGTGGTGTTAAAGGTGAGAATAAGTAGGCTGTTGGGGATTTTGAGGACTCTTCCCTACTCGAAGTGTTCGGGGTTTAGAAAACTTGAAAATATTTGTACGCGTAGGAGAGTTTTAAAAAAATGTAATTTAATTTATTAGCAATTATATACTTGCAGTTATATACCCATGAAAAACTTCTATTAAATATTAATAATAAAGAGCTGAGGAAGTAATCGGAATTATTGAAGCTCCTACTTATGTATATAGAAATGCAAGACCACAATGGTAAAATAGGTGAGATGTGCAGTAGGACGGAGCGATATAAAGGGTCTTTGTTCCTAGAGCAATTAGAAATCGTAACGGGATATTCAGGTGGGATTTTTTAAAAGGAATCTGGTGCCCAGCACTTCCTACCGACCACCATCCTGGTGAATTGCAGGGTATTATGTAGATGCAGATCAGAAATTAATTTAATGTTTTTTATGCCGTTGATGCGTAAGTGTGCGAATGCTTGCACGCACATAGACACGCACGAGTATCGATAACAACTACGATCCTGTCATAAAAATGTCACGGGACGAATTACAACAGTGCCCCGGATAATTTGTAAGTCTGCCATATGCCGACGGTAGGTACACGCATAAACGTCTTTCGGGCCAAGATTTCCACGATTACTCGATCACGAAGGCAGAAAGCGAACAGGTGCGCTTTCTTCCCCAACAATAGATGAGCTCACTAGTAGAAATACGATGCTCGATAACGACACCGGGCACATACGAGGAAGCTTCTCCCTCCGCAATGCATCGCGGTACACACCCTTCTTCGTGTTTCTTCCATCCTTTATTTTCCTATCCTCGTCTCCCTCTCGCTTCCAGTCCGGTCTCGTCGTCCTTTCGTAGGTCATTCGGTTCTCTTTTTGAAGGTTCGTGCGTTTCGAAAAGTACTAACGACGGGAATTGCCGTTTACGACGTCTTTAGTCGTTAATTCCTCGCGGTTTTATCCGATGCGCACCACCATCGTTTATTTCCCTCTCCCCTTCTCTCCCTACTCCCAACCTCGACGCACCTCATTCAGACCATCTCCTTCTCGTAGGTCATTTCACTCACGAAATGTTTCGTCCATATCGCGAGTTCTCCGGTGACGTACATTGCCGTTCCAGGACGTCTTTACTCGTCCATACGGCACGGAACGCAATATCCTCTCCGTCTTGAAGTATGGAGGGAAGGAAGAAGGGAAAAAATACCCAACCACTGTTTCTACATTACGCACAAAAGACAGCATCTCGCCACACCTCTCTCTTTTCCTTTCCCTCACCCACCGTCTCTCCCTTTCTCCTCTCTCTCTCTCTCTCTCTCCTTCCTCACCTCAATGGGAATGCCGTATATCCCGCTCGGCACGGTTTGTGTGTAAGCCTGACGTCAATGCTTTCCCTCCCTCTTTCTCTCCCTCCCTCCTCCCCCTACCTCCTCTCAAGGACTCCTCTCTCTCCGCCGCGCCCTCTCTTTCTCCCCCTCCTCCTCCTTTCGCCTCCCTCCAAGAGGGAGTGGCCGCGTTCTCCGTAGCCTTCTCCCCGTCATCTCCCCCTCGTCGCCTTTCCCAACTCCCTCTCTCCTCTACCTCTTTCTCCGCACCCACTATCCTCTCGACGGTCCGAGGCAAGGACACGGGTCAGGCCTTCACCCTCCCACATCCTTCCTTCCCCTCTCCCTTCTCTTCCCCTTCCTTCTCGTCCCATCCAAACCCTTTTTACCTCTCATCTCTCCTTTCCCCTCTCCTCCTTTCGTCTATCCTATCACCTCCTTACTCAACCTCTCTCTCTCCCCCTCCTTCCTCTCTCCTACCTCGTCCGCTCCCTAAACAACACGGCACTATTTCCATAAGCAATGGCGCCAGTAATTCAGAAGTCGAGTTTCGGGTGAAACTGCCCTCGAAAGGTTTTTTTTTATTAAGGGATCTCATTGGTCGGTGTTTTTTTATTTAGAACTCTCTCGGAGCTTTCCACGTATGCGAGAGGAGCTTAACTGCGTTCGTTACTGGGATTTTATCGCAATCGAATTCCGTTACTGCGCTACCGGTGCGTTTGTGACTTGGTGTTTTCCGGGACCCGGGTTTTTTTTGTTATTCCGGTGAGGTTCGCCTTTGTTTATGTATGTTTTGTCTTTTGGTACGGAAAATGAGATGTTTAAACGCGCAGGTTTAATTAGTCGTGGAACATTCAGTATAGATATAGATAGTATAATCCGTAAAACGGTGTACCATATGCGTGCAAAATGCAAAACAAGCATCGTCAGTGGTACTTGGCGATAATGGTTTGCTATAGATGGGTTGATATGTCTTTATTTGGGCAAGATTTAAACTAGACAGTCTCTTTTGTTCCATCTAACCCAGCGTTATGCGTGTCGGACCTTGCTCTCCGATTCGTTCTCCTGACACCACATGTGGATAATTTATGCTATTCACCCGTTGCATTCGTTCTTACGATTTCAAAATCTTGCGCGAAATATCAAATTGTTGCGGGCGCGAATTTTTTTCTTAAACAAACAACGTCTACTCTAATATGAACCATACTCAACACACCATCCCACTTGTTCGTGCATCCATTTTATTAAACGTGTGTATGTTTTGTATCAATTGGCTAACGTCGTGGCGAAATCGCCGCCAGATAGGCGAGCGTCGAAATCTCACGGTACAAAGCAGCTGTTGCAGTTACCCATACCTACTGTTAATTCTTTGCTAGACAGCAGGGCCGGCCCGAGGTACGGGCCAGCCGGGCGGCTGCCCGGGTCGCGAAAGTCTTGGGGGCGCTATCCCGATCATCTATCTATGCATTACTTGCAAGTAAATAAATGTTAGATACCAATTGATATCGCTGAGCAGGCTGGAATCTTAATGGCATTTATTTTATTTTATCATTATCAGTCATTTTTAGGAAGAAATTGATAAATAAACATTTACTTAGTAAATATCTCACAAAACATTTACGGAGTAAAGGCGCTGGAATGGTATATCGCCCGGGGCGCCAAAATTCCTCGGCCCGCCCCTGTAGACAGCTAGACTGAGTTCGTCAGCATAGTGTCGCAACGCATTGATCCATTAAGTCAGTGTTGCCCAAACTATGGCTCGACGGTCACATCCGGCCTGCTGAGTGTTTTCACCCAGCCCGCCACGAGTTTAATGGTTAAAAGAACACAATTTAACGTACAATTATAATAGCAAATCATAACAGCAATATATTTCGTCTTTACCTCTATATCCCCATACCCATAAATTTAAAACACGAGAAAATATCGATCCCCAACTTAAAACTTTAGTTTCCGTAGATTACTCTTAGACTGTGTGGCCCGCGATATTAAGATAATGGGGTATATGGCCCGTGATAAATACAGAAGTGAGCTATGTGGCCCTCGAGTAGCAAGGTTTGGACACCAAGACCCTAAGTGGCAAATTAAAAAAAATTACAGCCCCTAGGTGACAGGTTTGTTCATTCACGATGACATGATAATCATGTAAAGCAAATTCTCATACGAATACAAAATATTGAGTGGAAAGTTAAAAATCAAGCAAATGCACGAAAAAGTAGATTGCATTATTAGGTCCTATCCATTCTGAAAGCAATAGTCCATTCTGATTTGGTAGATGACATAAGAGTAATAACTAGAAAGATGTTACTGGAATATTTTTTGTAAGACAGCGCAAAAACAAATTGAATTAATACATAGCAATTAGATTTCATTCTAAGGAACTTCTACGAAATATTTCGCGATTCCTACCAAGTCATCCAATGAAGTCGGTCACCCCGAGTTATCTCGTGTTTGCCACCTCATACGGTTGTTATTTATCCAGGAATAACCCGGGCTTGCTACTTTAGGAGTTAAACTCAAGTTGCATTCAGCGAAGAAATTTAAAAGTGCCTCGTTTTAAAGAAGTCTCTCAGTTCTGGTCCTGTTTTTCTCTCCTCCGAAGTTTTCGCCATCGTTCTAATTCGTTCCCGCAACTCATGTTTCATTCATCCATTCACCCGTGGCCTTTTACAAGGCTCGGCGGCCCGTGACTTGTTTCCTGATATTCCTTTTGTTTTTTTTTTGGTCCCTCTCAAAGATCTCCTTATCGTTTATGTAACGCGGTTATGTCTTCGGACCAAACTATTCGCTAATCGGCGTATTCCGTAATGTTTATTTTTTGTCCCCTCTATCGGCGTTGTAAGAGATTAGGAATTCCTAAATTTTAAGGGGCATTTTTTGGATTTTTTTACATCTTGCCACGTTTACCGTAAGAGGTGTTTTCCATTTTTCTCCTAATGACCGTAACATTTTAGCATGAATGCTGTCCTTTTTAGCGTCGAAGGAGTAATCCATAATGTTGGTCGTTGACTTGTAAAATGGTGTTATTTAGATGATTTTTTGATTGTTATGTGCAATGCCTGACTCTATAAAGTATTTTTATGAAAGTGAGTGGAATAAATATGTATAGTCCTTAATGTAGGGAACCGTCACTTGATCAAAACAATTGAATGGGGAGAATTATTGAAACGTTTTTTCCCTCCTTCGTGAACTTGAATATGACCTTAGAATCTGGAAAACGTTTTTCATTCTTCGAAAAACAATCCCTGTTTTATATAGTTAAGAGAATAAAGCACTGTTTGGATTGGATTAATAAAAAAATCGAATTTGAAAGAGTATCATCGGAAGTAGACGCATGGCTTCGATGTGCGAACGTATTTTTAAAATCAACATGGCCGCCCATGACGAGATGAAAAGAGCGAGTTTAAGATGTAACTTAAACGCCGAAGTCAAGGAATTTAAGCCTTTCCTCCAATGTTTTGTTTCGATTTTAATGAGCGTGACGATTATTTGAGGAGGTTGTGGCCATGTGACCTCGTAATTTGCATAGTCGGATTCGAAATTTCACGTCACCATATTCGTTCGATGCTTTGTGGGCTTTGGATCGGTTCGTTGCCAGCAAAATAACTGTACAAATCTTTATAACCTTCGACGAATTTTTAATTAATGTGGTAGGAATTGGTCAACTTATCGGCGTGGACGTGTTTGCATCATTCCTTCGGAGTTGGGAGAGGCAAGCGAAGGAATGGAAGCCAAAGGAGATGTGCTGCCGTGCGTGTTGAGGTGGAGGGGGGAGTGATGGTGAATAGATTTGGTGGGGAAGGGGGGAGGAAGAGGGGGGAGGAGGGACGTTAGTTGCCTTTCCTGCCGCTGCCGCCTGATCTCTGCGTGCGGAGTTTTCCCTTCTTGGAGAAAGTCTCGAATGGAGGCGAGTCAGTGCCCGCGCCTACTCTCCTCTCATTCATAACTCCTCACTCTCTCCCTCCCAACCTCTTTCCCTCCCAACCTCTTTCCCTCCCTACCTCTTTCCCTCCCTCCTACTCACTCCCACTCCACTCTGGGTTTCCGCCCCACTACACCTATGTCTGATCCTTGCTTCGCTCCTACCCGTATATTTTTTCTGATTCTCACTCTCTCTCTTTTCCTCTCGTACCTTTCAATTTCTTCCTCCCTGTATCATGAACCAAATAATTTCTCCTTTCCAGTAATTGCCATCCTTTTCCTGTCGTTCGCACTTTTGGGTTCTGGCTCCAAAACAAGCGCTGTCATTCGCGCATTCTCCTTAACATAATCTCATTACCGTCTCTCTTCACATTCTCACCATTCTGTTTCTTCGTCATCCGCCCCGCATTTCGTTGAAACGATGATTTATCTGTCTTACCTCGTTTCAAATAAATAATATAACGAACTCATACGCAGTCGTCTGTACGACTGAGTATACCGTATGCGAGTGTCAACAACGGTTGTCAGCGGTAAATCACCGTTCGGTGATTACGATAGTACTAGAATCGGTCTGTGCCTATGAATTATTTAAAGTACACTTTATAGTTGAAACTCGACTGTTTTTTATCATTGGCAATAACTTCAGGGCTTATCTAACTTGTGAGCGCATATTACAAATTCTTATCCCCTTACTGGGGCGATAGCCAACATTAAGCAAATGAATCGCGCATTATGAAGCCAAAAGTTGTAAGCGTGTTACAAGTGCTTTCGTTATTTATAAAAGTATAATTGCAATGAAAATTTGACTAAAAAGGAAGAAATATTATTTCCAACAATAAGGGAACATTACGAACCTAATTATTCAACCATGAAACGAAATCGAGCGTCAAAATGAAACCGTTTTGGTCTTACTTATCCAATTAGCCATTTAACCCTCGCAATACCCATTTTACTTTCTCATATACGTAGAATAAAGAGAAAGTATAGTAATCGCAAAAAATAGACTTCGAGATTTTGACGGAAAAACATGTTTAGGTGTCCCAGAATCCAAAAACGTTGTTTTCACCTTGCCGGCTATCTGTGCGTGGCTCTAGAGCAGAGGTGGGCAAACTTTTTTCGTGGCGGGCCTCATGAACAGTTGCAGCTTCATAACAGATGAAAATGCTTCAGCGGTCCACGTTAGGGTTCAGATCGAAAGTTATTTGAGATAATGCGAGTGATCTTGCTAGTGAAAATCAATAATACATTATATGCTATCCCCATAAAATCACTGTAAAAGGTTTTCCGGTCATAATTTAAGCTACAAATATTAAATTATCTGTATTTTATATATCGGTTCACTTTAATAATGACATAGCGGGCAAAATTATATGCCCTTTCTAGTCACATGTGGCCCGCGGGCTGTAGTTTGCCGACTCCTGCTCTAGAGCCTAGACGGTTGAACGATATCTAATGGTATTTAGTATTTAGGCATACTATTATCCAGAACAGAAAATGTCGAGATTGAACTATGTAACCCAACCATGAAGGGTAGTTTATTCTTGTTGATTTTCACAAAATGTATATTTACTCAAAATGGATCTGATGGTTTGGATTAAAATTCACTCATCATAAACATAACTGCTTTAGCCATATAAACTTATAAAATTCGAGCAGTCCAAAACAAATTATCACACATCAAATACCTGTGGGACATCCAAAATTTATTTTGCTATATTTGTTCCATATGTATATTCTATTAGTAGAGAAATGCTATAACGTTTTTATTTCTTAAGATACTTTCGGTATCTAGATTCAGCATTAAAGGTTCCGTATGTTATAGGGCACTGAGGTGTTCTTTCATTTTGAAGCTTAGGTTATTTATGGTCAAATTAATTTTTTTAAATCCATTCACAGTTGTCGGTTGAAGCATATTTCCCCCTTTTAGGCATAAAGATTAAAATTTAAGAATAATATCCTGTGTTACTTGCTTTCTAAATGGTCTTAAATACATATTTAATGGAGCTTCGTACATATCTTTGGACTAGGCACTAGCCAAGAATATATTTTCATGTTTTAAAAAGTTCCGCATGCAGATGGGTAACTAGTACTAATGAACAGGTAATTCATTCAACATCCTAGAGGGCGTGGCGCCTCATTCTCGGGACGGACGCGTGCCACGAGTGGCACGCGTTTCTTGGGATTGGCCGTTGTATATTTTTGCTATTTTCAGCGCGGAAACTTTTGAATAATCAGCGCCATCTCCCGCCACAACATTTGAATGCAAATGGTTAGCACGCCGCCGGCCCACGTCTCCGAAAAGTGGTGCCGGCAACTCCCGTAGTAAAAAAAGATGTAGATCGTACCATATGCTCATTTTAGCGACAAGGTTGTCGTCCACGTCGGTAATTTATCGATGTCCGATCGCGATATGAATCAAACGATCCGTGAACGGCCACTGATGACGACTACCTTGCCTCGAAAGTGCTCATGTGGCGCTCTCGCAAACATTTTCATCTGTAATAGCTCCGAAAGTGAATTATCGTGCTCGCCTTATGGCCGTGTTCAAATTGATAATCATGTTTAACTCCTCTATGGACGTAAAACGGTTAGGTAAACCAGTTGAGCATTTTGTTTACAAAGCAACCTTCGTCGTTTGGTTTTTTCCCCTAAAAAGAGGATCGATTAAGTTAATATGCGTGCTTTATTGGCTACCTGCTAAATCAGATTTTAATTTTTTGCACAATTGAAGTCGAACATCGATAGCTTGATTTCCCTTACTCGGATTTTCGATCGTTCGGATTCACGCCCGTTAATGTGAATTGATTTAACTCGAAGTTTCGACAGGTCTGATTCCGAAACTAGAGGTTTCCATAACTCGAACTTGTTTCGTCCTATTATGGGGTTTGAGTAATGTACTTGCGCCTGATAAAAACGGATGTTTCACCAGTATTATCATCGCTTCGTCTCCAACCGAAGTACCTAATATGCTAGATTTACGTTAAAAATGTATATAATATTATTCTCCGGAGGGAGCGTGTTTCGACATTAAATCAACTCCAAGCTGTCTTGCTTCGCTAAGGAGACAGCTCGACCAGTTTTTTAGCTGCGAGTTTTATCCGCGCCACAAGATGCTCATTCAGTGAAAGTCTAAATTCATTCTCCGGCCGCGGGCTCTTACTGTTTCCGTTGTTTGTGATTGTGTGAAAATCACACTTCCATTGGGATGTAAAATTTAAAATTGTAGCTTTTTTGCGTTTAATAGATATGCTAATATCGAAGACTGGATGATTAATATGTATACGTGCATGTTGTGCATATATAGGTATCTCGGATAAAGCCCAAACCATTTGTCAATGTCAACATTAGCTAGATAAAGCTGGCTCATATTGTTAAATAAAATCCGAATTTACTTAAAATTTTATTCTAACCGCGCGTTCAGCCAAACTTCGAGATGCAAGTTGGGTATTTTCAGTTTCAATTCGACCGTTTTTTTATTTTCGCTCAAAATTTTAATTAACGAAACTTGGGGGTCTGCCTTAGGTATCTATTTCGTGAATTTAGATTACAGCTTGAGCAATTTGAAATTTATTTTCCACATTTTCAATAAAAGAAAATGTTAGCCGGGTCCACTCCAGATAGCGCTGGCTACATTAGCCGGTTTAGGACATGATCCTTACCATATGCACACATTCATTCACAATTTTTCCCCTTGTCACGTCTATCTTCTTCCAATGTGTGTGTGTGTGTGTGTGTGCATTTTTGGCTAATCATCCTCTTGGATTATTATATGCCTTCTTCCAAGTAGGTCCCAAAAGGGTTTCGTAGCATTATTTATTTTCTCCGTTTTCTTATCGAATCCACCTGTTTTTAATGCAGCTCTGTAAAAATAATTAGCCCCATTAAGGTTGTTAATATTTTGAAATTATCTTCACAAGACTTTTATGTCAAAGGATGTGATACATATTTTGAAGCTGCAAAAATTTTCCACAGGTTGGGTCCTCAGTACCACTTTGCAGGAAGGTGAAAATTCGTTTTCTCGATTCTTTCTTTTATTCTACCGCGTAAATATTTGGTCCATACTGCAACATTGAATTTGTTACCGTCAAATTCGCGTTCTGTTATGCACTTTTTTCGCGTAAAATGTCGATTCTTCATTATATCAAACGGCTGCTGCACGTTCGTTTCAAAATCTCGCGAGGTGGCAGTCCCGCGTGGAAGCTAATGCACGTCTTCACTCCGGTGCATTCTGGGGTTGGATGGTGGGAGGAGTAAAGAGGAGTGGAGGAGGGCGGAGTGAATGGAGTGGCGCCTTTATTGACACAGGTGTGCGGGGAGGGGGTGAAGGGCGTGGCGGAGGACGCGGAGAGTGAGAATTGGGAGGGGAAGATGTTAGTGCATGCCACCGCCTCTTCTCCTTTCCGTCGTAAGTGCGTCCGATCCAACCTTTGGCATTTTGTTTTGTGGGAAGGGACACAGTATTCTTAAAAGGGTTCTTCTGTGAAGTAATGGATTTTTTTTATTCAAGCCCCAAGATCGCCGTGCTTTAATTAATTTTTATTGAATTATCTTGCTCGTGGTATCGCTTTGTCTGTTTCTTTGTCGATGAATGTATTTACCCAGTTTTAGAATTTTCCGGATAGTTCGCAATTTTTCCGTCGGAGAAGCGGATTCTTTGATCTTAAAAAAACAAATCGTTTTTACGAAAACTTGACAGCAATAAAATGTAAGGCTTATAATTCGTAGTCTGATCACTGAGGAACTTGAAGAACTTTCTTAGTAGTATTTCCTGTGTCTTAGAACAGTGATGCCCAACCTTCGGCCCGCGATTGGTTTTTTGTGACCCGCGAAGCTATGATGAAAACGCAATCCGGAAAATTTAACACACAAAATCATAACTTTTTATGAAAATTTTCGCAATATAACTTTTAATATTGAAATATTAGCCATATAAACTTCAAAAGCGGCTCGCCGAAAGATCTGCAACCACAATTCGGCCTGTCATCTAAAACACCGCCTTAGAAAATCGTAATCTTTGTACAACATCTTGCAATATTTGTCTGTCCGTGTAATTTTGTTACTGTGAAAGTAATGGGTTATTAGGTTTTATTTTTAAAAGTTGTCTAAAAAATCTCACGATAAAACCTGTAACCACGACTAATCCATTTTATTTTTAATTATTATTTATTAAACCGAAATCGGATTAATGCAACCAAGAATCTTTTGCGAGATGGAGTAGCGGTTGTTGGTCATTATTGCTTCGTTTATGTTCAAGATATAATCAACATTACACCTTGCATATCCTTACAGGAATTAATCACTACTTCTTCGATGATTTCTCACTGAAGAAATCTTATCGAAGTTTATTCAGGCAATTGTTTCCTCTGGCAGGTCAGCGTTACCAACCTTGATGCAAAAAATTACCGCTCGCGGAAAAGTAGGATGGAAAATATTTTCCGACGCTTAGCAATTAAGCTGATTAAATCTCCCTACCCTCCATACTCAATTTAACGTTCGTATTTCCCCGGCATCGGATGCGATGATAATGAATGAAAAAAAAACTCGTATAATCGTTCATTATGCGTTTCGATGCGGGAAACCGCCTGTTGTTGTATTGTAACAGGTGCGGGGATGCAGTCATTAGAGCGGGGCTTTCGACCGACTTATGCGATGTTTATGCGAATTAAGTGGCTATCGAGGTGTTTTCACCGCTACTTAAACTCGGCTGATTATAATTTGCGGGTGCATAATAAACCAGAGGTAATTGAAAAGAAAATAGAAACAGCAACCTCTCGATACGAGTTAATGAAACTTTCTAATTTGAAACTCTCCGTCTCTTTCCTACTGTTCGCTCACACGTTTGGATGCATCGTAAAAAATAAATGTTCCAGTCGACTTTTATTTTAGGATTTACGGTCGATGCAAGTCCTCACCCTGCGTCGCCACTTCATGGATCTTCTACGAATTGTATCTGTATTAAGAACTGCTAAATACTGAAATTAGAATCGTATACTTTCGGAGACTCGACTGCGTTCATTTAATTTAGAATGGAAGTCCCTCGAAGATCCGTAGTTAATTGTTGCTTTCTTCTTTAAATCTTTGATATTATTATTTTATTCGATTCAATTAACTTTGATAGCAATAAATTAATCTTGCGTATTTGTATGCAATGATACTGAATATGTGATATAATGCGTAAATAAAGCATATACCTTTCTCTGGCTAATGCCACCACAACACCGCTCCTCATCCACAAAAGCCTTCAAAAACAATCATCAAAATCATCGCAGGTGAATATTTTTCCAAGCATTACTGTTTTTAATTTAATTTTGCCTATTTTCGGCATTCAATGCATTATGTACTGTGTTATGATGTTTTATTTGATTAAAAAAAACGGTACATTTGTGTCACACAGAGGCCGCCAGTAACGCAAAACTTAACTAACTTAACTTACTTTTAACGTTATACGTGAAACTTAGGTTTCGCAATACGTCGTTGCGTTGCACGTCGCAGTTTTCAAGGACGCATTTGCGACCTATGGCGGAGACTTGCACTGCAATTCTAACGCGCGATGACGCGAATTTTGGATTACTCAAAACTTTTCCCCTTAATATTCCTCTGGGTTTTTTCTAAGTTCTGATAACTTGTTATCGGGTCAAATATTATTTTTAACTCTCACCAAGGTACGAATCAAGTATTTTTTAATGCATTCTTTTATAATTCTAGATCGAACCGGTTCTTATGATGTCTAATAAATAGCAAGAAGATTAGATTAGGTTTTTTAAATACGAGCCCACAGTGGCATGTGCATTATCTCTTTGATCTTTACCTTTTAAAATTTCAATGGCGTTCTTTTGTATATAAAAAAGAACATCTGAATTACTAATTTATTCTCTCCATTGTTTGTCTCGGTAGCCTCAAAATTGGATGTTGAAATGAGGAAATGCCTTTTTTAAATATAATTTTTAAAGGATCTCGTAGGAAAATCTCGTTTTTGGGTCTTTTAGTGCGAAATTTGAGGTCGTGCGCTTTCGAAAATGTATTTATAAAGTTGCAGTTCATGGCCTTTCTTTAATTTCCGGAATATTTGTATCGCTCTTTAGAAAATCGAGAGTCGCATGAAGTTTCCAGATTATTGATCAGATTTCCGATATATATGTTTGATAGTTTTGCAATAGTTTGGATACAGATAACGTAATCATTGTAGAAGTTTACAAACTCTCTCCAATAGCCGTAAAAGGTGTGGAAAACTCGGCTGAGTATTTCGGCTAATTTTAACTAAAATCTACCATTGCTTGGTTGCCGCTGACGACAGCTGCTTCGCAACCGAAATATATATATATATATCTTGTTTGTCCAACGTATTTATGACCGTATCCACGCGAATTCCTTGAACAGCTTTTTTGCGAAATTTTCTTTTAATAATCAGGGTGCGTGTTTTATCCGAAGGTTTCGAACCAAGACTTATTTTCTTTTTCAATAAGACAATCGTTGTAGCAGTTACGAAGTGAATAATACCATAGAAAATGTGTAATGGAGAAATAAATACATATATTTGATCTCATCAAATGGAAGATATAATACATATACATAGCTTTCTCTGAAACATGGGACGTGTTTTACACGGAGGCGTTAGGTATTCGAATGATTACGGTAGTTTGTAGATATGATTTCAGCCCTAATACGAACTTCTTTCTCGAATGTAGAAGTTGACTAGCGACCAAACCACTTCTGTTAGGCGACCCGGTATACTAGGTCACGACCTGTATTTCGAAAGACACTGGCCTAGATCGTATATATATGACAGGTAACATATGTTAATAGTTGGCAGAGTGTCAACGTTTTGTTGTTCTAATAAGACTGTAAAAACTATTGCTGCATATACGTTTTATGGACTTTCCCCGGAGTGCCGTAGCACCTGTTGTCCTGACCATGTCCATCCTACATTGTTAATGCTCTTGTGTTTAATTATAGCAAGTATCGCACGGCAAATATCGTGAGCCGATCGCTCCAGGTTTGGGAGGGGTCAAAATCCTATTAGGTAAAGGGGATATATTTAATTCGTATTTCTGTAATAATGAGTGCTTTTCTGAAAATGAACTCTATCCACCGCCTCGAATAAAGCATAGTACTTTTAATAAGCAAACTTATAATTTATATATAAGTTATAAACCATCGTACACTTGTTGAATATGAAATCCTTTTAGTATTTTTGATCTCTAAGTCGTTCCATAATCGTTTCAATGACTCCGTGTCTTGCACCAATCTTAGGAATTTGAATAGTAAGCTCTTAAGTAATAAAAAATATAAGTACTTAGATATCTTAGATTATCATAACCTGGTTATGGCAGTTGGAGATAACTACGGGAAGTATATTTTTTCAATTTTTTACGCGTAGGAGGTTATTTTTAAAATCGTTTTCTGCTCGCAAGACGAGCTCGATTATCTTCCAGTGAACTAACATCAGGGTCAAAGAAATAACGACGATTATTACATGAATTTTACGAAATCGCCTTTTTAATACCTATGTTCTGCTCGATTCAAATCACAACTCGAGCTCGGCAATTCACGGAATACATACCTAAATGTGCGTGTTAATTTAATTAATCGAACCGGTTGGTGGCAGAGGGTGCAATGCACCACAACGCACTTAACAATTTTCACTCGCCGATTTGAGTACTCCATTATTATCCCCGATCGTTCCCAGGAATAACCAGTCTCGATGTAGCTATTATTGTCGATATCTTTAGATCTGCGGTTATGCTGCGGTACAACAGCACCGTGTTCGTACAAAGAATTTCCAATTTTGTGAGTTGACGATGAAGATAGCTATGGTTTCTGTAAGACGGTTTAAAAATTAAATGCGCATTCGGGTGGTAACACATTCCCACTGCTCGTTGATTCTAGAATAGTTAGTTATTTTCAGGAAAAAACGATCGGGGGATCACCACTGATGCCGGCTGCTGAGGCTGAGGAATTTTTTTTCCAACCGTTTTGTTGTCATTGGGTTATCAACTTCGTTATCAACTGCATTACAGTCATAAAATTACCTTGATATTTATTTATTCCTAGGATATATTTTTTTAAGTTAACTGGGTATTTTTGTAGCGTGTTACAGGCATGAATGAGTTCAACGAAGTTGAGACTATCGCTGTCAAATCTCTGTGCTAAAAGCATGGATCAATGTAAGAAACTTGAGGACGCCACTCTCAATTTTTAGGACAATGCATTTTTTTTACAAGGTTTTTCTGGTGTTATCTCTTACTGGTGCTCTATATCACTGTTATTTAATTTTTTCTTAACCCTTAACCAAGCTCGTATGCAAGTTAGAATAGGGGAGGCTTGACCACCTGTTCGAGCGGCGTCGTTTTTCCCCCGTTCTATAATTTTAACGACCGCTGCGTGCCACTTTATTCGTGAAATAGATATAAAACTCCGCCAATAGAATCAATATGAAATTCTGAATCATTTTTTTCAACCAGAAGAAACGTGGTCCTCGCGTACGTTACTCTTAAATCGGTTCGATGGGGTATCGATTCAGAGATTTTCACCAGTATCGAGGTTACCTCGGAAAAAATAAGTTTGAAAATCACTGCTCCGGATAAACCGATGGCAAACGCGCGACGGGTAATTTATTTAATTTTTTTTTTCGTTTTCCAAGCCTAGTACGGTGGAATCTCGATTTAGCGCTCCCCTATATAGCACCACCCCCGCATAACGCCCATTAAACGTAGCGAACTGACCTTCCACCTTAAGATTACATAGAGCCAGTGCCGTAACTAGGGTACGGCGAAGGTGGTATTTATCATAGGCGCCCCTTACCAAAGGCGCTAAACGTTCCAACAAATAAATTCCAAAAGTTTATTTTTCCATAAATAAGTATTAATTTAATTCTCATCTTTCAAAGTTATATTTAATTGAAATGCTATATTTCTTAATTCGAATACAGCTAAAATAATATTCCACATAACCAAGGTGTTTTCTACAATTTTGCCATAGGCGCCATATCTTGCAGGTACGCCTCTGCATAGAGCAAGCATATTTTTCGTTTTTCCACTGACCCCGGTTTAGCGACAATTTCAGTGATGGACAAATGGTGGCGCTAAATCGAGGTTTGACTTTACAGTCAAACCCCGATTTAGTGCCCCCCTATATAGTGCCACACCTGTATACCGCCCATTAATCATAGTAAACAGAACTTCCACCTTATCATTACATAGAGCTAGCATATGCCTCGATTTAACGCAACACTCGGTTTAGTGCCAATGACAAACGGTGGCGCTAAACAGGGATTTGAATTTAGTTAATTTTTTTTCGTCCACGCTTTGTTCGAATTGTTCGTTTTTGTTTTTTCGAAAAACAGCCGTTGCTCCGCCTATCCGTATCCGTCGGATCGGTCAGGATAATTGACGCCCTACCGTATTCCGGAGAAGCTATCGCCTTACCAACAAACCGAAAGGAAACCTTTCCTTCCATTTCCCCCCTCCCCCACCCAACCCCTCCCCCATCCCCCTCTTCCGAAATAGATCTGCCGTGTCTCGGACGCGTTTATCCCCCACCATTATTCGTCCCGCGTTTCCTTTCTTAACGGCTGATAATAATTGCGCCGCCTCCGTCGCGCTAGTGCCCTTTTTAAACAAATAAACGGGTTATCGGTCAACATTTGGTTTTTTGAGAGAAATAGGATGGCGAGGGGGGGGGGAAGAAGGTTTTTTGAATCGGGTGGGCAGAAAGAGAGAGGACGAGAGGAGGGAGAGAGGGAGGGCAAGGGGAGGGAGAGGGAGGACGAGGGGAGGGAGAGAGGGAGGACGAGGGGAGGGAGAGAGGGAGAATGAGGGGAGGGAGAGAGGGAGAACGAGGGGAGGGAGAGAGGGAGAACGAGGGGAGGGAGAGAGAGGACGAGGGGAGGGAGGGAAGAAAAAAGGAGGATGTGTGTGGTTCTCCTTTCCTCCCTCTCCTCCTCCTCCACTGGGTGGGAGTGGAAATGGAAAAGAGAATAGCAGGAGGTTGAAGAGTAGGTAGGAGTTTGGGGAGGAGTATCCCGGTGGAAAGGGGGGAGAAAAGAGGTAGGATTTGGAGAGGTAGTCAAGTGCGTAGGGTGTCTGGGTGTTTGGTAGGAGGGTTGGGTGAGGTGTGGTAGTCGAGCGGTGGTGTTGGGAGTTTGGAGGGAGTGGAAGAAGGGGGTTGGGTGAGGAAGGAGTTGAGGAAGGAGAAGGGAAAGGGAGGGAGAGAGACAGGAAGGAGGGAGAGAAAGAGAAAGGAATGAGAGAAATGAGGGAGAGAGGAATGAGAGAGGAAAGGAGGGAGAGAGAAGAAAGAGAGGCAGAGAGAGTAATGAGAAAGGAGGGAGAGAGAGAAGAATGAGAAAGGAAGGAGAGAGAGAGAGAGAAGAATGAGAAAGGAAGGAGTGAGAGAGGAGGGAGAGAGAAGAATGAGAGAGGAGGGAGAGAGAAGAATGAGAGATGAGGGAGATAGAAGAATGAGACAGGAGGGAGAGAGAAGAATGAGAGGAGGGAGGGGGAGAGAGAGGGGAAGGAGGGGGAGAGAGGGAGGTAAGGAGAGAGGGGGAGAGATGGAGAGAGGGAGGTAAGGAGAGAGGGAGGTAAGAAGAGAGAGGAAGGGATAGAATGAGGGAGGGAGAGAGCAAGAGGGAAGGAGAGATAGAGGAGAGAGAGAGAGTAGGGAGGAAGAAAGAGAGTAGTAAGATGGAGGGAGGGAGAGAGGAGTGAGCGAGGAGTGGATGGAGAGAGGAGTGGAAGGAGGGAGGGAGAGAGAAAACGGAGGGGGAGAGGAGAGAGAATAATGAGGGGGAGAGAAAACGGAGGGGGAGAGGAGAGAGAATAATGAGGGGGAGAGAGAAGAATGAGAAAGGAGGGAGAGAGGAAACGGAGGGGGAGATGAGAGAGAAGAATGAGGGGGAGAGTGAAGAATGAGAGGAGGGAGTGAGAAGAATGAGAGGAGGGAGGGGGAGAGACAGGAAGAAGGGGGAGAGATGGAGAGAGGGAGGTAAGGAGAGATCGAGGAGTGGGGGAGAGGGAGGGAGGAAGAGGAGTGACTGGGAGAGAGGAGTGAGATAGGAAGGAGGGAGGGAGAGAGAAAGGAGGGAGGGAGAACCGAGGGAGTAGATGGGAGGTAGGGACGGAGAGGAGGTCGAGGGCGTAAGCCACCTTTTTCCTCCGGTCGTTGGGCCGTGCATCTTCTCGGCATTAGTGGGACGGAGGCGGAGAGAGAGGCTGAGGAGAGGAGGGGTGGGCGGTCGCTGGAGGTGGTGGCCGCATACACGTGGCAACGTCGTTTTGCCGGACTCTTGAGGTGCGGCCGTTGATGTGCCTACCGCACCCTCCCGGATGCTCGGTGGTTCCCTCCCTATCCCTCCCTCTCTCCTCATGCCTCCCACCCTCCCACAGCATTAATTCCTTCGCGCCACAAGACAAAGGCCTCGTTCTTAATGAAATGGATTCCCTCCCACGGCCAATGAACAACGAAGGCATAATTAATCTCGCGTCGTGAGGTCTTCGAAGGCGTTGAAATCTCTCACTCCCGGGAGAAAATACCATGTGCCTCGGTGTGACTTAATTTTGTTTTTCGGCTTTGGGACGGAGTCCGAAAATACTTTCGGATTCCCTGGTGTCCTTTTCGTATCGCGTCCCGCGGGTGGCTGTTTACGCGGCAAACGACTCCGTATTACGCGGATGTTTTAACGGACGGTGTATGTCAGGCACAAACGGTGACGTTAAAAAGTAAGCGGAAGTCTTCAAGCGGGAGCGAAGGGAGGTGGGGATTGCCGGGGGCAAAAATTGACTTTACCACCCCGCGACAATGTTCGAATTCGAGTGTATTTTCCTACCCGTATAGTCGGGGTTGTGGTGGATATGCCCTAATCCCTGTTCTCGAAGGACGGATGCGCGATGAGTAAAAATCTCTCTAATCCGGAATCTTCGGGACGTAGCGGTCTTGCGGTTTTAGGAAGTTTCCTGTTTTTTTACAAATGCTCGGTTTTTGGTTTAAGAAAATCTGACCTTGAATGGTCGCCTGAATAGCCTGTTGTTGCATGACATAACTTACACGTTTTTATGATTAGGTTACATTTTGCGTAAATCTAACTTGGCGAAGTGGATTGTTCGTATCCGATGGTTCGATTTACATGTGCTGACTTAAAACTTATATTTGCCTATAACGTCAGAATTTTGTTTTTGATGTGTCTCGTCAGGCTTTGGTTTTATCGTAGAGAGTTTTACTTTCTCATATACGTAGTATATTGAGAAAGTATTGTAATCGTGAAAAAATTCGACTTCGAGATTTTGATGGAAATACAAGTTTTAGGTGTCCCTGAGTCGTAAAAGTAGTTTTCGCCATGCCGTCTGTCGGTCTGTTCGTGGTTCTAGGGCCCAAGCGCGTATATAAAATCGAATGATATCTCGTATTTATGCAATATATCATATTTTGCAGACCCTTTTTGATAAAAGTGATATTGCACAAAAATAAACGCTACCTAGTTTATTCTTGGTGATTTTTAGAAAAATTTGATTTACTCAAAAATGGCCCCAGAGAATTTTATTAAAATCAATCCAATTGTAGACCCTGATGTCACAAATAATACTGCGTAAGTCATATATCTCTTTAAATCACTATATGGCGTCCAGTGGCATTACAATGTACGCTAAGCTACCTTACCCAAGCCCTATGACGTCACGCCGCCGCGATCCACTAAAAATCTTACTAAAGCCTAGAAAATTAAACTAAATCAAATGATATCTCATATTTGTGGATAACATCAGTCATATTAGACTCTCTGAAGAGATGAACGATATTGCGCAACAATTAAGGGTACTTTATTCATGGATTCGATTTACTCAAAACTGGCTATAAGAATTTTGATTAAAATGCATCCAATCGTACAGCCTGATGTCACAAATACTACTAACTAAGCCATATGTCCCAATGAAATTACTATATATCGTCCAGTGGAATTAAAATATACGCTAAACTACGGCAGTAGGGAAAACTGCTAGAGGAGTGTTTTAAGACAAATCCTGATCAAAAAGTGATGATCAACAAGCCATGACAGTGAATTGCCAAGCACACAGAATGAATTTCGTGGCAAAGAGTGTAGTTCGGCCAAACGTATATGCGTATATGAGAAAGTTTGTGCAATGTATATTGCGCCGTTTATTTTTCTAAGTAGAATTTATTAGCTTAAGTTATAATTTTTGTTGTTTAGGTTTGTGGTGCTTGCGGATGGTCTGGACTCACCAGTTGCGTGCGTAGTACTTTTTCCTGAAAGCAATTTTAATTTCCGCTAATAGCGTACAAGATGTTGCGCCTGTCAGATTTTATTATCGTCTTATTAATTTCCGTGTATAACTGTCTGATATTTTTAACGAGGTAAAGTTTTTTATTGCTAATATATTTAAAGTAATTTTTTGTAGGTTATTTCGTTATTTTTCCGCAAAAACATGCTATTG
The DNA here is from genome assembly GCA_028673005.1 of Tanypteryx hageni. Lineage (NCBI taxonomy): Eukaryota > Metazoa > Arthropoda > Insecta > Odonata > Petaluridae > Tanypteryx > Tanypteryx hageni. The sequence goes on along the minus strand of CM054114.1, from coordinate 119,374,631 downwards.
GTCTCATAGATTGGCATTTAAAATGCTCATTAGACGACCTTAACTCAAGCATCGGAATTTCTAAAGTTGCATAGTTTATATAATCGACGACCTGGAAAGAACCATTGGCGATGGCCACTGTAGATTTGAAACGGACCAATGATTAACGTGACGTTTCGGTTGTATGAGACTGTTTAATCGATTTGATACAAGGCATGGGCCAAATTGACTGAATTTTCCGTTCACTTATGTATTTAGTGAAACAATGCCACTGTGCAATTTCAACGATGAAACTATTTCTTTTGCTTTTATCTAACCTGTAAATGACGCCGAACTATATTTTGAAGAATGACCTCCAGTGTATTAATTTTATTCGCAAATCGGATCATACCGCCCGGTGGGCGAAATAATGTACTGATTAAAACAAACGATGAATTGTAAAATATAGCAAGACAAAATAGAAGATTTGAGTAATTAGGCAAAGTAGCAGGAGAGTGTGTGCTTCAGATGTTGGGAAACTATTGAAGTAAGTCATGGAGTGGAGGATACTAGTATAGAAGCATATATATATATATATATATATATATATATATATATATATATATATATATATATATATATATATATATATGTGTGTGTGTGTGTGTGTGTGTGTGTATGTATGTATGTATGTGTGTGTTTGTGCGTGCGTGCGCGCGCGTGTGTAAATTCGGTATGGATTTGGTCAAGTTCGAAAGTATTGGTTGATTACGAGAATGTGAGAGATAAGGATTTATTTGCAGTGGCGCCTTTCTTGAAACGGTCTCGTTCATGTCACATAACCTATGTATTGCTTTCCAAGGTTCAAGGAGCATGTATAGCTAAATGGATATCTCCTACACTTAATAAAAATTCAGCTTCATTTTTTATTGGTCAGCTTTCGTGCCTATCTGTACTATGGCGCGCAAAAGAAAATACTATTGGTTCTTTTTTCCTGATTCAGTAAGACAGTGGTATTCAAATTGTAGTACCAATACCGAAAGTGGTACCAGCAAAATCTTAATATCATCTTAGTTACCTCATATACCACAATCCTTCATCTACGTACTGCACCTTTCACTTTCATTGAATTCCTTAAATAAACAATTTGGTTACTGTGCAGAGTGTGTGCTTTTTTTACTTTGGCGCGATGATTTTGATGTAATTTTTTGGGCAATTCCTTTTTTACAAATGTGGGTTATACGAAGATGTTGATGAAATTCTCCAAAGGGTGCATGAAAAAAATGTTTAAATAACACTAAGATAAAGCCGATGGTTTCACTAAGGTTTGGGTGTGGTGCAGTGATACCTACTGCCATACGCTTTTGGCGGCTTGCGAGACGATTATGCAAACATAAACCTCTCCGTAAAACTATCGTGCAGACCAGATGCGAATAGGAGCTACAGTGTGGCCGACCTCCGTGGTAATCCGGTTTACGCAATATTTTCACGGCTACAGGAGTTAACATCGATCTTCCGTTGGATTGAAGCCATAAGGTGCGCTCGATTACTCATTTTTCGAATTTAACATTGGCGAGGGATTTATCTCGGCCACAGGCGTAGACGTCCGAGGACCTTGACTCGTTGGCATCGCGTCCCTTGTTGTTGTTTATAACGCATCCACTTCGAATATTAAATTTATGCGCCGAGGTTTAAAAATACAGCCACGCGAGAGAGAGAGAGAGAGAGATAGAGAAATAAAGAAAGAAAAGAGCGTACGGAGTGCATCGCGCCGTAAAAAAACAAGTTCCGATCGAAAGGCGTGATAAGAGAGAGGAGTCATACGGGAGGGTGCGAGGGTATTACCGTGGCGTTTATTTTCCGATTAGCCATCGATCGATGTCTCGTGCGTGCGTTCGCGTGTGTGCGCGCGTTCGTGCGCGTGTGCGCGCCTCGTGGGGCGTATATATAAAAGGTATATATCCGCGGCGAGGACACGTGGCAACAGGGCACGCTCCAAAGTGGTATGGGTAGAGAGGGGAGTGGCTGGAGGAGATGTCTTTTATTTTTGAAGCAGTTCGAACAAGTGTGGGCGTATAGTGAGAGAGGAGTTTATAAGGGGGAGGGGTATATCTCACCCCACCCTCGTTTCCTACCTCGGATCTTCCTCTTTTTGTGCCTTATTACTGTGCTCCCACACCCTCTTTCCCCTCCTCCTTCTCCCCCTCCCCCATCTATACCTACTTGATTCCAGCGTACCTTATCCCCCCCTCCCCCACCACCCACCTAACCTCTCTCTCCTCCCTCCCTCCACCTCCTCTCCCCTTTCCGATCTCTCGCCGCCTCTGCATCGCCCAGGACCACCCGGCCCACGCTGGACGTGCGATAGTGGACTTAGTCCACCAATCACGGGTTGTCGTCCACCCACACGCTCACACACATACGGACGCTCCCCTTCCCCTCTCTCTCTCCCTTCGCCCTCATCCTCCTCCTTCCGCTTCCCACGCTTCCGCTCGTCTTCCCTTCGATTGGATGCACGTCCAGGTATCTCTCGTTTAGGGCGTTTTCGGTTCGGAGAGGTTTTCACATCGGTGAACTTTTTCGTTTCGACGCTGTTTTACCACGGGACGTGTTATGATGTGATTAACTAAACGGGGGCAAAAATCCCTCGAGACCTCATCTAGATTGCGTGGTCCCAGGTTAATGTATAAGTAGGCTGGGCAAATTTGTGGATGCCTAGCGCAGCAGCAAAAGGCAGATAATTTGGCGCATAAATCGAATTATGGTAGCTAGTGCACGATCACAGACACCCTTCAGTATCTTCCTTCCAAAGTCTTATCCTGAACAGTCCCATTATAAATGTTCGTGCCATTGCGTATTCTTTATTATTAATATGATGCTTGGTTACATTATTAATCCCATACGGTTTTGGGAATTTTTCCGAAAATAATTGACGGTCAGAAACTCGTTACCGTGCCTAACGATCGATCATATTGTTCCGAATATAAGCTGCATATTTATCCTAAATTTGTCAGTTCAAAAATCGAGGTTCGGCTTATTTTCGCGCCTTATTCAAAAGCATTTAACTCCTATAGTGAATGTCTTTGTAGCGGTAAGAACGAAATAGTTATCGAGTATTTATACTGATGATGCTTGTGTGTGCTTCTTACTAGCGGTCGATATATCAAAGCACGAAATCAATGTGCGATCGAATTCATTAACGATCTCGTCAATTCGAGATAATAACGTATTGTTTATTGCAGTTTTTACTAGTTTGAATGTATAGAATTGTATATTTAATATCCTACAAATAATGGGTGACCATGTTGAGAGAAGTTCAATTTTTAGTTAAGTAATGAGGTGTAGTCGTGAGGCGAATTTTCGAATCAATGTTGTGAAGTACGCGGAAGAAAAAAGTACCAGAGAAGCAACAAGTAAATAAGGTGTAGAACAAAGATCTCCAACTCGCACGGAGAAGAATGCTGAAGATAAAATGGAGAGATAGGATGGAAAACGAGGAAGTACTAAGAAGAATAGAGAGAGAAGCGAATGATTAACCGACTAAGTAAGAGGAAGGCGAACTGGATTGGACATTACCTTAAGAGAGAGAGCATGACTAAGGACGTGTTAGAAGGAAAACTGAAAGGAAAGAGAGGAGGAAGGAAAAGGTTTCAACGTGGTGGACGACCTGAAAGACAAGACAAGAAAACTGCAGAAAATAGGAGTATGTGGTGAGCCAGGTTTGACCAAGAATATTTACTGGCCTGTCTACGAACCGACTACTGATGATGATGATGCATCCAGTTATTATCAGGGTAGGCTGTACATTTGTATTCTCTCTTCCTCGGTGTATAGTCGCGCAGGTCTCTTTTTCACGCCACCTATATTTTTAATGAATGGTATATCCAAGAGTGGTAATATTCGGTTTAAATAGTTAAATTTTGATGTATATCGAGTTCCTAAAATCGGAGTATTCGAAGAAAATTAATTATCATCGGTAGATGCCGTCTTTTATTGTCGTTATTACAAAATGTCCATGAAATTATTCCGAAGTGGTGTCTTCTGAAACGACTAGCTGTTGAGACGGGGCCAAAAATGGAATTTTATTGAAGTATGAAAGTTATACTTGTGTGTAGTCGTTCTCAACAAGAATTTCTAGGTTAGTATGAATTCCTTCGCAAGATTGTAGTAACGCTAGTATTTTAGGTCAGCCTAAACTAATTTTCTTTTTTTCTCTCCAAAAGAAAGATCCATAAAAATAGCAGTTTGTAATTTCAAGAAAAGAAACTATACATATTAACATATACATTAACTATACATATTAACAAGTAAACTTCTCTTGTCTATTTATTATGACAACCATTTAAAACTTAAACCTTAGTGAGACACAAATCAAAGGAAATGGTTTCTTTAGTAAAATCTAAGTACAGTCGAAATTCGCTGGGATAATGGCACTTTTCTATTATAAATTTTAAAAATTTCATGTTAAGATAGATAAAGATCTTCCCAGGTAATTCTTGAGCCAATATAACTGTTTTTTATTCTAATATTCCACTTTAAAAACCTGCGTCTGGATCTTCGTTTAGAAAATTTAGAAATGGTAAAGTTTTTCTCAGAGCCGCTAATTAAAATTTCGTAAATGTTTACATGTTTGTATTGGCCTGGATTGGGGGAGTATTTTTCGTACCGACATTCTAGACTTTGGCAACAATCTACGTATTTGCGTTCTCGTAAATGAACGCATTTGAGAAAACTTCCGTCCCTCTTAAGATGTATGTAATTTGCCGGAAAGTGTGTTATTATTAATTATGGAATTTCTAAGAGCTACTGCCGTCTTCTTCAGTGTTTTCAAGGCTTGGCTGCGGAAGAAACATTTTTAATGCCAAATAATTTGCCAGTAATTTTAATCCAGACATCTAGAATCTAGGCTAAGAATGAAGCATATAAGAGTAGTGTACAAACGGAAATTATTCGATGAACGTTGTAGCTCCGGATTTATTTAGGATTTGTTCCTACTGCTGCTAAGTCCACGAGAGAATACTTAGAAATAGTAATGGAGCAGTAGTGGAGCAGACAGTTACTACTGGTCCTTTTTTGCCAAATGCGATAATAAAGGCTACCAGAGATTTTATTTAACGTTGGTATTGGGATCCCCTGCCATCCACTTTTGGCGAATTTCAAAAGTCGTTTATAGAACTTGGGGAGTAGTAATTAGTAGTAGTAATTGAAAACTCTATTAATATATTTTAGGTTGGGATGTTTTTAATGTATAAAAATTGTTCACGGTTATGAAAGTTCCATCATATTGGCTATGCTTGGTCAATTTTTGGATTTCCTAGAAAGAATTGGTTTTCGAGGAAGGTGAGGTTTGCATCTACGACCATCAGTGTATATACGGTGGTGCGAAGGCCGAGGAAATATCTATTAAAAAATTAGTTTCAGGGTCGTTTCTATGCGAGAGACGTTCGAACATAACGTCTGCTCTCCTAAAAGAGCGATAGCATAGGCGTGTTATGTCCAACACCACTGGGGCGAATCGCAGGATGTTCTTTAGGGGCTGATCATAATTAACAAAAAGAGATGGTGCACCGCGGTGAAAGCAACGCAATATACAGTTTATTGTTGCGTTTCTCATTTTTCCGTTTATTTTTCGATATATTTTCCCAACGAAACCGTGCAAATTGGGATATATTTCCGCATAGGAATATATGAGGAGACATTTGAATGCCTCCTTGTGTTCAACGTGCAACGATTTAGTCAACTTGCATTCCGAATTGCTACCTTTATTTTTTCTTATAACCTCTGTCGAACTGAAATATTTTATGATTTTTAATGTTGGTCGACCCTTCCAAAACTGTGCTAAAGCGAAATTGAGTGCAATTCTCGATATTTCCGTCGCAAGGAATATTTCCAAGGATATGCCGAGTTTCGCCGAACCCCAACCTCAAAGTGTGTAGCGGAAATGTTTATATGCGTGTAACATAATCAACGTATGAAATCATCCAGCTGGTATTAACCCAATTTACCGTCACGAAAATCGTAACCATGCTAACACGTGAGCGTTTTCATATACAGTGATTGGTTTGACGGCGTTTTTCGCGGCATACTTTGCGATTATCTGCGATTCCCCAAAATGCCGGGGGAACCACAGCTGAGAAAAAACAGTTTTTATCATATGAAAAGTGGATTTTGCTTGGTAGGTTTAGGCTACGAGAGTGGGTCTTCTCCGTAACAATGTTTTTTTAATGAAGTTCATAAGCGGTTTTATTTAGCATCGGAGCAGTTACTCCTACATAGAGAATCAAACGTTTTTACTTGTATAAATCAAATTAGATATAGCATTTAACCTAATAAAATATACGTTAAAGGTAGATAAATGCAGGGTGTCTCAGAAGTCTGGACCCATAGGGAAAATAGATATAATATTCTTAATGTTAAAAAAACATTTGTAATGTCAATTTTAAATATCGCAGAAAATTCGTATATTCATCCATTAGGGTATGTTATATCCCGAAGTATATTAAACCTACACTAGAAAGGTGTTTATTCAACTTTAAAACAACAATGGCTATTTTTCCTATGATTTTAGTCTTCTATGACACAATACATGCATTTTTTAGTACGATAATGTAAAATTCACACATTACTGAGAAAGTGTCCTACAAAAGATGACATTAGCTTAAACTTTTTGATGTGAAAATAACTATAAGCAATAAGGCTTGGCCATTGGTTATCGTCAACAAAATATTTAATTTAATTTCGTGAGAACTAACCGTGCTAAAAACGCGGCTCTGTACACCAGGGTTTCTCAACCTTTTTGATAATACAACCAAACTCAGGAAATTATCCGCGGCCCTCCCATATCAATAGATATAGATATAAGCAGGAGAAAATCTTTTATTATTGACTAAAAGTAGCGGGTTATTAAAAACATGAAATAATTATTAAAAATTTCATTGAGTTGTTTGCTTTTTATAAAATAATTAAGTTCTCGCTATACATTTGCGATTGTTTTTAAATGTTGTCAACCGAGCTTAAATTTTTTGATCTTTCGCGGCCCACCTCAAATGCTTTTGCGGTCCACCGTCTGAGAAACAGCTCTACACTACAAATGTTCGATATATCTAGAATCGTTTGTGTCATTTGAGTTGAGCTCTATAGCTTCAACCGTCTTAATTGTTCTTTATTTATTTATTTAATTAAAAAAGGTCTATAAACAGCCAAATTTTGGCCTTTTACAATGGATCCGTAAAATAACAACATAAAATAACAAATAAAATAAATTAAATTAACAATCGTGGAACAGATATAAAATTGTTCCAAACAGGAAAATGCAAAAACAGAAACATATTCAAAAGCGTTTAGACAATAAGAATTATGGGGGTGACCGGGCAACTAGTTGATTTACCCTCGCCAATGGCTCCTATGCCTGTTTTGTCCACTCCCCTCCCTCTCTCCCCCTTCCTCCTCCCCCTTCCTCCTCCCCCTTCCTCCTCCCCCTTCCTCTTCCCCCTTCCCTCCTCCTCCTTCCCTCCTTCCTCTTCCGTTGCGTGAGACAATCACTACGGCGCCTCGATAATAGCGACAGTCAATCCATCTACTCAACGCGGGCACAATTTCCTCCTCCTCCCGCCACTTCCCTCCCCCTCCACGCCCTGCACTTCCCTCGACGCTTTCTCCCTCCCACTCTGCCTTCCCCATCATCCCTCCCTCTCCCTCCCTCCCTCTACTCCATCTCTCCAGGGACACAGGTACTCCACCTATCGCCTCCACTCCCACAGGACACCTGGCCACTGCCTCTTGGAATGTCGTCCCCACCCCAAGCCGAACCAACCCATCTGAATCTCTCTCTCCCCTTCCTTTTCCTCCTCTTCCACTCCCTTCCTAAACGCTCGTTTGTCTCCTTTATTTTCTCCCTTTTTCTGTCCTACTCCGCGTCTCTCTCTCCCTCTCTCTCCGCTTCTTCTTTCTCCATATCTCCTTTCCCATTTTCTCTCTTCGCCTTTAACTCTCCCTCTCTCAATCCCCTCATTCTCTGGGTGTATGTTTCTCCCTCTAATTCTCTTATGGTTCTCGACCTCTTCGTTTCCATTTCTCGCCGCTTCTCTTAACTCCTCATTCTCTTCCTCTCCTCTTGTCTGTCTCTCTGTCTCCGTCTTTCTTTTCTTTCTCCGTATCTCCCCACTCTGCATTTCTCCATATTCTCTTCTTTCATTCCTATACATATGGAGGTGCCGGTGGTGTAGTGGTTAGGACTCTGGCTGCTACTCGCATGCTGCCTGGAAGGGCAGCGGGCACTAATCCTGCGAAAGTAGGATTTTTTTCCAAGGTCGCCCGGTCTCCTGTTTGTGTGGTTCGAGGAGACCGCGCAAAGTCAGCGTTCCGTCCTTCGGAAGGGACGTTAAGCCGTTGGCCCCCTTGCTGCTCTTCGTTAAAAGTAGGCTAATGCCGGCGCCACGTTTCCCTCCACCCTTGTTTGAGTGTGTTCAGTGTAGTGTGAAAGGAGCATTGACTATAATAATCCAAGAGGTTGATTAACCAAAAATGCACACACACACATTCCTATACATATATCTCCTTCCATTACTTTTCTATCTCATTTTTTCCATATATCTCTCTAGATCAATCTCTTCTAAACCTAAACTACTGACCTTTCCAAAATCGGCGAATGTGTCTGAATCTTCATTTTGTGTTGTAAAATAAATATTAGGATTTCAATCTGTCATTGCATTGTCGCCTCGTTTCATACCGAAAGGATTTGCCTATGTTATTCATATAATATTTATTTGGGATCTTCGTATTCGGTACATAGACGACCATTTACATAAGCGAATATGAACGAATACATAGTGCCACATGTAGCTTGAATGGTAAATCATTTGTGCAGGTCGGTGAAATAAAAAGGGCAGTTAAACTTTTATGTGGTAATTTGGCAATTAGATGACATAGATAACTCTTGTAGACTTGAATAGTATATAACTGTGTCATCCACAGCATTTTTCAGTGTACGGGCATGTATAAATCGCCCTGCCGGTCTACTTAGACGCTAGTGTTCCACGATTTATCGTGTAATAATAACTCATACTACCATGCTAGAATCAAGAATCGGCGATTTACTGAATACGGTTAATTGTAACCGTAAAGACTTGTTTCTTTATTAGAACATTAAACGACTAGAGTAATCTTGAATGTTGATTTGGTCTCCAGACTCCCAACTGGAAGATTCGGCTAATATGGAAAACTTTTAGCAAGCGCCTTTCATAAAACTGTTTTTAACTATTTTGAATTAGTTGTGATGAAAGAATTATTCTATTTGAAATAAATTCAGTACTTGGATATCGACTAAATATTTCAGTGGAACGATATATTTTAGCATGTTTTGCAAGAAGCGTGTGGTGGATGTTGCAATTGCCAGCTTCGACACTCCATATTTAAGGCACTCGTGTGCTTTAATTTCTGTGACCGTTTCTTAAAAGAATAAAAGCTGCTGTTAGATTCGCTCCATCCTTCTGTTCGTACGTCTGGCCTGTCCGTTCCTTTTGTGCGCATACATCAAGTGCTTCGCATAAGGAAGCATTTTGACAATAATTGGTATAAACCACTTTAAATTTTATTTTAGAATCTACTAGCGATGAATCACCTCTGGTGACTGATGCTTTTTGGGCTAAATGCCCACCTGGTTTTACCTACCTTTTTAGGACTATTGGAAGAACATAATTTATTTCAACCATGAGGAGATCTCGATAATTCTTTTCTGAATCATGCAATCTCATCTAAAGAAATGCAGTCGAACCTTCCTCTTTCTTATCAGTTGTATTATCGTCATTTTTACCCTTTTCGTTTTAATACTCTGTGATCCGTATATAGTGTTGGGGAAAACCTGTATAGCTCTATCCGTGAGGCATGACCGCGGCGTATGAAATGCAAATGTCGGGTGCATTAGTCTCTCTTGTCGGAAGCGCATCCATATTCCGTATGGTCGTATAACTTTCTCGATTCTTTTTCCGTATTTTCCTTCCCACCTCTCCCCTCTGCACTCCGCGCACCCACGCTGTGCATCGTCTCCTTTAGGGTGCTGCGCGTGGGCGTCATGGTGCTCGGTACGTACGTGTCAACTCTCCCTTGGCATGAGACACCTCTCTCTTTTATGCCTCGCCTACTGCAATTTCCCTCCTTTCTCCCTCTCTTATCTCCCTCTCTTATCTCCCTCTCTTCTCTCCCTCTCTTCTTTCCCTCTCTTCTCTCCCTCTCTTCTCTCCCTCTCTTCTCTCCCTCTCTTCTCTCCCTCTCTTCTCTCCCTCTCTTCTCTCCCTCTCTTATCTCCCTCTCTTCTCTCCCTCTCTTCTCTCCCTCTCTTCTCTCCCTATCTTATCCCCCTCTCTTCTCTCCCTCTCTTCTCTCCCTCTCTTCTCTCCCTCTCTTCTCTCCCTCTCTTCTCTCCCTCTCTTCTCCCCCTCTCTTCTCCCCCTCTCTTCTCCCCCTCTCTTCTCCCCCTCTCTTCTCCCCCTCTCTTCTCCCCCTCTCTTCTCCCCCTCTCTTCTCCCCCTCTCTTCTCCCCCTCTCTTCTCCCCCTCTCTTCTCCCCCTCTCTTCTCCCCCTCTCTTCTCCCCCTCTCTTCTCCCCCTCTCTTCTCTCCCTCTCTTCTCTCCCTCTCTTCTCTCCCTCTCATCTCTCCCTCTCTTCTCTCCCTCTCTTCTCTCCCTCTCTTCTCTCCATCTTTTCTCTCTTCTCTCCCTCCTTTCCTTCCATCTCTCTCTCCCTTCCCTCTCCTTCCTCTCCTCTCTCATTCCATCCTTCCTCTCACTCCTCTCCCCTCTCTCATTCCACTCTCCCTCTCATTCCTCTCTCCCTCTCATTCCTCTCTCCCTCTCATTCCTCTCTCCCTCCTTTCCTTCCATCTCTCTCTCCCTTCCCTCTCCTTCCTCTCCTCTCTCATTCCATCCTTCCTCTCACTCCTCTCCCCTCTCTCACTCCACTCTTCCTCTCATTCCTCTCTCCCTCTCATTCCTCTCTCCCTCCTTTCCTTCCATCTCTCTCTCCCTTCCCTCTCCTTCCTCTCCTCTCTCATTCCTCTCTCCCTCTCATTCCTTTTTTCCTCTCATTCCTCTTTCCCTCTCATTCCTCTCTCCCTCTCATTCCTTTTTTCCTCTCATTCCTCTTTCCCTCTCATTCCTCTCTCCCTCTCATTTCTCTCTCCCTCTCATTCCTCTCTCCCTCTCATTCCTCTCTCCCTCTCATTCCTCTCTCCCTATCATTCCTCTCTCCCTCTCATTCTTCTCTCCCTATCATTCCTCTCTCTCTCCCTCTCATTCCTCTCTCTCTCCCTCTCATTCCTCTCTCTCTCCCTCTCATTCCTCTCTTCCTCTCATTCCTCTCTTCCTCCCTCTCGCTCTCATTCCTTTCCCTCTCTCCCTTTCCATCCTCTCTCTCCCTCGCCTTCCTCCCTCTCGTTATATCTCTCTGCCCTCTGTCTGTCTCTACCCTTCCCATCCTCCCTTCTTCTCCCTACCTCTCTCTCATCCTCTCCATTTTCCTCCCTCTCTATTTCTCTCCGTCTCTATTTCTCTCCGTCTCTTTCTCTCCCTTACATCTCCCCCTCTCCTTCCTATCGCTCCCCCTCATTCCTCTCTCCCTCCCTCATTCCTTTCACTCTCATTCCTCTCCATTTCCTTCCTCTCTCTCCCTCGCCTTCCTCTCGTTATCTCTTAACCTCATCTCTCCCCCTCTCTTTCATCATCTCTCCCCCTCTCTTTCCTCATCTCTCTCTTTTCCTCCCTCTCTGACCTTTTTCCCACTCTTTCCCCTTCTAATTATTTCAATCTCACACGAATGCAGGCGATAACTCTATCCCGGTCTTTCTCTATTTCTCCACCTCTTTCCTGTACATATTTCAGATACATTTTAACGGCGTTATTTAATTAGGAAATTAACATAAGCCGTTATATACGGATGTTCAAGTTTTTGTAGCTCCCGCCTTTGTGTTGCCGCTTCAGGAAAAAGTGCATGTTTAAAGTTTGTCTGTCCGTCCGTGCTGAATATACCTAAATGAGGAAGGTGGAACTACTAGTTTCAGAATTGCATCTTCCGTAAAAGGTCAAAGCAAAGCAGAAGTTTCTTCATCTTTCGAAACGAAAAAGTTTTGTCATTAAAGGCAACCAAGAATTTAATTTTATATAATGCCTTCGAAAAGAGGATGGGATCCGTGTTGATCCTGATATTAACCTGGGTTCACGCTACTTGATTTATTTGATTGAATACCACTTAGCCTTAGCTGCCTTTGGAATTTCTTTTTCCTCGTATTTTTTGTTACATTTTCTTGCATTCACTTGATCATCGCGTTGGAATCACTGCTTTTCTGCTGTTTTCTTTTCTTTTTAATTTTCATATCCCGGCCATAAATATTCATTGAATTTATCCCACTTTTTTACATACAACGGTACACTTATTTTTTCCGTGGTCTATTTTTGATTTTATTATATATTTTTGATTTACTTTTATCGATATAGCATCAAATTAATCCAAATATTCTGATTATATTTGAAAATTATATTGCTTTACTTTCTTTAGGCTTAATCTCCATACTCAGGTTATGTACCATCGTCGGTAATGAATTTCATTTTTTTTCTCTCATAGTTTGTGGAGCTGGGCATTGTGACGAGCATAGAAGTGAACCACAAGACAGTAGAGACGGCCAGGAAGGGACAAGAGGTTTGCATCAAGATAGAGGCCATACCTGGAGAAGCACCCAAGATGTTCGGAAGACATTTCGACGAGAAAGATTTCTTGATTTCTAAGGTACTAGCTTTTCACTTCACACATGGAAGGAATGAGTTAGCGTTAAGATTAACGGGATGATTTTGAAAAAATCTTCTATTGTTCGTATAGTTCTTTCGTTTTTTCCTCCGTGCCAGGAACTAATCTTTCGAGCAAATCAAACCTGGTGATATTTTGTTATCCACTGTGCAAGGTTTTAGTCGCTTTGGTCATGTTATATGCCCAAAATGCTGTACAAATTTTTGGCGCACATTCCTGTCGGTTTTAATGAACTTCGTAGGCCTTGCAGGAACGCGGTGGTTCGTCTAGAAATGATTTTATCGGCCGGAGGTGGGCAAGTGGTGGTTCGATGTGACCTCATGAATTTTCCCGGTTTGACGTCACAGATGTTTCCATTGTGGCGTCACGGATTTCCTGTATGCCTGGACGAGTTATGTCTGTATGACTTCACGAGGTCAGAGAGTTATGTCACGAGCAATTCCTGGTACGGGAAGCTACTTTCCTCATTAAAATCGCAGCATTTGTATGGTTGCATTCCTGAGGAAAAAGTGATCGTTTGGTAAATGCGGCATTTTGGAACGCAGATCTTAAAGTGCATGCACATTTTACTCCAGTGTCCCGCAACCCTGTCAATTTCACAGCGTACTCTCTGATTCACTCTAACTTCGCGGCACTCCGAACCAAATTGTATGAGATAGTAGAACATCACCCTGTAGACAGAAAAAAAGAAAAAAAATGTGCCTTTCCATCACTGATACATGAATCATTGCTAAAATTTTCATTTTCAAGTCTTTTAAATATTTAGTCCCATTTACGAAGTAATCCAATGATAAAATTTGCTTATCCTCCAGTTAATAAGCAATTTGGTTTCGGTTTCAAGTACAGTCAAACCCGGATTTAGCGCCACCGTTTGTCCATCATTGGCATTGGCGCTAATGTGGGGATGGTGGTGAATCGAGGTATGTGCTTTCTCTATGTATTCATAAGGTGGAAGTTCTGTTCACAATTATTCATGGGTAGTATGCGGGGGTGGCACTAAATTCGGAGGGGCTTAATCGGGATTTGACTGTAACTGTAACAGCGTAAATTATCGCCCTTTATGAGAGATATAGTTTATGTGGTATTAACTCGTGGAGAGTAAAACAGAGTATTTTCCCTTCCCTATAATTCCTAAATCTACCGTGGCACCAAGTTCAACTGCGCCGCGGCGAAACGGTTGCGGAACACTACTTTACCCTGCTGTTCACCAAATTAGGGGTTGACCTTAACATATTGCTTTCTATCTTGGTTCTATAACTCGACTCCTAATGGGCCTTTGGAAAACGAACCTCCACCTTGCACCCGATCTCGTTTACTCTATCCTCATGGTCGTGTCTTCCAATTTATGAAGACATCATTTAATCCCAGAATTCCATGTGCTAGCCTCTTCCACTTTCATTTACCTGGAAGCGTCAGTCTTGTTTTTTTTATATACAGTTTAACCCTTAAATACTACACTTCTAAAAACACATGGGTGAATTTTCACCCGGCAGCTTTGGTATGCGGATTTAGTATAAATAAATGTTTTTAACAACAACTACCGATGTTTTTATTAAAAATGTTCATATGTTGTACTACACATCTAAGTAGTTCAAAATTGGTAATGATACAAAATGAATTTTAACAAAAAATATTAAAAATCACTTAATGAAGAGCTATCTTCTGATCTATTTTTAATACAGTTTTCACAGATTATATTGCGATGTTTACCGCAATCAAACTGCTTGCACGATGTGCACTTAACCGAATATATTTTGTATCAACATGGTTATCTTTTTTCGCAGCGGTAATATATAAAATCTCCAAAAATGCTGTGAGCTCCAATATAGAAAGATCTCTAAGACGACACGCTATGACCAAGGTCTAAAAGCAAAGTGACCACAGTAGGAGAAGACGTAGAGGAAGGCATATCAAAAGGGGGGCGATGTTTACTCCTTACATTCTTGAGCTATAAGTAAACAGCTGCTCGGAGTGCCTTTTTATCCATAGTGTAGCATTTAAGAGTTAAATCCTCGAATAAAAGCTTAATTTCCTACGTTGTGTTTTGCCCCTTTAGAAAGCCGTCTGCTGATACGATATGGTCAGATTTACCAACTATTCTCCCTGCTTTGCAGATAAGCCGTCAATCTATAGACGCCTGCAAGGACTACTTCCGGGATGATCTGCTGAAGACGGATTGGCAGTTGATGGTCGAGCTGAAGAAGCTCTTCCAAATCCTTTAGGGATATCATCTCTGGCTAAGCAAGCACGCGGCAGTGTAGTCTGTCGTGGTGGGGAGGCCGGCCTGCCGCCTTTTTTGTACGACGATTCTGTCCTGTCTGTCTGTCTATTTCTCGCTTCTCCTTAAAAATCTCTCGGAAAGTCCTTTATGAAAAAACAATATCGGTGGTGGGAGAGATCCTAAGAGGACAAGGAGAAAACGGAAGAGTCAGAATCGCCGAAGGTGGATGTTGAAAAAAAAAACTGCTAATTCGCACGTACAGGAGTCTGCCGACATGTCGTGGACGTAGCCGCCTGGTCCGAGTACTTCCCTCCATGTTCGATGGAGGACACTCTTGGGAGGGAGATAATGGACGCCGTTTGTTTATAAAATTATATCAACGCGGGGTTTGAATATGGAAGGTATCGCCTGGGTTTTGAAGTGGATGAGAATCGGAATGCTCCCCTCCCCATTTGCCTGTTCCTGCCCCATTTGACTGCTCCCTTTTGGAAGAGGGGAAATTGTTTTTCTCTCTCCCAGCCTCGATCAAAACGAACTCCGCACCTCCACCGCACCCCTTCTGCTGTCCTGCCGCAGTCCTTCACACCCCCTCTGTACCGCTGTTTTTTCGCAGTCATGGTCAATAAAAAAATAAATATTTAATTGTTTTTTAATTATCCTCGTGTTTCCATATCTCCCAAATCCCCGGTTCGAAAGTGAATTGTTGAACTCATATGACGGTTTGAAACCATTTGACGATCGAGGTAAGGTAGATGAATTTCCGCACATGACTATTACTTTGTTGCTGAAATCCGCATCTGGTTGGTAATAATCTGCGTTTTATGTTGATATTTTCCAGTTCCAAGGAAGGGCTATCTTCTCTCTTTCTGAATTTGCGAGTGTTTTCTTCGGGCCTGATACGAGTTTATATAGGAATTTACTTCAGAGATTCTTTGTTTATCACATTGGTCAAAGACCAGACTAAACAATTCGTTGGCTATAAAACTTAAGCAGGAAAAATGTCTAAATTTTGTGCATCGAGCATGGAATTGTTCATTTGAAAATTAATGTCTTTATCATAGCCTCGAGATCTTGTCAAACTGCGCTCCTAAATAGCATGAACAATCTTCATCTCACGATAAACTGAGGACTTTTGTCCAAGTCTCAAGAATACTGGCATTTTTAACAGTAATTAATCCTTATATTTTTCTATCCGGTACGTTTATCTATTTATAAACTAGTGAAATACATCTCTAGAAGGGAATTTCGGCTTTTGCCGTTTAAACACTTCGTCAATATCGACAATAAACTTTCGTTCCATATTGCGGCTTGATTGTGCGATATTGGTGTACTCTCTGTGACGGATGATATTCAGATCTGTCCCAACAATGTCTTCATGTCGCGATATTTGCTTCTATTTATCCTCGGAAAATATAAAATACTACTAGTGAAAGGTGCTTGCATTCTGCAAGCATTTCATGTCATTTTGTTTATTTTAGATAATAATATTTTTTAAATTAAAAAGTATCTACCTCTGCACCGATTTTCGTTCTTTTTTTATGGGGCATTATTTGAATTAAAGCAATCCCTAAAATTTGAAATTTTAAGAATATTATACTTTTCCATTGTTTGGTACTAATGCCACACATTTCTGCCAAATTTTAATGTTGTAGCACGTCCATAAGTGCAATAATATTGATCTAATTGTTTAAATAAAAAAAATAACGGCCGCAATAACAATTTCATGGAGACTTTCAAATGTTAATATGCGCCTTTACATCAAGCTCTTACTGAAAATTTTCAGCTTCCTAGCTCGTCCTCGTCTATTTTATTAAACTTTGGGAATTTTTAACAACCGAATAAATTAATTTATCAGAATTTCTATAATCTCTATTCGGTTGTTTTACGAATTCTACTTTTACAAAAAATTTCAGTTTCGTAGCACATTCAGAAATACATAAACATTAAATATTTGTTGTAAATTTTGCGAATTTTTAGTGGCCGCATTACTGAACCTTTTTGAGATTTTCTTATGCACATAGTCCTACCCACATAAAAAAATTCAAGTGTAGCTCATCTGAAAGTGCCTAAACATTAAGAAGCAGTTATATACCTAGTATGATTAGCCGGCCGTTTGGATTGTTGGTAATGATGAAATAATGTGATGTCTCCGGGTATTTGCCGTTTTTTTAAGTTATTCAAAACATGCTTTATGTCATAGTACGGTCATTTTTTATAATATGCAATACATTGAAAATAACAGTATTTTTAGGAAGCAATATAATTAATCTGCATCAGTTCGAATCCCACCATGTGCCTGGTAATTTATCCTCGACGTACCTATTTTTTATGAGCTGATATTTATTTGGGCTTGAGTGACATGTATGATATTATTATGAATAAATATAGCAAAAATATGAAACTACTTGGAAGCATTGTGGTCAAATAATCAATAGCTCTCAATGGTCGTTAAATAATATGACAAAGTTCCGTTGTTCTTGATTAATCATTGGATGCAAAATTGGAGTACACACACACGTGTGTGTGTGCGCGCATCGATTTTCTTAGTTTAAATGTAACTACACATGTTAAAAACGTAAGTGTAACCAATACCACCCTATTAATCCCCGTGCATCTCGACTGGATTTCAGTGCTAGTGATAATTACATTGTAAGCGGTTTAATTCTGGAGGTGAACACGTCCTTCACTACTGCATGTGGCACGCACTTCTGAAAAAAAAAATTAGTTGGAAATGAAGCAAAAGAAAGTCGTCTCATTGACAGGAAAGGATTATTTTGTGATATGGATATTCAACACTGTTAAATGGTAAAAGTAAGGGTATGCATTGTCGAGGTAAACGAATTTGCCCTGTTACCTTAGGATATACCTCCGTGATTTAGGTGTAATTATGCATCGTATAATATCACTTTTTGCGGCATTTCATCGAAGTTGTTTTAGTTTATATCCCGCAGTCTTGTATCTAATTAAATTTCATGATGAATTGGTATATGGCAAAGTTTCCTGGCCAAAAAATTTGAGTGAGAAAATCTTAAACATTCTCTCGGGAAACAAAATGGCCGAACGTCGCTTCGCGTTTCCACGCGCATGCTCGCTCATTGTTTCCGGCGCTGAACCTTTCGTCGAGAGAGGTCCGAGTCGTATATTTCACCGATGTGCAATCATCCTCGAGGGATGATGAGGGAAGGAATCGTAATTTTTTTCGTCACGCTACGCAGGAAATGAGATGAAAGGTAATCGCTTCCTCGTTTTTTTCCTACCTTCATAATGGCGGCGGCGAAAAGAAATATACTCGCCTTTCGAAAACAATGGGAAGTATGGCGGACACGGTGTATCGGGCGCGTGAGCGTGGTGGGATGGGTGCTGACTTTTGCCGCCAGATGGTCTGCTGCCTCCGACCGTGATGCGCGGGGGCGAATCCCCATTAACCTCCCCACCCACTCTTCCCCGCACCATTAGACCGCCTTACCTGCCATATTTAATGGTGCGTCGTGAATCCTTATCCGTCCGACAGCTGTCCGTGAATTTCTGCAGCGGAAGTGTTGTATTCGTGCCGAAGGAACCGGACGAATTTCCCCAAGGACGTCTCGGACGTTTTCACCGCTTTGCGATCGTGCGATGATTACGAATGAGATATCCGTCGTCTCGTCTCGAGAAGTTTTGAAACGTGGTAGTCGAATATACGATATAGGTAGTGGCTGCTGCAGCTATTGAAACAAGGTTAATTTTATATAGGTACCCACGCATACAGGATGGGCCAAAAGTAAGGAATCACGTTTCAACAGTAACACGACACATTGGAAAGCAAATGAAGTAAAAATTGGAGCTTCATTTCCCGACGCAATGTGAAAAATCGGGTGTTATTTATTGAGGTTTATTTAGAATTGTAAACTTGAAATTATTTATAAATTTATTAATATAATTATGACAGAAAATGTCTTTAATAATTAATTTCAAAATTTTACTTTCTAACTATAAGCATTTGCTTAGAATCTTCCCCGTCCACCGATTAAAAAAACATTTATTCTGCCGTGTTAATAATGGCATTCAATGTCTAAGGAAAGATAAAACTTTCTATCTATAACTATTTGCTCGGAATCTTAATTTGAATTTTTTAAAGGCATCCCCTGATGCCCACCGATTTCTACAAAAAAATTCTTTGCCAGCGTAATAAATGGCATCATAGATAGCATAAACCCTGCAAATTTCAGTCTTCTATCTCCTACTGTTTACTTGCTATTTTAATTTAACTGATAGCACAGACAGAGCGAATGCATAAGCGCGTTTATAAAACGAAACGCGCTATAATGTGCATATATAAACGTAAGTTCATGAAGAATAATATTTATAAAGTTTTTCACTATATTTTCACCGTTAATGTTTTGGCCCTGTTCCAGCCTTTCTGATACCAATCTGATGGCGCATCCTGCTATCAGTAAGTAAAAAAATACATGAATAATTTTGTTTAAAATGATTAAAATCCGGTCATTATTATTGAAGACATCGAAATAAATAATCCGGGTTCCTTTTTTTCACCAAGAAATATTTTATAGCACGAAAGCCCTTGAAATGTGTTTCCTTTAATTATCGGCTTCAATGCAATTCAATTTAGCATGCAAAGTGCACATCCCTGAAAAGATAGCATTTGCTTTTTTAACTGCTGTTAATCTCTTTTGTCTAATTGTTACACTATGTTCGATTATATGTTTTGTATTAGTTTCTCTGATAGAAATAGAGCCCAGAATAGTATACCACGCGAGTGTAATACAGTTTCTGGTCGCAAAGTGAGAGTCCACCTGCGAAAGCCGTAATAGAGCAGTTAATGCTTCGGGCGATAACGAGAAATTAAATATTATAGTTTTAAACTGCCGCAGCATTCGTAGGAAGTCTGCCGAACTCGAACACGTAATTCGCACGTTGCATGCGGATGTAGTTATAGGTACGGAAAGTTGGCTCACTGAAGATATCGCTAGCCAAGAAATTTTTCCGAAAAGCTATAGAGTATACAGAAAAGACCGCGCCAATAGAATAGGTGGCGGAGTATTTTTGGCAATAAGTGAAAAGTACGATAGTTGTCAGATCCCTATTATCGATGAAACGACCGAGAGCGTGTGGTGCCGCCTAGGTAAGGATAATTCGAAAAAGATATATTTATGCTCATTTTACAGACCACCTAATGCCAAAGTTGATTATATTTTAAGTTTAGAGAGGCAATTAGCCGAGCTTAGATCTATTATGAACGACGGTTACGTGATAATTGGAGGCGATTTTAACTTACCGTCAATCGATTGGGAAAACCTATGTTTCGTTACGGGAGGTAAAGAACGCGAATCGTGTGAAGCCTTAATGGACACGTTTCATGAATATTCCTTAATCCAGATGGTACAAAAAGCCACGCGTTCGGGCAATGTTCTCGACTTGCTTGCTTCTAACATCCCGCATAGGATAACTAAGGTATCCACAGAGGAGGGACTTAGCGACCATCGAGCTGTGTATGCGGAGTGCGAATTAAAGCTCAAAAGACATCCTAAGCCTCTTCGGAATGTATACGCTTTCGCCAAGGCCGACTTTAAAAGTTTCAGCTTACATCTCAAAAGTACCTTTGTCAGTTATCGTGAAAAGACAGAACGATTAGGTATGGAGCCATCATGGTTATTATTTAAGGATATACTAGGAAGAGGTATCAATAGATTTATCCCCAGTAAGTTAAAATCTGATAAGAAAGAACCTCGTTGGTTTAATAAGGAAGTCAGGATTGCCTTAAGACGACAGAGGCGTAGCCACGCAAAATTGAAAAACATACTTACCACCGCTTCCGATGAGTATCGCACAGCTATAGTCCATGAGTATAACAGTGCCCGCGTACTAGCGAGAAAAACCATGCGTAACGCATTTAACACCTTCCGGAATGAGGTATTAAATACAAAATTGAAGGAGGATCCAAAAGCGTTCTGGTCCTACGTAAGAGAAGTCAAGGGAGTGGGTCCTTCAATACCCTCCCTGCGATGTGATTCCGGAGACATCCTTCACGATGGGGAGGATAAAGCTAATCTACTAAACGTTTACTTCGCGAAGGCGTTCACGGCAGGTGGAAATATACTTAAAGACAATCTTATTCCCGATGGATGTACTCTGATGGATAATATTAAAATCTCTGAGGCAGGAATAGCGAAGCAACTGAGTGCGATAAAGCCCAACAAAAATCCTGGACCAGAAGGAATTCCCGCGCGTGTATTAAAAGAACTAGCAGAAGATATAGCTCCCTTCCTTCGGATAGTTTTCGAGAAATCTCTTACCCTCTGTGAGGTTCCTGATGATTGGAAACTAGCACACGTCACACCCATTCATAAGGGAGGTGACAAAGAAAACCCCGAAAATTATAGGCCGATTTCTCTAACATCATTATCATGTAAGATTTTGGAGCACATTATTGTTAGCAACACAATGCGTTATCTTGAGAGTAGATCGCTCTTAGTCAGCTGTCAACATGGCTTCAGAAAAGGTAGATCCTGTGACACCCAACTCGGTCTGTTTGTGAATGATGTTTTATCATGCGGCGAAAATAATAAGCAGGTCGATGCAGTGTTCCTTGATTTTAGAAAAGCTTTTGACAAGGTTCCCCACCGTAAGTTGTTATTAAAATTGGGAAATCTTGGCGTTAATGTTAAAGTCATTAACTGGGTTCGCGCTTTCCTTTGGAATAGAAAACAAAAAGTAGTCATCGATGGTAAGTCCTCGAGTGTGGCAGATGTAGTCTCTGGAGTGCCGCAGGGTAGTGTGATCAGACCTATGCTTTTCTTGCTTTATATAAACGACATCAGCTCAGTTGTAAAAAGTAATATCAGGCTTTTTGCCGATGACACCGTAGTCTATAGAGAAATTAGTGGTCCTAGCGACCATCGTCAGCTTCAGGATGATCTGGATGCGTTATCTGTTTGGTGCAAGGAATGGCAGCTAGAAATCAATCAGAAAAAGAGTAACGTTCTAAACTTTTGGAAATCTAGAAGCCCATCGTCCGTGTTTACCTACTCGATAGATGGTGAGATCATTCCTGTTTCGGAATCCGTGAAATACCTCGGGGTAACCTTGAATCGTGACCTGTCTTGGGACACCCACATAAGACGAGTGATAGGTGCGGCAAATAAGAAGTTGGCTTTTGTGCGTAGAATAGTCAGGAAAAGCACGGAAAAGGTGAGAGAATCCTGTTATTTATCGTTGGTTAGACCTCAAATGGAATACGCAGCAGCGGTTTGGGATCCATATCAGAGGGGACTCATAAAGGATTTAGAAAAAAATACAGCGGCGAGCAGCTAGATTCGTGAAAAAGAATTACGATAAAAAACAGAGCGTTACGTTACTCATTGATGAGTTGAGTTGGCCATCGTTGAAAGATCGTAGATTACAGGCGAGACTTAAACTTCTAGATAAATATAGGTCGGAGATATTCGTAAATGAAATGAAGGATATTATTCGACAACCAACGTATATCGGACGGAGGGATAATGACGACAAGATTCGCGAAATAGATAGTAGGACGGAGAGGTACAAGGAGTCCTTTTTCCCTAGGACAATACGTGACCACAATAGATAACTGTGAATAATAATTAGTTAGGAACTTGGTGCGCGGCACCCCCTGCCATCCACCGTCAAGGTGACTTGCAGGGTAATATGTAGATGTAGATGCAGTTTGGCTCGGTAGTGGTCGGCTGCACTCGCACACGTGGTTTGTTTTGTATATATTAATCGAATATCTGTTCCTTGTGTTGCTCGTTGCTAGGGTGAGGGCTATGTTTATTTCTAATTCGTACTAATCCCATTTCACTCGCATTTTTATCGAAAGTTTCCTTCCTCCATCGCTGTATTTTTGCAATTCAGCAGTTGCAAATAAATAAATAGGAATTTTCAGTCTTACTGTTATCGTTTGTTTGCGAGTTCGTGAGTACTTCCACCATTTAGTGGAGTCTCTTCTTTTTGTAATCCATCAGCTACGTCTATATAACTTATATCGAATCCAGGTTGACGCGAAGCGTGGAATCAAGTACGAGAATCGTAATACTTTTAAATAAAGGGAATTATGGAGACTGATTTCAATTTTTATATTAGTTGCTGCTGCGAATCGTTATACGTCACGAGGAATTCCGTAATCTCGATACTTAGTGCCGCGCGAAGAAATAATCGCGTAATGAAACTCCTTTCTTGCACATTGACTGCCAAATTTTAATGGCCTTACCGCCGTAGTGAAAACCGTTAAGTTCTCTGTCATAAATTAACCTTTTAGACACACCTTTATTTTTAAATAAATATAATATTTCTATATTTGATAAAAATTGTTCTTGCTGCTCCCAAACTCTTGTTGATTATTATATGCTACTCCAAGGTTCAAATCAGCACAGGTGGAAAATTTTCCTCGAATAAACAAAAAGATTGTGGAAAATGTCTGGATAAATGTAGCTGAAGTAAAAGAATTCAAAAGTGTTAGTGTGTTAGTTTTTAACAAGTAATAATCTGTGATAACACTTCAGTCATTCATAGTACAATTTGAAATGTTTCGTCAGAAAAGAGTTTGGAAAAGCAGGATATGTCGAGGTGTCAACATACGAGTAAGTACGGTGAGTGGTCTCATTAATGGTTTTTGAGAAATCAGCTAATCTGTGAATCGGCACTACAAGTTAATCGGTACAAAGTCTTGATCAAAATAGTAATAGTACTGAATAAATCGATGCAGATGGTCACTAAACTCACTTAGCTCTGCAATGGCCAGGAAACCTCGTGCTCTTTCAAATTACGCATTATGTTACGTCAGCGGTAATTCACCTCCTAGATTTGCACAAGTATCAGTGAATTACCACCGAGACGGGTACTTAGTAAGTGTGCTGGAGTTTTTAGCGAACGCACGCAGAGTATACTAATCTCTTTTAAACCCTGGCATTAGTTACTGATGCGATTAACCTCATACAAGCCACAAACATAGCCTAGCGGATATTACCTTGTTCGTTTAAGTGTCATATTTCCCAATCCTACGCTTGTACACGCTTTATGTATATTACGATAGCTTTCGGCTATGTATTTTTTGCTTTCAAACATAAAGAGTCGTTATGGCAGCAATTTCATTTGCAATAACTCACCAAACGATAAACGATAACTGCCTTTAGTATTATTTCGTAATGCCAAGAACCGTTGAAACGCAAGAGAAGAGCGGAAGTTACGCAAGAGGTCGTTGAGTCTGATCAATGGCACAGTGGCGTGTGAACTGTGAGTAAGGTCTCGAGGAATGAAAAAAGCATAAATATCACTATCCTAGGGGAAAAAACGCACCATGGAATCTGCCACGCTTTCAAGAAGTCTCCTCAACGTTCATATAACCGTAAAATATAATATTTGTGAACATATTTAGGAGCGTTAATAATGGAGGCGACGTAAGAATGACAGACAATACGGCTCCCGCAGAAAACAACTGAAAATCGTTAATGCCGATTTACATAGCCGTCTTAAGAGGGAGGCCACGTGAGCCTTGCCCAGGGCCTCACTTTAGAGGGGGGCCTCAAAATTTGGAGAGGATAAATAAAACAGACTCAAAAGTCAGAAATTCTTATGAACTATTAGACATGAGGAAAGAAACATTTTACATTGAATTTTTAATAAAGATATAATATAAAATCGTGAGTTTACTTTGTGTTTGTTTAATATTTAAAAATTTCCAGTATACACCCCAGCCACCCACTCCCTAAATAGCGTAACACGTACTGTATATTGTTATTCTCTATGAAATCAGATTGGCAGTAACCGTCGCAACATGTTAAAATCAATTTAAAAATTTATAAATAAGACGTGCTCTGCAAATAGGAGGGGGGCTTCAAAAACGTTAGGGCCCATGGCCTCCGATTGCCCTGCCCATTCATTCAATCCATTAATGGCGAGCACAGCTCTGAATTTATCGAGAATGTGTGCGCCGTAGTTATTCCTACTGGTGCTAATGAGGGTATGGTAGAGCAGGCGTTCCCAACCTGGTGCTCGCGAACACCGCTTTGCTCTTTAGCAGCCTGACTATGCTCCTCTGCGGTGCTTAAAATCGCGTTTATAAGAATCGATAATTTAATTTGTAAACGCATTTAAAAGCATCGAGAATAACTTTGACTTTGGTTTGGTTATATGTACGATCACTTATATTTTTGCAAAACTTTTTCAATTCAATTAAAAAATAATCTTTATTTATTTTATTACTCATTTCAAGATTAATACTTAAACATGTATCGTCTATAATGGTTCGCTTGATATTTTAAGACAACTTGGTGCTCATCACATTGAAAGGGCTGGAAACCCCCGCTGTAGAGCGTAGTGCACAATAAAATACGTATATCTATATAATTACTAGAACCGGCAGACACTAGTTGCAATATTACCCAAATGCGATGAGAGAGGCGGATAAATATTTAGTCTAATGTATTTTTGGTGCAACCGCACCCCTTGTACAATGCTTTCGGCGGCTTGGAGCGTAATCATATAAAGAGTAAATCCATTCAGCAAAGAATGATACTTATAAACCGTGTTATAAAGACAGCAGTTTTCGAATTTTACTGCCGAGACAGGTTTTAGCAATCGTAATTTCTTATTTCTTCTCGAGTTCATCTTGGATGTTCGCGTTTGTTAGACGACGATTCCGAAAGAAAAAAATGCTCTGCGGATATTTTAAAAGGCAAACAGGACGCGATGAGCAAAGGGGAGGGGGTAAACATTTTCAAAAAATATGAGAAGACCCCATTCATCTCGCTACAGGCTGTCCCGCCGTAACAGGCATTTTACGTCTTCCCCCACTCAAAACATTCCCACCGCCTCTCTCTCTTCCCCCCTCACTTCCGTTCACACCAATCACCTCCTCCCCGCATCTCCCCCTTCCTCTGCTCCCCCTCCTCCTCCCCCTTCCTCCACGACTTCCTCCTTATCTTCCTCCGCATCCATCCATCCCTTTCTCGAGGAAAGGCACTCCTCCTTTTAAAATTTCCCCCTCTATTCTCTCCGGCTCCCTCACTTCCCTTCTCAGTGTTTCTCCCTTTCCCCCTCCCGCCTTCTTTTTCCCACCCCTCATTCCTATTCCCATCCACTTCCTCCCTCACAAGGCGAGAGGGGGCCTCTTGCCTTGCCAACTCCTTACCTTATGTCAGGGTTTTTCAGAGCGAAGGCCGAGAGTTATCGGTATGCCCTTAAAAAATCTAATGTGGCCAGCACATGGCTTTCTCCGTACCTGTAATATTTCTAAAAATCCCAAATACCTAGGTTAAATGATAATAAATATTTTAAGGAACTGCGAGAAAAATTCAAAGACCTTACGAACAGACATAGACTCATACCTTCTGATATTGGATATAGCCACGAAGTTCCAACAATTAAGAAAAAAAGTAGCGTTACTAGCAATAAGACGTAACTAGGCGTAAACAAAAGTGGTGTGGTGGTGGTATCTAAAAATACCGTTTTTAAATTATCTCTTAAAAATGCATTGTATGGGAAAATTTTTCGAACAAAAGTTGTAGAACATTAAATTTCCTACAACTTTTATTCCAGTAACTTTTTTACGTTGATCAAGTATGAAAGCAAATATTTGAAACGGATAAGTTTGTCCCTCCAATAAAAATGTCAAATATAAAATTTCGCGTTGATATGATTAATAGTTTTTGAGCTATGCGTTGAAATTTCGAAATCTATTTTTTTCACGAAAACAGTACTTTCCCATACTACGTATGGAAACAGTAAAAACATCCTAGAAAGACCTCGATAGCAATTGCCTAAGCCGAGATATTCGCCCGCATTTATCAGAATGGAAAATTTCCCGGGTTAATCGATATAAAATACCTGTGTTGTAGAGTGGATAAAAATTCCGTTTTGTTTTTTTGACGAAGTTTGCCGTTTTATGCATGAATATACAGTGTAACTTCCATAAGTCGAACTTCTAGGAAAACAAAATATTGAAGTTATAGAACATTCGACTTATGGAAATACGTTTTTCTCATTTCTATTTTGCCCGGTAAAATTAATTCACTTCGGGTTATGGAAAATTCGAGTTATAGACGTTCGAGTTATGTATTATGAAAAAATCGCTGATGAGGCCAACATAATAGGCGGAAAGCTACCGTCAGCACTGTCATCTGGGTATGGCCCGGTTCCCGCAATGCGGCATTAAGGTATGGAAAGTTAACGTTTAATTTTTGAGGTGCTGTCTGTGAGACACCACCTATGCTGTAGTGTCAAATTACTCCGACACCTTCCGCTAGTTGACGTTATAAATAAGTAAAGTTAATATTGCGTTTCTTTAATTACCTCTTAAACCTCATGACACTATTAAGTAGATTTAGCTTGTTAATAAATAATTATAACAAACTATTTCGGCCTGGATACAATAAAATGTGTGACAATGGTCATAATTTCACCTCACTAGTTTAATGTTATAAATTTAACTAGTTAGTTAATGCGAAGAGGGCAAAGTGCATGCCAAGTTTGCGAATTTGAACCAGAGCTGGATGGATTTCTCCAGTGTAATTTGCGTATATTTTGCTAGGTACAAGAAATAAAAAATATGAAGTGTAAAAAAATACAAAGTTTAAGGATGCATATTTAATGCAGGAACAAACGAAATTTTTTATATAATAATACAGCGAATAGTATCTACTTTCGTAACATATTTCACAAGTTAAAATGTGATAGGACGCATAATATATAAATTCTGTAATATTTAACCGCAGAGGAAAAGGTTTCGAAACCTACGCTTCATAACAACTTTTTCAAACTCCGTAATCCTCTTCCTCATTTTAATCCCAAATTTTCCTGTTCGTCCTTCCCTACCCCTTCTCACCCCAATTCCTTCCTTACTTGCTTCTACCTTACATCAAACGTCCAAGAAAAATAGCTCGATAAATAAATCATTCTTACGTATAAGCGATCAGATGCTTTTTAATCCGCTCCTTATTTTATATCAAACTTTCTTAACAAAACGGCGCTACTTAAACAACTTTCAAAACCTATGATATTAATTTCCATTGAGTTGGCAGCATTGCGGTTTATGGTGGAAATATATCTTAGATGTTAGATCAGGGTTCTCAAACTCGTGAAGGCCAAATAGGTAATTTAGAAATATATAGAGGGTCGCAAATGATAATATCCAAAGTTGTGGCAGGTCGCGTGTAGTAACTGTGGGGGTCAAAGAATTTTTTTAACTTAAAAAATCGAGTCAAAACGGTATTTTTTTATCAAAGAACAAACTCGCGCAAAATTCCTGAATATTGCACATTTTAACATTGTTTCGTGTCTGTTTGTCACTCCATGATCGTCTCATCCGCGATATCTCTTCCAGTTACTTACAGTACGTGTATGATCGAGGTAATGCGCTTCCTGAGCTGCTTGAAACCCGCCTCAGTCCGTGCATGAGGCTTATTTTCATCGCTTCTTGGGTCTTCGATGTGAAAATTCTCTTTATACTCACGTCTATCTCTTCCCTTTCCTCCCTCTTCATCCTACCTCTAGCTTCCTTACTTCCCTTCTCCCTCCACCTAATCCCCCCTCCCCCAATATCCTTACCTCCCCTCCACTCCTATCTTCTTTCTACCCTCCCATCTCCCACTCCTCCATCTCCTCCCTATGCCTCTTCCTTCCCTCCCCCCGGACACAATTCCTTGGACAGGAAACGTACCTAGTTCCACTTCCGGCGATGGGAAAGACTGCTTCAGAGCCAAGCGGGTGGGTGAGGGAAGGGAAAAGGAAGAGGGAGATATAGGGAGGAAGGGTATGGCAGAGGAAGAGAGAGGGGGGTAGTAATGGGGGGGGGGAGAGAAGAGGGAACGGCTGGCGTGGGGGACCGGAAATCCGTCTAGGCATGGTGCGATCAGCGTTGGGGGGGGGGGGCTAAGGGGGGGGGGGGTAAACTGGGGACGTGTCGAATGCATGAATGGAGGCCGGCTGTTTTTCTCCCTCTCTTCCTCCGCCCCCTCCTTCCCTCTCCCACTTCCCCTCCCTACGCCGGGTGAGGAAAGAGGCGGTGTCCGGAGGACGGGGGAGGGAGGTAGGAGAGGGTGAGTGAGGGAGAGAGAGAGAGAAAGAGGATCGATATGGAATTACAATGCGAGAGCACGGCGTTTCAATGGCATCGATGGATGAATGAATGCCCTCCCTCTTTCCCTGTCTCTCCCTCTCCTCCCCCGCCCTTCCCTCGCTTTGCGCGAACGCGTTGGGGGGGCTCGCGGCGGCGAAATGAATGAATGGGGAAGAGTGGAGGGAGAGGACGGTCTGTTGAATGGGGGATGGGGAAAAACGGATGAATGTACGCGGAGGGGTGAATGGAAACTGGCGCCGATTCCATGCGCGAATGCATTTTCCTTCCTCTCTCGCTCTGACCCTCTCCCTCTCTCCCGGCGTGAGTGCGTGTGTGCGGATGCGTGCTCGAGAGAGGGGCGGGCGAGGAGGGGAGGAGGTCGAGGGCGACCCGTTTTATTATTTTTGGGGGCTTAGAATGCTGGTCGTTGCGGTTAAAAAAAGTTAAAACGTGGCGTTGATTCGGGAGCGGGCGGAAAGGAGGTAAGGCAGAGAGAGGACGGAAAGGAGAATGATCGGATTAGGGGATTATGGAGACGGGACACGGCGGTAGTGGACGGGTCCGGTCGGAAGTGGACGGGTCCGGTCGGAAGTGGACGGGATCTGGCGGAATGGACGGGACCTGGTGGGAATGGACGGGACCTGACGGAAGTGCACGGGACCGGGTGGGAGTGGAAGGGACCGGGCGGGAGTGGACGGGACCGGGCGGGAATTGGCGGGAGTAGATGGGATTACTTGGGATTGGACGGGACAGAAGTGTATAGGACGACATCGGGATCGGAAATAGCGGGAAGGCATGAGCCGTGGACGGCGATTTGGGAAAAGAAGTACAGTCTATAACGCGGTATCCTAGAGCGTGGTTTCGCGTACACGCGATTCTTAAAGTGTGACCATATTACCCTAGAACGCGGTCCGGATTCACGTTGACGCGATTTTAGAAGACCGATTTCTCCTATTTTAACAAAAATTTCTGACGGGTAGCAATACCATATTATGCAATTTGCTTCTATCATTGTTAGTGTACATTTTGTATCTTTATTCCAGTACAGAGTTTAATAATGAATTGTATTACAGTATGTACACCACGTGAAATTTAAACACATTTATTACTACAATAAGCCAAGTTTTGTTATATATTAACCAAATTTTATCAAAGAAAATTTGTATTAATTTAATATTAATACTATATCGATATATCATTACATTATTATGTAGTGTTTTGATATATTACTCGGAGTTTTAATATCTAAAATTAGTCCGAGGTGTCCCTCTCTCTCTGTTTCCCATAGACTTAATGTATCGTATAACGCGGTTTTTTATTACACGGTGGTTTCCAGGAACATATCCCTCGCGTTATAGGAGGGACGACGGTATAGCTTTTTTGGAGATGCATAGTTCGGGAGGTGTAGCTGAGGAAGTTTTAGAAACTACGGAAAATCCCGCGTGCACAGGGAGACGCGATCGAAACCAGAGGTGGGCAAGCTTCTCTACATGGCGGGCCGCATTGGTAGTAGAGAATCCTTCGGCGGGCCGCATTGGAAGTTACCATTGCTCCGGCGGGCCAGATTAGAGTTTAAATCTGATGTATCCTAAAGATTCTGATGTATCATAAAAATGAAAATCAAGTCTAAAAAAAGTTTTCAGGGTCAAATTTTCAATGTTTAATTGCTTTACTATCATTGTTTGAATTTCAAAAATACGAATTTTTGTGTTGAATTTTACGGATCTCCTTTTCATCATAGCTTCGCGGGCCGCATGAAGCGCTCTCTGGGGCAGTATCTGCCCCATGGCCCGCCGGGGATTGCTCATGCCTGATCTAAACCAAAAACATTGGCTTCCCCGAATTGTAGGACATCGATTTTGCGGGACGTTCCTTTTCTCGGGCGGTCAGGAATCATAATGGGAGAGTCAGACTTGCAAGACTAAATTGTTAGAGACCAATTCGGTGAATCGCAGGACACCGTATAGATGTAAAACAGTGTCGCAACCAGAAATTTATTTTGGGAGGGGCAAATACTTAAACACATTATTATCTTGGCACTTGCTTATCTGCAAGAATTTTTTTGTAGTGATAGAAACTAACGATGAAAGTTATTGTTTATAATTTGGACTCTCGATGCTTTTGTTAAGATTATCTCCGATCTTGAGGGAGGGAGACAGATGCTCGGTTGTCACCCCCCCCCCCCCTAGCTGCGCCACTGACCTAGAAGTATCGGTAATTGGTGAGTCGCAGTTGTGACTAGTAAAAATATTATGGTATCTATCATGGGTTTCGAGAGATTTAGGTCGCCAGTATCATCGGAATAAATTCTCCAGCTCTGAATTCACTGTGGGTGTATGAGAAATATTGATCTATATTGTTAATAATGAACGCATAGATCAACCACACTATAAAAATAACGTGTTAAAATAATTGCCAGAACCTACAGATCACTCCGAACCTTACTCCCATGCGGTAAAACAGCATATAATTTAAATTAATCGAGTTTCATCTGACAATGAGTGTAGGTATGAAGCAATCATACCCCTCCTCACACGCTTTTGGAACCATGTAGGTACTTACTTTTACATGTAAATGAGAGGAAACAATGTGGGTTTGGACGGAGAATTGGACTGCGGGAATGAATGGAACGCGGCCGTTGAAATTGGAGCGAGTCGTGCGTAGAGGCGGGAATGGACGGGACTGGGGAGGTGGGAGAGCGATTGGGGGTGGGAGAGAGGAGGGGGGAGATGATGGCATGTACGGAAATGAATGACGACGGTGAGAAGAGGATCGCCGAGATGGAAGCGGGACGGGAAATCGGCGGGAACGAGCGGAACGGGAATCAGCGGGAACGAGCGGAACGGGAAATCGGCGGGAACGAGCGGGGCGGGAAATCGGCGGGAACGAGTGGGACGGGAAATCGGCGGGAACGAGCGGGACGGGAATCAGCGGGAACGAGCGGGTCGGGAAATCGGCGGGAACGAGCGAAACGGGAAATCGGCGGGAACGAGCGGGACGGGAACGAGCGGAACGGGAAATCAGCGGGAACGAGCGGGTCGGGAAATCGGCGGGAACGAGTGGAACGGGAATCAGCGGGAACGAGCGGGAAATCGGCGGGAACGAGTGAAACGGGAATCGGCGGGAACGAGCGGGTCGGGAAATCGGCGGGAACGAGTGGAACGGGAATCAGCGGGAACGAGCGGGACGGGAATGGAAAGGATCTAGATTATGTCGGTGGTTGAAAAGTAGGTGGGGTGATTTACAAAGCTCGTGGAAAGTGGAAAGATACGCGAGTTGGCTGGTAGGGAGATTAGCGTGAATGAGTGGGGGATTTTTAGGGGGAAGAGGAGGGGTGACCGGGAGGGGGTGGGGTCGCAAGCACCCTCCGCTTCCTTTCCGCCCCACTTTCTCTCCGCCCGTATCTCTTTGCGGCCTTCCACCAATTCCATTCATTCCCGTTTCCAGCTACACACTGATGTCCTATACGCTCCCGTTTACGCCCTGCCGATCTAAATACACTGTCGCTCGCCTTGGTTCAACTTCTCGGAACTCATGCACGCCTATCATCATAGGTTCATGATTCTACCTGCCGCGTTTCACCTACTCGTTCCTTATCGATCGCCGCTATTCATGTTTTCCCTCAGTCACATCCAGCCCATCAATCATTTTACTCAAACCCTGTTTTAGTCTCTATCTCGCCCAAATAAAGACGCACATATATCTATCTACTTCCTGCCATCCGCCTCTGTTTCGACCTATTCCTATTTATCCTAGTCTATCGAGTTCTCCATAAGTCGAATTTTCTATAACTCGAATATTTTTTTGTTTCCCTTGAAGTTCGACTTATGGAAGTTCCACTGTATGTACACAAACATATATACATGGATATATAATGCATATCGGCTATCATCTACTTCTACCTGCAATGTTCCTACTTATCTTGATCAATGTTATTCTATCTCTGACCCAATATTTTCCATTTATCGTCCTATTAATTTTCTACTCCGATTTTATCCTATACTCTCGAGCCCTATTCGAATGCCCCCGCCCTGTCTCTCGTTTATGTCAACTTACCCCTATTTACTCTATCGCTCTTCCCATTTCAGTCGTTCCCAATACTATTTTCCTTTGCGTTTTAAATCTGTCGTATTTAGCCCTGTTATTATATACAGTCCTATCATAGCCTGTCTTTTCTGTTATATCCTGTCTTATTCTATCCTTATTCAGTCCTTTCATATCCTACGCAGGGGTTCGACAACTTCTGCATGACGGGCCACATTCGTGGTTGCGAATGTTTCAGAAGGCCGCATTGGAAGTCACGAGAGCTTCGGCGGGGGCGGATGAGCGTTTACATCGGAAGTTACCTCGAGATGCTGTGGTCTCACATGGGGAAAAATCAAGTCTTGATAATTTACGAGCGTTAAAACTTCACCAGAAATGTTTCGTTTTAATTTCGAAGCAATTTTGGAAACATGAAATTCTCTGTTTTTTCCTATCCCTTTTTCGTAGATTCTCGGGCTGCATGGATTGCTCTCGGAGGCCGCATGCGGGCCGTAGGTTGCCTAGCCCCCGTCCCATCCTATTCTGCCATATTCTATCTCACCTTACTCGATCCGTCCCTATCGAAACACATTTCAACCTAATTATTTCCAGGTGCTCCCTCCCTGCCGTCTGATTGCGTCCGCCTTCTATTCCCAGCGATCGATTCTTCGGCGACCTATCCCCACCTATCCGCATAGCGCCCACTCCTCCATTGTCGCATTCTTCTCCCATTCTACTCCCGTTCTCTCGAATTTCTCATTTTCCCTTTCCTCTCTACCCTCCCTATAACTCCCTTCCCCTCAACCTCTTGCTTTTTTTTACCTTTCTCCCGTTTCCACCCACTCGTATCTATTTCCACCCGTCCCGCAATCTCGCCTTCTTCTTTTTTTCCTGCAGTCGTCCACCGTCTATCCGTTCCCTCTTTTATCGCAGCAAGAAATCCTATCGATCTATTCTTCCACGTGGGCGAGACAAAAAGTCCGTGTTACGTTCCCGTGGAAACTCTCTCTCTCTCTCTCTGTGCGTCGTATGGACGCGGTCAAATGTTTTATTAGGACTTCGAACACACACACAAGTTCAGATCTTGTAAGACTTTTGTCCTGTAATTATATTAACTAATAACATGCATATGACTCCTTCGTGCAGTAAACTCTCGATTAACCAAATGTCGAAATTTAGATTAACCGGGTTTTTATACTGCATCGCAAACGAAGACATGCACGATAGTTAACTCGTTCAACATCTAATAAAGGGGCTGAATAGGTGAAACAGTATTACTTTACACGTAAATTGGCTTCGTACGATAACGCTAAATTAGACCTTTCTTTGAGTGCTTTCTTTGATTTCTTAAAAATTATTTATTTTCATCATTTCTGCCCCACGGTATTCGTAAATAAGGCTTATCGAAAGATCGAGATATCCGATTATCCGGAATGGGCTTCGTTCCCAGGTATACGTTAAATCGGGAGTTGACGGTATATTGATTTTTGAGAGTAAGGACAGTACGTGTAACTAAATGAAATACGTAGCAGACGTTACATAAATAATTCCATGGAAAAAATATATATAAAGGAGAAGAGATCGTCCGTCTCCCATTGGACCCGTCACCGCACACGCGCATAGGATTCGGTGATCCTACTCTCAAGAGTTCATCCTATACGAAATTCCATTGCGATATATTGTAGTTCCCACTAAAAAGAGCAGTCCCACTATGTTTTAGAATTTTTACCGCTAACTTAAGAAAATAAGCTACAGTTTATATTTTTATCTCTCTCCTTCAACAGTTTGCTACAAAAACTGAAATTTTAAAAAAGTTTTGATGTTTTTCTTCCGTTACAACCCAATAAATTTAGCGAGCTTTTTTCTAAATTTTGACTCGCTGCACTAATGGCATGAGGATGGTTTAAAAAAACGCAATTGTCCCCATTCCCTTCGATCCGAAACTCTCTCACTATTTCTCTACTACCTTCCTCCTCATCCCACCATCTCCCACTCTCCCTACTCCTCCTCTGACTCCCTTTTACTTAATCAACCCTCCCTCCCCCTTCCCCCCTCCCTTCCCCCTCCCTCCCCCTTCCTGCTTAATGCCACGCACACCGGATGTCGAGTTTTCGGTCTGAATCGTCGACGGCTCCGGAGAATGGCGGTGGGGGGAAGGGGAGGGGAAGAGGATGGGAAAGGGGAGGGGAAGGAGGTGAAGTAAGGGAAGGAGGAGAGGGAAAAAAAGGAGGGAGAGGTGACGGCGTTGCCAAGTTTCCCGTCCGCCCATTCAAGGGTTCGCCGCTCGCATCTCGATCTCACCCATCGGTTGTTGCGTTTCGCGTCGCTGTCACTTTTCTTTCTCCTTTCTCTCTCTCTCTCTCCCTCCTTTCGCACCTCATTGCTACCGCAAGCGCACGCACGGACGTGCGAAACGACTCTTCTCGTCTTCTCTCTCTCGCTTTTT
Source organism: Tanypteryx hageni (assembly GCA_028673005.1). Classification (NCBI taxonomy): domain Eukaryota; kingdom Metazoa; phylum Arthropoda; class Insecta; order Odonata; family Petaluridae; genus Tanypteryx; species Tanypteryx hageni. The sequence continues at coordinate 119,339,120 of CM054114.1, read as the reverse complement.
AATGCCGCGAGAGGAGCATCACGCGTTGTTTGACGATTTTTAAAGCCGTTTTTAAGATGAGAAACGTGCTTTCGGAGGGAAAAACAGTTTCAGGACGAACTACTTATGCCGTTCCTTTTGTTTTTTCCGCCTAATGAAATTTGTTATTCGTATTTACCACGCCTGATACCGTTCCTCCACTGGTTTTGTCTGTCTATTTTTGTTATTCTTCTTTTTTGTTACTCGGATTTCGTTATTCATCTGTTTATTGCTTGTTGAAGCTTTCGTGTTTTGTGCATAAGTCGGAACCATTGTCGCCTGTACTCTGTTCTTAAACAACCTGAAATCTTTGGCAAGAGGACCGATTCTTGAGTTTATTTTGATATTTGGGTTAAATCGATAAGAAAGAAGCTAACTGAAGTTGCCAAAATGACGTCTTTCGAATTATTTTCGGGAAAATAGAGGTGAGTGCAACGGACCGCCATCTTGAAGTACAATTGACTAACTTCTAAAAAACAACTTTAAACTCAATTTTACCTGCGGAAAACTATGGCTACATATTTCTTGTGCATTATCATGCTAATTCCACATGCTGCAAAACGTATTAGCCCTAGAATACATTTGTGTATAAGTATGAGATGTGCATACATCCGTAACATACATCGAGGCGAATTCCTTTTTTCCTTGCCTGAAGTATGTCCGTTTCGTATGTGACAAGAATAGAAAATAAATTCTTTATAAAAGTAACCCGAAAATGTGTAATTAAATTCGCCGTAGAAAATTATACTTTTCAGATGAGGTAATTAGAGATATCAGCATGATAAACTCCCCAGTTCGTGAAGCGTTGTGATTGGTCGATTTATAGAAAGACTGCAAGCAGGTCGTATTCCGCAGTGTGACATCGAAGCTGCCTGGGAATAATTTTCCCATGAATCCTTGCGGTTGGGTCCCTTAGATTATACAGTGGAACTTCCATAACTCGAATTTTCCATAACTAGAAGTGAATTAATTTTACCGGGAGAAACCCTATGAGAAAAACGTATTCCCATAAGTCGAATGTTCTATAACTCGATTATTTTTTGTTTCCCTTGAAGTTCGACTACTGTATACACATAATATAGGGAATGTGGCAAAAGTGGATACAATTTTTAATTTATGATTTATTTTAATGCAATATCGCGATGCTTCTAAAATATTAATTAAAAAGTAATGATAATAAATGTTTAGTAAATATAATTTCTCTAATAACGTAATTAACACAATTTTATGAATTTAAATAAGGATTAAGATATTTGCATGTTAGTATTCTATAACAAAATATTTTTCATTTTAATTTGATTCATCCATAAAATACAATATAAATACACGGAACGGCTAATTATTTCAAATTATGACAGTTTATATATCATTCAATTTATTTTCCATATTTAAGTCACACGAGTGTATTTATAATTCTGATTGCGTTTATTTTGGCATAATTTAGAGTCAATTGAAAAATTGAAAATCAACTTCATGCTTTGTTGCCTTATCGCCAAAAACTACGTGAAAATACCCAAAAATTATTTATATTTCGAGTCAAAAGCCAATTTGCCGGGATAATTGAAATTTTCGCGGAAGCTAAATTAAACTCCGTTCATTTGTAAATTTTAGCCAACTTTCCAGAATGGAAATAGTTTTGTCGTTGTGTCTGTCTGTCTTTCCGTCACCCCATATTTACTTTTGAACCAATTGACCGATTTTCATGAAACTTTGTGGAAATCTCTTGCTACATGGGCCGAGCTCCCTAGGATAGTTTTTGTTGCGAAGATTGAAGTTCCAGGTTCGATTCCAGGAACTTTCCTTCCCATTTGATTTAAATGGGAAATCTGAAATCCATCGTGCAGGGTAATTTTCTCTTGCACATTAAAATATCCTAGAATTGTAATATCGGAGCGAGGTTTGTACTATTCTCTGAGGAAAGGAATGAAGATTCTAATTTTTATCGTAGAAATTTGCGTATCGATTATATTTTTTAGAATTTCGCGTAAATACTGGCGATTTTGCAGTTTTTATCACTTATTAGGAGAATGTTTCCATAGCAACAACTATTGTTGGACTCAGATTCGGTACATTCTAATATATACATGCTTTATTTTTGCCGCACAAATACGCGTGATCAATTGAATATTTCATTCGAATATATTTGTAGTATTTTATAACGCTAAATTATGAAATTTGGGAACACAAAGAGCATATCCGCGATGACTTTAAAGCTATTAAAGGCAATAAAAGTATTAAAGAAATGATTAAGTGGAAAGGAGGCATCATAAGTTCTGTTTGGATCATCTTGTTCAATTTTTAATATTTGTAGGATAGGATCTTGTGGTTTCCTTTGCTTATTTTCATATGTGACTTACGGCTAATAGTGACAAATAGATGGGGAGAAAATATCCCCAGAATGAAAAATTTTCGTTGTTTCGCGATTTTTCGTTAGTTTGAACTCTGAAATTCGACACCCTAAAATACTACGATAGAATTTCATTGAAAATTGTATTTAGTAATTAAAATAAAACAAGTATGGATACCACTTTTGAACCTTGCCACTCTGTCAGGGTTGCCACCTTAGAGGAAACAAGTATTTGCATTTCAACTGGTAAATTTCCTGAAAGTGAGTCAGAAAATTTACCGTTTCTCCCTTTTCTTCGACGATTTCTCCGTGGTCATTCCATGTATAGATTCTTTCATAAAACCTTTCTTAAAATCAGTTATCCTGAAATTATCAATTCCTGACCTTTATCGTAATTCTGCCGCCAGGGATGATCGAGAAGAAATGAAAAAAACGAAAGTTTAAGTTTTGTCGAAACTGAAATTCAAATTTGCTAAATATATATGCTGCCAAGTATTTCTTCATTGACGTATTTGTACTTGTTATGTGTTTTCGCCATTCCAGAAGGAATTGATTTTCATACTCTGAGATTCAGAGAAAGTGATATCGTATCTACATTCGTACAAAATTAGGATGATTTTTCGAGTATTCAAGTATCGAAGTTCCAATTAGAGCGGTTTGCTGAATATCGACATATTCAGTCTCTCAACATAATAATGCAGTATCAAAAGTTTAATATTATTTTCAGGATATTTTTCTCATTCTCATTTAGAGAAAATCGCAAGGTTAATTTTAAAGAAATATGCAATGTTTTGTTCTTTTTCTGTCGATGAACCTATTCGTAACGAATGCTAACTTAATCGGCCTCATTGATAGACGTTTAGTTAACATTTCATCAAGAGGCCCAAGATTCTTCAGCAAATGATATAGCGCTGAATCGTGAGCTGACTTTATGAAGAAGAAGCAACTCTTCGAATAAAGACGCCCTTGTATCTCTCCTTAAACATGACGCAGCTTTCGCCCCCCTTATCTTTCTCACTCCGTCCTCCTTCATTCGGCGGCCACACCCCTTGTACAAAGGGTGAGGCCCTCCCACTCCACCCACCCACTCCTCCCCTCCCCCTCCACTCCCTCCCCTAGCAAGAGGGAGGGAGGGAGAGAGAGAACGCCCCATCAGCATTCTCGTTGCGATCCTCACTCCCACTCAGACGCACACGTCCATCCGAAGGAAAGCCGCATCCAGATCCTCTTTTGTTCCTACTGCGCGCCACGCCATCTTCCGGATGCAGACCCGACCTCCGCACCCCTCATTGCATCTTTCATGATGTCCGTCTGGTTGGAGGGGGCGGAGAGGGGATCGGATGGACCGGACCCCCTTCCCTCTCTCCTACCCTCCAACTCTCTTCCACTCTTAATGTTTTCCTATACCATTTCCTTTCTCTTTTACCCTATCCACTCCATTCTACCTACCTCTTCCCCCTTCACCCCTCCCTCTCTCCCCCTTCTCCCTTTCCCAATCAATCTTTCACCCTTCCACCTCCCTATCACTCCCTCTCTCTTCTCTCCCTGTCTCTTCTCTCCCTGTCTCTTCTCTCCCTCTCTCTTCTCTCCCTCTCTCTTCTCTCCCCCTCTCTTCTCTCCCCCTCTCTTCTCTCCCCCTCTCCTATCTCCCTCTCTCTTCTCTCCCTCTCTCGTCTCTCCCTTTCCTTCCTCCCTCTCTTGTCTCCTTCCCGTCCTCTCTCTCCCTCTCTCCTACTTCCTCCCTCTATTCTGTCTCCTTCCCTTCCTCTCTCTCCCTCCTCCCTTTCTCCCTCTCTCTCCCTCCCACTCTCCCTCCCTCTCATCCTCCCTTTTACCCTCCCTTTCTATCTCTCCTTTCCTCTCTCTCTCTCCTTTCGTCTCCTCTCCCTCACTGTTCTCTCACACCCTCTCCTCTCCATCCTTCTCTTCCTCAATCTCTTCCCTTCCCTCCCTTTCTATCCATTCTCTCTCTCTACCTCTCCTCCGTATCCCTTTATTTTTCCCTTTCTTTTCTTCAATCTTATTCCTTCTCATTTCCTCGCAATCCTTCCCCTCTCCTCTCTACTCCCCATATATTCTCTTTGCACGCCTTACAACCCAACCAACCCCCTGACGCTCTCTTTCTTTATCCTTTCTTTCTCCAAATGTACAGTTTTTGGCGTTCAGCCCCTCTCTTCCTTCATTTTCTCCTTTCAATTTCCCCTTAATAAAGCTGTTTAGTTTGCCTTGAAACGATCGCGCCTCGTGACGAGAGTTAGTTGCATGCATAGACGTTTAGAAACCGGTATGTATGGATTGCAGATAAGTCCTCCATTTCCGAAGCCGTCGTTAATGCGAAACAGTCGTCGATTGAATGGCTGGATCCCGTTCAAGAATCGTGATGAAATAGGCGAGCCGAGTGACATTAAATCCTCTAAGGTATCTTTACTGCTGAGCGTTATCATTCATTGTTGCTGCAACAGCAGTCGCGGCGTAAAGGGAAAAAAGATGGAATTGCATTAACCGTGGCAAGAAGTGGAAACGCTTTTTCTAAGAAATGTCCTAAAAATATCTCATGTGCGGGAACTAATAAATTCTAAAGATTTTGTGTGACGTAATAGTTTTCCATGGTTTCTAAAAATTAAACTAAAAACATTACTTACTCTATAGTGGACAAAGTGAGCTTTCTCTGAATGTAGCAATATTTAAGAATCTAAGACAAACGTCCTCAAAGATAAGCGCTGCTTCAAGCCTCCCATAGAATTTAAAATTCGGAGTAGACTATCAAAAGCTGAGCCATTTCAATTTTCGCTATATCTTTTAGTTTAGACTTGTCCAATAAATATCACTTCTAGCGAGAATTTGACTACTCCGAAAATTCTAGCGCTATTATTTTCTTGATGCTAATCGATCAGAAAACAATTTCCAGAATTACGTATAAACTACGGGGTGTAGCAAAAATAAAACTCCTTACATTTGTTATATTTATCATTTATATTTAGGGTTTACTATTTATTCAATACATATATTATAATAACCAAGAACGTCAGTATCGGTATCCCCTGAATCTCTGTACCTCTTGAGTGTTGTGAGCTACAATTTCAATTTGCTGTATCTTTTTAGTTCTTATTTTTTAAGAATTAATGTAACTAGAGTTCCTTTTGAATCGTGAACTGTGTTTAATTTTTGCTTCTCAATCTTACCTGGGGGTAAAGAAACTTTTGGGGACACCCTGTCCTTTAATAAGGGATTAACAGTTATAGTTAACCCTAGCCCACGTCGGTTTTCCCAATACGGATTTGTTTATACGAGTACACGTGACACTTATTTGTCCAAGGAGATACTTTTTAATTATACGTGTCTCTGAATTGGGTGCGCAACGCATTTCACTTGAAGTATGTGACGCGGCAACGCTAGCAACGAGCACGTGATTTTTTCCTTAAATTTTTGCCGCAAGGTTTTGCCCAACCCGGAATTTTCCAGGAACGTTAAGTCCTGCTGTAAGGAAGTTCATTCTTTAAAAACACTACAGGTAACAGTACGTAGGCAATGGGAACAAATCGACGGGTTTAATGTCCAAAAATAACGATGGGAGAAATGGCGTTTTTTAAAGGGGAGATAGACGTGAATAACTGGGGGGAATTGAGTTAATGCGGAAGAAATTACGCCGTTAAAATAATGGTGCGCTTGGCGCGGGAAAAAAAATTCGCTTCCGCGGAAGCGAGTTTTAATGTAAAATTCGGGCTCGTTAAAAATGCAACTGTTCATTTCCGCTTGAACTAGACGAGTTATCCGCGAACGATTCGCGGCATAGTCGCCAGAAAAAAAAAACATTTTAAGAAATAAACTTGTAAGAAGAATATATTTTTAACCTAAGAGACCGATTTTCCATAATATTCTTCCTTAAAAGTGATGCAATAATTGTGTGAGTGCAACGAACGCTGATTTTGATGCGTTAGTGCAAGGCTAAAATTATTTATTTGAGCATATAAATATGTAATTATTGCTAATAAATTTACGGAAAGAGCTTTCATTACACTAGGTAAAGTGAGGTAAAAGTAAGTGACTGCTGCGGTAACTGAATTTAAAGAGACATGTGATTTGAATTCAATTTTATTAAATAAACTGTGCAAAAATAAATCTTTTTTATGTATTAATGGTTATAGAGTTTGAATTAACATTACGCAAGTAGGTGGTTTTTGGGCATGTTAAGTTTTGTCTTAGTCTTGCTTAGACTTGAAAATTCACTGTACGGTAAAAAGAGGGAAAAAATATTAATTTTAATGAGCATTTTTTTCGTAAATTGATCGATGTGAGGATTGTTCCAGCCCGCAGGCAATACGTCTAGTACACACGAAAAGGCGCGCGCGCGCACACACGATATACGTATGTACGCGTATATAATGTTTATTTGTTCCTTTGTATAGAGCAGTCCTGAGTAGTACTACGAATACAAAAATTGGTTCGCCTCGGTAAACTCGACGTGGGTGTGATATGCATTCGTAGTTATTGAGGCCAAGCGAAATACAAGGTGCGAGAATGGATGAGGGGACGGAAAGAGAGGGAAGTGGGAATGGGAGGCGAATGTCGTGGGGAGTGGAGTAGCGATAGATAAGGAGATGGAAAGAGGACGTGGCTGGGGTGAGTGGAGTGAGAGCGGGAGGGACGCGGCGACGAGAGATGGGAGGGCGGACAGAGAGTGGGAAGGGGAGGAGGTAGAGGAGGAGGGAGAGAGGAGGGAGGAAGTATGAATGAGACGAACAGAGCTGTCGCCCGCGACTTCCTGCCGTTCCCCCTCCCTCCCTCTAACCCATCACGACTCCTCCCTCCGGCTATCTCCTCTTCCTTTCCTCCACCTCACCTCTCCTTCCTCCTCCTTTCTCGAAACTTTCGTTCTTCTCTTTGCTTGCCTCTTCCACCGTATCCTCTTCTCTTTCGTTTTCCCTCTGTCCTTTCTCTTTCCTTTTTTGTTTCTTCTCTTCGTTTCCTTTTCGTTTGCTTGTCTCTGTGACTTCACCTTTAGTCCTTTTCCGAGGGAGGTTTTAATCTACCATTTCTTTTCTCTTCCCTTCTTTCCTTCACCTTCGTCCAATTTTTCCTCTTCTACATTATGTTCGTTATTCTTCTGTCAATATTCTTTAATCTATTCGCAATTATTTTCATCTTTTATCTCGTCTCTTTCTACTCACATTTCTCGCCCTTTAATTCATTTCCTTTTCTTTTAGCTTATTTATCCCCGCTTACTTTTCCACCATTTGTTACTGTCGTCACTACGCCGTGGCCTTTTCTCTCTCTTCGTTTCTTTGTTTCCCTTTGTTTTCCCTTTCTTCGTCGTATTATTTGACATTTTTTCGCCACACGTCTTTATATTCCCTCTTCTTCTCTTTCATTTATCTTTTCCTCTGTCCTCTCCTAGTTCCCGTTATACTCTTTATCTTCATTCTTTTACTGCTTTTTTCTTCCTTTCTCTTCTCTCTTTTTCCTTTATCTATTTCATCTTATTTCTTCCATCCTCTCTTTTTAAAGCTAAATCGAAGTAGGGATTATATAGACAAATTCGTCCCACTAAATAAGTCTTTCCTCCACTTTATTTCCCTCCTGTCTCTTCCTTTCTTCTTACATTTTCTCTCTCTTCTCTCTCATTTTCCTTTTCAATTTAATCCTCTATCCTTCCTTATATCCTTTCTCTCTCTCTTCCTTTCCTCCTTCTTACTTTCCTTTTCCTTTTCTTTCTTATCTCCATACCTTTCTCCTCCGCTTCTCTCTCTGCATTTATACTTCTTTTATATCTTCCCTTTTCTTTCTTTCCTTTCTCTCTTTCATTCTAACGCTTCCATCTTACTTCTCTTTTTCGTTACCTTCCTCATTCTTCTCTCTCCTCTCTCCCTGCATTTATCCTCTCTTCTTAACTCCTTTCTTTCCTATCTGCATTTATTCTTTCTTCCCTTCCTTCCTACCGCTTCCTCTCTCTCTCCATTCTCCCTGTATTTATCCTCTCTTCCTCTCCATCCCCTTTATCCCTCGCTTCCTTTTCCGCTCTCTTAACCTCCATCGCAGCACAAGTTACCACACTTCCCTCTCTCTCCCATTCTCTCTCTCTCTGTCACATACACACACACACACACACACACTCCTCTCCGAGAGCTGCGCAATAGCGGAAGTCCCCCCCTCCTCTGTCTGCCACCCTCACACCAACCAACCCATTTCTGCTCCCTCTCTCTCCCTACCCCTTCTCTCCTCCACAAACTCCATCCTCATTCCAGCCACTCCATGCCTCCCTCTTTCTCTCCCTTTCTACTTCACTCTCCCTCCATCTCGCCCGTGCATCTACGACACTTCCCTCTATCTCCAGTGTTTTTTACGGACAATCAATGGATGAGGAATATATAAATAATCTCCGCCTAATAAAGACGTTTCATCTGCATAAACTTTTTAATAACGTCGCCCTCTACAACTCCTCGTCCTCCTCTATCTCCCTTTCTACCTTCTTTCCTTATAGAGATGGTTGCGTTATCCATCGCACGTATGGTTTGCTCTTTCTTGTCTCATCCGTTCCTTCCCGTCTCGGTGTCATTCGTCGTAGTTACGCTTCAAATCTCACGTAGCACTCGCTGTCCCCTTCCCCCCGCCCTTCCTCCGCCGTTCGCTTCACACTCAGTACTCGGTGCTTCAGAATCATCATGGTAGGGTAAAATAATCATTGTTCGTTCATTAGCATTTGATCTCTAGTCGGCGATGTGAAGGCAACGTATCCTCCTCTTTAACGTAGCCGTATTGCATGGAGACGAATAAATAAAAAACAAATGCCAAACCCGAAAAATCAATGATTCCTAATAACTCCTTAATTTCCGGCGATATCTATAAATGCCGTGCCCATTATTAGGAAATGCGATGTGTGTTTAACGGCCAGCTTGTAAAGGTGAAAATTCACACATACATATCTACGTACAAGTATAGGAAGTAGACTTAAGACAGAGGTGTGTATCCTGTGGGCTCAATTGCGCCTGTAATTGTCTATTTAGTAAGCTATGTTAATTTTTGCATTACCAAAGGTGTGAAAAATGCTTATTTTTGCAAAATATACAAGAATTTTTCTCTAGCAAAAATGAGTTATCATGCTCACCTTTGAGTTTGAATCGAATACATAAACTAGGCGACTCCTATAATCAGAAATCATTTCAGCTCTTTTTATTAGGATTACCAAAATTCTCTCGCACATAACTTTTGTTGAAAAAATATACAGAAGAGCTTTAAAGCGAAGCTAATGAACGAATTGTCTCTAATGAACACTTTTTTCGATTCGCTGTAAATCAAGTGGTCCTATTTATCCGTCAAAGAGACGAGTTTTTTATATTGGTGTATAAGGAGTCTCAGACCACTCATATAGATTGGAAACAAGAATTCAGTGGTTTTTAATATGAAGATACCTGAGATTAGACCTTTTTGCAATTTTTTGTATTTAATTGCTTAGTCTTGAATTTGGAAACATGAAGTAGAAATGGGAGCTTCATTTGCTGACACATTGTGAAAATGCGCGTTTTATTTATTGAGCTTTATTTAGAATTGTATACTTAAAATTTTTCAGAAAATTATTACTATAATTATATGACATAAAGCAATTTATTCAATAATTAATTAAAAAGTATTAATACACTTACACATGTTAGGTTTCTAATTTAATGACTATTGGCATATGATATGAACATTACTAAAATGGGACTCCCTGACGCTCTCCGATCTCTCAAAAATGAATTCTTCTAGTGTTATAGATGGCATAAAGGTTACACAAATGGTAAAAAATTTTAATTTTCTATCTGTAATCATTAACTCAGAATCTGAATTTGAAAATTTTGAAGGCCCCATTGGCGCTCTCCTATTTCTTCAAAAAAATTTTTTGGCAGCGTAATAAATGGAATCATAGTTCACATACACCCTACAAATTTCAGTCATATCTCTTTCCGTTTAATTGCTATTTCAATTTAATTCATTGCCGAGACGGGCAGGCAGACAACTATAAACGCGCCAAAAATAACTGCTATACAGAGAAAATGGAGGAGTTGGTACATTTACATTGAGCACTAAATTTCTTCATATTTTCCCAATTAAAATATTATCCAGGGAGACTTTCCAAGTTTTCCGACAAAAATGTATATGATCAATTTTAGATGCTGCAAGGACTTAAGCATATTACACAATGATAATTGTCCGTCAAAAACAGGACTGGATTTTCATAACAGAAATTCATGTAGTAAAAAACAGCAGCTTTGAAATGTGAACTTTAATATACATTGGATTCACTTTTGTAGGCTCTTAATACATTTCGCGTAATATATATTCGATAAAGGCTATTTAATTGATTAATAATCTTCGATTTATTATTATGATACAGCATATTTTTCGGGAAAAGTAGATATGTACATATACCGAAATCCATGTAGAACTTGGGTCAACTTAAATATTATTTATTATAATATTAATTGAATTAATTACATTGCAACTACATTCAGCGTTACAACTCGGTAAAAGAAACAACTGCATTTATGTGATCAAGATGCACGCAGATTTTCGTACCTCATTAGCTGCTGTTATTATTCAGGATGTCCCACAAGTCTCTGCACAACTTTGAAATAAAATAAACAATTAATCGTAAGAGTTAAAGCTAATTTGTTTATTGCACTATAAAATGAATATCACAAATTTGTTCTTTAATATTAGAACCTGAATTATGCGCTCCTTGCTTTGCAAGATGAACGTCAAGTCGGTAATCAATTTTATGGCACGTTCGCTGTAACATGTCTACATCAGCATTCCTTATAGTATCATCAATTCTGTTCTTTAACTGCTCAGTGTAGTACACTTTTGTACGACGTACTTGGTCTTTCACATAACCCCCAGGAAGAAATTTAACGGTAACTCGGGTGATTGTTCCTCATGTAAATATCTCTTCAGACATTCACGCACTGCCAAGCTAAAAATAAAAAGCTAAATCGAAACAACTTGTGAAGATGATTTTTATAATACGATAAACAGATTAGCTCCAGCTCTTACAGTTAATTTTTTATTTAATTTCAAAGTCGTACAGAGACTTTTGGGGCACGCTGCATTCATTTCGTTTCGCTTTTATATCGCGACCCATAATTTATCCTTTCCGCCGTGTGCGTATTTCCGTCCAACCAATCTTATCCCCGAATCCACATAAATTTCTCCACTTTCGAAACCCCTCGCAGTACATTTTTCTTTGGCAATTCTCGGCTTCTTATTTCCAAGCATCAAGGTCTACGACCTCGATTTTTTTTCGCCCCGTCTATTTTTTTCTCCTCCTCGGAGAGAGGGTATGATGAAAAAGTTCCAGGACCCATTTTCTCTCAAATGGCCGAAAAAGGGGAACGGAGACGCCTGGAGATGATCCGGCGCTTCTCGTCAATGGAGGAACCGATTTGTGATGAGTTTTAAGCGAGTTTCTAGGTACTTATTGTGTCCGGAACGTCATTCTTATTGCATGCGTGCTTCAGGGGATTTACGGCTGGACATGTGGTCTCGAACCTCGATAATTCGAACGTCTATAACTCGAATTTTTATTAATCGCAGTAGATAATGCTTTCTGTCCGTATGAATGCATCGATAATTGGAACGTCTATAGCGCGAACTTTCGATTAGTCGAAGTAGATATTTTTTCCAGTTCCTATTCATATGCTCCACATGTATTTCTGAGGCTCTAAGATTCTATTTTCCCTTGGAGTTATCAAGGTTATACTGCATATCGACCGAGTAACATACTTGGGTCAGACTACTCGATCAGACCTGCCATATTGCTAGGAATAAAATTTGATATTTCATTTCGAATCGTACAGTAGAAATTCGTTAGATTTGGTATTTGACACTATTTACAATATTCAGCGAAATAATAGCGTTTTGAAAAATTTAGTTTTGAAAGAACTGCCAATTAACTAAAAACAAGTTTAAAATTTCGACTCCTAAATTCATTCTTCAGGAATAAGTGTTTTAATATGAAAAAACAGAAAAAGTAACTATGCACTATTCTTAGGTATCTCCAAATGCCATAACAAGCGTGATTCAAGCACTTGACCTTGGTATTGAGAAGTAAATACACTAACCCCTCCCCATGAAGCAGAGAAACTCTAACAATGTTCTTAACTGTCTAAATCAGAAGTTCTCCAGCTTTTCGCATTACCAGAGTACCAACAAAAACAGAATATAAAAACGAAGCACTATCAATCATAATTTTTTTGGTTGGGTTCTTTTATTGGTTTCTAATTAATAACCCTTTACAACCTCGTGTGCAGCTATAGAATTCGCTTATTGCGTTTAACTTCGTATTTTTTTAAAATCATGACTCGTGAAACTCTGAGGACAACAAACCTCTGGTCCAAGCTGTTATGAATTATGCCTCTACCCGCCATTTGCGAATTTTCAGCGTACTCTTATTATTATTATTATCCGAAAGTAAAACGAAAAAATAATAAATCATACTTAACTCAAGGGAAGTAAATGAAATCTTGGTAAATTAGAATTATAGTGGATTCGAATCGTACTAACTTTGAGTCGTAACTCTTCGAGGGGTCTATGAAGAATATCAAAGAGATATTGTTGTTGTCGAAGGTTCGAGTTTCAGACCTCGAAGAGCGACAGATATTGGAATGAGCCTCTTTGCAAGGTTTGTCAGCGCTCAAAGCGACCTTCTTGACCAATCCCAGACCGCATTCAAAACAACTCATTCACAACCGCATTCTATATTTCTGTCGCTCTGTTTCTTTCCTCTCTCTTTTTCCTTTCCTCTTCTTAACACTTGCATGTCTTCCATCCTGTTTCTATCTCACCCAAATGGAAATAGTCCTCTTCCTATTATTTCCATCTATTCTTCATCGACCGTTTCCTACCATTTTGTCCTGGTAATAACTTAATTTAAGAATGCAGCTGCAATTACACCGAGACCTGATAACTCACTCGAACCTGTGTAACTAAAATTTTCGATTTATCGAAGTAGATATTTTTCGCGTTCGTATTCATATGTATCGAGAAGAGGGGCCACGAAACGCGGGAAAATATAATTCGAGTTATAATATATTCGAGATGCAGGGATCGGATTGTTACGCTAGGGATGGAAAATGCGGAAAACAACTTATTCTATTGATCGGGAGATCGAGAGAAAGAAATTCGAGTCGTGGAGGTTTGGATTTGTTGCGCGGGAAGGGCTTTGGTTATGTCACGCGTGGGAGGCAATCTAGGCGAAGAAGAGAGGGAGGGAGGGTCAGCGGAAGGGAGGGCAGGAAAGGGAGGAAAGGAGGGATGGAGAGAGAAAAAGGAAATCGATAGGCCTGACACAGAGATGAGACGAACGTAAGTCGAGTGGAGGTGGAGAGAGGAGAGGGGATAGGATAGGAAAGGAAATGAGCTTCGATGTGACTAATCGAAACGTTTCAAAAAATGAAATATATCGAAATCTCGAGATGTCTCGAATCGAAAATGAAGTAACTCGATGGATGAGATTTATTTTCCATTAATATTCCCATTTTATAGCCTGAATTTATTTAACTTCCGTTCAAATTTTATGCCTCTCGATAGGCTTTAGTCAGCCCTTCCCAATATACCCACTGCGAAAACATTTCCTCCATTACCGCGTTACAATAAGTTTCTTCTAAGACATCAAAAATCTATTTTCTGCTATTCTCTATTACTATCCCGGCAAACTCCTTCCTTTGACTTCTTCACTATTCCATTGCCTCTCTAAAACTCACGTTTCTTCTTTGTCTATATAGATAAAATAATAGTTCCTTTCTTCTCTTACTCTGTATAATACATTTTCATTGATTTTATACTCCGCACATCTAACATTGACCAATCTTCGCCAAGCCCTCATCTCAAAAGCTGATTATCGTCTTTCATTTGTCTGTCTCACACACTCCATATCGACCATTTCATTACTCTCTTTTCCTACATATTCATTCAAAACACCTTTTCCATTGCAGTTTAGTGGATAATACCGTCTTCATTACGTTGTAGTACATGAACGACTCGGCTATAACATCATAATGAAATAAATTGTTTTTATGACATAAGTAATGATTTACTATTAATAATCGTATCTGACAATTAACAATTACTTATAACTTCACAAAACCCATTTATTTCATCACAGAAACACCTCACAATTCAAAAAAAGACGACTTAGAGATACAAGTGCGTTTGTTAAACAATTCGGCAAAAGTCTAATGTCCATGAATGTGTTAATCATTGCCTTACAAGCCTCCTTTTCTACCGCTTATCTCTTTCGATCGTAGCTACAGGAAATTAATTTCGGAAACGAATCGAAATTAGGTCCGTAAGATTAACAAAAAAACAGACTTCCTCACCTATGTAAAACCAGCTTCGTCAAAAGTCAGGAAGGTTGAATTTGAAATTCAGAGACCGTAGGCGTTGGCTGAGGCGTGGGAGTTAGGGGGGGGGGAGGTGGAGAGAGAAGAGGAAAAGAGAGGAGGAAGCGAGGAGAGGAAGGGATGAGAACGCACGCCATGAATCAAAAAGGCTCGAGAGATGGGTTTGCAATTCAACCGGATGCATTACGCAAACGTCGTTTGATTGAGTTCGCGTAGATGCGCATGCGATCGTGTATGCGGGATGGCGGTTTGGCGGGGTTGTTGCCACCTGGCCCAACTATCTTTTTTCGGATCTTAATGCGGGTTTATAGCGTGCACCTGGAGGCTTCTTCATATAGTTCTTCTTCTTTTTAAAGTAACTCTCTAAATTTTGCGTCAGTTTTTTTTCTGTTAACGCTTGGCGTGCTGAAGACTCATACATGTACCTATTTGTGGCCAAACGCCTTGCGTGCGGGAGAGTATTCTAAAACAAGTGAGGGAATAATTGCGGAGCAAATTACATAAGGCGCTTTTTTCCTTGTTTTGGGATTATGACGTCATCATAAGATTACATCTTTGGTTAAGATCGCCGGCCTTATACTATAGTCTATACATTCTCTGTAAAAGCATTATATCAATGTTATTTTATTATATTTTTATGTGAAGCTGCGTGTCTGTTCGTACGTGTGTCAGTCACTACGTATGAAGCCTTCGTATGTTTTATACGGGAGCTACGTTTACGAGAAGCATTGCAGCATAATTTTCAATTGCATTTTAAAATTACTTATAATCGTCGTAAGAATATAGGACTTGAGCTAAACAATGCGTAAAAGAATTCAAATTCATTCTCCCACCGTCGATTTTCAAATGCGCATTAAATCGGACGGTATATCCGTTTTGAACACGAAAGTTTCGCATTCTTTGTGGTAAAAATATTTCGTAGTCAAGGGAAATCGCATTGTAGTTCATATCAGCATATAGCGCTTCGCTTAGAGGTTCCCCTCCTCTCCACCCCTCGAAACTGTCAGTCTTCCTACCGTCCAATTTTCGAACTATTTCCATTTTGTAATTAAATCAACGTGATTTACTGCTATTATTGTTAAGAAATTGTTTGGATATTTGGCAGGTATACATTGCCGAAGTTAGAACAGAATAGTTAGAAGAGTTAGAGCACTCATTGATGTGAGCTTTTTTAATTTATCGAAGCCAAAGTAGGTGAAAATATATGTTTCTAAAAATTTATTCTGTAAAATAGTAGACAAGGGTTTTTAAGTAAAACTAGAAATCGTTTTCTTTTACAATGAAAATCGTATACATATGCTTAAAGAATACAGTAGATACACTGGTAGGCATACCTTTGTATGGGCATACCTTTGTATATGTATATATATTTTTAGTGAATTTTTGCAATTTTTCCTATCTCCTCTCATGCTATAGTTTATAGTTTCAGTTACTTGGTTGCTTTTCTTCCACTACTACTACTTGGTCAATTCTATCTACGAATTAATTGCAAGCGTAGGTGAAACGGGTGTGCTTGTGCATCTTTCCCATTTATAACCAGTGGACTTGTTGCCATGGCAGTTGATATTTACCATTGTTAATAATTGGAAAGTTTTCCCTTTTTTGGATTAAAAGCAGTTGTTCGCTCTCATTAGACATGGATTTTTATTTTGTTTTCTAAAAATATAAACTTCAATCTTTCAACTATAGAACTGTTTATATCTCGAGCTCATATCTTAATTTTAACTAATTTAAAAATGCAAATTTATAACACCATACATCGATAAAATTTTTTTCTTATGGGGTAGAAATAAAATTAAGGAGTTTTAAGTTTTTATTTAATACAAATAGTAATTTTCCCAGGAAATAAATAAATGTATATTTAAATTAGTTTGAGGCGCTGTTTATTGCGCCATTCTAAATATTTAAAAGGTGTTAAACGGATCTTTTGATGGCGAAGAACTGGGATTTTCGGGCAAAACCCCATGATATCTTTTGTTTCATTCAGGCTATTATTTTTTAGTTATGAGGACAATTTCGTGATTTATGATTGATAATTCTTTTTCGTCCATTTAGCGTAAAAGTATAAACAATCGATTAAAACTTATATAGACTCGTATTATGTAATTCTTGTTCTTCCTTTTATTCTGTTTTTATCACGAACTTCGCTTATGTATGGCAGTGTAGTAGTGAGTTTTCAGCTTTCGCTTTTTTCATTCGCGTTCTATTCGTAGATGCCAGACTGCGTTTACTCCTCTGTGACTCCTGCAATTGACGACGAGGCGAAGCGTTCGGGCGTTTGGTAAGTTACGCGAGATGTGAATTTTTCCTAAATACAATGATTATCCTCCTCCACTTCATCATCCAAACAAAAAACTCGCTAATACATTTGTTAGATTTTTAAGAAAACGGATTTAAAAATACACAATTAAAATTTCCACTCGCTTCATCTCTTTTTTTTCCAACGCATCTCGTGGAACGTTAATAATTTTATAAAAAATATTTTAAAATAAACAAATTTGTAATAATAATAATAATAATAATAATAAGTATGGTGCTGGGTCATTGTTAATTTGTAATAAATAATTAAAATTACGCATTCAAGAGTAAGCACTTAAGTATCAAGAGTTGTAAAAATAAGTACTTATCTTAGGTAACTCCAATAGTCATAACGGCAATGATAAACGAGATTCCGCCTAAATACTGGCGTTTTTGCAGTTTTTATCACTCATTACGAGAGTGTTGCCATTGCAACGACTGTTGTTGGTCTCAGATTCGGTATAGTGTAGTACATGCACGCGTTATTTTTGCCGCACAAATGCGCGTGATCAATTTAGTCTTCCGTTCGAATGTACATGTAATATTTTATAACGTTAAATTATGATATTTGGGAACACAAAGAGCAACTCATCCGCGATGATTGTAAAGCTATTAGAGCCAATATAAGTATTAAATGAATGATTAGATGGAAAGTAGACATAGGTTCCGTTTGGATCATCTTGGTTTTATATGGATTTCATTATTCAGCAGTTATTTTTTTTCACACAATTACTCTTTTATTTTTCAATACTTGTATTTTTATTGTTAATGTTCTATGTATTCTTGTATACATATCACGACGAGGGGTTAGGTGGAAGATGGGACTTCTTGGTCCCAATCTCGTCTCAAATAAAGACCCTATCAATCAATGAATTCCTTTACATCTCCCTCTTCCTCACCCTCTACCTCTCCCTCCACTTCCCTCCCTCTCTTACCTTATTCTCTTAATTCACTCCCTATTTTTTCCCCTCCCTAACTATTAAAGCCAATACAAGTATAAAAAAATAATTATGTGGAAAGTAGGCATCATAAATTCCGTTTAGAACATCTTGTTTTTATATAGAATAATAGATGATAGTACTTAGATCTGAAACGCACGTTATACCAAGATTTCGCTGTGTAATGTTAAGTAGTAAAGGCGACTTCCTATTGTGCCGTGGTCCCTTACACCAGAGGTGTGCAAATTGGGGGGCACGAAAGATTTGTCGGGGGGCGCGATCAGTTTTTCTGTCAAAGTTGAACGCGTTTACTCGACTGAGACCCACCTGGTGGCTATTTCGTTTTTCTTTATCAGAGAATATCGAATTTTACGCTTTAACAATTCTCAGATTTATAAGTATTTATTAAAAACAACGCAAACATGAGATAACATTCTGTTAAAATGGGAGGCGGCACATTTTTCAGTGATGAAAAGGGGGAGCGGCTTGACGTGTTTGCGCACCGCTGCCTTACACAACTGAAAAGCACACATCTTCTTCACTCTACGGCCAATAAACATCCTTCGGCATTCAAATTCGCATTTTCTCAGATTTTTACGAGGAACGCTAATTTCCGTTTCCGCTTTCTCATCCTGTATGGGAAAAAGGCTTGTGTCCTTTACTTCTCACTCTTCCATCTTCCTTTCTTTCGCGTTAAAAACAAATAAAACAAATTAACGTCGGATATTTTGCCGAAACGACGCTCGTCCGTATCAGTGTCCATCTTAACGGTGAAATTCGTTTGGTCCTTTCTTGAAAAATATGAGTTTAAATCGTCGCCACGATCTCGTTCTCCCCCCCCATCCACTAAGGTGTGGCGCGGAGGGTGGTAAGTCGATACCGAAGATCCGACGCACCCAAGCAAGGTCCCCGCGTGGGCGTTGAGGCCCTCAATCCCCCCCTCCTTCCCCCCTCTCCCCCCGTGGAGATCTTTCCGGTGTCCCCCGCGAAAGAGGCCATTCGAGAAAACGTGACTTCTCGACCAGTCGGGAGGATTCCTTTAATCACTTATTTTTCGGATATTTTTTTCCCGAGATCGCTTCCCGAGATAAAATTACCGGAAATTCTAAGTGGCTTGTCTCTGTTTTACAGTTAATAAATGGAGCAAATGAATGGACTGGGCATAATAGGAAAACACGCGAAGGATGAGTATTAAAGGCCAAGAGTTGTTTGAGATTTCTTTTGGAAAATGTAAACATTTATTTGCTTAAAAATAACTAGAATTAGGACGGTGAATACACAGAAAATATTATTACTTTGTTAAATATCGAGATTCACCATGTTACTTACAATAAACTCCCAATAATAAAGTAATCGAGCTCGCTGTATTTGGTACTGCAGCGCTGTTTATGAACTCACGATAAATATGCAAATAAGTTTACAAAAGTTCCAGAAAATTTGTGCATAAAAAAGGGAGCTCTGAATAGAGGCTATCAGAGAAAAGTCTTGCTTCAGGACTCCCCGTCACCCGGACAATCGAGGTTTTAAGATGACTGCAAACATTCCTTTAATCACGAGAAAGAGAGTCATTATTTTATAAAACGTTTTATTTAACTTTTATTGAAGTAATTGCGATGCAGGAATTTTTTTTGAATATTTTAATGCTCTTCTCTTCGATCTCTTCTAACCAACTCCATTTTTAATATCAGCATTCAAATACGTGTACTATGCAATTCAGTCCATGTTTTATAATTCTCGGTGGTCTCACTGCAAGCCTTTCAATCTATTCTAGCCTAATTTCCGTTCTTCTTCTTCGCAAAACTATCGCACTTCTTTAGAACATTCGAAATCCCTAATCTCTTCCCACCTCTTTGTCTGTTGTCAGGCATTTTCCTATCCGCTACATCGTGCAGTAGCCAATTACTTCTAAAAAATCACGAACCCACTTTTTCCATAGAATTTTTCGTGACCCGCAAGTTTGTGTGAATCCATAGTAAGAAATTGCTGAAAATACAGCTCGGTAATTTATGACTGCCACTGATCACCAAAAGCCAATTAAGTTAGTCTCAAGTTTCTTTCTGTCTGATTAAATAGAATTTCCTCTTCTCATACTCTATAAGAAATACTTCCTTTCTGCCGAATTATTTTTTCTAATCTCAAGAGCCTCTTTCATCAAAATACATGTCACATCGATCCTTTTTCGACCAATTAAGACCATTACATATACATAGGCTTGGTAGAATTCGACATTTATTATGCGTTCTTTTCACGAAGTGAACCCATATAGGGGAAGTCGATTCCGTCCGTCCGCATGTGAAAACTCGGAAACCGCCGGACATATTATGATAAAATTCGGTATTGGGGAGTTTTGATGAAATTGGTCGACCGATTTCAATTTTGGTCAAAATCGAACAACAATGATGACCACTTTACATGAAGACCTTCAATGTTCCTTTGTTTCAATTCAGGAACCACTTGACATATTGTGATGAAATTTGGTATTGGAAAGTTGTGTTAAAATTAATTGACCGATTCCAATTTTGGTTAAAATCGGATAATAATTACTACTACTTTACATGAAGACCTACATGTATTTTACAACGTACCTCGCTTGCTTATCGTTCAATTTTCATCTGAGCGAAAAATATTGAGATCATTGTGAAATCTCAAATAACGCATTTGGAAACTGTGTACGCCGACATTGAGTACACCTTTCCAATCTTGTTTTTTTTTAATCGAGGTTTATTTTCCCGGGAGATTTTCGACGAATATCGATGCTTAAAATTACTACTTACATATAGGCTTGGTATAGGTCGACCGGACTCAAAAGAACCTGCGCCGTAGCTTACCCCTCCAGTTGGCGCAGCCCCTCTTTCTTCCCCTTTCCACATTACAGCGGCAGCTTCAGTCAGTTTCAGCGCGCATATTTGAACGTTTTATTACTAATGTAATTAAAAAATACTTAACCGATATTTCATGGAATAATATCTGCGTACATTCGCAAAATTATACTCGTCTGCTTGAACTTAAGAAATTAAAATATGCACATTTATTATAATAAATGATTTGATACTTGTTACAGTCCATCATTCAGCAATCAAAAATACTTTATAAACACAACAGATAAATAATTTATCAGAAATCATGAAATATTAAACAGAAAATTCATCGATTATCCGGCGTGAGAATTTCGTCAGGCGTGAGCATCCGTAAGGTGTGAAGTTATCCGAAGCCGAAAGAGTGGGGGTAACCAGTGAGCTCCAGGCATCCTCCTTTGCTCCGCCCACTTTTGCTAGAAGGGTCTTTTGAGTCCGGTCGACCTATAGTTTTCGACGTTAATATTTCTTAAAAAGCGACCACTGCCATTATTTATTTTATTTTTCCTAAAAATCAACGACGTACATCAACGTTTATTTTTTACATTTAATTAGCCATTTTAATTTTCGACGTTTATATTTCTTAAAAACAATGTCTGATATCGACATTTATTTCAATACATTTTATCAAAAGTGTTATAAATTGAATTCCTTCCAATAAAATTTAACTAAAAGTGTATAAATAAAGATAAGGCTTCTTTTATGCTGCTTTGTTTGTTGTTATGTATATATTTTGGCGAATGTGTTGTTGTTGAGTTCGGCCACCAATCTGGAACAGTAAATTTTTTGCAATAAATCAGAAAGTATATTCTACTCGTTAATTCTCATGCAGAAAATGAACGAAAATAATTACAGATCAATTTTCATGACAACATAAGGCGTTACATAGTAGCGTCGCGTGTCTGCGACTTTTGCGGTAACCTACGTGTTCGAGAGCTTCGCGGATATGCGAGACCTTGCTATTACTGAGTAATAGGATATACAGTACAACTCGCGTATACGTGAATCCACGGATATAGAACTCGCATGTGTCGGGGGAGTAGTGTATAGCAAAAACCATCCACCAAGCCACGAGCACGAACTCGTAATAAAGCTTGCCTCTCGGCTCAGTAAAAATAATATACGACGGCCATTAAAAGTAAATGATATTGCTACCCTATTCCTCAAATGAAGAATCGCGAGGAATGCGTGACTCAGCTCCTTTGGCGCACTTGACCACGAACCACCGATCGCTATTTCGTCCCTCGTCCGCTCCGAAACGTGTCATTTCAATTACGCAGTTGGCTCTCTGTCGAGAGAGAGACAGAGGCGGCGACGCTCTCTCCCTCCTTCGGGAGCGCGCCCGTCTTTGAGTAAAAATGTCGTAAAAACCGCAGAAGAAACGCTCCACCTTTTCGTGCACTCGTCTGTCTGCACGAATTACGGAGGTGGAGTGTGAGAGGGAGAAAAGGGGGGTGGGAGAGAGAGGGGCGCGACGAAATCACGTCTCGCGCACGCAAGCACGCGCGTGCCTGCGAAGTAGTATAGAGATCTCCCTCCTTCCCTCGAAGAAGGTGGAGAGAGGGACACGAGCGGCGAAGGCTATTATCGCGTCTTTTGTTTCGCGTTCAACTCTTCGCTTTTTTCGCCGCGAGCGCGAATGATGTTGGCGCTTTAGAAAGGAATAGGATAGATAATAGATAGATAATCGTCTTTATTCGGGCGAAATTTAAACCATAAGGTCCATTCTTACATTTAAAGGAAAGGAGAGAGAGGAAGGAGGAAAGGAGAGAGAGGAAGGAGGAAAGGAGAGAGAGGAAGGAGAAAAGGAGAGAGGAAGGAAGTGAGAGGGAGGAAAGGAGAAAGAGTCGTGGAGGAGAAAAGAGAGAGGAATTACGCGGTGTCATTTTGGGGCGAGAAGTAATGGTTAGAATGTTTGTACGTTGGCGAATGAGTTCCTGTTGACTGGAAGGAATTCAATACTCTCTCTCTCTCTCTGGGAGGAAATGGAGGTGGGAGTGAGATGGGAAACGAGGAGATGTTCAGAAAAAGAGACTGTCAGGAGCATTGAAAAAGGTGAGGTGAGTAGGAGTGGAGGAAAAGGTTGGGATGGTGGAGAGGATATAGAATGTAAAGAGAGGGAGAGATAATTAAGTGGGGAGAGGAGAGAAAAGGGAGTGGAGAATGAGATATGGAGGGGATATGAGAGGAGAAAGAGGAGGGGGGAGAGTGTAGATAGGAGAAGAGAAAGAGGTTATAGGATAGGAGAAATAGGTTATAGTATAGGAGAGAGGGAATAGGAGGGGAGAGATCAGATATGAGGGGAGAGAGTAGATAGAAGCGGAGAGAGTAGACAGAAGGGTAGAGAGTAGATAGAAGGGGAGAGAGAAGGTATGATAGGAGAAAAAGGTTATAGAATAGGAGAGAGTAAATAGGATAGGAGAAATAGGATATAATATAGAATAGGAGAGAGGAAATAGGATGTAATATAGGAGAGAGATGAGATATGAGGGGAGAGAATAGACAGAAGGGGAGAGAGGATATGAGAGGAGAAAGAGATTATAGGATAGGAGAGAGGAAATAGAAGAGGAGAAAGATGTTATAGGAGAGGAAATAGGGATGGACAGAGAAAAGAAGGGGAAAGAGGGAGAGAGAGAGATGGAGGGAATGAATGAAAGTGATGCAAGGAAAAGGAGAGAAAGGAGAAACTGATGGAGACCGAAAAAGAGAGAGAGATGAAAGAGAAGGGAGAAAACTGAGACGATAGGGGGAGCGCGGCGACGGAGGTTGGCGATCGAAGTGGTGTGAGGGTAAGGAAGGGCACGTTCTAAAAAACCCCTCTTCCCCCTCCCGCTCTCTTCTCTCTCTGTCTCTCCAAGTAGCATATCCCCCACTTCCTCTGTTCCCTCTCTCTCTCTTTCTGTCTCTCTCCCTCTCCATCCGGTGACCTTCCTTCCTACGCAAGAGAGAAGCTAAGGGAGAAGAGATGGGAGGGGAGTGAGAGAGGGTGGAAGGGGGAGGGAGGGAGAGATGGAGTGGTCGTAGCTATGTTAGTGAGTCTTTTTCCTCCTCTTCCTCTCTCTCTCTCTCTCTCTCTCTCTCTTCCTCTCCACCATTATCCGCTGCGTTCATTCATTCATGGATACTCTCAAGCGTCATCTGAACTCCGCTTTTTCCGATGCGCAACTTTTGCGAAACGATGGCATCTTTTCCCTCTTCTCTCTCTTGTTTTTTTTTACCTTTTAGGCGTCCCTGTTCGCCTCTCGCGAGAGGGATGCGAAGCGGGATCACGTGGTAGGGAAGATGTTTTTGAGGACCGTCTGGCAAAACTGCCTGGGGTGAGTCCTTGGTACGTTTTTTTCGTTTATTTTTTCTCTCCGCGTCAATGGGATAAAGATGGCCGCCACAACAGGCATTTGGAGGTTCAGCTTTTTTTATCTAAACCAGGAGTTTCCAAGACGTTCCCCCACTAGCCACACACGGAGAATTGGCCAAATACACGCGAGGAATTTATCAATTACATTTTTTTCGAATTTCGAAACAACATTCGAGATTTACCATTTTTGGTACGTGCGGAAAATTAATCTCCAATGTTAAAGGTATGAGGCCTGGAAAATAATACTTATGTTAGTATGTATTTCAGAACTCAATAAGGTAACTGAGGTTTACTGTTTGCAGTATCGGCTTAGAATGACGTCGGTTTACATTCTAATACAAACTTACAAACCATTATATCATCTAATTTATTAACATTGCGTATATCTGCTATCGTTTAGCGAAAATGATACCCTGATGGCCACCGCCGTGACGAACATCGAAATCCTATTGGATACCGCTGTTCTGAACGCGCAATTTTTTCATCGCGATTTCCTTTTGAAGTGCTTATGATTTCCTCGTTAAGACGATTAATGCATTGAATTTAGAGGAGGTCGATAGAAAAATCGCAGCGACCTTTGATGATAATGAAAAACGATTGTATGCACGTTTTCTGTTAACCATTAAAACTGTCGAAAATTCGCGTTGATATAGAAAGCTCCTGTCGTCGATGTTAATTTCAACGTTTAGGGATAATTACGGTAATAAATATCTTTTTCGAACTCTCAGAAGTTCGAATAATAAACGCTCGTGCTATAGCAGTCAGACTGTGAATGGAAATTGACAATTTTTCGATTTTAAGTGTCACAAATATTGGACAGGTCTTGATTCAGAAGATTGATTTTTCCCTCTCTTTGAAAAATTTTACGCAATTAGCTTAAATACAAAATATACCTAATGTTCTAGCCATACTACTTTTGTTACCCCGTGAACGATCATTGGGGTAAGTGGCAAGTGAACCAAGATAAGTTGAGGTAAGATCGCTTCCGTTGACGTCAAGAGCTGCGTGAGCGGTGATGCGCACTGTTGAAGCCCATTCAAGCATTTCAACTGCTCTCAGAGGTGACGGAAGCAAAAAAGGCTTTTTTCATACCCACATTTCTTACCAATTTTATCTGACGTTTGCAAAACTTCGAAAAGGAATCAGACAGCTCATCTATTCTAAAGATACACGGAATACTTAGCAGGAATTACGCGTGCATTTAAGTCAGTTTTACATTTTTACCACAGGTTTATTCGTTGAAACATCAAGTTATACTTATCTGAGAAAGGCGGAGGCGGGCCTTCCATAAGGGCACTTCTTTGCTAGCCTAGATTTTTCGTTTACTTTAATTGCTATACGATTCGTTCACATATTCTGGATTCGCGATAATGCAAGCTCGCTAAACGAATTATCATAAGGTAACAGCCGGAAGATCACGTCGTTATCGTGTATAAAATATCGGATTATTCTTCGTTAGCTTTTTAGAATAATAATGCTAAAGGTAGAAAATACAGCAATACGGGAAACATTACCTCATACTAATCACCGATTTATAGACGAATTTCACTACGCGAAAAATATCGACAAGGTCGATGAAAGCTAAAAGTGCTCAACTCTATGAATCGAAACGAGAGCACTTTATCGAAATGGTGATTGTTTCGTCAGCAGAACTTATGAATTACCAATTGGCTAATACCTGACCACGTCATATATTTCTCGACCATTTATGAATTCTGTTAGTTTCCTATCTATTGTACGATTTCTTCATCAGACTACTTTTCAGCTGGATGCATCTTTCTAGGATTTTCCAACTAAAAATCCTTTTTTTGCGCATGCTTTTTCGCGGCATGCTTCCTCCCTTTCATCTCTCTTTATCTCATTCCTCTTTCTTCCCCGTCTTTTCTCTCTCCCCCATTCCTATCTCTCTTCCTTCTCTGGTAGACTATTTGTGAATTAGCGTGCATGACCATGAACAGGGAATCGCCTGTACCTTATCTGCAGAAGCTGTCGTAGACTAGTTGTCTCTCACACATTCTCTCTCTCCCATCTTGCTTTATCCCTCTCTACATCTTGCTTTCTCCCTCTCTACATCTTGCTTTCTCCCTCCTTTCTCCCTTCCTTCATCTCCCCTTCTCTCTCTCTCTCTCAATCTCTCCAATAATACCTGTCCCTCTCTCTTCCTCTATTACTTGCTTTCTCTCCTCCCTCATCTCTCTCTCCTCTCAATTTATTTCTTCATTAGAATTCATTTTCATCCCATGGAAGGTACCGCGTCGAAAGGAATACACATAGCGTGTGTAGCTCTTCTCTAGTAATGAAAGGATTGCGCAATCCAATCGAATACTCGTCTCAAACGGATATTTCCGGCTCGCGTTTGAGCTTCGCATCAGAAATTGATCACATTATCACATTCAGCTTTGCCATTGAAATGCTAATCCATTCGAATGGATTGCTCGTCGTTTATCATGTGGAGTGGCAAAGAACGCATCTTTCCTAACTTCCTGTTGAGTTTTTTAATTCCCCGTATTATTTGACTTCACCGCCATTTGTTATCTGAAGTTGATTTTTTACGAACGATATTAGGAGTTTACTATTTGGATGCCACTACTACAAATTCATTTTTTTCGATTTTCATGAATTTATTTAGGGACTGTTCAAACCGATGCCAAAGACATTTTCTATGAAGGAGGCGTGCAACACATTAAAACGAAATCAAGACGTGTTTTATAGATATAAAATTCATGATTGAACATACAAGGAATAATAAAATCCTTTACACATATTTGTGTTGAATTTTTGTATAACTTTCAACAATATTTAATATTTATATATTCAAAACCATAACAGCATATTTGTTTCAGAACAGACAGACGGGTGCGCCATAATAACAAATTAAACTCTTTAAGTAACGACGGTATTGAACGGAATTGGATTCTACGCATTCTCGTCCAAAGCAATTAATTTTATTAGTGTTTTTGGTAATTGCTGAGAAGCTCTATTATCTTCGTGATATCTGTCCGTCCGTACGCATATATCAGGGAAGAATTGGCTTAACCGATTTCAACCAAATTTGTTACATAGAATACTCAAATAAATTAATGACCAAAATGCCATGTTTGGGCTGAATCGACTAAGCATGGGTGCCACAATTGTAAAGTTAAACATTTCGGTAATTATGAATGTGGAAGGAATTGGCTTAATCGATTATAAAGAAATTATGTTTGAAAGAGGCATGCAACATAATATAACAAAATAAAGATTTTTTTGTATATATATATAGAAAGCAGGGCTGCCACAATACAAGAAATTAAAAAAAAATCTTTTTATACGTATTTGTGTTGAATTGGCCACATCAATTTTAACCAAATTTAATATTTATAATATACACATATATACAAAACCTTATTAGCATATTAAAACTGAATCAGCAAAACAAGAGTGCTACAATTACAAATTAAACTCTTACAGTAATTAAGGATTTGGAAGTAATTGGCTGAACAGATTTCAATTTCATTTTGTATATAAGATCTGTACAACATAACATAATGAAATCAAGAGGTATAAAGCGGAGCTAAAGAGCAAGGCTACCACCATAAAAATGTTAAATAATAATTATTTTACGCGTATTTCTAGAAAATTGACCTCATGATTTCAACCCATTATGGTATATATAATCTTCATATAAATAAAAAACCAAAATATCATATTTCAACCGGGTTACTAAACAGGGATACCACAATATCAAAGTTAGAATATATCTGTAGCTATGAATTTGGAAGGTAATGGCTGAACGGATCTCAAAGAAATTTCATTTGTAGAGCGAGTATAGGATGGAAAATCGAAATGAATATGTTTAAATAAATTATCGACATATGGCGTAATAATTACATGACGAAATTTCCTTGCCTTGTTCATTTTGAGATATCTTTACTAGCATTTTTGCTCATACAGTTGGTCAGAGGTAATTAAAATAAATATGCTTAAAAATAATTTATTCAAAATTCAATAATATTATTTTATTCACTTACTAACATGTTTGAAGCAGCTCCGCATAGGAGTTACGAGAACAGATATTAATACTTAATACTTTTTTTTAAGTCACAACACAGAATATCCTTCATTAAATGGTTATTGGAATACTTTAATTTTCATATAACAACATTCACTCCATTTCATAATTATTTGCAAGACCACGAATGTATGTGATGACGTTTCTGTTGTTATAGTCCCTAATAATCCTTGTATTGTGGTAGCTCTGCCTTTTTGATCCGTTCTAAACATATTCATTTCGTTTTCCCATTCTATACTCGCTCTACAAACGAAATTTCTTTGAGATCCGTTCAGCCAATACCTTCCAAATTCATAGTTACAGAAAAATTCTAACATTGATAATGTGGTATCTCTGTTTAGTCGACTCGGTTGAAATATAATATTTTAGTTATTTATTTATGTGAAAATTATATATACCATAATTGGTTAAAATCCATATGGTCAATACCTTAGAAATACGTGAAAAGGAAATGTTATTTTACTTTTTTATTGTGGTAGCTCTGATTTTTAGTTTTAGTTTTAAACATCTTTGTTTCATTATATTATGTTGTGTAAATCTTATATAGAAAATGTAATTGAAATCCGTTCAGCCTATTCCTTCCAAATCCTTAATAACTAAAGAGTTTAATTTGTAATTGTGGCGCGCCTGTTTGGCTGATTCGGTGTATATATACAAACGTAGTTTTTTCTTCCTTGTATTGTGGCAATCTGCTCTCTATATTTATACAAAACGTCTTGATTTTGTTATTTTATATTGCACGCCTACTAAATACAAAATTTCGTTCAAATCGGTGTAGCCAATTCATTCCAACTTACCGAAATGTTTAACTTTGCAATTGTGGCACTCATGCTTATTCGATTCGGTCCAAACATGCCATTTTATTCATTAATTTATGTGAGTATTTTATGTACCAAATTTGGTTGAAATCAGTTCGGCCAATTCTTTCCAAAAGCATAATTACCGAAAAGTTTTATTTTGCAATTGTGGCACCCTTGCTCGGTCGATTCAGTCCAAACATATTACTTTGGTCATGTATTTAAGTGAGAATTTTAGGTACAAAATTTGGTTGAAATCGGTTCTGCCAGTTCTTCCCTGATATACGCGTACAGCCTGACGGACGGACGTCACGAATATAATAGTGCTTTTCAGCAATGACGAAAAGCACTAAAAATGGGGGAGGGAAAGTGAAAGATTAACGATTGGTGTGATAAATGTGGTTGAATTCTTATTGTGATTTTAAATGTTAAATGCGTATATCTGACTTCTTATTCTAATGGGTAACTCGTGATTAAATTTTTCTACCACTTCATCATGACGTTATCTTTCAGTTATTGTAACTGCAACCCATTATTGAAGGAAGGAATAAGGAATCTCGGTACCACAGTCGATCTAGCATATTCTATCGAAGTGATCCTATCGGGTATACTTTGTATTAAATCGGTGATATTAAGTTGTAACGCAAGATCTATTTCTTCATATTACGCTTGTTCCTTAATTTTGTCTCTATAATCCATGATTCCGAGATAAAATATTTCTTTAAGCCTACCAATCATTAACAAGATTTTGAAGTACTTATCCTACATTCAAATAATTGAAAATTGCAATTTTATGCTTCCTTACACAAATTTCTAAATAACACTGCGGCGAAACGGCCGCGGCGAAACGTCTTAGACCCTAGTATACGTATAGAGAAAGTACTGTAATCGCGAAAAAAATTGACTTCTAAATTTTGACCGAAATACAGTTTTAGATGTCCCTAATTCCAAACAAGATGGAAAAGTATACTCCGTAAATGGAATACACATATTTCAAAGGCGTTCTTAATGGGAAATACGTATGAAACGGTATCGAAATATTGGGCGATTCTCGAATTTTTATTTCTGAAACTATAAGTCGTAATTATATGGCCTCGGAGACTATCTTGTAGTAAATGTTGTTCCCAATCCAAATAAATTTTTAATTTATGCCTCACAGATTATATAAGAGCATGGAAGAGAAATACATGGATTTTTAATTGTTAGGCGTTCTTTACCAGCGAAGCGGTAATAGCGGAACGCTGACGTCTAGTCCATCCGGACGGCCGTCCGTCGTAACTTTCATCTGCTAAACCGCGAGACGCATTTTAATTAAGTATGAGTGATCGTTATTAAAATTTATCACCCAATTGTGATTTTCAACTGAATCCGTTAATTAGAAATTCCACTTTACATAATTACTTTAATAAACTAATACTCGTATCTCATTAAATGGCATCCGTCAAGCAACAATGAAATACAAAACTTTTCTCTCCCTAGCCCTTATATGATCTGTAAGGTATAGATTTAAAAAAATTATTCGAATAGAGAACAACATTTACTACAAGAAAGTCCACGAGACCACATACTTACGAGTTATAGTTTCGGAGATAGAAATTCTAGAAAATCCCAAGCAAAACATCGCATATTTTGATAAAAAGTAAAAAATCTCCAAATGCTGTAATAAAATTGAGGTACTTCAATAAAGTAAGGTAAGGAAAGAAAAAAAAATTGAAAATTTCTAAAAAATTAAAAGATTAAAAATTGAAAACATAAAAACCTCACGCATACATCTAGATACTCCAGCTGCTGTTTAGGGCTTTTTAAGGCCAGCGCCAGGGACAGCAGGTCAGCCAACCAAGGTTTACGGGAGACTCCTACGCGCCAGGTACCTCCAAACACGCTCAACATTCACACAGATCTGGTATGCGAAAAAACTGCAGTGACCCTTGTCGTAAATAAAAATACAAAACAAACCGAGGTAAAAAAATTAAAAAATTGTAAAACCTCGGCGAGGCCGATTAAGAAGAATAATTAAAAGTGAATTAAAATATCGGGTATGCGAGAAAAGAGGGGGGGGGTGCAGTGACCCTTGTCATAAGTTAAAACGCAAGAAGGCGGAAGAGAACATGAAACATAAAAAATAGAATCAAATTAAAACAAAGAATCGGTAAAGCCGATTCGAGGAAAGGAAGGGAGTATGAACTGATACGTGTATTTCGGCTACCAAGTAGCCCTCTTCAGAGTCCTGAAGGTAAAGTAATTACTTAATTACATTGTATGTGTGCCGTGATGCTCATTCTCAATTATATCGCATATTTTGTTTACATCGATCTCTAAGACAGTTCTCTCAGCAAACAATAAGATGAAAAAGTATACTCCATAAATGGAATACACAGAGATTTCAAAAAATTTTATCTCCGAAACAATAAGTCGTAATTATATGGTCTCGGGGACTATCTTGTAGTAAATATTGTTCTCTATCCAAATAATTTTTTAAATCTATACCTCACAGATCATATAAAAGCATGGGAGAGAAATATATGGATTTTTAATTGTTGTTTGCTGAGAGAACCGTCTTCGCGATCGATGTAAACAAAATATGCAATGTTTTGCTCGAGCATTTTTCGAATTTTTATCTCCTAAGCCATAATTCGTAATTATGTGATCTCGTATACAATCTTGTAGTAAACGTTGTCCTCTATACGAATAATTTTTTTAAACTATACCTTACAGATCATATAAAGGCGTGGGCTAGAAAAACATGGATTTTAATTGCTGTTTACCGAGAGAACCACCTTAGAGATCGATGTAAACAAAATATGCGATGTTTCTCCCGGGATTTTATAGATTTTCTATCTCCGAAACTATAACTCGTAAGTATGTGGTCTCGTGGACTTTCTTGTAGTAAATGTTGTTCTCTATTCGAATAATTTTTTTAAATCTATACCTTACAGATCATATAAGGGCTAGGGAGAGAAAAGTTTTGTATTTCATTGTTGCTTGACGGATGCCATTTAACGAGATACGAGTATTAGTTTATTAAAGTAATTATGTAAAGTGGAATTTCTAATTAACGGATTCAGTTGAAAATCACAATTGGGTGATAAATTTTAATAACGATCACTCATACTTAATTAAAATGCGTCTCGCGGTTTAGCAGATGAAAGTTACGACGGACGGACGGAAAGACGCTTCACTGGTAAAGAACGCCTAAAAAGTGGTTTTCGCCATGCCGTCCGTCTGTCTGTGCGGGGCCCTACTGCCTAGAAGGTTCAACGAAACCAAATGATTTTTCGGGTTTAAGCATAACATTACATCTTCGAATTTCGCGTAAATACTGCAGTTTTTATCACTCATTACGAGAGTGTTGCCATTGCAATGGCTATTGTTGGACTCGGATTCGATATAGTCTAGTAACACAGACACTAATCAATTCTGTGCTAATCAACATGCAAAAAAATATGATAATCTTTAAATGATTGGGTCATACAAACATCTAAACATCTGATTCTAAAAAGTAATGAATTTACATTAATTTAATTTAAAATATTAATGTAGAAAGTAGGCATCATAAGTTCTGTTTGGATCATCTTGTTCAAAGTTGAGACCCATTCAGTCAAACTTCCACTTTACTTTGACTTGATTCATATATGTATATAAGATATATATATATCATTATATATAGACGTTCCTTACAGAGGAGGAGGATATAACATATGTTTATGGAGAGATTAAAATGTTTATTTGTGCAATTTGCACTATTCTGTACATAAGTTGAAATTTTCAACTTCCTAGCTGATCCCGTAATGTCTAAAAAGTTGTCTATTTGTTTAAACATTAAGAATTTTTAACTGCCAAACAAATTAAAATATCAAAATTTGTATAATCTCTATTTCGTTTTTTTACGAACTCTACTTATTAAAAAAATTTCAATTCTCTAGCACATGCTGAAATAGGTAAACCTTGAAAATTTGTTTAAACAATTGCGAATTTATAGCGTCCGCATTGATGCACTTTTTCAAGATTTTCGTTTTTTCTAGTCGGTTTTGCAAAAAATCCTATCTAAGAAAAAAAATTTCGAATAATTCTTTATCCTCCTATCATTATATATAGACGTTCCTTACAGAGGAGGAGGATATAACATACTAGTAGTTGGTGCTTGCATACTGCAAGCATTTCATATCACCTTGAAAAAACATTAATTTTTCAGACAGATATTTCATCATTACAAATATTCTTTTAATTCTAAAATTTCACCTCCGCAGCGATTTCCGTTTTTCCCACATGTAAAAATAATAGTTTAAAACAATCCCCAAATGTTGCAATTTTAAATATTTTACACTTTCTTTATTGTGGGGTATTAATGCTTCACATTTTAGCCAAATTTTAAAGTTGTAGCAATTCTAGAAGTAAAATAATATTTTTTTTGTTTAAATTTAAATAATTTTTAACGGCCGCCGCAATTCATATCTGGTGAAATTGAAATGTTTATTTGTGCAAATGCACTGTTCTGTAAATAATTTGAAAATTGCAGCTTCCTAGCTCATCCCGTAGTACCTAAAAAATTATTAAACTTTAATGTTCAAATGGGATTAAAACAACCCCTAAAATTTACAATTTACAAATTTTCGATTTTTATAGTTGATTATGAGAAAAGTTCTATAATGTTGCAAAATTTCAGCTTCCTAAACTTATTAGATTGGTCTACACACTGGATTCCGTTTTTCCCATGCTAACTTATGGGAGATATTCCGGTGTCTCTGGAGTCGAACCCAAGACAATGTAAGGTAAAGTGACAATAATTTCTATTAGATATTGCGGCCATCTAGCAACACTGAAATTTTCATCTTTCTAGCTTACCGGAAAGTGCCCATAATTAATTTACAAAAATGGCGCAATGCTTTTCTTATGGGAAAAAACGCAACTTTCGGAATTTCTGGAGTCGAACTCATGTTACTTGGGTAAAAAGTCTCATTTTATCGGAAGGTTTCTCCATCATATCTACAAAAACTAAAACATTCAGCTCTCTAGCTTTTGTAGATTGGGCTGGACATTAATATCCTCCTATATGTTATATGTTATCTCCTCCTCTGTAAGAGTCGTCGATATATAATGACTAGCAGTTGGTGCTTGCATTCTGCAAGCATATCATCTCACCTTGAAAAAGCATTCATTTCTCAGACATTATTCAACATTACAAATATTTTTTTAATTTTAAAGATTTCACCTCTGCGTCGATTTTTGTTTTTCCTTTATGTAAAAATAATAGATTAAAAATCCCCAAACTTTGCAATTTTTAGAATTTTATGCTTTCTCCATTGTGGGGTACTAATGCTACGCATTTTTGCCAAATTTTAGAGTTGTAGCACTTCTAGAAGTGAAAAAATATTTTTCTAATTGTTTAAATTTTAAACATTTTTAACGGCCGCTGCATATATATATGGAGAGATTAAAATGTTTATTTGTGCACATGCACTACTCTGTAAATAACTTGAAATTTTCAGCTTGCTAACTCATCCCGTAGTACCAAAACCATTATCTAATTGTTTAAACTTTAAGAATTTTTAACATCAAAACAAATCACAATATCACAATATTTATAATCCCTATTTCGTTTTTTTGTACAAATACTACCTCTAAGAAAATTTTCAGCTCCGTAGTACATTCGAAAATACATAAACCTTTAAAATTTCTTTAAACAATTGCGAATTTTTAGCGGCCGCATTGTTGCACTTTTTCAAGATTTTCGTTTTTTCTATTCTAGAAAAAACGAAAATCATGAAAAAGTGCAACAATGCGTCCGCTAAAAATTCGCAATTGTTTAAACAAAATTTCAAGGTTTATGTATTTACACATGTGCTACGGAGTTGAAATTTTTTTATAAGTAGAATTCGTAATAAAACGAAAAAGGAATTATACAAATTTTGATATTTTAATTTGTTTGGCAGTTAAAAATTCTTAAAGTTTAAACAAATAGATAACTGTTTAGACATTATGGAATTAGCTACGAAGCTGAAATTTTCAAGTTATGTACAGAGTAGTGCATTTGCACTAATAAACATTTGAATTTCTTCATAAACATATTGCGGTGGCCGTTAAAAATGATTAAATTTTAAACAATTGGAAAAATATAATTTCACTTCTAGAAGTACAACAACTTTAAAATTCGGCTGAAATGTGTAGCATTAGTACCCTATAATGGAGAAAGTGTAAAATGTTTAAAATTGCAACATTTGGTGATTGTTTTAAACTATTATTTTTACATGTGGGAAAAACGAAAATCGCTGCGCAGGTGAAATCTTTAGAATAAGAAGAATATTTGTAATGATGAAATATCTGTCTGAAAAATTGATGTTTTTTCAAGGTGAGATGAAATGCTTGCAGTATGCAAGCACCTTCTACTAGTATGTTATATCCTCCTCTGTAAGAGTCGTCGATATATAATGATAACATATATATAGGAGGATACTAATGTTTAGGCACTTTCAGATGAGCTGGAGATTCGAAATTTTTTGCCTAGGTAGGATTTTGTGCAAAACCGACTAGAAAAAACGAAAATCTTGAAAAAGTGCAACAATGCGGCCGCTAAAAATTCGCAATTGTTTAAACAAATTTTCAAGGTTCATGTATTTCCGAATGTGCCACGGAGTTGACATTTTTTTTATAAGTATAATTCGTAATAAAACGAAATAGGGAGTATACAAATTTTGATATTTTAATTTGTTTGGCAGTTAAAAATTCTTAAAGTTTAAATAAATAGATAACTGTTTAGACATTATGAGATTAGCTACGACGCTGAAATTTTCAAGTTATTTACAGAGTAGTGCATTTGCACTAATAAACATTTGAATTTCTTCATAAACATATTGCGGCGGCCGTTAAAAATGTTTAAATTTTAATCAATTGGAAAAATATTATTTCACTTCTAGAAGTACAACAACTTTAAACTTTGGCAGAAATGTGTAGCATTAGTACCCCATAATGGAGAAAGTATAAAATTCTTAAAATTGCAAAGTTTTGGGATTGTTTTAATTTATTATTTTTACATAAGGGAAAAACGAATATCTCTGCGGAGGTGAAATATTTAGAATTAAAAATTTTTTGTAATGATGAAATCTGAAAAATAAATGTTTTTAATGTTGTGAGGATGTGCTTACAGAATGCAAGCACCAACTACTAGTATATATATATATATATATATATATATATATATATATATATATATATATATATATATATATATATAAACTAAAGGAAAAGAAAAGGTAGTGATGAGGGTGGCAACAAGGTCTTGAGGGAAGCCTAGCGGACACTTACCAAGTTGAGGACCAAGCTGGCAGGCTGCTGGGGGCGTCGAAGAGACACGTGAAGCACACGAACACAAAAAGACAAAAAAACACGCAAGCTTATCGGGCCTATGCCCTTCTTCAGCGAAATAGTATCTGCAAGTGACACACTGGGCGGGGAATGACAGGGTGATGCGGGAAGGTTGATGATTGGAGGAGGTGGGGAGTAGGAGGGGTGGATAGCCAATAAAGAGGGAGTGTGGTAAGGGAAAGTGCGAATAACTACAATGTAACAAGGAGACATTGTAAGGGGGCTAATAGGGTTAGCGGAGGTTGAGGCCAGGCGGAGAGAAAGAGTCAAGAAGATGTATGTGCGCAAGTTCCCAGTGTCGGAGAAGGGGGGCAGGAGTGTCATTGGGTAAGGCGCGAATAACCCTTACAATGTAGCAACTATTAAAGGGGACATTGTGGGCTTTGGCGTGTAATGCAACTGGGAGAGGGCGTCTGAGAGAGACGCTATTCCGGTGACCGTTCATGCGGATATTGAACGGATTGCTGGTGAGGCCTACATAAAACGCGGGACAAAGAGTGCAGGTAAGGAGGTAAATGACGTTTCGGGTGGTGCAGTTGCTTCTAGAGGTGATGGGGTAGGTGATATTGGTGGAGGGACTCGAGAAAGAAGATGAGGATAGGTGGATAGGGCAAGTGAGGCAGCGAGGTTTGCCGCAGGGGTGAGACCCTATTGCAAGGGGCGTGGTAGAAGTGGGAAGTTCCTTCATCCACAAGATATTTCCCAAATTGGGGGGCCGGTGGAAGGAGAGGAGCGAGGGATTGGCAAAAAGGTTGGTAAAGAGGGACTGGTGGGAGGAAGAGGTAAGAATTGGGTGGGCAGCATGGAGGATTGTTTTGAGGGCTTCGTGGATACCAGGAAGGAAAAGTGTAGTAAGAGTGAGTGGAGGGGTTGATACAGGGATAGTAGGTGTGTGTGGAAGGGATCCATGGTGGGTAGGCGTCATCGCCCTATGGATCTGTTCGCGGACCAAGACTGGAGGGTAGCCACGTTTGAGGAGAGCGTCCTCGAGGACAGAGTAGTATTGTAGAAGGGAAGCTCTATCAGAACAAAGCCTCCATCCTCGACGAGCAAGGGCATAGGAGATAGAGGTTTTGGTATGAAGGGGATGGCAGCTATCAAAGTGGAGATATTGGAGGCTGTTGGTGGGTTTGATATGAACACAGGTGCGAATTTTGCTGTCTTGAAGGTAAAGATCGACATCCAGGAATGTGATGTGGGAGGTAGAGGATTGGTGGGTGAAAGAGAGTGAAGGATGGGAGGAGAGGCGCGAGAGAAAGGAATAGAGAGAGTCAGGTCCATGCGTCCAAATGAGGAAGACATCGTCGATGTATCTCAGCCACAAAAGTGGTCTGAGTGGTACGTTGAGGAAGAGTCGTTCCCATTCTCCCAAGTAACAATTGGCGTATGAAGGCGCCATACGGGTGCCCATCGCAGTGCCTTTAATTTGAAGGTAGTGACGCCCATCGAAGGTGAAGTTGTTCATTTTTAGCACCATAGCTGCCAAGTCTAATAAGAAATGGGAGGAAGGTCTAGCGTCGGGTGGTCTTGAGTCCAGGATATATCTTCTGATTCAAATACGTTTTATTGGCCCTTTGTTTTCGAAATCACATGCATACCATCAGGCTTATGTGTTATCAATATACTACTGGCTTAGCATCTCGTACTATAATTTAGTAGATGGGTAATGAGCAAAAGTCATTCATGAGGTCATGAACGGGTTGAGTTTACGAGTTATTAAGATTTACATGGTTATTCTGCAAACTTCTACAAGGGTTTGGCATGGTTAGGGGAGGGAAGGGGGGAGCATAACACCATACATATATTACACCAAATCTCTGTTAGCCCGCGTTATAGCAATTGGGAGAAGGACCATTGATACCTTTCGCTTCTAGCAGTTTTTATGCGTATTTTCGTGTGCACTTTGTTCATTAGCATCAGTTTTCCTCTTGTACTGAGAATCGGAACAATTTACAGTTCACTTATGTTATTCTCCAATATTCTCTGCCATGAGTAATGCAGTGCTGATAAATGTACAGTCGACATCTATTATAAATAGCTGCTTCTTACGGAGGATAAATGATATATATATTATATAAAACCTAAGGTACTTCTAGATATGCCACGAACCTGAAGTTTGGCAGGATGATAGATTATTAGGTACAACCAACCAGAAAAATAGAAAATTCCAAATTTTTTAATTTTTAATGGGGTATTATTGACTCCAGTGTTCCATTTCGATACTCCATAAGAAAACATGGAAATCTGTGCAGAGTTTCATAAATTTGCATTTTAAAATTATTTGTAATTCAGATAGAAACTCGGGACGAAAACAATTCTATAGCTAGTTTCTTATTTTTGAAGACTAAATTATTATCGGTGCAGAATTGACGAAGAAATATGTTTTTAATCGGATCAAAGCAGATGCTCAACAATAAAGAACTTCAGCTACCATAGCAACCAGGACAATGTTTTTAATGGGAATTGGAAATCCGTATTATAATAGCATCGCTTTAGTGCTTATTAATAGGGAAATTCTTTTTGTCCCGTTGATTTCAACCAAAGACGTATACATATGACGACGTCATAGTTTTAAAACGCGATATTTATTTATTTATATTTATTTATTTACTAAAAACAATTGCAGTTTGTCTGCATCCCAGGTGGAAACGTTACATTAATTGCTATCAGTAAATTACAGCGAATTTAAACATAATAGAACTTACAGCGTGCTCAAAATCGCTTGTCCAATATTTAAAAGAATAAAATTATTAATGTTATAAAAATGACACAATTTATAATAAAATTACTTTTCCCTTGGCTTTAATCGGAGCCGAAGTTTTCGAGGTTCATGGTAGGCCTTCACGGTTACCGTAGCGGTCCCGGGGCCCACGAAGTCCCCACCGTACTTCACCCTACCAAGCATACACTGTACTTCCTCCGGCTCAATCGGCACCCTCCAAAAAACATTTACATTTTAACTTAAATAGCTTAAGCGATTTAGGAAAGGGCTTAAAGATATCCTCAGGTAGCTCATTCCATTCATAGATTCCTCTATTTAGGAAGGATTTCTTGGCGACGTCAGTCTTCTGCGTCCTGTATTTAATATGTATATGTTATTGAATAAAAGAACGTTACTCCTTTCAATTATGGGGGTTGATGAACTGTGTATAATAATAGCTGTAATTTATTGCTTCTAAAGAGAATCAGTGGATTGTATTATAATGCAATTGATTTAAAACTACGGCGTAAGCTTATAACGACGTCAAAATCCAAAAACAAAAATTATTAGAGAATTGTGAAAAAAGTAATGTCGTGTTGGAGCTGAAATTATAAAGTTACTTAGAGCTTAGTGCACATACCCAAATAAACATTTGAAAATCTCTATGAATTTGTTGTTGCGGCCGTTAAATTTTTTTTAAATTTAAACAAATAGATAAATATTATTTCATTTCTAGATAAGCTACATTTTTAAAATTTGGCAGAAGTGTGTGGCTTTAGTACCCTACTGTGGAAAAAGTATAATTTTCTTAAAATTGAAAATTTTAGGGATTGTTTTACTCAATTATTGTTACATAAGGAAAGAATAAAAATCGGTGCAGAGGTGAAATCTTTAGAATTAAAAAAAAATTTCCACTGATGAAATATCTCTCTGAAAAATGAATGTTTTTTTCAAGGTGAAATGAAATGCTTGCAGAATGCAAGCACCTTTTACTAGTAACATAATAAAAGCTATTTGTGTCTCAAGGCGAAGAAAATTATTCTCAGTCGGGGAGAAGACCTGTTTATGTCTCTGAAGTCGCTCCTCCTCTATTTCTTCCTCTTTACGCCCCCTCCCTTCTCATCTTTTTTCCTCGACTTCGACCGCCCCCTCCCCTACTCCTCCAAACCGCACCCATCCACCCACAACTTCCGCTCACTCCGCTGCAGCCACCTATCTTTGTTTCTCTCTCTTTATCTTCGCCTCTTTCTTTCTGTCTCTGTATCTCTCGATCGCTTTGTTTCTTTGTCTTCCTTTACCTTTTTATTCCACCTCTGGTAATTACTCAATCTCTTTCTCGAACTTTCCACTTTCTCTCTGCTTTCCCTCGCTCTTTTACTCCCCTTTTCCATTTTCGATTTCGTTCTCTTTTCCATCTCTCAATTTATCTTTCTTTCTGTCTGTTTTTCTCTCTATTATTCTCTTTCTGCTATCTTTTTCAACTCCTTTTTCCCTTTTTTTCTTTTTACTCACCTTCCTCTACCTCCATATTCCTGTTTCTCTCTCCTCGTCTCCCTATTTATTTCCACATTTCTCTTTCACATTCGACTTCTTCTACATTAGGTATTGCCAGAATAATTTGAGATCGATTTTGTGCTCTATATTTGTAGCTACATAGCCTCACAACGCATGCATGTGGCATATTTATAAAATAATTTCAGTAAAATTTTTCGCATATATATCCACCGAAGATAGGTATAACGAACTACGTAGCA
This sequence comes from Tanypteryx hageni, assembly GCA_028673005.1. Lineage (NCBI taxonomy): Eukaryota > Metazoa > Arthropoda > Insecta > Odonata > Petaluridae > Tanypteryx > Tanypteryx hageni. The sequence continues at coordinate 119,298,273 of CM054114.1, read as the reverse complement.
ATAATCGCTTACTCTTTGGTGACTAATATTCCAGATCCGGGTTAAGTATCACTATGATTTTTTTAAGGTTTGAAATGTTTTCTTAGAATTTGGAGGATATGTAGGGGGCGGATCCAAGGGGTAAGGGGGATTAATCGCTCCCCTCCCCTTGGGTGTCCCCATTGCCCTTCGTCGGATGCGCTCTTAAATCCATTCCAAGGACAATTCCTTGATTCTGCGTCGCAGGTCAGGGCCGTAGGGCAAGGATAAGAAATATTCTGACAGGGGGAGGAATTTTCAGAATAAAGGATCGTCGGCAGTATCGGAAGGGTGATCATATTTGAAACACTGAAAACAGTGAATTCTGGTAATGGGATGAACTTCTATGTCTCCAACTTGTTTTTATTGGGACATCCCACAATTGAGTATTTTATACGATTTAGAATTCCCGTAGGATATATAGACTTTTTTAAATATAAGCTTATTGTATATCATTATCATCATCAGTAGTAATCTGCCCTAAAATAGGTCGGTGAACATACCATACCGTGTTTTCCAGTCTCCGCAACCTTCTCCAAATCTTGGTCTCTTTGCCTTCCAAGTCGTATGGCAGCTGGAACCTTTTCCTTCTTCTTTCTCTTTTGCGCTCAAGTTTTTCTTCCATTAAATTGTTAACCGTAGTCTCCCTTCAGGAAATATTATAGGACGCTAAATTACATTCTTCCAAAAAATGTTCGAAAACGCCGAATATTACGATAAAATCTGCAAGACTGCGGTTCCTAACCTGGGAAAGTTTTGTATGGGATCGCGGAAATGGAACAATGCCTATGGAATAGTTTTAATATTTAATTTTTTTACGGATGTAATGTTTTTTTTTTAATTTAAAACAGAAATTAAAACAACACACAGCTTTAATAACACATCGAGGCATTTTTGTGGAATAAATGGACTAAAGTGTTATTAAAACTGTTGTTTTTATTTTTGTTTTTAATCTTAACAACGCCACATTTCAACCATATTACGGAATTCCACGAAGTCTCTGCCTTTTCTATTTATTTTTTATTTTTTAAAAGACGTTGTATTATTCTGCTAAATTATTAAATTCTTACAAAATGTACTGTACAAATTGTTCAGGAGTACAGTATACTCCAAACTACACTTAGCTTTCCAATTTATGAGTATTACTTTAGATTTGACCTAAATTAGAAACAAAATTATTAATTGATTAATTTATGCAGGACAAAAATTAATATTTCTGGAAATATAACAATTATTTATAATATTTTAAAATTAACGTTATATTTTATATTTATTGGTAGATAGATGGGGATAAGGGGATCGCTATGTGGTAATCTGCCTTAATAAGGGGGTCGCGGATTCATAAAGGCTGGGAACCGCTGCTGTGAGTTGAAATGTTTCAGTTACCTACCTGAAATTCTTTCTTGGAAATATTTTTCAAAAAAGCGTGTCATAAACGAGATAAACGTAATCCCAGGTTGAAAAATTCGACCTTGAACGGATTAGAACCCGGGATCACTGCGTGGAAGGCCAACGGTCTAGGTCAGGGGTGCACAAAATACGGTCCGCAGGTCAAATTTGGCCCGCCGACACATTTTGTGTGGCCCGGCAGCAGTGGCGTAGCCAGGGGGGTTTGCAAGGGTGCATCTGCACCCCCCCCCAAACTGCTTCAGATAATATGAAATTTTAAGTGCGTTAACCAACTTAGTAATAATGTTAATTCTTAATCTTAATCTTAGTATCAATATTAATCAATAGTTCTTTAAAATTCAATACATTATTTGTGTGAGTATTAATTTATATATTTTTATTATTAAAAAGTAGTATGGTGCACCCCCCAAACCAAATTTCTGGCTACACCACTGCCAGGCAGAACTCAGCTGGTGCTTTCCTTTTCCGTAAAAATGCAAATAAAATTTGTTATGGGTATTTATCGCATGTGTGAGCAAAAATTCCCTCTTATGAAATTAAACGAAGCTACATTACGTTTAGCATTGACAGATCAGAGTTTAAGAGACATTCTAAGAACAGAAACTACCAGCATTACTCCAGATATAAGTGAAATGGCGAGAGAAGAACGGTGCAACATCTCCCATTGAATAAGTAAATTATATTTGTTTGTCACCTCATTTTTCTTGCATAAAAATTGCATGCAAAAGCTGTTACGGTAATTACTGAATCTACAATTGTGTACTTAAATTTTTTATGTACATAACTTTTATAACGCGGCACGCCTACGTCCAATCAAGGTTCATTTTGGCCCGTTTCAACTTTTGAGTTGTGCACCTCTGGTCTAGGAACTCCGCCACCGCAGCCCCTCTGTATAGAATCTATTTTCGGTGAATCGTCACTGAAGGCAACAGTAATATAGCCGAAATGTGCATATGGTTTTTATACCTTTGTTATGGCTATTGGAGATACCTAAGATAATCACTTAATTTTTCAATTTTTGATACTTATTCTTGAATGTGAAATACGTAAAAAATATATCTTAAATGGATAATGTTTATTGAAGGCGGACAGGCCAGAAAGCCACAACATAAGCAAGTTTGTTGCAAAAAATTATCAGGTGGCGCAAATTCACGAAATTGATTACGAGCACCTCAGAATAGAATCAGACATAGAGAGTCTAGTCTAATTCCACCCGAGCAAACACAATATCTAAGTGACCCTGAACTCAGAGATCATCCGGCGCCCTTCTAAGCAGCACGGAGAGGTGCGTGCAGTATATCGGGGAGGAAACGGAAATAGAGAGAGAAACGATCGGAAACAAAGACAAAGCGAGAGGCGAAATTAATGGACGGAAGATTTTTTTTAATTATGGCCGCGGGTCGGCCATATTGGAAGGGGAAAAAACGATGATGACAGCTGGAAGTGAGAGATAATAGAAATTTACTCGGAGGAGGCGAAAGCGGATGAAAAAGGACGGACGGCACAAGGATTTCCGAGAATTTCGACTGCGCACCTTGGAAGAAGAAAATACTGCGGAGATCTTCGACGAGAGAAAACGGAGGGAGGAGGGGGTGCGTCTGGAAGCGTGCTCCGCGAAGGCTGCGGAAATTTCGCGTCTTTTGTTCCCGCTTGTTATCGGAAAGAATCGGCGCAAAGATTCAGCTCATGCCCGTACAGCTCTACAGTCCTCTCGATAATGCCACTTGTTACGTCGCGACGTAACAAGTGGGATTATGGACAGACTGGCGGTAGAAATGTTTAATTCGCTAGCGACGATGAGGCATAAACTGAAAAATAAATGATCATTGCGGCATCCATTGCGCGAACTTTCTCGTATACGTACGTTTTTATTTCATTCAGTAATGCCGCCTACATATATTATTGGCAGCTTGGCGGCAGCTGGACATAAACTCGATATACTTATGGCGTATGTAATATTATTTAAATAAAAAATCAGCATAACTGGATGAATTTTTTCAAATTTCTTTGAAGACATTTTTGAGTAAACCGATATTTTGTGAAAATCGACACAAATATACTATCCTCCATTGTCGCCCGATATAGTTCATTTAAATAGGGATTTCTATTCTGTGTGATATCCGACATAGACCGGAGATTTCTTCGGCTTCTTTCAAATCGTTTTGGCTAACATACTACAGACAGACAGATTTGCAAAAACCCTCTTGTCTCTGGACTCGTCGAAATCCTATTCGCGTCGCGATTTAATTCTTCCATCCGTAAAAGTCTCGTAGTGACGTTAAGGAAATCCGAGAAAAATGTTATTGGGCGCACCTTACTTATTTCTACGCGGAAGACGAGGTCAGCGGTAACTCAGCTATAGTTTGATTTCCGCGCATTCAAGGAATTCTCATTCATGACGTACGCGCGGTAGATGGATTACGCTGGAAAATCCATAATCGACTTATAATTGCGACCGATATATTTCCACTCTCCCGCATTACTTCACGCGTGTGCTACTGGGGCAGCAACCGTACACCGGCAAACTGCGATTTTCTACGCGCTTTATTTAAGAAAGTTTTGTATTAGTATGAGATCAATATAATGCGCCGCAACATTGTGGAAACCCATAATTAACACTTAAGCAGGAAATAAAACGCGTGTTACCTGTCGCTTACCCAATAAATATTCACCGCGGAGCCTGCTGTGAAAAATGCTTTGTATTAGCTTTGTGTTGCATTTACATTGTAAGCGAAGTAAAATATTATGCAATTTTAAATTTAATCGAGACTTTCAATCCCCCAAAAAACCATTTTCTTCCGCGGGGTTTTGAAATTAGAGATCGCTTCTCATTGGAGGTCGCCATTTCGATCAGGACAATACGGTGCGAATATTTATCTCTCGCGTATATTTTTATACGCGTATACAAAGCTTGTTCGAAACGAAGAGTAACCATCTTCACTTTGATTTACTTCTTAATACACCAAGATTTAGAGGTAAAATCTATGTATTTAAAAGATACGTCGTAGTTAGTCTAAAAAATTGCATCATTTAAGCATGAGACTGGTTCATTTACCCGTGCACGTTAAGAGGAACATCGTACAGCCGGAACGGACAGATGTCCTGTTGAGAGGAAGTGCTGGAGGAATGAAAAAAATTATAAAAAACAACTTGCGAAACCCAATACGACGAATGCGTACCCTGCAAGCGTGGTCCTCCTCGTAACTCTTCCGAGTAATTACGCCGACTCTCTTCCTTCCTATCCCTTCCGCGACGTCACAGAAAATGCAATCTTCCCGTTCGTTTTCATTTCCCGATTCGGATTTTAAAAAAATCGTTTCGGAGCTTTGTTCGAAATTTATTTCCTCCAGAGATTGTCAGTCCTCTCCCAAATCATTAATAGTGGTTGGCTTCTGAAATTTTATGGCTCAGTTCGATTCGCGTCGTGTGTTTTCGCGGATGTTATTTTGTTTTTTTTCCCCCTCTTTCTGGATGCCCCGGAGACGTCTTTAAATCCGTCTTTTTGTTGCGTCTTTCGGTTGTCAGAATGAAACGGAATCATTTTTGTAGAGGAGAAAGTTTTAAATCAAACTTAAAAGGGGATGTTTGTAATCGGTTGGCGGTATCGGCATCCATAATTAGGATCCAAATAATTAATTCTTGATTACTCGAAGAAGTTTTTTCTCATTTGTCGAATATGAACGAAATTTAAGTCTAATTTTGATAGACTATGTCCTTCGCTTAGGCGTTAAAAGATTGGAAAAAGCAGATGCGCATTTCGGTTACAAAGCAACTGTAGCCATTGGCGATTCACCGAAAGTATATTCTAAACAAGTAGAGTGTTATCCATGAACCTGTTTAAAATTCGCGCATATTTCTTCCATCATTAAACTTGGTAATACATATTTTGTTTTATTTCGGTATGAAAATTTCTCCCGTTAACGTAATTGACGAAATGAGGAGAATTTGCTGTTTGATCACCTGTTATGTGCGTAAATTTAGCATCTCTTACTTTTAAGTGGTTATACCGCCACACGTCCAGTGATTAGGACCTCGTTTGTAAGTGTATCAATGCGAAAATGTACGTTCAAAATTTCAGCTTTCCGTCTTTTATACCTTCAGAGATATTGATTTTTTTAATGGACCCCTATCCGACACTGTATATCTTTCAAAACTCAAACCCAGTGGCGTAGCGGACACCCCAGCAACCCCTGCGGGGGGAGGGAAGAGGGGAATGGCCAAAGCGGGCCTATGTTTTTTCGTGAGGCCCTTAAATTTTTTTCCGGGACTTCAATTTTGTTTCGGCGGGAGGGGGGGGAGGTACACTTTTTCCGGTACGCCACTGCTCAAACCTAAAGCTAAATATTACATCATAGATCACGTACGCCCTGCAAATTTCAGTATTATATCTCTTAAAGTTCACCTGCTATTTTAATTTAATTGATTGAACAGACGGACATAGAGCGAGAACATGCGCTCGTAAAACACGCTAAAAAGAATTGTTTTAGAATGTAGAATTCGGTCTACTGTTGAGGCCTAGTTTGTTCATTTTATATAATCCATAAAGCGAGCTCTATAATTTTATTTTGCGTTCTAATTTTATTTAACTCGATTTTGCATTCATCCCAAGTTTTTTTCGTTTAAAAGTACGACCTTATTTTAACTTGGCGAAGAAATAGGTATTGGGTTTGAGGTCGCAGGTTCGAATCTTACCGTGGTCATGTACGACAACGATCGGTGTTGATGATGTCGTACTCATTATGATTGGCCTCGAGCGTTGTTTCATTATTAATAATAGATAATCTATGGACAGATCCGTGATTATTATTGGTTAAACCTGCTTCTCCACATACTCCTGCTTTCCGCAATCTTCTTTATTTTCTTGTTAGATCCTTTTTTTCCTTCTAAAAGGTCATTAATCATGCTTTATCTCCTCAGATAATGTCGCCCTCCTCTTTCTTAAGTCTGGATAATTATTCGCCTTTCTCGTTTTATTCTTATTATTTTCTCGTTTTTCATCCTATCTGCCCATTTTATCTTTATAATTCTCTTCCATGCCCACTTATCGAAGCTTTCCTTGCATTTTACAACATATTTCCTGTGAGGAATGTTGCTTATGAGTGGATAATAAATAAGTAGTCAATTTGATACGGTACTATGTAAAATATTAATTTATTATACAGCCTAATAAAATCATATCGTGTCAACATCAAGTTCTAAATTTTCTCCAGTAGTCATGGAAAAGCAGAGAACTTTCTGAGTATTCAGAACAAATAAGACATTTTTTTCTGAATTACGTTATGTAAAGCATCCCTAGTGGATTATATTTCTGAATGTTCATATTAATTTAATTGTCATGCTTTTCATTCTTTTTTCTTTTTACTACCTCATTTTTTACTTCATGGGTGTAGTTTATTTTCATCATTATTCCTTTTCTTCAATTCGAATCTAAAGAAGTGCCATTCCTCATTTAACCTAATCTTCCATATATTCGTTCTGTGCGAAGCGATACACTTCTTTAGGAATTCATTTATTTTTCTTTCTAACAGATGCTCCTGTCTACTTTCGTTATTCTTGTCCCGGTATCATCAATCAATCAATTCCCATATTAGAGCTTTCTCACATTGCTCTAAATTCTCACAACTTTCTATTTCACAGATTTGTTTAGATCCCATCCTCTCTCTCTGTTACCAACAAACTGTTAATTATAGTTAGAAGGTCCAGCTTAAGTTTTCGTCAGGCATGTCTTACTGGTGTTATAATGCGTTTTACATTTTTCAGATTTTATTCTCTTCCTATTGCTAATTCCAGAGCTGCCCAACCTGTGGTCCACGGGCCGGATACGGCCCACTAAGCAATTTTACGCCCCCCACCGACAGTATTTCATAGTTTTCATTTTTTTTATTTTTCTTTTGATTTTCCTACCAAATATTATTTTTATTCAGCAGTATCTGTTAAAATATCTAGCTTGGGACCCCTTAGTAAATATTTCTCATTTCAAAGGAGTTATTTTAGTGTTGTTTTTGATCTTTTCTCGTAGATATTTCTTAGATTGAATTCCATCATGATTTTTAATATTGTAATGTTAACCCTAAAAACCTAATTTTAACTTGATTTTCGCACATATGGTACGTCTCTAGGTAACTTCCGATTTAACTTAAATCCAGTTCGCCGAAGCATTGGCACTTTATTCATTCTTTCTCCGTATATATCACATACTGCATGATTATAAACAACTATGTTATTTCTTCTTATTTACCCTACTGTGTTATATACACATTAGTTCGTTAAACTTATTGCCAAAGCACTTTTTGTCGCTTAGATTTCGTCTTCTTCGTGAGCCGCACCGTCAGTTGTTTTTTTTTCGATTGCTCCCCGGATGAAGGGGTGTGCGGTGGAGGGGGAGGGTAGCGAAGTGGAAAGAGGAGAGAGAGGTGCGTGAGTGCGAGTGGGTGGATGGAGACACCGCGCGTGGGTGATGGAGAGAGGGAAGGGAGGGAGGGGAGGGAGGGAGAGGAGAGGAGTGGGGGTAGGGAAGGAACCCGTGACTTGGATGCCTTCCAGCGACGGCGAGGGTGTCACTTCCTGGGGAGTGTACACCCTCTCTCTCTCTCTCCCTCCCTCTCTACCTCAGTCTCCTCTAAACCTTCTGAACCCCCCTCTCTCTCTCTCTCTTATACACCCACCTATTCCCAATATCTCCAAGGCGGGATCAATCCTATTCCTATCTGCTTTACGCCGCTCATCCTATTCCCTCACTTCCCCTCTTTCATTCCCTACTATCCCCATTCCACTCAGTCCCCTTCCAGTCCTTATAGTATAAATATTTTTTTAATTTTGGCTCCTGTTTCCTAAAATACGGCTCAAATACTACATTTTACTTGCGGGTATGACAACCACTACTAGCGGAGTCGATTCGGGTCGGATAACTCCTTCGTACGGATCGGGTCGGATAATTATTATTTTTATGCGGATACAGTCGGATACGGATATATAGCCCGTGAATAAGGGTCGGGTGCGGATACGAAAATCATTATCTGTGCATTTTCCTTTCTTCCTCCATCTCTTCTCTTTCTCCCTTTCCTGCACGATTCTTCCTTTTTAGCACGTTTTCTTAGAAGTAATAAATAACGCGCTAAGGTAATCACGCTGTCTGTCTGTCTGTTTTTGAACGGTCAACGTTTTAGTTTTAAGAGATATTTGGAAAATTCTTTTTTAATTATCAATGCATGAATGCTCCATCGATTGGATTTTCCCGGTAGTTCGCAGATTTTCTGCTAGATGACTTCAAATTCGGAAAATTCAAAACTTTGAAATGACATTGTAGCCAAACTACTGAAGCTAGAGGAGTGAAGTTTCCACGGATAGGAAGGTCTAGTGAGAATCTACATTCCAACGGTGCGGATTATCCCCTCTTCAACCCAGAAACCTGAAAATTTTAAAGAAAACGTGTTTCCACCACTAAATTTAGCAGGGGTGTCTTACTTGTTACTTCCCCTTACTTTGCATATTACCTTCCTTCTTTCTCACTTCTTCCTTCTCCTTCTTTCCTGCCTCACTTAATCTCACTTCTTACATCTTCCGCTCTTCCTTTAAATCTCAACTTCTCCTATCTTCTCTCCAAATCTCTATCTCACTTTCTCCTCTCGCATCCATCATCTCGACTTTTTGTCTTCATCTCATTCCATCAATCTTTCCTTCTTAATCTTTCTATTTCATCCTCTCTTCCCTCTCCATCTCTGTCTCCCATCACTTCCCTATCCCTCCCCTCTCTCCGCCCTCTCTCCCTCCCTCCTCTCCCTTCCTCCTCTCCCTTCCTCCTCTCCCTCCCTCATTCTCCCCCTTCCTACTCCTCCCCCTTCTTTCTCTCCTCTCTTTCATCTCCCTTCTCTCTCCCTGCTTCTATCTCTCTCTCCTTACCTCTTTCCTCCCTCCCTCAGTAGCTTCTCAAATTTGTCCTATTATTAGTAAGAACAACGACAAAAATCAATAAATTCTAATCTTCTTTGAATCCGATTGTTTGGGAAGTTTTGTTCTTCCGTTCACTTTGTCTTCGACTATTCTACGCGTAATTCCTGCTCCTTGTTTCTTATCTTTTTCATTGCTCTCTCTCCTCTTGCACCAGTATCGCCATATATTCGGAATCTATTTTACTATCCTGCACTCACTCTGTTTCCTTCTGTCTGTTCTCTTTTTCCAGAGCCTTCCATATTTAACGTTTTTGCAGGGTGTGCATTTCACGGATCTGCTCAGTGTGCGCTCCTGAGAAAGTGGCTGATAAAACTTCGCTTGTTTTTGAAAAGTGAAACTTCCAAAAAAACTTCAATCGTCTCTAGTATTGACTCAAACACGCGCTGATATAAACATTATATAAATGAAAGCCGATTGTCTCTTACATTGTTTCTCAGTATGGAGTCAAATTGAGCCAGGTCGTTGAGGTAAAATTTTCACTTATAAACGAGAGGCAGCATTCCAGGTAAAACGCCTAATGCTGAAATTTAAGAAAAGTAGGTAAAAATATTCAGTAGAAAGACGATTTTCCTGTTTATCTATATAGAAGTAAAGATACGTTCAATTTAAAAATTAATACGTAAAAATCCTAATTATACCGATTAAGAAAGATTCAACATTTTGAAATCGACTCAATATATTTACGCAAAATACATTTCGATCGCTCGTCTTTCTCCATAATTAAAATGCACATGCTGAATAAGGTCATATAGAAGGAAAACTTAATCTGTGATATATATATATATATATATATATATATATATATATATATATATATATATATATAACAGCATACGGAAAAGGAAAGGTAAAATGGATATATGGATGCCAACAAGGTGTTGGGAAGAGGAGACCCAGTGAACACTCACCAATCAGACGACTTCAGGTTGACGAGGCACCGGGGATGTCGAAGCGACACACGTAAAAGAACACTAAAACACAGAAACATCACAAACGTAGAAGCTTTCGGAACTACTCCTTCATCAGCTACAGAGAGAGAACTGATCTTCTTTTACGTGTGTCGCTTCGACATCCCCGGGGCCTCGCCATCCTGAAGTCGTCTGATTGGTGAGTGTTCACTGGGTCTCCTCATACCAACACCTTGTTGACATCCATATATCCATTTTACCTTTCCTTTTCCGTAAGCTGTTATATATATATATATATATATATATATATATATATATATATATATATATATATCACAGATTAAGTTTTCCCAACACCTTGTTGACACACATATATATATATATATATATATCACAGATTAAGTTTTCCCAACACCTTGTTGACATCCATATATATATATATATATATATATATATATATATATATATATATATATATATCATTCTATATAGACGTTCCTTACAGAGGAGGAGGATATAACATACTAGTAGTTGGTGCTTGCATACTGCAAGCATTTCATCTCACCTTGAAAAAACATTAATTTTTCAGACAGATATTTCATCATTACAAATATTCTATTAATTCTAAAGATTTCACCTCCGCAGCGATTTTCGTTTTTCCCACATGTAAAAATAATAGTTTAAAACAATCCCCAAATGTTGCAATATTATACATTTTACACTTTCTCCTTTATGGGGTACTAATGCTACACCTTTCAGCCAAATTTTAAAGTTGTAACACATCTAGAAGTAAAATAATATTTTTCTAATCGTTTAAAATTTAAACATTTTTAACGGTTGCTGCAATATATATATGGAGTGATTGAAATGTTTATTTGTGCAAATACACTGTTCTGTAAATAATTTGAAAATTGCAGCTTCCTAGCTCATTCCGTAGTACCTAAAAAAATATTAAACTTTAATGTTCAAATGGGGTTAAAAAACCCCTAAAATTCACAATTTTAAAATTTTCAATTTTTATAGTTGGTTATGAGAAAATTTCTATAATGTTGCAAAATTTCAGCTTCCTAAACTTATTAGATTGGTCTACACACTGGATTCCGTTTTCCCATGCTAACTTATCGGAGATATTTCGGGTTCTGTGGAGTCGAACCCAAGACAATGTAAGGTAAAGTGACAATAATTTCTATTAGATATTGCGGCCATCTAGCAACACTGAAATTTTCATCTTTCTAGCTTACCGGAAAGTGCCCATAATTAATTTACAAAAATGGCGCAATGCTTTTCTTATGGGAAAAAACGCAACTTTCGGAATTTCTGGAGTCGAACTCATGTTACTTGGGTAAAAAGTCTCATTTTATCGGAAGGTTTCTCCATCATATCTACAAAAACATTCAGCTCTCTAGATTTTGTAGTTTGGGCTGGACATTAATATCCTCCTATATGTTATATGTTATCTCCTCCTCTGTAAGAGTCGTCGATATATAATGACTAGCAGTTGGTGCTTGCATTCTGCAAGCATATCATCTCACCTTGAAAAAGCATTCATTTCTCAGACATTATTCAACATTACAAATATTTTTTTAATTTTAAAGATTTCACCTCTGCGTCGATTTTTGTTTTTCCTTTATGTAAAAATAATAGATTAAAAATCCCCAAACTTTGCAATTTTAAATATTTTAAACTTTCTTTATTATAAGGTACTAATGCTACACATTTTAGCCAAATTTTAAAGTTGTAGTACTTCTATATGTAAAATAATAATTTTCTAATTGTTTAAATTTAAATAATTTTTAACGGCCGCCGCAATTCATATATGGTAAAATTGAAATGTTTGTATGTGCATATTCAATACTTTGTAAATAATTTGAAAATTTCAGCTTCCTAGCTCATCTCGTAGTACCTAAACAGTTAGCCATTTGTTTATACTTTAAGAATTTTTAACTGGCAAACAAATTAAAATATCAAAATTTGTATAATCCCTATTTCGTTGTTTTAGGAATTCTACTCATAAAAAAATTTCAACTCCGTGGCAGATGCGGAAATACATAAACCTTGAAAATTTGTTTAAGCAATTGCGAATTTTTAGCTGTCGCATTGTTGCACTTTTTCAAGATTTTCGTTTATTCTAGTCGGTTTTGCAAAAAATCCTACCTAAGAAAAAAATTTCGAATCCCCAGCTAATGATGAAATATCTGCCTGAAAAATTAATGTTTTTTTAAGGTGAGATGAAATGCTTGCAGTATGCAAGCACCAACTACTAGTATATATATATATCTTATGCCAACGGATGTCAAATTGTCAGGTTACACATAAGCAGTTTACGCTCTAAAACTCAAACGTTTGTTAATCGAATTTTCGCTTATTCTGCGAATAAATATTTTTCGCGGTAATAAATGTCGTATTAAGCGTTTAACTTCTCTAGTTAAACTATTGAAATATGTATATTTATTTTTGCAATTATGTATTTCTACATGCATGTCTTTATTTTGCAAAACATGGCTAAAACTTTTCTCTCTGGTAGTTATTTCAGTTGACTTATTGTCACTTGAGCCGCAAGGAAAGAAAACCCAAAGAGCTTTTACTAATGTTTCATTTCCGCCTCCTAAATGGCCGAGTATCTGATGGGTAGAGTGTGAATGGAGATATGGAGGGGAGGTGCAACGTAAGGGGAGGGCGGCGAGGGGTGGTTGGGAAACTGCAACTTAAGCGGTCATAGATATAATAGACGATAATATGCCTTAAACCTAAGAGTAACGGAATTTTTAAATTCTCTTGATTTTTCACTATATATTCAGTTCGGTGAGGGAGTTCTCACTTTATCGAATTCCTTGGCGAAAATTATTAAAAATAAATAAAACACCGATTTATTTATTTGGGATTATTGCTAAACGTGGCGAAATTATTCCCTTTTAATTAACCAGCGGATCCTAATGACGATAAGCGTTTTATGTATTTGTAACAATTTCCATCGAGTAGGTGAATTGTTAAAAATTAGCCAAATTTAAAAGGAATAAGCTGTCAACATTTGAAATATTTGCTAACATATAACTTTTTCCTATTTTAACAAGTTTTTAATTTTATATTTATATCTAGATCTGGACCTTCTTTGTTAGTTTCTATACGGCGGAGGCGTTCATCTCTGAAAACATTAACATACTTTGGGTGAATTCTTTATGCTCAAGGATGACATGACATAAGAAGGCTTTACAGTTTTTGGTGGCCTTTGCCACCCGAGAGGGAGTAATTAACTTATTTATTTGTTTTTACGTATTTCTGGAAAAAATATATTGATCCGTTAATCTCCGAGAATCACGAATTTCCCATAAATTAGAATTTTATGGAATGCGTTCTAGGAAACATGCTTCCGCCTCGTTTCACTGCGAATGGGATTGTAAATTTATATGCCGCAGACGCTGCCACAACAACATCAAACGTTTATGTTCTTGCAGTAAAAATGCCTCCGGGATTTAATGTCACTAGACTACGTTGCCGATTTCATCACGACTTTTGAACGGGATCCAGCCATTCAATCGACAACTGCTTCACGTTAAGAATGGTGTTTGAAAGGGAATATTCATTCTCACTCTCAAGCTGTTTCTATTCGTATCTTCATGAAAATGCCTTCTCTGGAGATATGCACAATCGTTTCATCTCAAACTAAATAGCCTTAAGTAAACCAAGAACACATTTAATGATGTCGTTCCAAAGGTCGAATTGATGCTTTTTTTAATCGTTTGGATTTTTCTAAAGCGAACAGTTATCGAAAACGAGTTTAATCTATCGTTCAGGTTAATTTTTGAAACATCCTTTCCTTATTAGTCTATATACATCAGCGACAGATCCATGAGGGGGGAGGGAGAGTTGGGGGCTACCGCTGTATTGCCCTCAATCGGATTCATTTAAGGCAGGGGTCGGCAAACTTTATGGTAAGAAGAGCCTCTTTTTCAAATTATGTATAACGCTCTAAATAAGAAGAGCCGTAGTCGTTGACGGATCCACGGGGGCGATCTACCCCCTTGCCGTTGCTTTACTTTTTGCGATTATCTCTTTAAAACAAAACTTTTTATTTTTCTGCAATTCCTCTTGATATAATTTACGAAATCAATTTTGTTCGGGTAGGTCTTGGGTGTTTTAACACGGAGAGTTGCTGTCGGGAGCTGCAGGTTGCCGACCCCTGCCTCAAGGGCATACCACCGTCTAAATCGTTAAGGAGTCACGAAAAGGATATTCGTAGCCATAAAGTTTTTCTTATAGATTTAAATTTTAATAAAGACGTAGGAAAAGGAAGATTTACGAGATGTGATTGAGACAAAAACTCCACGACCTTACGTTTCTGCTTATCAACGGGGAATTTCCATCGTTATAATGCACATCAGTATAGCCCATAGCGATTTTTGCAGGGGAAGCAGGATGTGATTGTGGTATTGCAGGTTTCATCGGATGCTAAGATGCGCTTACATGCCGCTGAATACCTATGCCTTGTTTCATGTTAACGAGTAACTGCTTGGTATTATCATGGTTAAGGAGAGACACCCAGACGAGGACTTAACATCAGCTTATTGATTCCAATTAGTACAACAGCTTCTGGCAGGTCCTTTTGACGAACGTACCGTGTGCGTTAGAGCATCTATAACCTCAAGGAGATGATAACAAAATATTAGCTTTTTCAGTTCGGTTCATATCAATTCAATCGAGAATTTAGATTGATCCTCAAGTAACAAAAGTTCTCATTGGAGTTATGTTAATCGCCAATTATATTCCAGCCATTAGGTGAGCTCGAAAAATCATTTATGGAAATTTAAACCAACGCATGGCAATAATAACGAGACAAAATTAATCGCAATTTCGAGGTCTAGAGGTATGGATTTAAATCACACTCTGGTATTGTTAGTCTCCGTACTAAATAAATTATCATCGCAACATACAGGCCACTAAGAGCCGCCAACAATAGAATCGAAACGTACTACCGCTTCATGGCGGTATCGATAACATTTCCTGCGGTAACATTCGCAATAAATCGATTGCGAGAATCGCTCTCGGCGCGAGATCTCGTTCCACCGCCCTCGCATCACTTCGCACACGCTCTGCCTCATAGTCACGCCCCCTCCCGCTAACCCCTCGCCCTCCTTCGCCTCTCCCTCTCTCACTCCCTCCCTCACTCCCTCCCTCACTTCCTCCCTCACTCCCTCCCTCACTCCCTCCCTCACTTCCTCCCTCACTCCCTCCATCACTCCCTCCCTCACTCCCTCCCTCACTCCCTCCCTCACTCCCTCCCTCACTCCCTCCCTCACTCCCTAACTCTCTCCCTTCATCACTCCCTCCATCACTCCCTCCATCACTCTCTCCATCACTCCCTCCATCAC
The DNA here is from genome assembly GCA_028673005.1 of Tanypteryx hageni. Lineage (NCBI taxonomy): Eukaryota > Metazoa > Arthropoda > Insecta > Odonata > Petaluridae > Tanypteryx > Tanypteryx hageni. The sequence continues at coordinate 119,282,621 of CM054114.1, read as the reverse complement.
TCCCTCCATCACACTCTCCTTCACTCCCTCCCACTCTCTCACTCCCTAACCCTCTCCCTCCCTCGGCCCGATCCTCGATCTGCGCCTCTGCACTGCACTCGCTAGCACTTCTTCCACTCCGCAGAACGAAAAGCCGGCATCTTATTCTTTCCCCTTTTCCGTCCCAGCCCTATCATTCGGACGGTTTTTCTTTTTTCTAAAGTCGGATGCTCTCCCACTCCACCTCTCCCTCCCTAGATCTCCCTCCCTCCTTCCCACTCCTCCCTTTTTCCGTGGAGCGTCGGAGCGCGGGGTCAGAGGGGAGATGCGGCTCTGGATAGGAATGGGGGGGGGGAGGATGGTGGTGGAAGGGAGGAAGAGTTGCGTAACATCCGGCCGAACCCCCTCCCCACCACGACTATTCCCTCTCCACTCACTCCACTTCCTACAACGCCTCCTCCCTTCCTCTCCCTAATCTTTCTTTCCTCCCCCCGAGTCCTCTGCTCTCTCTCTCTCTGTTTCGCACTTTTGTATTTTTCTATTTCTCTTCTCTTCCTTGCTATCCTTCCTTGCTCCCTTCTCTCAATTGCTGCATCTTCATCTCTATTCCTCTCTCCCTCTTTCTGTGTTAAAACAGCTGATACACAGTTTTTTTCGACCCACAAAACTAACAATATTCTTTGGTAATGCTCTATGATCTATTAACCAATATATAATTAACTTGTAAGTAACATGCATGTTATTGTAATTCATATGTAATTAATTTATTTTTAAATATGTAAATATTGTAACTATATGACAACATTTTATGTAAGAAGGGACTATATAGTCTCAATTTCGCCCTTAATAAAGTCGTTTGTCTGTCTGTCTGTCCCTCACGTCCTACCTCTTCTACTTTCTTCCCTTGCTCTTTCTCCTTTTAGCCATACATCTCTCTGCTTTCTCTTCATTTCTCCCCTATTTCCCTTCCTCGCTTCTTTCTTTCTGGCTTTGTCATTACTTTCTATTTCCCCTTCCTCGTTCTGGTTTCTCTCTCCCTTCCTCTTTTACTTCTTTCCTTTAATTTCTCCTTTTATGTCTCCTTACTCCATTTTCTCCATTACTCCCACTCTTTCCTTCTCCTTCCATTTTCCCCAGTATCTTCCTATTGTCTGCCGTTTTGTCTTCCTTCTGTTTTTTCTCCTTTCTATCTTTCCCGTCCTCCTATATTTATCTTCCACTTTCTTCCATCTTCCTCTCCGGTCTTCCTTCACATCTGATCTCGCATCTTATTTTTCTCTCCAGTTCCATCCTCCCCCTAATACCCTTCCCTCTCCTTACTTCTCTCTCCATCAAACTTCCTCTCCATCCAATTTCCTCTCCATATCCATATCTCTTGATCCCCCATTTCTCTCCATCATTATTCTCACATTCTACTTCTTCCTTTATATTCCTCCCTACATTCCTTCATTCTCTCTCTCTCCCGCTTACTGCGTCTTACTCTCTCTCTCTATCTCTCTCTCTCTCTCTCTAATTGCATCTCTACATTCCTATTTTCTATATTTATCTTATACTATAACTCTTTTCCTATCTTAGCATTGTCTTTGTAATGTACTCTCTAGCTCCACCCTCTTTTCTCTATAGTTCAATTTTACGCCATCATCTTCTCTCCCCGTATCTTTTCCTCAATTTTCGTTGCTTTTTCCCTCTCTCCTATTCTCTCCCCTACTTTCCATTCTCTTTTTCGTATTTCCTTCTCCCTTCCTTTCCATCCAACTCTCGCTCTCCGTGCACCATTCCTGCTTCTCTATTTCTCAATAACCCCTTCTGCCCTCTTCCATCTCTCCCCCCGTTCTCTCTCCCCCCTCTTATGCCAACCTCGTATTGCAATCGTCCCTCCTTTCTCACACACACTTTCCCTCCCTCCGTAACCCTCCCTCCCTCCTCGCCCCTCCCGACGCCGCTCGTTCCATATCGACCGCCAGGCGCGAATTCCGCAAACACTGTCTCTCCCTCTTCTCCTCTGCGCGTTCATTCATAGAGAGCGCTTCTTTCAGCCGATACCTTCAAGCGCCCATTCATCGCTGGCACTCCACGTTGATAGGGATAAGTGAGAAAGTGGGAGGGATTGAGGGAGGGGATGGATAGGGGAAAGGAGGGGAGAATGGGAGGAGGAATAAGGAGAAGGGTGGAGAAAATGGGGGTGGGGAATGGATAGGGGAGGGATGGGAGAGAGAGAGGGGGATAAAGAAGGGGAGAGAGGCGAAATAGAGAAAGGAGAGAAGGAAAATAGAGAAAGGAGACGGGAAATAGAGAAAGGAGACAGGGGGAAAGAGGAAGAGAGAGGGGGGAATAGAGAAAGGAGAGGGAGGCTATAGAATGGAGGCGATAGGGAGGCAGAGAAAGAAGGAGAGAGTGGGTAGAGAAAGGAGGAGAGAGGGTGTAGGGAGATGGGGTAGAGAAAGTAGGAGAGAGGATCTACAGAGAGGAGAGAGTGGGTAGAGAAAGGAGGAGAGAGGAGCTAGAGAAAGGAGGAGAGAGTGCGTAGAGAAAGGAGGAGAAAGGGGGTAGAGAAAGGGGAGAGAGGAGGTAAAGAAAGGAGGAAAGAGGGGTTAGAGAAAGGAGATGATATAGAGAAAGGAGGAGAGAGAGGGTAGAGAAAGGAGGAGAGATAGATAGATAGATAGATAGATAATCGTCTTTATTCGGGCGAAATTTAGACCATAAGGTCCATTCTTACATTTAACCCTTCATCAATATAAAAAATATAAAAAAATGGTAAAGTAAGATATATATATATATATATATACAATACGCATAACATAAACAGTATATACCTAAATCATACAGAGTAAAAAAAAATATATATATAAAATTGAAGACAGATTAGAGATTGTGGGGAAAACCTAGGTAAAACAGGCATGTCCTCCCTAGTAAAACCCACGCAGGAAAACACCCACTGAGAAGGGGGGTGTGAAAAACCTGCGAAAACCCTAGATAGTGTACATATAATGATATAGTAATACAACATTAAATAGAAAGGAGTATGTACAGTAAGTCTTCGTATATACAGCATCGTTGTATACCGTCATAAACACTATAACATAGTAGACACTAGACAATGAAAAGGTAACAGTCGAAGGAGGCGTACACTTTGCGAACTCAATAACCTGCAAAAAAAGTAATTAATGTTAATTAAGTAAGGAAGAGTGAAGGAAGCCGTCTTGCAATTGGTAAGAAGAAAATGTTAAAGCTGACCTGAATTTTGGGCAGAGAACAGCAATTTAAAGTAGAGAGGGGGTAGAGAAAGGAGGGAGGGGTAGAGAAAGGAGGAGAGAGGAGGTTAGAGAAAGGAGGAGAGGGGGGAGTAGAGAAAGGAGATGAGAGGGAAGTAGAGAAAGGAGGAGAGAGGGGGTAGAGAAAGGAGGAGAGATGGAAGTAAAGAAAGGAGGAGAGGAGGTAGAGAAAAGAGTAGAGAGGGTAGTAGAGAAATGAGGAGAGAGGGGGTAGAGAAAGGAGGAGAAGGGGATAGAGAAATGAGGAGAGAGGGAAGTAGAGAAATGAGGAGAGAGGGGGTAGAGAAAGGAGAGAGGGAAGTAGAGAAATGAGGAGAGAGGGGGTAGAGAAAGGAGAGAGGGAAGTAGAGAAAGGAGGAGAGAGGGAGAAGAGAAAGGAGAGAGGAGGATAGAGTAGAGGTAGAGAAATTGGGAGGGAGGAGGAATAGAGAAAGGAGAGGAAAGATAGGGGATAAGTGAGGAGAGGTATAGCATAGGGAAAGCAAAGAGAGAGAGTGAGGGAGTATGGGAAGAAGAAGAAGGTCGGATGAGGTGAGCTAGCCAGTAATAGGGGAGGTTTGGGAGAACGGAAGGAGGATCGCGAAGGGAGTGAGGGATGGGAGAGGTTTGAGAAGAAAATGAGAGAAAAGGAGCTGCAGCGCAGGTTAGGGAGGTGAATGGGATAGGAGAGGAATATGAGTTGGAAAGATAGGGAAGGAAAATATTCAAGCAGTAAACAAGAGGGAGGAGAAGAAAGCGGGGAAGAAGATGGGACGAGAGTCGCAATTGAGGAAGGCGGATAAAGATGGTAAGGCATAAGGTGAAGAAGGAGGGAGATGGGAAGATAGGAAGAAGGATTGAGGAGGTAATAGGAATAAAGAGACAGGAGGGCGAAAAAGAGAAACGATAAAGGAGAGACGATAGCAGCAAAAGCGGAGGAGTAAGAGAGGGGGAAGACAGGAGGGAGAAATATAGTCGGGCGGGTGAGAGAGAGCAGAGGATAGGGAGAAAGCAAAGTAAGGCAGTGTGGAGGAGATAGGCGGACGGAAACAACAACGACAGTTGTTAAGAACATGTGAAACTGGATATTTTAAAGATGTTTTCGAGTTATTAGAAAACTATCTACGCTTCTGGCCTTTTAACGGCTGTGTGCCGTTTCAAGGTGAGTTGAATGTTATTGCGGACTAAGTATGTTGACCCTGTCGTTACTTGATGTGATAAAAAGGTTAAAATCGTTGTAATTTTGAACGTAAGAAGGATTTTGGAATATCCTCTTGCGATATTAATTGTATGCAATGATTATCACAAGTCTATTTGCGAAAGAATTTTTTTTAGTTACGCACGAGAACGCTGAGGTTTTTTTACCGGAAGGACTCATCGACGTTTCGTACGGTTAAAAAAACGGCAAACTTACCGCACGCAATTAAGACATAATTGAAGACAGAGAAAACGACCATCTATCAACGCCATCCGGCCATAAAAATTAGATAAGATAGCCAAGAATTGTTTTTTGTTTGACCGTTGGGAAAAAAGGACCTTGTGATGTTGGTCACGAGATCGGGAAATATTTCTTTGATGTATTTTTCGGAACATCCAGGCGGTGGAACGATTAATGCTTCCTTTCTTTTGTGTTTCGTTGCCGCGTGCGGGTATAAATGCCAATGTGTCTAGAACGGAACGATATGGTTTCATTAGTGAAATACAGCAAGAGGATCGGTATTACTTAGATATTGCGCGGACCTTGTCACTTATCCGTTATATTGTAAGGTTTGCTTTAATATTTGGTAAATGTAAGAATGTATTGGAATAAAAGTTATAGGAAATATTATTTTCTACAACCTTTGTTTGCAACATTTTTCCATGAAATGCATTGTTTAAGAGATATCTTATATTTTTAGTTGCCACCACCACACCACCTACCGACAACTATTGTTAACAATTGACGCTTAGTTACGTCTTCGCAACGCTCCTTTTTCTTTTCTTAATTGTTGGAGCTCTGTGGCTATCATTATATATCGACGTTTCTTACAGAGGAGGATATAACATATAGTAGAAGGTGCTTGCATACTGCAAGCATTTCATCACACCTTGAAAAAACATTAATTTTTCAGACAGATATTTCATCATTACAAATATTCTATTAATTCTAAAGATTTCACCTCCGCGGCGATTTTTGTTTTTCCCACATGTAAAAATAATAGTTTAAAACAATCCCCAAATGTTGCAATTTTAAACATTTTACACTTTCTCCATTATAGGGTACTAATGCTACACCTTTCAGCCAAATTTTAAAGTTGTAGCACTTCTAGAAGTAAAATAATATTTTTCTAATTATTTAAAATTTTAACATTTTTAACGGTTGCCGCAATATACATATGGAGAAATTGAAATGTTTATTTGTGCAAATGCACTGTTCTGTAAATAATTTGAAAATTGCAGCTTCCTAGTTCATCCCGTAGTACCTAAAAAATTATTAAACTTTAATGTTCAAATGGGGTTAAAACAACCCCTAAAATTTACAATTTTAAAATTTTTGATTTTCATAGTTGGTTATGAGAAAAGTTCTATAATGTTGCAAAATTTCAGCTTCCTAAACTTATTAGATTGGTCTACACACTGGATTGCGTTTTCCCATGCTAACTTATGGGAGATATTCCGGTGTCTCTGGAGTCGAACCCAAGACACTGTAAGATAAAGTGACAATAATTCATAATTAGATATTAATATTATATATAATATTATATATTAGATATTGCGGCCCTCGAGCAACACTGAAAATTTCATCTTTCTAGCTTACCGGAAAGTGCCCATAATTAATTTACAAAAATGGCGCAATGCTTTTCTTATGGGAAAAAAAGCAACTTTCGTAATTTCTGGAGTCGAACTCATATCACTTAGGTAAGAAGTCTCATTTTATCTGAAGGTTTCTCCATCATATCTACAAAAACCAAAACTTTCAGAACTCTAGCTTTTGTAGTTTGGGCTGGACATTAGTATCCTCCTATCATTATATATAGACGTTTCTTACAGAGGAGGAGGATATAACATACATATAGGAGGATACTAATGTTTAGGCACTTCCAGATGAGCTGGAGATTCGAAGTTTTTTTCCTAGGTAGGATTTTGTGCAAAACTGACTGGAAAAAACGAAAATCTTGAAAAAGTGGAACAATGCGGACGCTAAAAATTCGCAATTGTTTAAACAAATTTTCAAGGTTTATGTATTTCCGAATGTGCTACGGAGCTGAAATTTTTTTCAGAAATAGGAAATATAAAAAAACGAAATATGGATTATACAAATTTTAATATTTTGATTTGGTTTGCTGTTAAAAATTCTTAAAGTTTAAACAAATAGGGAAATGTTTAGATACTACGGTGCAAGTTAGATAGCTGAAATTTTCAGGTTAATTAGAGTTTAGTCTATTTAAACGAATAAACATTTCATTGTTTTCATGAAATTCTTAATGTGGCCGTTAAAAATTATTTAAATTTAAACAATTATATAAATGTTATTTCACTTCTAAATGTGCTATAAATTTAAAATATGGCAAAAATGTGTAGAATTATTAACTCAATGTGGAAAATGTATAATATTCCTAAAATAACAAATATTAGCTATTGTTTTACACCATTAGTGTTCCATAAGGAAAAAAACGAAAATCGGTCCCGAGGAGAAATCTTTTAAATTAAAGAAATATTTCCCATTATGAAATATATCACTGAAAAATTAATGTTTCCAAAGAAAAGATGAAATGCTTGCAGTATGCAAGCACCTTCTACTAGCATGTTATATGTTATCTCCTCTGTAAGAGTCGTGGATATATAATGATAACATATAACAGGAGGATACTAATGTACAGCCCAAACTACAAGAGCTAGAGAGCTGAAAGTTTTAGTTTTTGTAGATGTGATGGAGAAACCTACAGATAAAATGATACTTCTTACCTAAGTGACATGAGTTCGACTCCAGAAATTCCGAAAGTTGCGTTTTTTCCCATAAGAAAACCATTGCGCCATTTTTGTAAATTAATTATGGACACTTACCGGTAAGCTAGAAAAATGAAAATTTCAGTGTTGCTAGACGGCCGCAATATTTATTCGGAATTATTGTCACTGTTGCTTACAGTGTCTTGGGTTCGACTCCAGAGACCCCGGAATATCTCCCATAAGTTAACATGCGAAAACGCAATCCAGTGTGTAGACCAATCTAATAAGTTTTGGAAGCTGAAATTTTACAAGATTATAGAACTTTTCCCATAACCAAATAAAAAAATCGAAAATTTTAAAATTGCAAATTTTAGGGGTTGTTTTAACCCCATTTGAACATTCAAGTTTAATAATTTTTTAGGTACTACGGGATGAGCTAGGAAGCTGCAGTTTTCAAATTATTTACAGAACAGTGCATTTGCACAAATAAACATTTCAATTTCTCCATATGTATATTGCGGCTGCCGTTAAAAATGTTTAAATTTTAAACGATTAGAAAAATATTATTTTACTTCTAGATGTGTTACAACTTTAAAATTTGGCTGAAATGTGTAGCATTAGTACCCCATAATGGAGAAAGTGTAAAATGTATAATATTGCAACATTTGGGGATTGTTTTAAACTATTATTTTTACATGTGGGAAAAACGAAAATCGCTCCGGAGGTGAAATATTTAGAATTAAAAAATATTTGTAATGATGAAATATCTGTCTGAAAAATTAATGTTTTTTCAAGGTGAAATGAAATGCTTGCAGTATGCAAGCACCAACTACTAGTATCCAATATCATAAGGCTATGGTTTGAGTTTATTTCTGTTCTTTGTAAAGTCTAAAATTTCCTCGCAGTTTCTTAAAATATTTATTTTTATGTTACCTATTTGAAATTTTTAGAAATATTACAGATATGGAGATAGTCATGAGGTGGCCACATCAGATATTTTCAATGCCTTTCCAGTGGAAAGTTATGCTCATTAATATAGTTAAAATTTTCTTTATTATTTCCAATGAGAAAAAATTTCCATTATGTTAAACTATTAATTTTTAGTTTTTATATTTTTCTCTTAATGCTTTTCTATTCTCACATCGATTCCTTCCTAAAGGTTCCTCTTTTTAAATGTGTTCGTTTCTTTTAATCTTTCATTTGAAATAAAGGGGCGGATAGTTTTTCTCTTAATTTTTTTCATGAAAATGTTTTACTCGCTCGTAATTAGATCCTGTTAGGGATTTGTTTTCGATGATTTGAACCGATACTTCGTAATATTTTATCGGATATCCCGCCACTCAGTTTTTTCTTCCGATCCATTTATCTCTCAGATTAATCGTGTTAAAAAAATATCGAGAGTGACAGATAGCAGAACGTCGACCTAATGTTTTTCGATAAGGCGTAAACCACTTGGCAACCCCTCCCTCCCTCCCTCTCTCTGGTTCTTCCGTTGTGCGAGCACACACGCGCATATATATATATATATATATATATATATATATACATACACATATGCATCTGCCATAAGTAAATAACTTTCACTTAGTATAATCAATAAAAAACGCGACACGAAATTGGGCAGCCACATGTCATAATAATTTATATCACATTTTACTTGTTCGCATATGTTTACAGTTAACTTGAAAGAACTGAAGTACAGTAGCTCGCACTCTTTGTTAACCTGTCTTAGTGTTCGTAGTGTCGCTAGTTACATTAAGCAAAGTAGCTGAGGATATTGAACCACAAAAATTTCCCTTAAAAAAGTCACCATAAACAAAATGTCTCTTAACATTACTTAAGGCATCGCTTTGCTCAAATGAGATCAGAATGATGTTTTGTACTATATGTTTATTGTACTGTTTCAGACAGTTACATACATGCAAAGGAAGGGAAATAATATACGTAAGTATTCCAGTAATTTGTTAGGCAGGCTTGGATGGATAACTGAAATAATCCAAAATATCTAGGAAAGGAAATTGAAGGAAAATTGTCCGGAATTTTGAACTGGCGAAAATTTCTTAATATTGAGAATTACGTTACATCAGTATCTGAAAAAAGCGTGCCGAACTGTACTCGAATATTTTCTTCTGACTTAACTTATGATGGCGTTGCTTCCACGCATAAGCTTTTACGTCAATTAGGTGTGTGTGTGTGTGTGTGAGAGAGAGAGAGAGAGAGAGGCGGCAGTGTTGTCCCTCAGGCTATATCATTTCTTTGTCTGTGTTTACCAATGGTTTTATTATTTTGTGGATTTCCTCATCAGACTTTTATTCAAGATACTTCGTCTTTTCTATTGCATGATTTTACCCGCGTTATATGGAGCAGTGCTATAAAGAGATTTAACTGCGGTTACACGCATATTTATAAACGGAAGGCCAGTTTCTTCGTAAAAGTTGTTGTCTTAAATGCCATGATAAACAGTAATTTATTTATTATTCATAATAAAAGAATTAAAGTCGTTTTAACATTGGAGAAAAATATACCTATCGCAGCAGTGCTTTCCAAATATTATTCAATACTTATCATCATATCGATTACATATCTTAATGTGCCAGTGCTGTATTTTTGGAACATATGTCATGGAATGTTCCAAGTTGAAATTAAATAGTATTATAAATCTCTGTTATAGCCCGAGGTAGGCGAACTGCATCGTGCGCTTCCTGAGAAGAGAATCTAATTATATGAGTGATCGAAGGAAAACTTGAAGGGGAAAGTGTAAAGAAATAGTTTCATCTGACCGACGACTTGAGTGGGGAAAGAGTTACCAAGAATTGAAAGTTGTGGAGAATAGGAGCATGTGGAGAGGCAATTTTAACGTATAACCACGAATTAGTCTGCGGACAGAACACTAATGATGATGATGATGATATATATCCTAAAACTACTTTTAATTAACATCTGCCAGTTATAACCATTAAAGGCTAAACTTTGATTTGTAAAGTATCCTCGAACATACGCCACCCGCGACTCAACACATCCATTTAAAACGCATGAAAATATCCCTCCATGCTACGTGCCATTTGATAGCCAAGAATGGATGTCGAGATCACATTTACGTCACGGCTGTCTTAATCGTATAAATTGCGAGGTATCTATGAGCTCTATTCACTTTTTGCCAAGAAATCATCAAGAAATCGCGCCGAAGCAGCGGATGCCGTTCAACTTTCATTGCATAATCAGGTTATCTCAAATCTATGCCATGTGTAGTAGCTCTTATGTCAACATAGTATTTTAACTGAAAATCCAATTCAAGAGAGAAGATATATGTCGTATAGCATAGCAATCTTGTAAGGCTGAACATCATTAGTATCTCTCCATTCAAAAACTGAAGCGAGCAAAGACTTGCGAAGCGAGAAGATTGAAAACAAGGTGATGTACTTCCTTATTCTTATAAAAAGCAATAACACGCATAGCGCTACCCCATCTAGCGCTGTTTCGTTGTAGCGCTCTTGATCAGCTTTCACACGGCCACGCTTTATTCATCTCTTTATTACTTATTTTCGCGTTTTGTGACTATTTTAGACTCTGATTGTCGCAAAAACACCCGCAAATGTTGATACTTACTATTAATTCGTCAAAAGTGCTTAAAATTTATAATGGTGTTACGACCATTATAGCGCTGCTTCGGATAGCGTTCTCTTTTCCCGAAGCGCATCCTGAGAGGAAATCGGGATACTGTTGCGTTGGATCACAATCTGAAATTTCGATAGCTCTGGCGTCAGATATCGTGCAAACAACCGCGCATAGGGGTTAATAGGTGGTACAATTTTTTGTGCTTAATTCTTGATTGGAGAGTCATCCCATGAAAATTTGGTTGCTTTGTATTGATTCGATCGGCATATATTACTGCAGACATTTCACGATCGCTCTATATAGTAATTCCCAAGAGTCCGTCCGTACGTCACGCTTTTTTGAGCACCTAAAGTTGGAATCAAGATTTAAAAACTTGGCACACAAATAAAAGACTGTGATTTAGCTGCCAGAAAATTTACAATTCACGGAAAAGTGGCATGAGTTCGAATTTCGAGGTTATATTGGAGTGACGTTAACGAGAATTAGAGCAGCCTGTTTTTAATTTACATTTAAAAACAGGTTATAATCGAGTAGGAACTCGAGACTTAAACGCATGCACGAAAAATGAATGGAAGTTTTTAAGGTTTTTTTCAGCAAAATCCGCTTATGCGTTCGGTTTGTCCGTCTCTGTCTGACGATTTAGTACTCTGACTCATTGTGCACGTTTTCTTGTGGAGGTACAAAATTAATTTTAATTTTATTTTTTTGATAAACGTTTTGTTTTAAAAATTCTTCTCTTAATTATGTTAAATTATTTAAAAAAATATTTCAGGCTTATCATACTAATATACATATATTTTAAAATTCAGTATAACAATTTTTTAATCGCCATTTACTGTCTGCATCGTCATCTCTTTCCTTTATTGTTTTTATCGCTAAGAGAATTTGAATCCGCTCCGAATTACCCCAAAATAAATTTGGAAAAGACAATTTTTCCTTTTTTTTTTTTAAAGATAAATTTTGAACGCAGTGCTAACTCACATAGCCGTCACATTTTGTATGAGTATTATTTGTCGTAATTCGGTGGTTCAATTTCTGTTCACAATTTTGTTTCTGTTTTGTTTAGATTGCAGCAAATCATTCGTTGACTTCATTTTCTACCGTGTCTTTGAGTTGCGTTAAGTTGTCCAAAGCAAATGGTTCGGCACATTTCGTAAATGTTTAAAATATGTTGGAATATCATTCTCACGATATTTAGATGTCAATAGGTATATTTAAAATTCTCGGAAGAAGATAACGAAGCGAATGAATTATGTTGAGGGGAAAAATGACCAACAAAAAGGAAAGACTTTGTATGAATAGTATTTCCTGAGTTGGTGTAAAACTTCAAAAAGTAAATAACTGAACTTCAATTCGATCAGCAAGTTCCTGTCATGTATTCTGTCGGGCAGTTACGCTAGTTGTTAGTTATAATTATTATTTAGACTTTATATTCATGGTCATTCAGAGAGAAGAGCAGGAGGGCCATTTGGCCCTGACCTCAAGTTCAAAGGGGACCAAATTCGCTTTCGAATGTGCTTAATCTTCACTGCGACATAGAGGGAAAATGCTGGATTAAGCTTTTGAGGTTCTTAGGTCTAGTTTTTCAGTATCGCAGACTCCTTTCGTTGCTCAGCAATTGTTATTGGAATAGAGGGCCTAAATTGGGGTCCAAAATATGGCGGTCTGAGGCTCTAGCTTTATTAGCATATGGGTTAATCAACCTTTGTGAGTAACGCTGATGGGTATAATTATATTTACGTAACATTATAGTATTAGTACGTCACCAGTGGTAAAATATGCGGCAAAATCTTTAAATGTTTTTTTTTCAGGTGAACTTCCGGCGTTGAAAAATGCATCTCTGAGAGCACATCCGCCATCCATTCTTCTGTCTCCGTGGGAGTCCACATCGAAAGTTAAGTGCCGTTATCTGCCTTCCTATCTCACTTTAGACTCTTTCAACAACAACAGAATTTCGCGTTGCTCATAAACAGCCGTTAACCGCCTTTTACAATGAGCGTAATAACAATAAAAGCTAGATGTTAGGAAGTTAATTGAAAGCGCTGACGAGAATAGTTTTTACAGGCCTAACACTTGAGAAAAACAGACGAAGAAGCTAGAGGATGATTTTATGATGAAGAAGGAAACTGAATGAGAATCAAATTTAAGAGACCCACCCGTTGGAGGACGTTGCGATAGAGATAACGAAATTCTAAGAAGGGAGTTTAGATACCTTGAGCATCGTTATGAAATAATGAAACAAAGAATCGTGCCATTTGAAAGATAACTGCAATTGAAATTGGTACGAGAGCTCTTCCTAAACGCATTGAAACCCTCGTCCTTTCTGCGTGCTTTCATCACTAAAATGCAGCTACGCAATAACAGTGCGCAACCTTGTTGACGATTTTGTTGACGCGAATTCGTAATTTATCTATTCGAAGAAAGCTTTGTGACACTGATGCCTCGTAAGTGGGTATTATATCGTATAAATCATATCAACCTTGCAACAAATGGACTTTATATAGGAAAGGTAATTATTTTTTGCACTCTTTGTACGCAGTGCACGAAGCGAACGCTTATAGTGGAGATTGTGCGCCTGTCTCCATCTATAATCCATCTGATTGATTTTTATTTGGATTTGGTTTGGGTTAACTACTCTAGTTGTTATCGAGTGAGTTTCATTCTGGGTCATATTGATCAATTAGAGGAGTAGTTTCAAGCTCTTGGCCCGCAGGGTCCATGCGGCACGCGAGTCCTACTTGTGCGGCCCTCTTACTACTTTTACGCTGTGTATGTGGAAGAGACGGCGTGGAAGACAATCACGGAGTGACAGAGAGATAGGAAACAATATAAAAATGTTTTCTATTTAGGAATTACATCATAATTTGTTCTCTTTTAAAATTCATACAATTTAGATTCGTGTGTATTTAAAAAATGTGTGACATGCGGCCTGCCGTATTTGTAAAATTATATGCGGCTCGCAGTATATTTCGAAATTATCTATTTGGTCCTCATGCAATTTGAGTTTGAGACCCTTGAATTAGATAGATCCCATCACATAAGGGCCCAAATGAATTCTTACGCGTATCTGGTATATGATACGTGGAATTCAGGTGTGGGCAAAATACGGTTCATGAGCAGCATGAGGCACTGTAAACCATTCTATGCGACCCGTGGAGCCTTCATGGCGTTTAATATTGATAATTTCATACTTATTGTTTAAAATTATGACCGGAAAACCTTTTATGGTGAAGTTATGACGCCAAAAATTAATTATCCTTTATATTTCTAAATAGGATTACTCGCATTCTCTCCAAGAACTTTCGATGAAAACTCTAATGCGCCCCACCGAAGCACTCAACTGCCTCGTAAAAAGTTCGTTCACGTCCGTTATAACTGGTTACTAATGAGACGTCTTATTTTTTGTCCTCCTTAAAAGTGAGTTTTGGCCATATAACATAACAGATTTAGAAAAATATTAGATATGGATTCTTACAAGCGGAAACCCAATGATTCTGATGCGTTCTTTGATAAATCTCTAGGAGTGGACTTGTAAACTTTGTGTATTCCGACATGAAAACTCTTCCCTTCTATTTTTCCTTAAAGTTCAAAGATGATCTTCAAAGACTCTTCACTAATACTGGTCCATAAACCAACGATGACAAAATTAATGAAAGAGCTCTGCTTAATGTTTTGAATCCAATTAATGATTAAGGTATCACATGTGCCATTAATCCGATTGAGTAAAACAACGGCGCATTAAAATTACAAATTGACCTTTCTCTGGCAATTCACCGAGTATTATTTTGAAAATAATATTAATGGTTATAGGAATTTTCTAGATTATCAGTGGCAGTTATTAGCCTACTTTCCAGAATGGAAATAGACTAAAAGTTTCGTCGTTGTGTCTGTCCGTCCGTCCCTCCTATGAACTTTTTCATCAATAGATCGATTGTCATGATACTTGGTGGAAATTTCCTGCTACTGGAGCCGAGCTGATAGTTTTTGTTGCGAATATTGAAGGTCCAGGGTTCGATTCCAGGAATATATCTTTCCTATTTGATTTACATGGAAAATCTGAAATCCATCGTGCAGGATAATTTTCTCTTGCACATTAAAATATCTTAGAATTGTAATATCGATGCGGGATTTGTACTATTCTCTGAGGAAAGGAATGGAAATTCTCATTTTTATCGTTGAATTTTGCTTATCGATCGTATTTCTTCGAATTTCGCGTTTTTACAGTTTTTATCACTCATTACGAGAGTGTTGCCATAGCAACAACTATTGTTGAACTCGGTGATTTTAAAGTTGTTAAAGCCAATATATGTAAGTATTAAATAAATGATGAAATGGAAAGTAGGCATCATAAGTTCCGTTTGGATCATCTTGTTAGTTTTTTTATGAATATGTATGAGTTATGTGCAATAGAAATTGCCCTGCAAAATGCATTTTTTCATATCAACTAGTTAGACCAATTGTTCCTAAACGTTTTATAGGCGCGCCACCCTTTCCCAGATAAACAGAATTTCGCGGCGTCCTAATATTTTTTATATTATCATATACGGTTATTATAATACAAACTTTGGACTCGTCCATTTGTTGGTATTACGCCATAATCAATTTATTGGAGGAAAACATATTACCCTAATTACCTATCAACACATCAAAATCGATGATTTATTTACCAATCGCAGTTTTTCGCGGCACCCTTAAAAATCAGCTGCTTCACCCGAGTGTGCCGCGGCACCCGGTTTGGGTGCCACTGAGTTGGACCATAACGTTTACTGAAGGGACGTTAATGAACTGGTACGTGTATTACGTTAATGATGTACGCACAGCTTGTAACCTGTTGTTAAAAAGACATTATCAATAGTTGATATTCTGAAAGGGTGACGTTTTGTGATCTACTGTAAAGTATAAAAATTATTAGGAAATTGTTGGTGTCGCAAAAAAACATTTCGAAACTTTGTACTCCGACATAACAATACACGTTTGAACTCTTTCTATTTTTAGTTTTAATTATTTTATCACCACCACTGTATCTCTTAAGATAAGTCAACGAATCAGTTGTATTTTAAGCAAAGAGAATCGCACGATTCTCTTGTCTTCGGATTCGTTATGGTGATAATCATTGATTCTGGGGGTGCCCGACAGACACTACGACGGCATTCCTGCAAACGAATAATATGTCGGAATATTTTATTCAACCTGGTATTGAATATTTCAAAGACCAATGCGAGAAGCGTTCTTTTATACTCGATCATGGGAAAAACTGCTTTACGGAAATTTGGCGCATTATAGAAAAAATCTTGTATTCGTATAAACTACGAGCTTTCTCTCGTCACATACATACGGAACAGCGGTGTATACCCAATTCAAGACCGCATACAAATGAATATTACACGCACTTTGTACGTTTAAATTTGCGTCATTACCCTGCAATGGCATTTGGCAGGGTATGTCATTAAACCATATATACACCCCAGTTAAGTGTTTTGCAAAGTACTGGTCGCGACCCAGTACTGGGTCGCGAAACTTGTAAGGAAAATATGAGCTACTCAACGCATAACCAGCTACAATGCATCGAAAATTAATTATGTTAATGCCAATATTTTAGTTTGTATTACTTTTTAAAGAAATATCATATGAGAACACTTTTTTGTCTTAACGATGCCTTCTCTTCCATGGTTTACGAGACAGAAAGTTTGAAAAACACTTCTTTAGTTATAGCCTCTATTGGCCTGTCTTCGTACTATCTAGGGAAAATGATCTGTAGTGTGTCTTGGTTCTAGTGATTATTTCGAGGAATTTTCTAGTACAGTCTGATCTGGACTGGCGCAACTATTCGACGTCTTCAATGCATTCGTCGCCGTTGAACTTTTCGATTGGTTTCCGCATATACCGTATTCTTCTATACTTAATGGCCTGCCATTTCATTTCACTCAATACCTCTGCTAACATCGTATCTATACACGCCGTTAACAAACCGAGCCTCTCTATGCTAGACCATTCATTTCTTGGTCCTCCTCGAAGGGGTCCCAGGCTGTGCAACGGAAATCACCGATGGGGGAGATTATCGAAAAATAATGCGATTTACTTCACGCTTGAAGGGCATACTCGGAGAACTCGGTAGGAAAGCCCCTGAAGCCAGTCCGCCGATGTTATAACGTTTTTGGCGTGCTACCTACTGGACATGTTGCTTCTGAGTGTAGTTCCTAAATATTTATAGTGACTGAGAAATTTTAAGTTGAACAAAAATAAATGGGAGTCACTTATTCAACCGTTTATGAACTCATATGCTCTAGGAAAACCCATGTTTGACAAAGATTCGCTGTACTAAGCTTTATTAAGCCATGATCTGCAATTTGTAATGATTCAAATTAGACTCTTAAGTAGTTTCGTGCTTGTTTTTTAAATACACTACATTAAACAACCAGAATGCGTCACTGCATTGCCACTGCCGCCGTCAAGCGAGTCAACGTCACAGAAAGAGGGCGACGGCAGATAAAAGGTTAAGTCTTACGAGCGGAAAAGGATTCGTGCATCGTAGGGCACATTATATGCAACGGAAGATCTCATTGTCGACACGATTAGAAGAGGGCACGATAGAGAGGAAGAGGGAGGTAGGAAAGAAAGGGTTGACTTAGGATGTCAGGGAGAGAGAGAGAGAAAGGAGGGAGGAGAGGAGAGAGTCAAAGAGACGGACATATTGTACGCACCAGGCGGTTTAAAGGCATTTAGGGTCAACAATAGGGACGGAAGGGGGCGGATGTTAAAAGCGGGTGAAATAAAATGAGGAGAAAGAGTTTTCGGGGGTTTAGGAATGGGATGGAGAGAGGGGGGAGAGCTCGCTGCGGGAGTCTCACGGGCTTAAACCGACCATGCCGAAAAAGAAACGGATATAAAACCGCCGTTTATGCTTCACGTACCATATGGATACGACTTACGGAAGGCATTTTCAACCCTTTTTTAGTGCCAAGGTTGCGTTGTTATAAGTATGGCGCGAAAAATGTCCAGGATGTGTCGACTTTTCAATTACTTTAGAAAATGAATTGTATGCGAGGGATTTACCGGTGTTTTTCAGGTGTGGTAGAGAGCATTTCGGTACGTAAAATCGCATTAAATATTTTTTAAATAAAATTTTAAGTTTAAAATAGAACCCAGTCTTTATCTCGCGAAAATGCTAAATTTATATCTTACAAAGTTACTTATACCTCCAAAGACGTAGCGTTTAATGTTGAACACAGTATAACAGTATAAAAGTGTCCTAATCTACGAATTGGAGATTTTTTAGTTTCATACTACAGCGGTTAATGATATTAGTTACGACCCGCTTAACCTCAATATTTGAAACATATATTTACCTGCAGGAGGTGTCATTAGATATTATTTATAAATTCTAAACGATATTTTTTGAGTACGTGGAGCAATATACTTTTAATATTGAAGTATGACCCATTACACGATTAAAAATATCCAAAAACAGCTATTTTACATCAGGGATTTGAAAAGTCATGTGTAGCCCTCATGGTGGTTTATTGACATAAAGACTCATGTAGTCCTTATAGTAACATTTTTGGTGACCCACTACTATGTATAAGAAAATATTTTTAAATGACAAAAATTCAACAACAAGCAATGTGTTACGTGATTAGCGTAAGATTTGCAATTGCATGTCCTCTTTAAAAATATACCATAACCTTCTGCAATCCGTCCATATTGAACTATTGCAATTTAAAATCGATACAAGTGTCGGCGT
Organism: Tanypteryx hageni; assembly: GCA_028673005.1. Classification (NCBI taxonomy): domain Eukaryota; kingdom Metazoa; phylum Arthropoda; class Insecta; order Odonata; family Petaluridae; genus Tanypteryx; species Tanypteryx hageni. Next base: position 119,264,105 of record CM054114.1, on the reverse strand, counting down.
TGTGGGATCTAAGCTATTGAGACTGAATGTCTTAAGTGGGAAATGATTGCGATAGAGATGAAGGAATCGAGAAAGAGAGAAGAGCTCCAGATTCGACAGAACACACTTAACTCGATTTTATATGAGCTGAGGATGTTATTTTTATAACCTTCAAGTTTTATGTAAATTTTCTGGTTTTTGTATAGCCCTTGTACTATATTACTCGAATTACAGAACCTGTAGGAAACGCCAACATAACTCAAGCTCCAAATAAACATATAAAGGCACTAATAAGACCTCCTTCGATAAATCGAGAAATCGAATCACAGTCGTTTGAGTAATTGACGCTATGGTAATAGATTTATGGAGGTTCGACTTCCGTGCGTTCCCGCCTGCTAACGAAATTCCGGTTAAAGATGCTGCAGAGTTTCCGCCGTATTTATTTCCTTTAAGGTTCGAGTCGTAGAATGTAGTTAAGGACAAAGGATAGGTTGGGAAAGGAGCTTGCCATGTTTGGAGGAAGGAGAAAAGGGAGGAACCCACGGAGGAGAGAAGTAAGTTTATGGAGGTGGGAGGATGGCGACCTTAGAGGTCGACTGAGGAAGAGTTAGAGGGACGGAGAGGAGTCGAGGAGAAGATGGGAGGTTAAAAGGAAAAGAGGGACAGGATGAAGCTCAAATGGTCCGACTGGTGCGGTGGAAGGACACAAGAGGTTTAAGGAGTGTGGGTGAGAAGAGTAGGAATGGATAGAGAAAGCAGAGAAAGGATGAATGTACAAATAAATGCAAATAAAGCGTGGGGGAGGAAAGCGGAGAAACATTGAAGAGGGGAAAATATGGAGGATAGAGAGGAAGAGAGAGGGAGGGAGAGAAGGAAAAGGAGGGATATTTGCTTAGATGGGGAAATATAGAAGAGAAAGGATTGAGAGATACTGAGAAAGAGTCGTTCAGAGAGATGAAAAGTAACTTCTATGGTCCAGCTGTCGAAAGAATTATCGTGAGCCATTTGTTGGAGAAACTGGAGGTGAGAACAGCGTTGCCAAAGTTCTTCGTCGTAGGAAAGAATAAATGTTCTTCCGATTTTTCCTTTTGCTTGGGAAAGCGGCAACTAACTGTATGTCACTGTTGACGTCGACAGGTCAGGAATCCCCTTTTAAAAAACCTAAACAGGGCCATTCTTTCGGCGGCTTGGCTTAACTAGGGGAAGAAAAATGCCTTTATCGGAAGATTTCGAAGTTAAACAGGCCCCTCTTCATTCCTAGAGGAAGCTAAGACCATCATAGGAAGAGATAGAGGGAGAGAGAGAGAGAGAGTTAGGGCAGAGAGAAAAATGAGTGGGCGACAGAGATCGAGAGTGAGGAAAGGGTAGTATGGGAGGGGACGTAGTATATCAATCGCACGACGCCATCGACAGACGCTCAATCAATGCGACTGGATATGTGACGACAGCAATCGATGGCTTAAACCGGTGTTAACTGCGTCCGGAAGCCGGAAGGTGCCTCGTTATGGTGCTGGAGAAAAAACGTAGAGAGGGGTTTTATCAGGAGGGCATCTGCATGAAGTCTCGACAGCTTTAAAAGGACCGGACGGAGCATCGTCATCGTATTCGCCGATATTTTACCGGCGATGACAGATGTTCGAAGCCACATCCAAATCGATTGATTTAACGACCCGAGATAGTCTAATAAGGGATGACTGTTTTTTATTCCATCTAAGGGCGCAAATGAATTTGCTTGTATTTGTATTGTTTATTTATATAGGTCACAACCGATTCGATGGAGAATTATGGAACTCACCTCATGCTAAAATAAAAAATTGGCACAGTAGGAATCTCATATAGGCTCAATAAAGGTTATGGATACTGGATGCACATTTGGGATACAATTCAGCCGTCATCAGTGGTATTCCCCAATCGTAGATCCTGAAAGGAATGCCCATCTGGTTTTCGTAACTTTTTATGGTTATTGGAGATAGGTATTCTTTGTGTCAAGGTAATATCCAGTTCATTCATTTATTCATTTGCGATATGTTTAAGTCACAAAGTAAGGAACTGAGGAAGCGATGACGAATAAAAAATAGATTAACATTTACAAATTAAGCAAAACAATTTGAAAACGATAACAAAATCGTTTCTGGCTAAGTATGGAAAGAGCATGAGAAAGAAGGCAGGGGTGAATGCATGTCTAAATCATGCAAAAAGAATCGGAAGCAACTCTCAGAAGATTTATAGAAAAAAATTAAACAAATAGATCGTTTTATGATTAACAGGTATAATATTCGTATAGTAAATTTTTTGCAACGGCGACTTTATTTTCGGGGTTAGTCTTACGTAGAAAAAGAAAGTCAAAGAAGACCACAATTTTTCTCATTGGTGATGTTTTATGGAGGAAAGAAACACCAGATATTCTTTTGAGGTGTTTTTTGTCGTTTACGTTTGACCAATTTATTTGACAGTAGTACGTATTATCACCGGAAATATCCACAGGAAACGTTCCGTCGATAACCGCTTATTTAGCTCGCTCGATTTGTGTTCGTATGAAGGGAGTGAGTTACGTCACCTAGCGTTCCGAGAAACAAAGCGATCCCGGCCAGGTGCATTGCCCAAGTCGTATTTACCTCGCAACTGCGATCGTTTAAAAAGCATTTCGAAGTCTATATTCAAATATTGCGGCAAACCCAGCGAATGTAACACTTTGCGTGCGTCGACACTTAGACGGTACGTGCCGCATGGTGTCATTGCGCAACGTTTTGTTGCATGGAAGAGTGGAAAAAAGTTCCTTTTTTGCGTCGTACCGAGAGGCGGCCAGATTTTTTGACTCCCGAGACTCCATGAACTCACGAAAAAAGTTTCGGAGGAAAACCGATTCAATCAAGAAAAAAAGTGTTACGATTGCTCGATCCGTCTCTCAGTCTCGCGGAGAGACCGTCGCGCGCGTGCTGGCGCTGCTATCGCGCCGTGGGCAAACGAGGGTCGCCCGAAGCGAAGTGTCTGAACGAGGGAGGGTGCACTTCCGGTGGAAAGGAACAAGTTATGCGAGACACAAGTCTCTCTCTCACTTCTTCCCCCCTTCCACTTCCGGTCAAGGAGATAGGGTCCCCCAACTGACCACGAATCAGCTCCTCCAGTCCCACCCAATGCCTTCCCCTGCATACCCATCTCTTCCTCCCTCTCTCACACACACGCACGCACACACAACCTCTTTTTCGCGGACTTTCGTTTCCCTCCCTCCTCACACATCCGCTCCCCCGTAACCACCACCGCCCCCCTCCCTCCTTACCCCCACCATTCACCTCCCCACCCCCCATCCCTCTTACCGCCAACTCCTTATTTTCCTCATCCGCCTATAAAGCTTCCGCTGGCTCCCTCCCTGCCTCCGAGGCCTCCTCGTTCACACACACATACACACAAACACACCCTCCTCCCCCTCCTCTCTCTCTCTCCCCCGCTCCCCCACCTATAGTCTCCCTCCTCTCTCTCTCTCTCCCTCCCTCCCTCCCTCGACTCCCGGCTTCTCTCCTCAAGCCCAGGCGTCCATTCAAGTTCCTTGCCAGCAGACTCCCCATTCATAAAAACGTAATCGGCGCTGTGTGGAGACGGCGGTAGGTGGCAGCTGCGGCGCAGTTTTCCCTTCCCCTCCCACGCCTCTCTCTCTCTCTCCTTTCCCCCCTCCATCCCTCCGCAAGCGGGTTCTGTTTCTCCCCTTCTACGACCCGGCCGTTCCCTCTCGCCCCACCCCCCCTTTACCCCCATTTCCTTCCTCCCCCCTTTTTTCCTCTCTCTCCCCGACCCCCACCCACCCTTCGGGCCACATCCTACCTCCCCCCTCTCCCTCCTCCCTCCCTCCTCCTCCTCCTCGCCGTCGAACCCGATCCCTCCTTCATCCCCTCCGCCGCCAGCCGCGTCCTCCGTTCCCCTCCTCCCTCTGCCCCTCTCCTCCTCCTTCTTCCGTCCTCCGCGAGATAGCGCTGGCGGCGTTGCTCTCCTTCAGTTGGAGAGCCTGCGTGGTGTGGTTTGGTTGTTGAGGTACCGTTCCTCTCTCCGAACGCGAGCTGGTAAAAAACCTGAGAAGTTAAAAAGGTTTCCCGTAAACAGCCAGCGCATATACGCTGGGACTCCATTCGAGATACGTCGCAAACGTGTTTTTTTATTTAGTTTTTTCGCCCAACTCGCCGGCGCCGCCAACTCCTTGGATTTGTCGCGCCCGCTTTCTGTGTTTTTACCCGAATCCCCCCAGACGGTTTTTATATTAAGAAAAACCGTCTCTGTCGTGTGTGTACGAAAGAGAAGGAAAAGGGCCCTCGAGGGGAAGGAAAAACGCATTAAAAAAGAAGACGCTCTTTTTCTCTGGATGTGAAATCTATCGGAAGATGCGTGTGGCGAAAAATGTGCCTTTCCACCTCCTGCTGGCCGTCACGGGTGGAACGTGAGCCCTTACACATCTCGGATAAATTCCGAACAGTCGTGTTGGTGGTGAAGGAGGGCTAAAAGGGAACCGCCATCTTCTTAACTCCTCCTCAAAACCACCACCGGGGCGTCGTATGCTGCTTTGACTGCGACCGGGTGATCCGTGATCGCACGCCTGCGTCCCTCTCTCTTGCTCTCCTTCCCCCTCTTTCGTTTTTCCTCTCTCGCTCCCCTCCTCTTCACTCTTTATTCTCCTCCCCCGCCGGGGTGTGAATGGGATAGCGTCGTATGCGGAGAATGCGTTGACACCGTGTGTTAAAGGAGAGAGTGAGTGTCCGAGTGAATTTTTCGACGACGCCGACCGAGAGAGGCAAGAACGTGGTGTGTGGAATCCCCCTCCCCCAAAGAGGAATAAATAATGATACGTAAAGATAAATATACCCCGGTACGCATACGCTTGTATTTACATGAATAAATGCAACATCGTTGCAGTACGTGACTGTGTGTGACGTCGAAGAGAGGAAAAGACCCTGCTCGTAGCACACCCTCCTTCTCCCCTCTTGGTTACTCCTCCCAGCACCGTATATAAATCGTTTTATCTTCGGTTTGGTGCTCTCTTCGGCACCGAAGTGGACCTACGTGCCCTTAGCCGCATGAGCCATCCCGCGCTCAGCGTACCAAAAGGGACGTGATGCGAAAGTCCGCGTCTTGGAATCGCCCGCGTCGCAGCCGTCCCGATCCAGATTCTGCACCATCGAAGTAAGCATCACGTTCTTCTTTTGTCTTTTTTTACGCTCTATCCTGTATGTTGTTATTTTTCAGTAAGGGTATGAGAAAAAGGGTTTCATATTTTGGTGTGTTTCTGGGAGTGGAATTTTTTGGTTCGTGCGGATGTTTTTATTTTTTTTTCGTTTCACGGCGCCTCATTCACTTGTACATAAAACTCTCGACCATTTGGTTCATACCCGTCCCACCATTTTTCCATTCTGGTTTCCCCTCCTAAGTCCCCCATCCCCCTCCGGTCTCCGCTTCCTTCCGCCCCGCCTCGACTCTCTCTCTTCTCCGCCCCTTGCCGCTCCCCTTACCTCCCCCATCTCTCCCTATCCTCTCTCCTCTTTCCACCTTCTCTCCCTCCTCCCGGCCGCCCGCCCGCCCTCCCTCTGAGCCAACCTTTATGAATAGAAAGGGACTTGGCGGGTTAGGGAGTCGTCCAGTGGGAGCAATGCTTCCTCAAGCTGCGTGCAGGCGAGCCTAGCGGCCTGAGCGAGAGGCTTCTAAGTCGAGTCTATAATCGAGCGCCAAGATTAAAGAAAAGAGGGAAAAAAAGACTGTCATTCAAATGCCCCCTAAGCGTGATTCCGTTTATTTGATGGTCTCGTGGTCGACGCGATATGAAACGTTCTCTCTCTCTCGCTTTTTCCCCCCGCGTGTTGTTTTCCGGTGATTTTTTTGTCCTGGGGTACGTAACGTATGAGGGATTTTTGGTCTCGTTTTGCCGTCTTGCTCGTTTTTTTTTATCGTGTGCGTTTGGCCCCATTCAGATCTTTTTGTTCGGTGGCAGGATTTTTTTATGTACGAAATCCGGTCCGTTTAGGACGTGTCGTTGCTTACGATCGAACTGAAATGGGAGTAAATATTTGAGATGCATTCGAATTGTCGCAAAATTTAACGGATAATTTTTCGGCTAGATATCTTTATCAGGGATCCGGATTCATTTCGGCTCGTTTCAAAGTGAAACCTTCAATGGAACAATGGTATTTGCGCGGAAGGCGTCAATGAAATGAAGCATTCACGCGAAAACGGGGGGAATTTTGAGAGAATCGTCTTGTTTTTGACGCCCGTCGAGGTCGAATCGAAGAATTAGCGTCGTAACGCACGCATCGTAAGGCAAACGAAGCACGCGCCCAATTTCCTCATTATTTGATAACAACAACCCTCCGTTTTCTTAATACCGGAGCATTGAAATTTGTTTGCGAGGGGAAGGTAATATGTGTCAAGGTGCTTTTGGTCGTTACATTCCCCTCTGTCCCATCCCCGCCTCACCGTATCGCTTCTGCCCTCTCGTGAAGATTAGATAACATTCGAATGGCATGTTGGAACGGCATTTATTCTAATGCTATACTAAATTATTTTTGCGTTCAATACCAAAGTGATCGTCAGCTGTTTCGTCCATTCGAACCACGCCGATGACACTCGAGGAAAGAGTCGAAAGGGTTAAACTCTCGTCTCATCTGTACGATGGAGAAAGTTTTCCATGAAGCAGAAATGGAAGATTTCTCGGATTTCATTCATAGAAACTCGTTGTAATGTAGTTCCATCTATTCAATCGCGTTGTAATTTAGATGCAAGCTCGCAAGTTACATATTACCTTCTCCCTTTAGGGAGTTTTGAAAAAAGTGTCGGAGATTTTTGTGCCTTTCCATTCATTCGGGTTCATGGAAGCAGCGCTAATTTTGTGGCAAATTATCTATATTTGGAAGCATGGCGCGGCATTCCGATACTTTTTAATATCATTTTCCGGCATTCGTTGTCGTCTGTTCATTACGTTCGATTTGCGATAGGTTATTTGTGTGCGAGCCGCGCGCGGTGAATAATTTCGTTTATAACCAAGAAGGGATTTTATTTCCGTCCTCAGATGCAAAACTGACGAGAACAGGTAGGAAAATGACGGTAACAGGGTAGGAATGTTCTAGGAAGACACCAGTAAATAGTCTTCGGGGTAGTACGTCATTTAGCCAGCTTCGAAACTGTTGAAGAATTCGATTGAGTTTTATCTACCCTGAAGTACATAGGTACACTAAAATACCAAATGGATCATCAAAATCTTCATGATTTACCAATCGGCCAAATGATATTTTTTTTCCATAAAATTCTATGTATGGAGTATAGCTTTGTACGTGGCAGAAACATGGGCGCCAAGGAAAAATGACATTAAATACTTGGAAAGCTTTGAAATGTGGACTTGGAGAATGCTGAAGATAAAATGGACAGATAGGATGGAAAACGATGAAGTGCTACGAAGAGTAGGAGAGAAGCGAATGATTATACAGACTATTAGAAAGAGGAAGGCAAACTGGGTTGGGCATTACCTGAGGAGAGAGAGTATGATTATGTTAGAAGGAAAACTAGATGGGAAAGAGGTGGGAAAAGATTTCAGCTGATACATAGACGATTTGAAAGGGAAAGAGTTATCAAGATATGAAGAGGATAGCGGAAAATAGGAGTATATGGAGAACCAGGTTTAACCATGAATAATTACGGACCTACGGACAGACTACCTATGAGATATATATATATATATATATATATATATATATATATATATATATATATATATATATATATCCACACACACGCACACCAATGATACCAAAACATTTTGGTATCATTGTAGGTTCTATTTGATTTCCATATGTCGGCGATAATCTGCGAACCACGTCATATTCCAGGAAAATATTATCTGATCGAATCTGCTGCTAGTAATATTATAAATGGACTAAGTGATCTTCCGGTTAGCTGTTTCTAAGACGTGTATTTTAGTTTAGCTATTAATGGTTTTCATTAAGGAAGGCGCGGTCGTTGTGTAGAAGTTCATTCAAAACAGAAATGAGAACTCGGGAGGACGTTCTGTTTTCCAACGTCGAAGATACGGGGGGGGGGGGGGGGGGGGGGGGCTTTATTATTCGAGTCACCTCGGAGATAACGGTTTGACAAAGAGCAGATCTATTTTTTTCTCTCTCGTTGTGTTGTGATTATTTGGGACGTGGCGAAACTAAAGACTCAGCGGAGAAAAATATTGTACCTCTGGTTCGTTACGCGTGCTAGTTACCCTTCGGATAACGTTGCGTTTTTTAGAGCGTCGTTTTCGGCGGGTTTATCGCAACGAGACACCGGCATTGTTTACCAGGCAGTGGACCATTCGATGCGGCATAGCGTATGATCGTCCTTGCGGTGGTCGACCGCGACGCCCCCTTTTACGAGTTGCCGCTATATGGTTCCTTCTTTTACCATCTCCTCGACACGTCACCGAGTCCCTCAGCCAGCGTAAAATCCCGTACAATGTAGGTGACAAATATTTGCCGGGAATACGGGAAGCCTAGTCGAATTTGTAGGCATAGTTTTCCTTGCCGTCATCTGGGAAAACATTTCCAATGTGACAGCAATGGTTCGACTCTTCCGACATCTCCGCAACGTGTACGTTTTATCCCGAATCTCTGCCGCTTTTACGAATCGATACTTTTATCGTTTCGGTTCTCTGCAGTCCGGAAAGTCATCCATTTTGGCCGACCGCAACATTCGTGCGAGCCGAATTTCTCCTCAAATCTTTTAAAGCGGGTAAAAGTTTCGCTCGGATCGTCGTCCCGACGACATATGGTCCCGAGTTGTCCTCCACGCGTGGAAATATCCGACATGAATTCCAGTAGCGCCGCTCGTCACATCCGATTTTTAATACCGCACACGCGAAGAAGACGGGAATTCGATGTTTGTTTGTTTTTTCGATCTCGGATCTAGAAGACGAATCGGACGCGGTATTTTTTTGTCCTCGCGGGTATTACGTAACGCGCGACCAGCCGGATAAATAATCCTCAAGTTGCAATTGGAGTTGCGTAAGGTTATGTAATTTGCCGGGGCAGTGTATCTTCTCTCTCTCTCTCACTAGCCCACAGGGGTTGGCCATGAGACATCTAAGGTAAACAGACCTTGAATGGGCGATAAAGCTCTTCCATAAATAGATTTCAATTCATTTTAATCCTTTTTTTCGCCGAACGCGACTCGGCGTCGGATGGACTCCCGAGATTCGGGTGGAAACAAAAGAGCGTCTGAAAATCGTCGTTCGGTTTTCGAACCAGAGAGTCGGTTAGACGCGATTTTATATCCGGACGTTATCGCCTAATGTTTATAAAAAAACGATCGAGTTCCTTTCGGGACTTAATGGAGGGAGGAGAATATTTTTTGACCGAGTAAGCAGCGAGCGCTTGGGATGGCCGTCTTCTCTTGAACGGTGCCTGGGCTCGCGACGTTGCCAGTTCTCCTCGGGGGGGACGGGCTCGAAAACTAACTCCTCTCATTCACTAGAGAGAGCTTCTCGAATAAATGGAGAGAGGGAGGTAGAGAGCGGACGCAGAGAGAGAGAGGTGGTGTTGCTTCTGCTTGCTGTTCGTGGGGCGTGCGAGGAGAGAAGACGCATAATACTCCCTCTAATCTTTCGTTATTATCTCCAGATGAATTCCTCAGTATGCTATTTTTTACTTCGATGGGGTATTTTAGACTTGCGAATGATGGAACGCGTTTTAGTGATTCGGGCGGTTTGTCTCGAATTTTTCGTCGGGGAAGATGGTGTGAAATCTTCGTATTTCGGAAAGGAAAGACGAAAAATATGTATGTCGTTGAAGGAAACGGTCGGAAGGCGTATGTCGTTCGTTTTTTGGACGGGAATACTGAACGGGGAAAATATCTTCGCCGATAGTTTTCGAGAATTCGATTTATGAAACATAGATTAATCGAAAAATCGATTCTGAAACTTTGATTAATCTAGTAGGAACAATGGAGGAGGGATATAATTTATCATTTTGTCAAGAATATCGAGGTTTTGGCTTTTTCTCTTTTGCCACAATGAACTGGTTAGAACGAAGTTGTGTAAAACGAGTTTCATTCGTCTTGCCTCGGAGTTGGAAGAGAGGTTTTGGGCCGTACATAAAATATAAAGGAAGACGAGTTACGTGGGTGTGTGTGTGGTGTCCGAAAGTCCTCCTTTAGCCGTTCGACAACAGGGAGCGAGTGGCTTAGGGAGAGGGAGGAGCGGGGAGGGGGAACTGGGAAGGACACAAACGTGGCCACTCCGACATCTCCCTCCATCTCTCCATTTTTGCGCTTCTTTGCCGAAGAAAGTTTCTCATTCTCCTTCATATATAGTTCCTCGGGCGTCTTCTCACACAAATCGCTTCCGTCCTTCGGAGGAAGTTTTCGCGGATTATCGGCCGTTTTCTCACTTCGGAACAAGGGAAAAAAATGGTGTTTTTCTTCTCAACGTCGCTTCGAAATTGTTTCTCGCGTCTCCCGCGTGAGGCGTGCGAGATCCATGTGCGTGCATCGGATGACGCATTAGGCGTAACCTTCGACTCGGGGAGGTAGGTTTGATCTTCCTTTTTACATTCGGGATTCCATTAATGGTTCGCAACGATCCTTCGCTAGCTCGCCACACTCGGCCACCGTCGTGAAAACGGGTCGCGAGGGCGCAGTCTCCTTTCCTGCCCCCTCCTCTTCTTTCCTGCCTTCCTCTCTCCCTCTTTTCTCCCTCTCCTTCTTTTCTCCCTCTCCTTCTTTTCTCCCTCTCCTTCTTTTCTCCCTCTCCTTCTTTTCTCCCTCTCCCTCTTTTCTCCCTCTCCCGTTTCTCCTTGTCCCCGCCCTCGGTCCCATCGTATTTTTGGTTGCCGCATCAACATCGTAGCTTGTGGGAATCGCGCTTCTTCGTGCATGCCCAAACCGCCTTCCTTCCCTACTACCCCGTCTGTGCGTCCTTCGTCCCGACTTTTCTTCCTTCTTCCCAGTCTCCCTCCCTGTTGTCTCTATCTCCCTCCTTGTTCTCTCTTCCTTCCTCCCTGTTCTCTCTTCCTTCCTCCCTGTTCTCTCTTCCTTCCTCCCTGTTCTCTCTTCCTCCCTCCGTGTTCCCTCCTCCCCCCTCCCCGTTCCCTCTTCCCCCCCTCCCCGTTCCCTCTTCCCCCCTCCCCGTTCCCTCTTCCCCCCTCCCCGTTCCCTCTCCCCCCTCCCCGTTCCCTCCCCCCCTCCCCGTTCCCTCCCCCCCCTCCCCGTTCCCTCTTCTCCCCCTCCCCGTTCCCTTTTCCCCCCCTCCCCGTTCCCTCTCCCCCCCTCCCCGTTCCCTCTTCCCCCCCTCCCCGTTCCCTCTTCCCCCCCTCCCCGTTCCCTCTTTCCCCCCCTCCCCGTTCCCTCTTCCCCCCCTCCCCGTTCCCTCTTCCCCCCCTCCCCGTTCCCTCTTCCCCCCCTCCCCGTTCCCTCTTCCCCCCCTCCCCGTTCCCTCTTCCCCCCCCCCTCCCCGTTCCCTCTTCCCCCCCCCTCCCCGTTCCCTCTTCCCCCCCCCTCCCCGTTCCCTCTTCCCCCCCTCCCCGTTCCCTCTTCCCCCCCTCCCCGTTCCCTCTTCCCCCCTCCCCGTTCCCTCTTCCCCCCTCCCCGTTCCCTCTTCCCCCCCTCCCCGTTCCCTCTTCCCCCCCTCCCCGTTCCCTCTTCCCCCCCCTCCCCGTTCCCTCTTCCCCCCCTCCCCGTTCCCTCTTCCCCCCCTCCCCGTTCCCTCTTCCCCCCCTCCCCGTTCCCTCTTCCCCCCCTCCCCGTTCCCTCTTCCCCCCCCCTCCCCGTTCCCTCTTCCCCCCCTCCCCGTTCCCTCTTCCCCCCCTCCCCGTTCCCTCTTCCCCCCCTCCCCGTTCCCTCTTCCCCCCTCCCCGTTCCCTCTTCCCCCCCTCCCCGTTCCCTCTTCCCCCCCTCCCCGTTCCCTCTTCCCCCCCTCCCCGTTCCCTCTTCCCCCCCTCCCCGTTCCCTCTTCCCCCCCTCCCCGTTCCCTCTTCCCCCCCCTCCCCGTTCCCTCTTCCACCCCTCCCCGTTCCCTCTTCCCCCCTCCCCGTTCCCTCTTCCCCCCCTCCCCGTTCCCTCTTCCCCCCCTCCCCGTTCCCTCTTCCCCCCCTCCCCGTTCCCTCTTCCCCCCCTCCCCGTTCCCTCTTCCCTCCCCTCCCCGTTCCCTCTTCCCTCCCCTCCCCGTTCCCTCTTCCCTCCCCTCCCCGTTCCCTCTTCCCCCCTCCCCGTTCCCTCCCCTCCCCGTTCCCTCTTCCCTCCCCTCCCCGTTCCCTCTTCCCACCCTCCCCGTTCCCTCTTCCCACCCTCCCCGTTCCCTCTTCCCCCCCTCCCCGTTCCCTCTTCCCCCCCTCCCCGTTCCCTCTTCCCACCCTCCCCGTTCCCTCTTCCCCCCTCCCCGTTCCCTCTTCCCCCCCTCCCCGTTCCCTCTTCCCCCCCTCCCCGTTCCCTCTTCCCCCCCTCCCCGTTCCCTCTCCCCCCCTCCCCGTTCCCTCTTCCCCCCCTCCCCGTTCCCTCTTCCCCCTCTCCCCGTTCCCTCTTCCCCCCTCCCCGTTCCCTCTTCCCCCCCTCCCCGTTCCCTCTTCCCCCCCTCCCCGTTCCCTCTCCCCCCCTATTCCGCCCTTTTTTCTCTGCCGTGTAAAAGTTCCACGCCCTAGGGAAGGGAGCTTTTCCTCGTCAACACCCTTGTGTTCGAATCATATCCTCTCCTCCCTCTCTTACCTCCATGTTGCAGTCGATAAATGCCAGCACAACGTTGGAGGCAGCTGCCTCGCTCGCACGCACCTTATATCCACCACCCTTCCTTCTGTGTTGCACGCACACTCCGACCCATTGACTAATCGGAAAGCAGTCGTCGCCATTCTACAAGTACGCGCCAAATTCCTTAGCCTTTCTCCTTTCCCACTCCCCACCTCTATATCTCTCCCTCTCACCCGGTCACTCCCTTCTTCTCCTCCCACTCCTTCGCATTCATATCCCTCTCCTTTCTCCTTTTTTTTACCCCTCCCATCTTGACTTCCTTTCCACTTCGTCCACTCCCATTTCCTCCTGGCATCTTTCTCGAGCATTTTAATCTGTAATTCGTTTCTTATTCCTCTTGTGTGTTTCTCATCTCGAGCCCACCTATCGTTCACTGTTTGTATCTCTATTCTTCTAGTTCTTTCTATTACTTTCTCCCTAACTCGCGTTTCTTCCTTCTTTCCATACCCATTTCCTGTCCCTTTGTCCTTTTCCTACATTTCCTGTCCCTTTGCCCTATTCGTACATTTCCTGTTTGCGTCTTCTTTCCGATAAAGTGTGACGCCTCCATTTCCCCTTACTCTCCGTCGTTCTTCTTTAAATTCCGTCTTTTAATCGTATTTCGTCAGTTTCCTCGTTTTCATTCACGTGTGCATTCGTGCTCGATATTCATATTTTCTGCGTCCTTCCCTCTCGTCATTTCTTGTTCTTTTTCGATTTCCACGGTAAATTGTTGTCGGAAGGAGATGATTGCATTTCTAAATCGTGTCCTAGTTACCATCTTTGATTTCATTAACTCGGCGTTTTCCTTGTTTTCTCGACGTCAGCCCAACGGGGAAACGTTTTATTAACGTTGTCACATTCCTGACATCCTTCATGTCTGTCGACTCTGCCCATATTTAAATGATAAAGAGTATTCCACGCATATATTTTTTCCTTCCGTTTTATTATTATCATTTCTTCATCTCGCCACTCCCTCGTCCTCTTTCTTTTCCGCTCCCCTTGTTCTCTAGTCGTCCGTTTTTTCCTCCGTGCCGCGTACTTGCCTCCTACTACCGTCTTCTTACTCCATGCCACTCCCTTTTTCTTCGTATCGGCATTCCCTCTTCTTCTCGCCACTCCCTTTTATCCTCGCGCCGTTCTTTTCGCCATTCGCTTAGTTTTCGCATTTTCGTTCCCCATTTCGCCACTCCATTTTATCTTCTCTCTCCACTCCCTTGATCCTCTTGATCCTATTTTCGCTTCTATCTTTTCTCTTTCTCGCCACCGTCTTCATACTCTTTCTTGCCACCTCCTTTTAACCTTTTCTCGCCACTTCCTTTTTGCCTTTTCTCGCCACCTCCTTTTTGCCTTTTCTCGCCACCTCCTTTTTGCCTTTTCTCGCCACCTCCTTTTTGCCTTTTCTCGCCACCTCCTTTTTGCCTTTTCTCGCCACCTCCTTTTTACCTTTTCTCGCCACCTCCTTTTTACCATTTCTCGCCACCTCCTTTTTACCATTTCTCGCCACCTCCTTTTTACCATTTCTCGCCACCTCCTTTTTACCATTTCTCGCCACCTCCTTTTTACCATTTCTCGCCACCTCCTTTTTACCATTTCTCGCCACCTCCTTTTTACCTTTTCTCGCCACCTCATTTTTACCTTTTCTCGCCACCTCCTTTTTACCCCTACTCGCCACCTCCTTTTTACCCCTACTCGCCACCTCCTTTTTACCCTTACTCCCCACCTCCTTTTTACCCTTACTCGCCACCTCCTTTTTACCCTTACTCGCCACCTCCTTTTTACCCTTACTCGCCACCTCCTTTTTACCCTTACTCGCCACCTCCTTTTTACCCTTACTCGCCACCTCCTTTTTACCCTTACTCGCCACCTCCTTTTTACCCTTTCTCGCCAACTCCTGTTTACCCTTACTCGCCAACTCCTTTTTACCCTTTCTCGCCAACTCCTGTTTACCCTTACTCGCCAACTCCTGTTTACCCTTACTCGCCACCTCCTTTTTACCCTTACTCGCCACCTCCTTTTTACCCTTACTCGCCACCTCCTTTTTACCCTTACTCGCCACCTCCTTTTTACCCTTACTCGCCACCTCCTTTTTACCCTTACTCGCCACCTCCTTTTTACCCTTACTCGCCACCTCCTTTTTACCCTTACTCGCCACCTCCTTTTTACCCTTACTCGCCACCTCCTTTTTACCCTTACTCGCCACCTCCTTTTTACCCTTACTCGCCACCTCCTTTTTACCCTTACTCGCCACCTCCTTTTTACCCTTACTCGCCACCTCCTTTTTACCCTTACTCGCCACCTCCTTTTTACCCTTACTCGCCACCTCCTTTTTACCCTTACTCGCCACCTCCTTTTTACCCTTACTCGCCACCTCCTTTTTACCCTTACTCGCCACCTCCTTTTTACCCTTACTCGCCATCTCCTTTTTACCCTTTCTCGCCAACTCCTGTTTACCCTTTCTTGCCACCCTTTTCCGCCGCCTCCGTTTTACCCTTTCTCGCCCCTCCCTTTTACTCGGGGTGGCGGAGTAATTACAGCGTTGGCCTTCCACGCAGCGGTCCCAGGTTCGAATCCTGCGGAAGTCAGATTTGAATTAGGGCTCCGTCCTTCAGAAGGGACGTTAAGCGGTTGGTGCTCTTCGTCGAGTAGACTATTGCCGGCACCGCGGTTTCCCTCCTCCCTTGAGAGTTTGTCTGGTGTGTAAGGAGTTATGACTATAATAATCCAAATGGTTGATTAGCCAGAAATACAAACACAATAAATCTCTTATACCCTTTCTCGCAAATCCCTTGAACACTTTCTAGCAACTCCTCTTTACCCTTTCTAGCAACTCCCCTTTACCCTTTCTAGCAACTCCCCTTTACCCTTTCTAGCAACTCCCCTTTACCCTTTCTAGCAACTCCCCTTTACCCTTTCTAGCAACTCCCCTTTACCCCTTCTAGCAACTCCCCTTTACCCCTTCTAGCAACTCCCCTTTACCCCTTCTAGCAACTCCCCTTTACCCCTTCTAGCAACTCCCCTTTACCCCTTCAGCAACTCCCCTTTACCCCTTCTAGCAACTCCCCTTTACCCCTTCTAGCAACTCCCCTTTACCCCTTCTAGCAACTCTCCTTTACCCTTTCTAGCAACTCCCCTTTACCCTTTCTAGCAACTCCCCTTTACCCTTTCTAGCAACTCCCCTTTACTCTTTCTCGCAACGCTCCTTTACCCTTTCTCGCAACTCCTTTACCCTTTTTCGCAACTCCTTTACCCTTTCTCGCAACTCCTTTACCCTTTTTCGCAACTCCTTTACCCTTTCTCGCAACTCTCCTTTACCCTTTCTCTCCGCTTCCTTTTACCCTTTCTCTCCGCTTCCTTTTACCCTTTCTCTCCGCTTCCTTTTACCCTTTCTCGCCGCTTCCTTTTACCCTCTCTCTCTCCGCTTCCTTTTTACCCTCTCTTCCTTTTAACCCTCTTCCTTTTTATCCTTTCTCGCAGCTCCATAATACCCTTTTTCGCAGCTCCCTATTACCCCCTTTTCGCAGCTCCCTATTACCCCCTTTTCGCAGCTCCCTATTACCCCTTTTTCGCAGCTCCCTATTACCCCTTTTTCGCAGCTCCCTATTACCCCTTTTTCGCAGCTCCCTATTACCCCTTTTTCGCAGCTCCCTATTACCCCTTTTTCGCAGCTCCCTATTACCCCTTTTTCGCAGCTCCCTATTACCCCTTTTTCGCAGCTCCCTATTACCCCTTTTTCGCAGCTCCCTATTACCCCTTTTTCGCAGCTCCCTATTACCCCTTTTTCGCAGCTCCCTATTACCCCTTTTTCGCAGCTCCCTATTACCCCTTTTTCGCAGCTCCCTATTACCCCTTTTTCGCAGCTCCCTATTACCCCTTTTTCGCAGCTCCCTATTACCCCTTTTTCGCAGCTCCCTATTACCCTTTTTCGCAGCTCCCTATTACCCTTTTTCGAAGCTCCCTATTACCCTTTTTCGCAGCTCCCTATTACCCTTTTTCGAAGCTCCCTATTACCCTTTTTCGCAGCTCCCTATTACCCTTTTTCGCAGCTCCCTATTACCCTTTTTCGCAGCTCCCTATTACCCTTTTTCGCAGCTCCCTATTACCCTTTTTCGCAGCTCCCTATTACCCTTTTTCGCCGCCCCTTTTTATCCTTTTTCGCCGCCCCTTTTTATCCTTTCTCGCTGCTCCTTTTTTATCCTTTCTCGCAGCTCCCTATTGCCCTTTCTCGCAGATCTCTATTACTTTTCTCGCAGATCTCTATTACTTTTCTCGCTGCTCACTATTACCCTTTATCGCTGCTCACTATTACCCTTTCTCGCTGCTCACTATTACCCTTTCTCGCTGCTCACTATTACCCTTTCTCGCTGCTCACTATTACCCTTTCTCGCTGCTCACTATTACCCTTTCTCGCTGCTCACTATTACCCTTTCTCGCTGCTCACTATTACCCTTTCTCGCTGCTCACTATTACCCTTTCTCGCTGCTCACTATTACCCTTTCTCGCTGCTCACTATTACCCTTTCTCGCTGCTCACTATTACCCTTTCTCGCTGCTCACTATTACCCTTTCTCGCTGCTCACTATTACCCTTTCTCGCTGCTCACTATTACCCTTTCTCGCTGCTCACTATTACCCTTTCTCGCTGCTCACTATTACCCCTTCTCGCTGCTCACTATTACCCCTTCTCGCTGCTCACTATTACCCCTTCCCGCTGCTCACTATTACCCCTTCCCGCTGCTCACTATTACCCCTTCCCGCTGCTCACTATTACCCTTTCCCGCTGCTCACTATTACCCTTTCCCGCTGCTCACTATTACCCTTTCCCGCTGCTCACTATTACCCTTTCCCGCTGCTCACTATTACCCTTTCCCGCTGCTCACTATTACCCTTTCCCGCTGCTCACTATTACCCTTTCCCGCTGCTCACTATTACCCTTTCCCGCTGCTCAGTTTTACCCTTTCCCGCTGCTCAGTTTTACCCTTTCCCGCTGCTCAGTTTTACCCTTTCCCGCTGCTCAGTTTTACCCTTTCCCGCTGCTCAGTTTTACCCTTTCCCGCTGCTCAGTTTTACCCTTTCCCGCTGCTCAGTTTTACCCTTTCCCGCTGCTCAGTTTTACCCTTTCCCGCTGCTCAGTTTTACCCTTTCCCGCTGCTCAGTTTTACCCTTTCCCGCTGCTCAGTTTTACCCTTTCCCGCTGCTCAGTTTTACCCTTTCTCGCTGCTCAGTTTTACCCTTTCTCGCTGCTCAGTTTTACCCTTTCTCGCTGCTCAGTTTTACCCTTTCCCGCTGCTCAGTTTTACCCTTTCCCGCTGCTCAGTTTTACCCTTTCCCGCTGCTCAGTTTTACCCTTTCTCGCTGCTCAGTTTTACCCTTTCTCGCTGCTCAGTTTTACCCTTTCTCGCTGCTCAGTTTTACCCTTTCTCGCTGCTCAGTTTTACCCTTTCTCGCTGCTCAGTTTTACCCTTTCTCGCTGCTCAGTTTTACCCTTTCTCGCTGCTCGCCTTTACCCTTTCTCGCTGCTCGCCTTTACCCTTTCTCGCTGCTCGCCTTTACCCTTTCTCGCTGCTCGCCTTTACCCTTTCTCGCTGCTCGCCTTTACCCTTTCTCGCTGCTCGCCTTTACCCTTTCTCGCTGCTCGCCTTTACCCTTTCTCGCTGCTCGCCTTTACCCTTTCTCGCTGCTCGCCTTTACCCTTTCTCGCTGCTCGCCTTTACCCTTTCTCGCTGCTCGCCTTTACCCTTTCTCGCTGCTCGCCTTTACCCTTTCTCGCTGCTCGCCTTTACCCTTTCTCGCTGCTCGCCTTTACCCTTTCTCGCTGCTCGCCTTTACCCTTTCTCGCTGCTCGCCTTTACCCTTTCTCGCTGCTCGCCTTTACCCTTTCTCGCTGCTCGCCTTTACCCTTTCCCGCTGCTCGCCTTTACCCTTTCCCGCTGCTCGCCTTTACCCTTTCCCGCTGCTCGCCTTTACCCTTTCCCGCTGCTCGCCTTTACCCTTTCCCGCTGCTCGCCTTTACCCTTACTCGCTGCTCGCCTTTACCCTTACTCGCTGCTCGCCTTTACCCTTACTCGCTGCTCGCCTTTACCCTTACTCGCTGCTCGCCTTTACCCTTTCTCGCTGCTCGCCTTTACCCTTTCTCGCTGCTCGCCTTTACCCTTTCTCGCTGCTCGCCTTTACCCTTTCCCGCTGCTCGCCTTTACCCTTTCCCGCTGCTCGCCTTTACCCTTTCTCGCTGCTCGCCTTTACCCTTTCTCGCTGCTCGCCTTTACCCTTTCTCGCTGCTCGCCTTTACCCTTTCTCGCTGCTCGCCTTTACCCTTTCTCGCTGCTCGCCTTTACCCTTTCTCGCTGCTCGCCTTTACCCTTTCTCGCTGCTCGCCTTTACCCTTTCTCGCTGCTCGCCTTTACCCTTTCTCGCTGCTCGCCTTTACCCTTTCTCGCTGCTCGCCTTTACCCTTTCTCGCTGCTCGCCTTTACCCTTTCTCGCTGCTCGCCTTTACCCTTTCTCGCTGCTCGCCTTTACCCTTTCTCGCTGCTCGCCTTTACCCTTTCTCGCTGCTCGCCTTTACCCTTTCTCGCTGCTCGCCTTTACCCTTTCTCGCTGCTCGCCTTTACCCTTTCTCGCTGCTCGCCTTTACCCTTTCCCGCTGCTCGCCTTTACCCTTTCCCGCTGCTCGCCTTTACCCTTTCCCGCTGCTCGCCTTTACCCTTTCCCGCTGCTCGCCTTTACCCTTACTCGCTGCTCACCTTTACCCTTACTCGCTGCTCACCTTTACCCTTACTCGCTGCTCCCTTTTTATCCTTTCTCGCAAATCCTTTTTTTATCCTTTCTAGCAGTTCCCTTTTTTTATCCTTTCTCGCAGTTCCCTTTTTTTATCCTTTCTCGCAGTTCCCTTTTTTTATCCTTTCTCGCAGTTCCCTTTTTTTATCCTTTCTCGCAGTTCCCTTTTTTTATCCTTTCTCGCAGTTCCCTTTTTTTATCCTTTCTCGCAGTTCCCTTTTTTTATCCTTTCTCGCAGTTCCCTTTTTTTATCCTTTCTCGCAGTTCCCTTTTACCCTTTCTCGCCGCTGCCTTTTACCCTTTCTCGCCGCTGCCTTTTACCCTTTCTCGCCGCTGCCTTTTACCCTTTCTCGCCGCTGCCTTTTACCCTTTTAAGCCACTCCCATTTACCTTTTCTCGCCACTCTTTTACCCCTTTTCTCCACTCCCTTTAACCCTATATCGCCACTCCCTTTTACATTTTCTCGCCACTCTCTTTTACACTTTTCCTCCACTCCCTTTTACTCTATTTCGCCACTCCGTTTAACCCTATTTCGCCACTCCCTTTTAACCTATTTCGCCACTCCCGTTTACTCTATTTCGCCGCTCCCTTTTACCCTATTTCGCTACTCCCTTTTCCACTCCCTTTTACCCTATTTCGCCACTACCTTTTACCCCTTTTCGCCATTCCCCTTGCCCCTTTTCGCCATTCCCCTTGCCCCTTTTCGCCATTCCCCTTGCCCCTTTTCGCCATTCCCCTTGCCCCTTTTCGCCATTCCCCTTGCCCCTTTTCGCCATTCCCCTTGCCCCTTTACGCCGTTCCCCTTGCCCCTTTACGCCGTTCCCCTTGCCCCTTTACGCCGTTCCCCTTGCCCCTTTACGCCGTTCCCCTTGCCCCTTTACGCCGTTCCCCTTGCCCCTTTTCGCCGCTCCCCTTGCCCCTTTTCGCCGCTCCCCTTAACCCCTTTTCGCCGCTCCCCTTAACCCCTTTTCGCCGCTCCCCTTAACCCCTTTTCGCCGCTCCCCTTAACCCCTTTTCGCCGCTCCCCTTAACCCCTTTTCGCCGCTCCCCTTAACCCCTTTTCGCCGCTCCCCTTAACCCCTTTTCGCCGCTCCCCTTAACCCCTTTTCGCCGCTCCCCGTAACACCTTTTCGCCGCTCCCTTCTACCCACTCCCTTTTACCCACTCCCTTTCACCCACTCCCTTTCACCCACTCCCTTTTACTCGCTCCCTTTTGTCCCATTTCGCGGCTCTTTATCCTCTCTCGCCACATTTTTTATCCTATTTTGCTACTCTTACCCTTTCTCGCCACTCCATTTTACCCTCTTTCGCCATTCCCTTTTACCTTTTCTCGCTACTCCCTCTTTCCCTTTCTCGCCACTCCCTTTTATCCTATATCGCCTCTCCCTTTTATCCTATCGCCACTCCCTTTTCATCCTTCCTATTCACCTTTATCTTTCGATCCTCGCCTCTCCCTTATCCTCCCCCTTTACCACTCCCGTCTTTCACTCGGCACTCCCATATCCACCTCCACTCCATTCCTGCCTCTCTCCAACCCCGCCCTCATCTCCCCTCTCCTCCCAGCATTTTTTATCCATCTGCGCATTTATTCCTCTTGAAGTCGTTTTCATCCCAATATTTCGTGTCAATGTACATTTCTTGGTTGTGTATACAGTTGAAAGCTTTCATCGGAAAATTTCGATAAATATAGAATAAGAAGTAATTCCAACGGTTTTTCTGTTCGAATCTATCAGTTGGACAATTCAATTTTTCTCGTTCCAGTTATGTGTGTGCATGATACGATGGGTGAATTTATTGGAAGAACCATGTGGTCTAAGTTCTTTCCGTGTCTGCATTTCTTTCTGTCTACGTCTCGTCTATTAGCGACTCTTCTTGGCAATTTCCATTCCGACTTTTCTCATTCTCTCTCTCCGTTTTTCCACTCCTTTTCTCTTTCCCTCCCGAACGCCGTGTCTTTCTTTTCCTCCTCCTTCCTGCTTCGCACCCATTTTCCATTCAATACGCTCTTCTCCCCTCCACTTCCAACCGCGTCGTCCTTCACTCCCTTTATTCCCATTCACTCCCTTCCCCTCCGTCCCCCCCCCCCTCTCTCTCTCATCATCCACCCTTCCCCTCTCTTTTATTTCCTCACTGAGACTCCATTCTCTCGAAGATTTTTCTTACGAAAAGTACCACTGCCGCGTGTCGTTTTTTTCTTTTGGAAGTTTCTAGCAAGGTCAAGGATTCCACTTCCCCTCCTCACTCTGCCTCCCCCCGCGATATCGCAAACGACGGTTCGATGGTGCGTGTTAGCTAATTATCGCTCGTAGCTTTGTTGTATCGGTCGATATTTTGAAAATGGAAGAAAAATAGGAGTCTATTCTCTAATTACGGGGAGTGTGCGGTATCTACCTAATTCCTGTTAATGTTTTTCTCTTTGGTGACTAAGATTCAGGTTTCGCTCGCTAATTATCCGTTCCGAGTGATAATTCACCGGTCGTTTGTTATAATAACGTGTTTGGCTTAGACGTTTAATGGGTGCGGCTGTTAACTCGTTTGCGTGTTGAATTTTTTTTAGAAAGATCAGCAATTTGCGCCGTGCGAGTCATAGACGAATGTCGGTATGGCATTGTCTCCCGCCTTCCTACTTTTTCAATTGTTTTCTTCGGTGGCGGTTTGCATACTCAAATTACCATTCGCTTGATTCGTATATGGAGTCTCAAACATGGACGTCAAACGCGATTGTCCCGTCGTATTTGCTTTCGGACAGGTAATTTATGCAGCAGTCTTAGTTTCCTCGGTAGGATATACATGTTTGGTTTCATGGTAATTTTGAGTACGGGATGGACTTTTAAAGTCGTGTTTGCGAAACCGGCACGTCGAGGTCGATGGGAATCCTCGGAAGCCGAATACATTTGTGTTCGTAACGATTGCGCTTGTTAAAAAGCCAAACAATGTCCGAAACCAATTTCGTATTTGTATTTGGCGCGATTTTTTGCGTAAGTTATTATGTTTTTTGTTAACGCGCCTGACGAGTGAATGTGTGTGGTTAGAGCCGAGTTCGTAGAAGTGGGCCTTCGATAAAACGGTATTTTTCAACGCTTCAACTTCACCGCCATTAATGCCCGGCGTCTTAAGGCGACCTTGCCTGTGTTGCCATTCCGAGTTGAGAGTCGCGAGGCGATTCGGGCCTATCATTTCTCAGGTAATACAGAGAAACGGTGAATGACTCTTACTACGCTCACGTGTCTTTCATTATCCTTCGATTAATGTTTCTTCATAATGTCGCTTTAATTAACGCGTGATGTTTTCTTAGTGTTTTCGAATTATAAACTCAGTGTTGCGTCTAGAAGTAATGGAATTGTCAGTATACAGCATTCTGTCAAGAGAATATGGCAGTTTCTACGATTAAGTCCTACGTGTTTTTGTCGGCGAGAGGGCCATAAAGAGTTTCGGTTGGTACCAAATAGTAATTTACCTCCGTTTGAGCAAGTTTATTTGACATACAGTTACGAAGGAACTTTTAATAATTGGTTTTATAGAGATCGATATCAATTACCGGAGTTGAGTGTTTCATCATTAATGTTGATAGCGCCGGAAAATTTTTAATTCATTACATCTCGTGGCTCCTATTCGGAAATCAAGGAATTTTGTATGCTTGGACAGCATGCAGGTAATGGTTTCGTAAGGCTTTTTTAACGTATTCTTCTTTATGATTTTCCCTGCGTGAATGACACTTTTCTAGAATACTCGCCTCGTACCATTGAAATAATTAAATAGGAACCGATGGACAACGACGTTTTTACCCCATTCTTTTGAAATACTAAACCTTTTCATTGACGTGTTTAATCTTGGTTTCATTCCTTCCTCGACCTCAAAGGTAAAATTTCCTCTTGAGACATTAATTGTATTTTTTAAGTATTCGAGGTTTCTGCGTATAATAGCATTCATATGTTGAAATTAAATAAAGTCGAGGATAGTTGCACCTCTCAACTTCTGTAAATCGAATTTTTAATTTATCGCATTCTCAAAACCCCGAAAAAGATGTTTTATGCTAACTTTCCTATTCTGCACGCCGAAGGTCGTTGTATCTTCTTCTCTAGCGAAAGTCTTTTTCTCCCGAAGGCCATGTAATAAGTAGATTGTGGCGTGCTTACCTAAAAGCCGTAGCTCTAGAGTAACAAACGTTATCTGCAGTGGTGTATAACCGTTGTTAGTGGCCTCTTTTGTGCCGTTCCCTTGGATTTGAGATCGTTCAAACTCTCATTTCCCCTGTCCACTGTATTGCCCAATAATTCCCCTCACACACTTTCCCCTCTCCCTATACTCATTCCACTTCTCATTCTCTCTCTATCTGTCTACACACGCTTCCCAACCTCCCGATCCTTTTCTCTTTCGCTTTCTAATTTTGCATCTTATTTCGAAACATTCCCACCATATTTTCTCAATGGTTCATTCATTACCGCCCGGCGTTCCATTTGACCTTGCGCTCTGTAACCATTACGATACGTTGGCCAGGTCTCTTGTTCAACTTATCTCATGCTCCGCTTTTGAAAAGGAAAGATTTGACAGTTTCTCGGTTACACCTTGAGTTGTCGTCTCTTCTCGAAAACGATTATTTCTTGGACGGAATCGTATCGAAGGATTTTTTTAGACGTCGTTTTTCCCGAATGGACAGATAAAACTTTTCGCTTTCGCGTTGCATGTCGTTATTACGGCTAACAATACCTTTATAAATAATAAAGTTGCCGAGGTTCAGTTATGTGTTGGCTGACTAATTTGAATCAATAATGCTTCAATTTAGAACTGGTTATGTGGTAATTATATAGGGTTAGAAAGATTTTTTGACTGATGTACAGGTACGAGAAGAAATGCTTTGCTACATAATCAATTTTGATTCTCATGTTCGTAATACAAAGTCCTGCTCGGTTTTTGGGTATAGAGATATTTATTTAAGACCGAAGTACTATGTTATTTGGTGTGTATCGTGCAAATTTGGGCATACCTGGAATTTTTTATAGGATATTAGCGGACATATGTTGTTCCTGTGATGTGTGTCGACGTATAAGCGATTCTTTTGTTGCTATTTCTTCCGTCAGCCAGTCCCAGTGTCGAATTCGTGGCGTGCGCAGCGCGGCCCTTTCTTTCCTGTATCTCTCAATGGAACGCCTTTCACGTCCTTCGGCCGACGCCATTCGCCATCCCACCACCCCAGCGCTCTCTACACGGAGCTCGGAGAACTAACGGCTCTTGGCAGTGCGCTGTGCCTGTAGTGTAGATGGGGGGACTAGCCTTGTTTATTTTGCGTTGTGATCATGAAATACCGTCGATTCGACGTTAACAAGTTGATACCGATTTTTCACACGTTATTCATTTACATTGATATAGTTCCGATTTAAGACAGTAGGTCTAAACGCCGCGGCATGCTTCCACCGAAATTGGTCTCTCGCTTTCTCTCGATTGTTGACGAATTGTTCGGTGCGATAATTAATGGCGGAGTTATTGGTTATGGTCGCGGGGCGTATCGGGTCGTGTTTCGGTGGGAAGAATCGTAACGCTTTTGACGGAGAGGTTGGCTCAAAATGGTGGGTGGCATCGGTTGGCACGATTTCGCAAACCACGGGGTTTGGCGGGAGAGTTATTAATCCAGATGCGAGCCAGAGAGTGATTGCAGGTGAGTTCTCCCGCAATCACGAACGTAACGAGGTTTTTTTCACTGGGCGGTTCATTCATTTGCTTGGCATCTTTCTCCTCCTATCCTATGGGGCATCAATTCCTTCCATTCGTCTTCTTCTCGGCTTAAAAAGCATGCTTCTTGGTCTGTGGCTTCTTTTCTCTCTCTCTCTCTCTCTCTCTCTCTCTCTCTCTCTCTCTCTCTCTCTCGATATCTCCGGCAGACTCCTCTCTCCCCTCCCTCTCCCTCCCTCCGTTTCTCTTTCTCTCTCCCACCCGGTGCTACGAGAGGGGAGGGAGTCCTTGAGGCGGGAGGGTGGCTGCTGATGCCAGCCTGGCGGGTTTCGGAAGGAGGGAGAGGAAAGGAGGGGGAGGGAGAGAGAGAGAGGCTGTTACATGTGTGTGTGAATGGAAGGGGAGGTTACTGATGGCGGGCGTGTGTTTCTTGCAGCTGGCGCCCGCGGAGCCGGCCATGTCGGAGTGAGGCAGCTCCCCCTGCCCCCACCGACGCCGCCCCCCGCACCCACGCCCGCGGGCGATGATCCGTGCGTCTCGGCGCCGCACCGACTGATCAGCGCACATGGCACAACATGGCGGCACGGCGTACCTCGCGGACGCCCTCTCCCCGACGGCGACGGCGGCGGCGACGCTGGTGGGGCCGGGGGCTCCACCGTCGCCTCCCGGCCCCCGCCCCCTAGCTCCCTCCCCCACCCAGTCGACGTCCTCGAGACGCAGGCCCCCGCCGCCCCCACCGGAGGGCGTGACCCTCGGGGCGCCGAGGCCGGACGGCGAACGGGCGACGAACGAGTACGTGGAGACGCCGTTCAGGGCGTCGGAGCACCACCACCACCAGCACCATCCGCCGGGTGCTCGACGGAACAACATCCCGGCGCCGGTCCGGGACGGGGCGTGGAGGGCCCCGGGAGTGGCGAGGAGGACGGTGGCACCGGAGGCGCCCCGGCCGATCCTGGGCAAGCACTCCGCCACCCTCCCGGTGACCAAGCAGCCCACCGCCTCCCACCCTCCCCTCCTGCCTTCGCCGGCCGCGGCAGCCGCCACCTTCACCAAGGACGGACCCCGAACGACCGGCCGTCCGTCCGCCGCTGCAGACTGCGCCTCGGCGGCGTCTCGCGACGGCGCGGTCGTCGGCGTCGTGAGCGGTTCCATCATATGTCCCGCGTGCGGGAGGTGCAGGTGCGAATCGTGCCGGAGTCCCAGGCCCCTGCCGTCGGCGTGGCTGTGCCGTGATTCGTGCTTCTGCTCGGCCGAGACGAGCGTGGACTACGCGTCGTGCCTTTGTTGCGTCAAGGGCCTGTTCTACCACTGCGGAGGAAAGGAAGGCTACGAAGGGGGAAGCGGGGCGACGTCTTGCGCCGACGATCCCTGCTCGTGCGCCCCACCCCGTCGGTGTCTCCGGTGGGCGTGCCTCTGCGCCCTATCCGCCGCCCTTCCCTGTCTCCTGTGCTACTGGCCCCTCAGAGGGGTCGCGGGCGCCGTCGAAAGGTGCTACGGGAGGTACGCGGGCCACGGGTGCAGGTGTCAACCCAGGACCGCGACAGGGACGGACGGACCCGCGTCGCAGGGAAGGGAGAGGGGAGGGGGCGGGGCGGGAGGGGATCTGACCCCGGAGAAGAGGCTCCTCGCTTCTAGCCCGGACTTCTGAAAGGAATGCGCGGACTGAGAGGGTTGTGGCGGGACAAAAAAAGCCGAGCGAGTGAGTGAATGAGTGTCAGATACCGTGCGCAGATGTTGTCCGTTTTTCTAGTGCGTGTGTATGTGTGTGGACGCTCTTGGACGCCTTCTATTTTTGGAAAAAAATTGAATACGCGATTGGAAAAGTAAACGGCCACTAACCCCTCCTCGCATCTCCTCCACGTCCCTCAAGAGAGAGAGAGAAAAAGAAAAATTTGGACGCTATCATGTGACGAAGCGCCCATTTTTTTACGTGTGCCTGTGCCCTCCCCCCCCCCCCCCCTCCCTCCAACCCTGTAAATACAAGAAACAAAACAGGACAATTTTTTAATTTATCAAGAAAATGAAAATTGTTATTGCTTCGCTAAGTCAGGGAGAAGACGATAGTCAGGAATCGTGGTCGTGTGGGGTGTCGATTCCGGGACGTAAGGCAGGAGAGAGGGAGATAGAAGAAGGGGTATAAAAAAGGACGGACGGATGGAGGGAGCGAGAGAGAAAGGAGGGAAGCTGGGAAGTGTACCTGGGCGGTGGGTTGGTGTTTTGCGGGGGCACCACATCGGCTCTGCGGTTGGATGCGTGGGCAAAAGCAGCAGTGTGGGATGTGCCTCGGTGTGGTGTAAAGGGGGTTGGGTGGGTGGTGCGATGCCACCGCCCTTCTCCCTCCCGGAGGAATCGGGGGGGTGGGGGCAAGCAGAGTTGGTGGTTGTGGTGCTACCGCCGACCTTGAGGAAGAACCACCGACGAAACATCGTGCGGACGAAGATGCTCCAGAAGTAGCAACTGCAAAAGCAGCAAGCAGTCCAAAAACTCCTCCGATCATCCTCCATTCGTCTCCCGTTCTCTTATGTCTCTCCGAAATGCCATCATAAAACTCCGAGTCCTGTTCTTCTCTCTCTCTCTCCTCCCCCCTCCCGCCGCTGGACGGCTGTGGGTTTCAAGGAAGAGGTCTTAAAAAAAAGAGAAGAAGCGGCCCTCGTTGTTCTGAAAACGCGCGTGTTGTGTTGAAGGCACGCGTAAAAGGGGACTGCCGGAACTGTTTGGAAAAAAGTTGAGAGATTTTTTGGTACGCGATCGAGATGATGATGATGATGGCTCGGGGAAAAGGAATGGGAAAGAAGGGGTATTTTTTTATCGATACCTCAGCTCGTGGTCCGGTTTTTGTGCTTCGAAGTCTTTTTCTCGAGAGGATTTGTTGGTGGCCAATCAACGAGTTAAAAAAAAAGGAAGAGGGAAAAACCAGCCCGTTTTTTAACAATCTGAAAAATTTACGCAAAATTCGCGAACGTTTCGGAGAGTATATTTTGAAAAAAAAAAATGAGGCACGTTTCGCCGTCTTGTTCGAAGGAGTGGCGCGTCCTTATGGCGTCACTTCCGGCAAGAAGGTGTCGGGAAAAAAATGTAAGAAAAAGGGGGACGGTATATTGAACTCCCCATTTCCTTTTGGACGGTGAAACGTGCTTCAAACTCTTCCGCGAGACATGTTGTAAATCTTCGCCGCCGGTATTTTGAACTTCCGAACTTTTTTTGGCATAAAAAAAGCAAACTTTTTGGAAATTCGATCTTTTTCGGAGAAGACGCGAGGATATTTACGCGGGTGGCGATTATAATTTTTTTTTGGCGCTCGCTCTTCGATTGTTTTAACATGTCGGTCAGCCGCTTAGAAAAATCACTTAGCACAAAAATGTAAATCCGGATTTTTCACCTCCAAGAGTAAACGTACTTTTTTCGGAATGGCCCCGTGTAAAAAAAGCACCGGTGTTGTAAAATTGTAGCTGGTCTGCTGGCTCAACGGTCGATAAATTCTTCTGGGGTGAAATTTTTATACGAACGGTGAAATTCGTACAGAAATTTTTCATGGTTAAAATATCCCATCCAGTTACACCGAAGTTGAGAGCTATGTATTTTTGCTACTTCCCAAATAATCCCTTTTGTCCCTTTTCTGGAACACTAATACTAAAAAATATATATCATTTGTAAAGAGTCGCCCATAACGCAAAGAGAATTGTTTGTTGTTGAAAACAAAAAAAGTCAAAATAAGGCTTCGTTTCCTCTTTTTGTCTCAAATGTACAAAAAGGAAAAAAAAACAACGGAGAGCTTAACAAAAAAGCGAGTGGATCGATATTTGGAATTTTTTAAATATACGTTCGTGTCAAGGTCTCGTGGACGATGGCAATAACGAAAAATGTACTGGTTTTGCATTCCCACTTATATTTTTTTAATAAGTTTCCGCTTTTGAGAGAATAAAAGTAGCTGAGAGATAGTAGAGAAAAGGAAAGAAAAAAGAGAGGTTTCGACGATCGTAGAGTTTTTTTGTTATGCCCGCGATATTTTCTTAAGTACATTTTAAAACAAAATAAGGATTCTTCTCCTCTCTCTCTCCTCCCCGCCCCAAGTCACATGACGCTTCTTCGCAGTCGGTGGCGCAGCGTCCGAAAAAGGATGAGAAAAAGTCACGCTTTCGCGACTTCACACTCGCTCGTTCGCGACCGTCCATAGCGACGTTCAGTCGCTCACGAGATCCGGATAAAAGTTTTTCCCCCTTCATTTCTCTTCCTCGATCGATTCTTTTTTCCTCCGCTTCCCCGCCCCACTTCACAGAAAATGTAGGAACAAAGAAAGAGCGGCGTCTGCGGGAGAATTGCTGAGCTTTATGTTGCAAAAATGATGTCTCTCGAGAAAAATGAGATAAAGGAGTATTTATGAAGAAGTTAATGTATATTGGAAATATTTTGTATAAAGACTTAACGTTTATTTATTTTTTCAAAATGGGGTACAAATAATGCCGCAGTGTTAACATTTTTTTTAAAGAAAGAAAATTACATTTGTCCACGTGGAATAATTCGAGATTTTTTGTTTTTGCGCACTGGAATGGAGAAGGGGGTTTGTTTGTCCAAAGGTTTTGCACGAGTAGCGCTGTTTAAGTTTTGGGAAAGTATTCCGATAAATTGAATACGGGAAATGGCATAGAGGAAATAAGGGCGTAAGGATCCGCCCCTGTTGTTTTTAATGAGAGAAAAATAAAGGGGAGAGAAAGGATGAGGAAGATGTGGAATATTGGGGGAGGGGAGAGGAAACGGGGACTTATGTATGTATATATGTGTGTGTGTGTGTATATATATATGTATATATATATATATATATATATATATATATATATATATATATATCCTAGAACGGCAGGGTAACATTTCTCTATCTTCCCTAGCTAATTTTTGTTATTTTTATGCGAAATTTGGAGGCGGCATTTCCATATGCCGTTTGCCTTTGACCCGCTGTTTTTTTTTTTTTCAAGACTGTCGATGACAGAACGCTCCCAAAAATTGCATCCAAGTTAAGCCTGCTGCAATATATAAATATATACACACATATAAATATATATGAAGAAAAATATTTGTCGTTCACGCATCACCTCCCTGTCTCTCTCCTTTCCCCCTTATTACAAAACCTCTTACTCATGTTCCCGCCTTTTATTTAAGAGATTTTTTTAAAAGAAAACCCACTTGCCATACCTAAGTGTATAGATTTATAAATATATAAATATTATATATTACTCATGTATATCGAACATAAAAAATATTTTTGGGATGTGTCTACTCCTGCCGAGCTGTCAAGGATTGTCCCAATACGAAAATCATGTAATGCTTATTTATTTTTCTCATTCATTCATGAACTATGAATATATCTTCAGTAAGGTGAGACGGTTGAGACTTTTTCCAGTATTATCTAGTCTTGAACTCTTTGTGAGCAAAATGGTTTATGTGTAACCTTTTTTATATAGAATGTTAAATGATGTACTGTATAGTGTATAGCTAGTTGGCGCGCTGAAAAATAAGCAAACCAAGCCGAAGCAGCTTGTATGTATTGTAAATAAACGAACTGTAATAGAAACTGAGAGACCAACACTGAATCAAGTTTTTTATTTTTTTAACACCCTTTCTTTTTTATGCAAATGGATTCCTGTGCCGATTGTTTTGATTTTGGCTCAATGATCGCATTTGACCGAGCCTTTTTTAACGGTGTTCCATCTTGGAGAAAAGTCACAGATTCTGCCAGCTGTTGTGGGATGAGTCGATCGCCAATCTTCTCGAAAATATTTCGGTCTCGGAAACGTCCGGGAATTCTAAATTTGGATCGGATTCGGTTATTCCGGTCTCTCTAGTGATTGCATCAAGTCCATTAACCATTTCGAATCTGGACATGAATGAAGAAAGTGAGATGGTAAGTATTGATGAAAGTCTCTCCACTTTGGGATCCTTCCAAGCAATTATGATTGGTCAAATCTTTAGAATTGGATGGCCAAATGTTTATAGAAATTATTTCGCGGCTCGATAAGTGCCGTAACTCGCATTTATCGCCGCGTTGCCCGATCCTCTGGCCCCAACCACGGAGGCCGTGACTTCGCAATCTTCGCCCGAAAAACTGTAATTATTCCCCGAAATGTCCAATTTGGAAGTGTGACATATTTTACCCAATCCCTTGGTCACGATGTCTCGCCGGACCTCCAAGAGACGCTCTGAGCGTAAATGTCGGACGTTAATGCAAGTACGTAATCGTTCCTCTCGCCCTTCTATTATTATTTTTAACGGTCCAGCGTCCTTATCGAAATGGAGCTTCGGTCAAATAACCGAGAGGAATCCGCTGTTGGGTTTGTCACTTTCGTTTCGGAAGAGCAGTAGCATGGGCGCCATGGTTTTTTTTAATATGGTGAAATAGACGGCCCATTCACAGGCACATTAAACAGTTGAGTAAACCGTGTGCGCCTTTTAACTACAAAGCATTACGGACATAGGTGGTTGGTTGTTCGTCGATGCCCGGCAATGCATTCAATGAAATACCGCCGAAGAAAGCAATTTCGTATAAGATACAATGGTTTACACGAATTTTATGGGTAACTCAGTTGCATATGCCATCTACATTATATGTTCTCCTGAAATATCTCGGATTGTTAAGCAACGGGAATGTAATCTTGGGAAGTGCGAGGTGTGAATCAGATCCAAGAGGAAATAATATTGAAGGTAATAGAAGGTAGATAAACCAATTTCAGGAAGTTACTCGTATTATCTATCGAAAGATTCCTATTGTTTTCATACGACCCATAAGATGGACCTTATACTCTCTGATTTACATATGGAGTACCGCCGCTACTAAAGCAAATTCATAATGGGGAAGATTTCGGTATAGTGTCGTACTGCAGGTATAACGCCGAGTATCTACATTGAGAGATTTACATACTTCAAAAGCAATATTCTCGTTTTGGCGATGCAATTTCCCACGAAATGGGACACCATCAACGACACTATCGTTGACTGTACCCAGTACCGTCAATAACGTTCGCAGTTGTTTTATTTTTCTTTCAGTTGTCGGGGACGTCATTTATTTACCGGGATTTCCCTAGATATACACAAGTATGACCGCGACTTGTTTTTTTCCTCTTTAACATCGCTACCCTATATTAAAAGGAGATGGCTCGAGACCGGTAGGATAATCCTACCCCTCTCCCATTATACCATCACCCACGCTCGCAATGGGTTAAGGAAAGGAAGAAGTACTGAATGGGGGGGGAGTGATATAGAAGTAGGTATCCCTCCCTTGCAGTCTCTCCATCTCCCTTGTCCCTCGGGGTAAAGAGAAGAGTCGCTTGCCCCAGAGTGAGAGGAGGAAGAAGAGGGTGGGAGGGATGTGGATGAGGAGAGGGAGTGCCTACAGATGGCAGTCGTAAGCCGTAACTGGCGTTTCCGGTGGTGTTGGATGGGAGGGGGGACGTCTGGTGGTCTGCGCCCTAAGAGGGAGGGAGGGATCGAGAGAGAGTGTGTGTGTGTGCATGTGTGGGAGCGAAGGGCATCAGCCTGCCTCTCTCTCCCTCTCTTGGCAAGAGAGGGAAGCGTAAGGTCACGTTCTCTGGTAGGAGGCCAAATAACATGGAGCGAGAGAAGAGAGGAGTGGTGTGTGCCCGACTTTGTGAAGAGAGAAAGAAAGGAGAGAGAGAGATGATGACACGAAGAGAGAGAAAGAAAGACCTCTTTCGTTGGAGAAAGAAGAGAGAGAGAAGGGAAGGAGAGGCTGTCTTTGCGACGTTGCCACGTGTGCACAAGGCCGAGCTAGATAAGGTGCTCGCCCTCGGGGAAGGAAGGAGAGGGGCGAGGCCGGCAGACGGGTGGTGGGTGGAGGAGGAGGGGCGGACCGCCTCCCTCTCGCTCTACCCACCTCCCTCTCCATATCCTCTCTCTCTCTCTCCCAGCCACCGACTGCCTTTACCCTCTTTCTCTCTCATCTCGGGAGGAGAGTCTTCTGGGATTTGGAGGCTGGGCTCTTTCTCTCTCTCTGTTGGCGTTGTGTCGCACGCCACGTTTCTCCCACTCCCTCTCTTTCTCTCCCTCGCTTCCCTTCAGCCGCGACCACGTTGCCAAATCTCCAATCAACTATCATCTCTCTCTCTCTTCCTTTCGTGGTTCGAAAGGAAAAGAAGGTCCGCTTTGTTATGCCATTTCTCTCGTTCCCCTCCCCCTTTTTCTCTCTCTTTTTCTATATAAAAAACTCCTTCGCGTTGATCGTAGACTCTCCCTCGATCCTCTTCCATCCTTTACTCCTTCCTCGAACAAAACGGCAACGATAAATAGGGTGTTGTGTGTGTGTGTGTCGATGGGAATGGGGGGGAAGGATGGAGAGAGAGAAAAAGGGTTGGGAGGGGATGAAAAGAGGGGAAGATCGAGAGTGAAGCCAGCGCCACCTGCCGTAAAGTAGAGAAAGAGCTTCATTCGGTACGGGACTTTCTGTGCGCAATTTCTCAATACTTATAAACTAACTTTATATGGTGGCGGCGTCGGTGGGAGCGCGTGCGTGCGTTTTTTTGTTGTGGAGGGGAGGAGAGAAGGAAGGGCGTGCATCGACGGAAGGGTGAACGAGTCACGCCCTCGCCTCACTTGCGCCTTTTATAAGAGGGGAAAAAAACGACCGCTTGCGGGACGGTGATGTTCGGATTACTCTCTTTCTCTCTCGGAGTCGGGAGCGTGCACCTTACTTAGCGTCTCGGGACGACTACCTGTGTCGTAAGGGGGGAGAGGTGTGGAGGAGGGAGGTGTGGCGTGTGTGGGTCGGGGGCTGAGTTCGGGAGACGACGGCGACGACCGCAGATGTGGTGGCCGGTGCGGTGGTGTCTGGTGGTGCGGTCGACTCTCTCTCTGCCATTGCCCCTCACCCCTTTTGCGCGCGCACACACAACACACAATCGGCTTACGATCGGCCCCCGTCCTACCTGCTGGATCGCGAGTCACCGCCGCCTCGCCTCCGACCTACCCGAGTTCCGTCGTCGGATTCGAGAGTTGGACCGGAACGGAAATTGTCGAGTGGAAGAACTGAACCTCAAAAGAAAGTAGAATTTTCCCGGAAATTCGGAGAATTTCCCCCCCCCCCCCCCGGTGGAAGAGTTGATTACGGGGGACAACTAGCGTCTTTCACGGGTCAAAACGGCCGAGTGTGCCGCGTTTCAGCTGCGGGGTAGCCTTCCTCAGAGGAAATTTATCGGCCGTTCCCTCGAAATAAAAAAAAAACACGAAGGTGTGTTTGTAAACCAGCGGAGATTTTCAGTCGCCTTCTTCAGTTGCAATTCTCCGATCGTTCTAATCAGATAGAACGACGACTGCGTAATTGTACCCTGCAAACCGCAGTGGTGTGTCGAGGGGTATCACAGTACGCTAGACATGAGCTCTACGTCGACTACCATATGCAGACGATTTATGCTCGTAATCGCGTACTATGCGAGCGATGCTGAGCTTCCTGACTTCTTTATTTATTCAGTTACCAGCGTAACTCGTAGCCTCTTACTAATTCTTCATCGACGGTAACAATCACCTCCGCAAACGTCCATGACCACAGTAAGAGTTATTTTTCACAGTAGGAGAAATGGGTATCATTCTTCTGGATGTTTGTACTCGTAAGCTACCATTTAGTACCTCGATTCTAACCTTCTAAAGATTCCTACTTGATAATATCCTGAAATTATTCCTGTGGATTTAAATACGGAGTGCTTTCTGTACATAACTTTCAATGTTGCAGGAGTGGTGTATAATCGGAAGGCATATTTACATAATTGCCCCGCAAGCCGCCAAAGGCGCAAGGCAGTGAGTGCCGTTGCGACGTACCTCCACCACTAGAAATCTCTTGAGATTGTCTCATCGCATCTGGGAAAAATCTGTGGATCCAATCGGTTCAAGCAGTTATTTATAGGTATATTTCTGGTGCGTTGTGGTACGCTTATTATCACTGGTAGGCACAGCTTTGGCATGCGCATTCATGATGAATTCGTAGCAATCACATTTTTCGAAGAATTTCCGCTCGTGCTCTATTCTTCTACACCTCTTGATATGCCAATTCAATTCACACACAACCTGTAATTCCACTATTTCCATTGGCATTAACGAATTAGTGTAAGCGGTTGCTAAAACAATTAGAATGTCCGACATAGAAACGAATGTATTAAGCGAGTTTTTATTATAATTTCTTCTTCGAAACGCTCTACGTTAAATAATAATGCAAGTAGACTCCACAAAAATTATTGGTCCAAAGTTTTGAAATCTCAAACTCTTGGTGGAATCCAAATGTACAATTCAACGAATGGTATCCCTGGACTTTGGAATTTTCGTCGTAGTGGATCTTATGGCTTAGTCATGATCACAATTTTAATAAGCGCTCGACATTCCGAGTGTGAAACTTCTACTTAATGTATCACAGGGACGACCACGGCGATAAAATGCGTGAGGTCGATTGTAGGAAGTTAGTTTTTCCTAAGACGATCGTGGATCATAGCGGGACCTTCAACGTGCAAGCAAGGTTTATTAAAGGACTTGATGGTAAATTGTACCCCCTGCCACCCACCCTTCTGGTGAATTTCAGGTAAATATTTAGACGTGGATGCAAACGTAAATTATTGGCGTCACTTTATTCGTCATTTTTTTTACCTCTTTGATTTAGCCGCCAATTAAAGTTTTAAATAAACTTTCCGAAGGACGCAACTGATCGTGAGACTATAAAACGCTTTCTCGAGAAGTAGCTTTATAATTTCGGGCTTCTTTGTAGTAAAGCCCTCTCAGAGGTTAATAGATGCCCGGGCCACTTCCAGATTTTTAGGCCTCTGACTATAACAAAATTAAAATATGAGAAAGTAAAAAATCGTGATAACAAAATTAAAGCTAAAAAAGGAGCGAAAACTGTAATTTGAAATTATATATTTAAAATTCGACTTTCTAGACTTTTTCCGTGAAAGTATAACAATTATGGAGGCGAACTAATTAATTAACGAGCGCCTAAATTTGGGCTCCCATGAACTGGGGGCCTGGGCCAAAGGCCGTTCTAGCTCCCCCTCTGATTGGCCCTGGTCGTATAGTTATATTACTTACTTATCAGAGAAATTCAGTTAAAGATTTTTGAGCGTTCCGCGGGATGGTGGAGTGGAGTAAAACGGTAAGGCACCGAAAGACAATAGCACCTTCGTGAAACGGAAACAATCGCGAAAGGTTATAAAAAAAACTTGGTGGCAGAGAGTGAGTTCTCCGCTCACACGTTACATTGTTTTCCCATCAAGAGAAGGGAATATAGAGAATACCGGCGCCCAGTTTTTAGGGCCATCGAGGAACTTGTTCTGACCCAACGAAGTTAGTCGGGGAGATATCACCTTACCTCCATTTCCATTTCTACCAAATGTCGTCGAAAAGGGGGAAGGGAGGGGAACGGGAGAGAAGGAGTTCAGAAGTTATTAAGGGGTTCCGAAGACCCGGACAAGCCAGAATGTCCTGGCACGTCACGTGGTGCCTCAAAAAGGTTTAAATTGTATTGGGCAATGGCGTTTGCCAGTCCGGACTGTAAAATATTTCAGATTCTTGGTCACATAAACACGTACTAGCATCGAAAAAAATACATATGCATGTGCGTATCATTGGTGGATCCAAAGGGAGCGATCACTCTCGGTCTTTGGTTCCGCCCTTGGTGTACCCGCTGAGGCGATTTAGGTCCGTAAAAAGAACGGACAACCTCCCCCCTGGGGAACGTACAGGATCCGACGCTTGTGCGTAAATATATGCGCGGGCACAGTTCTACTTCCGTGACTCCAACTTTTAATAAACGGAAATAATCTTGTACAGATTCAGGTTACAGTTTTCCGTTAAGGCGTGGATTAAGAGATGGCAAGAGAAGTGGCTAAGAGAAAAAAACTAATTGAAACTGAGGAAGAAAGCTACAGAACTGGAATGGCAGACATCAATCGTCATTAAGTGATTTTTTTAAAGTAATAACGACAGATGAATGAGAAAATGGTTTTCTCAAAAGTTTCGTCTTTTGAAGTTCTCTTGGTCGTCGAAGTTCTTAAATTACGATTCTGCACGAGTAATTTATCAGTTGTGTGTCTGTAAAATGTAAGACATCTTGGAAAGTGTGGCGACTATAGATTTTCGTTCCACATCTAAAGAATAATAAGAAATCGAATAATTGATGGCCAAATTACAATAACATTTTTTGGAAATGATTTGAAAAAATACACCATAAACTCTAAATAAATTCTATTTCCTGTTGCCGACGTAATTCTGATTTTAAGCTTCCTAAATCGAATAATAATGTCGAAGTATCCGCGATTACCGACAGACCGGAACGAAAAACACAAAATAGTTTCTCGTTATATTCTACTAGGAAAAATAAACGAAAACGAAGGAAATACCAAAAATTTAGAATGGAATTATGAACTTCGACGAAACAAATTACAGAATAAGCATTAGTATCAAAAACTGAAATATTCAGTACTTCTTCTAGGTACCTCCAATATCCATAAGAACGTTATAAACAGCGACAAATCACAACTGAAGACGGCTTCATTGTAACCAAAATGCGCATCTGTTTTTATAACCTTGTTACGGCTATTAGAGATATTAAAAACAAGTATTTAATTTTCAATTTTTTTTACTTAAATGCTTATTCTGGATTTTGTTTTCAGCCCCAAGACGAGCTCGGTAATTCTCCATCGAATTCGACACAGCAGCTACGAATTGTCTTTTATGTAAACAACACGTATGGATTTTTTTGCGTGCACGCATGGTTTTTGGTCTCGTTATTTTCAATTTTTTACGGAACGTCCTCTTAATATGACCATAAGATTAAATAAAACGTTTTTTGTTAACATGCTAAAAATGGAGCTACCCGTTTCACGTACTCCGTGAATTTCAATCGTGGATCCCTTGGACTTACGTTCGATATTTTTGGACGAAATTATCTCTCACATGGTATTCTAGAACCATTCAGATACACACGTTATCGAAGGAAAAGTCCAAGAGGGCAGATAATGGAGCGAGTGGGTCAAATCGACGAAAACATTCGGAACAGTACGATTTTTCCGGAACCCAGACGTGTGTAAGAAATTGGAACGGCTGTAGCAGTGGCCGTGACAAATGAATCCCCCGTATCGAATATGTGGGAAAGAAATCACAGTCGACGAAACGAGGGAACCGACGGAAGATGGGCATAAAGAACGCGCGGAGCGGTTTTTGCGTGAAAGCGAGTGAGAGAGAAGCAGATGGCTGGAATGCGTGGAATAGCCATATAAGATGGCACTCGTACGGTAGCGAAAAAAATGAGAGTGAGAGAGAGAGGGAGAATAGGACGACGATGTGCTTATTAGACGAGTTAACTCGAATTTTCTCCTCCTTTTCTTTGGGCAGTTGTCTTGTCTCTCTCTCCCCGACCGAGAGTAATTTTGGAGTTGATGATTTCAGACGGAAATTTAAGTGTTATTATTACAGTAAGATGTAGTCATGACTTGATTTTCATTACAACGTACTTCAATATTTAATATTTTTGGTTTTTACTATATAAATTTTAAAGGATCCCGACACCGTATTTTTCATTATAGAGCATTCATACATAAGCCGAAAAAATACGTTATATACTGAAATTTGGGGTGGTTAAAGTTCGCTTAGAAACGTTGAGCAAAAATGCATTGCAAGAGGGATAATTTATACTCCACACCGAAATTAAAGAAAGATGTTTTATTTAAAAAACAAACGAAGAAATATGATTATTTAGAAGTATCCGAGTATCGTTAAATCGAGTTCCGTTTAGTCCCAGGATCTCCTCAGAAAAAACAAGTTCCAGTGGAACGTTGTAATCTGAAATTGAAAACTATTAAGACGGAAATAAGCTTCATTTAAACACCGTTATACGTATATCTTAAAATTTTTTTGCTGGCTGGATACGAAAAAAAGCTTCATCGTCGCAGCGAAAACAGGTGTACGACAAAGAAACTAATGACTGTCGACGATTTTTGTCCTTAATATATTATTTTCCAATGGCGATAAAATTTGTTTTTGTTTTTATTAATAAAAATTTTTAATGCATTTTTTTTAATTTTACGCTTTTACGTTTTATATTCCGTATAACTCTATAAAGTTGTGATGTAATATGGCGTATTTTTATATTTATCCATTCTAACGTGCATTCGTTATCAGTATAATATAGTTTTAGAACAAAGAAAAAAATACGTGGTCCGCAGACATACACCATGACGTGACTCCACCGTAATTGTTGTTTGCGCATCATTTACTAATATATAAGGCCAGATATTTCTGTCTGTGTTTCTGTTTATAACAGTCATGACGTAAGTTATGACGTCACAAAAATATCACGCTCTTAAAACGCGAATAACTCGATCAAATATGCAGATATAATCTTGAAATTTGGCAGAGATTATCTATTCAGATATAAAAATGCTGTGGCGAAGGAAAATCTACAAAACCTATCCAGGGTTCGACTTCAGGGGATGACTTGCATTCACCATAAGATAACAGGTAAAAATCGACATTTTGACGTGCAGGCTTTTCTTCTTTTGGAAATTAAAATTAGAAAGAATTGACCT
Source organism: Tanypteryx hageni (assembly GCA_028673005.1). Classification (NCBI taxonomy): domain Eukaryota; kingdom Metazoa; phylum Arthropoda; class Insecta; order Odonata; family Petaluridae; genus Tanypteryx; species Tanypteryx hageni. The sequence goes on along the minus strand of CM054114.1, from coordinate 119,224,397 downwards.
ATGACATTTGGATTTGGACCATTCTAAAGAAGAAATTATAAAGTTTCTTATTCTGTTCACTGTTTTTCGCATACAGTTTGTTATCCCTCATGCTAAACGTTTAATTCACATATTTTGGGTAAATCTTGCCATTTTAACGCGTTTTTCGTCTTATCAGCCAATTACGTTGTTAAATCTCGAAATCCTATTGTCATCTCAACTCTTAAAGGTTTAAGCCTGCTTTGAAGGCTTTTAACACGAGAAGGGAAAGACGGAAGGAAAGGTAAATGATTTTCATAGCAATTAATATAAACAACATTCGTTGCGTTATTTACGAGAAGGAATACCTAAAAAGCTGAAATGCTATTCAAAAAGATAAAAAATCGCAATAATGAGTTAAATTTAATATTAATGAAATAGAAAAGGTATCAAAATTTGAGTAAAGTGTTGGAGGTTTTAATAAACAAACCGGGCATGTAAAAATTGTATAGAGTGAAGGATTGGGAGACAGTTTACAGGAGTTAGATAAAAGAATGGAGTACCTGGGGACGGTTTGGGAAATAGGGAGAGAAAGTGGTTTAAAAGAATCACAAAAATAATAATAAAAGGCTATGTTGTCCGTCAGTTGGTCTGAGTGTAAAGTTATTAAAACGCGAACAACTCGATCAAGGATGTAGATAGAAAATTTAAATTTGGCAGAAATTTATATGAGCTAATCAGAATTTGTTTATTTAGAGTTGATATGGTAATTTAATAAATGAATCCCTGTTTTCACTTCCTCCGAATAACATTTATACATTTTAATAAAATGAAACAATTTTATGTGGACTAAAAATTAAAAAAATATATAATTCACATTATAGTATATTCCAGAGAGTTGAAATAATTGTGGCCAGCTAAGTTGTCTAGCGTGATGTTTAACAAATAAATATTCTTTTTGTATGTGTGATTTGTATCTACGTATATCACGCCGAGAGAGACATCTACATTTTTATGGGAGAATGAAACGGAGAATAGAAGAGTAAGGGAGGAGAGTGGGAAGAAAGAAGAGAGGGAAAAAATAGGAGGGAGGGAGAGCATAAGGGGAAAGGGAGGGAAGAGAATGGGAGGAGGCACCTTAATTTTAATATATAATCTGCACATACCCGTCATATTTGACGGGCAATTACGCTAGCTGTAAATATATTAGCACAGAGGTTATACACGCATCCCGACGTTTTGGAGCTTTGACAATATGGGATTCCGAAGTCAGTAACTCGCTGTATTCTCGCTTACTTCTGTACCTTTCGCGCATTTTCACCCCGCACACCGTAAATACAGTAAATATCTCAGTACATAATAGGAAATCGGTTTATACAAAATTAACGTTTATGAGAAGTGTGTTTCAATACCCTGAGACAACATGGGCCTACGTGTTGTTTGTTGCAGTGAACTCATCATTACAAAAATCGTTGATAAGGATCGTTAAATTTTAAGTTCTTTGAAGTTTGTGCTAATGAGGTCGTATTGTAATATTATTCTTGAATAGAAGTCATCGAAAATTTTTACGTCGGTTTGTGGTTTTTTATGCACGTAATGATTCAGCTAATCCTTTTAACTTAGACTGTGCGTAGCGATGACTCGATCAACCTCCGACCTCGACTCGTTAAGAGTTTCTCAGAATTTATTTGATATTATCCTTTCCAGTAACCTCTTGTATTTAATTTTTGTCCTTGGAATTTATGTGTACTGCATTTCTGTTTTTCATGGAAATATTTTGTAAGGTACTCTCTCGATTTTAATGGATGATCCCAATAATTTTTGACGGAGTTGCTATGTGCTACATGCGCGATTTGAGCCCTACATTGTGATGCCTATTTTGGGAAACGGGGAAAATAAATTCTCAAATCCGAACGACTCAGAAATTCGCAAAAGGTTCTGTCTTGGAAAATCCTTTATTCACGCTCAGCTGTAGTGGTCTGCAGTTCGAGGGGAAAATGACACGGTAGACATCTACATTCGTTGAAAACACAATATAACCGCCATCAGCGGCAATTGATGACTGAATCTTCACTGGACATAGGGAATGATTAAAATGTTTCGTATGAGCTATAGGATAAGCTTACCTCATCGAATTGAAAAGGATGAAGCGTTGTTTTGAATTAAATTAAATAAAAATGTTTTTAACAACTTTTGTATTTTATCGCGGAAGTATGTAAAAAAAGTCTTCAGCAAAACTATCTGTAGATTATCTAGTAAAAGTTGTGTCACATAAAGTCAAAAAAGGAGGAAAACAAAGACTTTCGCCCACACATAATGGATCTTGAACGTTAAATGGTAGCAGAATATTTTCTGCATATTAGAAAAATTTCTATAACGATTTGTAAACATTCAATGTATCTATATTTTCTATTCACGCAATATTTTTACTTCATGTTACTAAAATTTTCTAGAAATAGTCATAATTTTTGGAAAATTAAGTTTAATTTTGTAATTTCTGTAAATTCGCCAATTTTCCCGGTTATTGATATTTTCCAATTGTTTGTGTTTGACACTTTCCGTTTCCGAAGGCCTTACTATTGACGGGCATTTCTTTCAAATATGCCACTAAAATATCTATTAGATATCTCAGGAATGAATGAATGAAATGCTGTTTCTGTGAAGAATGTTAGGCGTGTCTCCTTATCAGCAATTAACACCATTCTGCTGAAAGTTTGCACCGCCGCGAATGCGCGTCTGTAAGGCAGCACGAAAAAAGGAACTTCCCAAATTACTACTTTCTTGTCAGTTGGCAGCCGCCAGTTTGGTTCGCGATTGCGTCGTGAGTGTGGTGACTGCGAAATTGTGCTTTATCTAGTTTTCCAAGCATTAATTTTAATTAATAACGTTTTACGATGTAATTTGCAACGGGATTGTTATTGCAGAATTAAGCCCTATAATGGGGACCTTGGATCAACGCAAAACACGGATCATCGCGGAGGTATACCGCCGCATTACCGCGATGATTCAAATACAGTCTGTAGCAACAAATAATCGGATTAGTTTATGATGATAAAGTTGGGAAAATCAACCTGATACCGATATTTCACAAAATATTGGAAAATTAATGTACTCCATCGAGTATTTTTTGGAAATAACATTCAAGGATTTATCTTAATCCTGTGATATTTTTTAAAATTAATCTCCCCATAAAGTACTGTGTCCTACAAAATCAAATGAAAATTAACGTCGAATTTAAAAAAAAAACAATAAAATCGTTGAGGCTGCAAGCCAACGTAGTCGCAAATATTTTATTGTTTGGGAGAAGTGAAACGTGCATTGCGCGTGACGTGGTTATATCTTGCAAAGCGTGGGTCAGGTAGGTGTCGTGGCAAAACGCAGAGCGTGCCGAGGTAGTGCAGCGATAGCGTGTCATGTCTGGAAGAGGGCGTGGCGTGAACTGGAGGTGTGCGGTGGGTGGGAGACATGGTAGGTAGGTGGTTTGAGGGTATTGCAGATATGCGTATATTTTTTATTAGTGAAGGCGTGGCGGGTTTTAAGTTTGGTTACAGAAAGGCGTGGTGTGACGGGTTCGCAGCGGAGTGGCGGAACGGTGCCTTGTTAGACGAGATGCACGGTTAGAGGGCGAGGAAATGTGGAGGTTGCTGGAGAGCGGGGTAAATGGCGTGTTGGGTTGACGGAAGGAGTGCGTGGTGGAGACATAAATAGATTGTTTAAAAGAAGACGGAGAATATAACCAGGATTTTACGGAAGGTTCGGCCGTTGACCTAACATTAATGCCCTCTGTTTTGTGGAAACGTTATTATTACATATTGTTTTTATCATGCAGCACAAAGATGGTCGTCGTGTGAATATCGATGTATAATTTAAAAGGAGTGGTGCATTATTGGGTGGGAGTGGCAAGGTGAAGGAAAGAGGTGGCGCGTAGGTTACGTGACGAAATACAAGTAATATGGCGAAAGTTTTGCACGTACATACATACGTAGAAACAAACACAATGACATTTTAGAACGAAGAGGGCTTAGATACCTTGCTATTAGATATTTTCACTTTTCTCTTAGTAAGAATAACCTTTGACTTTAAAGAAGAAATCCCCTCGAATGTATTCACCTCTCGCTATCGCTGAACCTATGATGGTATATCTCACTGAACTGCTGCTGTCGTTTAAGTCACCAAAGGCACCAGGAGACTAAGAATTTTCTATAATTTTGAATCTGAGGATGTTGCAGAGCAATGTAACCTGGATCATATTAAAGTAAAATTGTTACCAAATATTTTGTTTTTTTTTCCTCATTCGGAATGGAAAAATTTCACCAAGTAATAACGTTTCGTTAAAAAGAAGAGGTTTGTTTTGCATTAATTGTTTATTTTCGACTGATATTAGGGATAAACAACCCCAAGAAGAAAATAGGATATAAATCGATGGGTCACGCGAATGAGTAGTTACGGAAATTAAATATGGAGTCCGCCTCGCTGGTGAAAAAAAATCGATGGTTAAGACTGCAACAATAACCACTTTACTGTCGAGTAAAACCAGACGCGTATTTCGGCTACAAAACGGCCGTCCTTTTTTGAACCGCCGATCGTCGATTAAGAAAAAACGAACAATTTCTTTTTGAGAAATTACGATCGTAAACGGCAATGAGGAACCACAAAAACTTTGATATTTTTAGGCTGTTTTCCAAAGGAAACATAGCCTTATGAAATGGTCCTGTCTGTCGGTGTGTGTCCACCACTAACAACTTTTGCATAAATGGACCGATTTTCATGAAACTTGGTATGAGGCTCGTGCTGCCAGGATCCACCTCCGGGCTATATTTTATTTGGCGAAGATTGAAGTCCCGGGTTCGATTCCAGGAACGTTTTTTCCCTATTTGTTTTACATAGGAAGTCTCAAATCCATCGTGCAGAGATGTTTTCTTTAATACTGTAAAATATCTTAAAATTGTGATATCGGGGCGAGGTTTGTACTATTCTAAGGGGAAAAGAATGTAGATTGATAATTGATCGTAGTTTCTTGAATTTCTACTAAAACAGCGTTTTTGCGTTTTAAATCGCATTTTATCGGATTGTTGCCATGGAGACGATTATTACCGAGCTCGGCTTGAGCATAGACGAGTGAACAAATGGGTTGGTTATTTTCTTTTCCACTCGACTACCCTTCAGCAATGGACAGTTGATCCATACATACCTATTACCGTATAAACAGTAACAATTATTAAATTCGTTCATAAAAAATACTTGCAAAATATGTCAGAAAGAAATTTTGACATTACTTTTAGTATTTTAAGCCTTCATTAATTTGTTTTCCAATTTTTCTCTATCAATGATAAACAATGAATTACCAAATGGTATTTATGGTATGTGAATTCCTTTGAATGACTAACACATACTGAAACATTTCCTGTCAGTATTAGTAATTCATTCGGGACGTCAACTTTGGGAAACCAGCCTGCATTAGTCCTGGTCTGGACTTCTTGTTTCATATTATGTTGTGAATCCGATGCCTTTTTAAATTTACCTTAGTAATTAAGTGACTTTTTCAAAATTCTGGTAATCTTAACAGAAAGTATTCAATTTTTAGAAATTATATTGTTCCACAAGGAAGTATTCTGATCGTTCTTCGTGTTTGCTTACGTATATTTGTGTCTGTTAAAGACAGTTTTTCCTCCTAGTCCATACCATAGCCGTCGAAAGATTGGCTAAGTGTAGTTTTTGGTCGAATGAGACTGAGCGAATACGTTTTCGACGCATATCATGATAGCCGAAGATATTTCCATCTTGTAGAGATAGAGTACACCGTTTCTCATGCAATGAACGATGCGTGGAGATGTATTATTTACATAACTCAGCCGGGAATGTCCAATTGGCTAACACGTCGCTCCCTCCAACACTTAACGAACCACTTCGAGCCGGAGTTAATTAGGCTCCACGACTTGGATCAGAATTTTTCAAATGACCTAGCGCTGAGCAGCGGGACATCATAAGCTGAAGCACTAGTCTCATGGTATCGAATTACTAATTGCGCAAGTAGGCGAAAGATGTACGAAACGAGTGACAATATAAAAATCGATTTTTATAAATAAAAAAGAATTTTGTAAATGTTTACAAAATTCTTTTTTATTTAATTATGGAATCTTTACACAAAGGAGAGCCTTCCCAAGTGGAATATGATAATAGCTATATATGCATTTTCCATGTAATGCGATGCACTTTCCGCAATTTCGCTAGTTCAGCAGCAATGGTATTTTCCTTGACGCCGAAAGTTTTTCACGTCAAAAAGCGTAAAATTTTCGTGTTCAGAACAAATTCGTGCATCAAACCCACGCGTACCTATTTGAAAATCGACGATAGGTAAATGAAAATTTATTTTTTTAAAGCAGCGGTTTCCAAACTGTGGGGGCGTGATGGGTAGGTCGAGCGGGCGCGAAGGATTTCTCATATACAGTGGAACTTCCATAAGTCGAACTTCAAGGGAAACAAAAAATTCGAGTTATAGAAAATTAACCATCCTAATCTTGAGGCCTACAATATGTAGCAGCCAAAATTTTAGCCCTCAATTGGCTAGAACGTACCGTTTGCCTCCATATTTTTCCTTAAGATGGTTTTATTAATGGTAATTGTTTGTCCAGTAGGTATTGTTTATGAACTGTAATTAAACATAGAATAGAGGGGGGCGCGAAGATAGTTTTCTTAGGGGAGGGGAGGGGGACGGCTTTGCAATGTTTGGAAACCGCTGTTTTAAGATCTCCGGTTCAAGTCCTAAGGTTGTACGATTATTTTAAGCGATTTTAAAATTAAAATAAAAAAATACGCCGCATCCATTCCTATGTTATTCAAATAGAGGAACGAAACGGTCCTGGAATCGAAATCGGACTGTTATATTAAACGGAGATTACCCGAAAGCTTCTTTAGGAGTCTTTCTATTTAAAACTATTATAATACCTAAAACAGATTCAGCCGTTTTCCGATTATTCAGCATCCTCGAATCATAGTTATATTACGAAAGGTTTACATTAAAGTTGTTAAAAATAAACAACCTCCGTTGTCAGTTATGTGCTTTTCTTCTACAGACAGTTTGGTTTCTGTTTCGAGTTAGCGAATGATTTCGTCAGGAAATTCCCTTATTTTTTAAATGGTCGAGCGTCATAGGAATTCTTTTATTCCTATGGACAAAAGGCTTTCAAAACACCGGATCGGATTATGAACGAATGGCAATAAAACATTTACGTTGTCGTCTTTCGCCCTCGGCGACTTCATACACGAATAAATAACGCGAATTCCAGTGGCTTTGAGGAGAAAATATTTGGACGGAGAGGATGAAGACAAGACACCCCCCGCAATTCGAACGCACGCGGTATGCGTCCGCGACTCCGGGAGACGTAACGTACACGCGGGACACCTCTGCCAGGAGCGGTTAATACAGGGAACTGGAAACAAATCTAGGAAAGAACGTCTCCGTGAAACGCTTTCAGTTAAGAGAAAGGAAAAATGTCACGCTCCTTTTTTTTAGGGTTTTGGTAGCATTTTTCAAATCTTTCAATAAGATAGATAATACCCGTGAACTGCGATCGAAGTGGCTCCGCTTAGTTTTCTCATTGTGTAGTTCAGTTACCATTCAGGAAAGAATTATCGAGCTGAATACGCGGTTGAAATCAAGTTGAAAAACTAGGTTTCTCCAGTAACCATAAAAATTTTGGGTGCCTAAACCGGATGCGTATTTCGGGTAAAAAACAGCCGTCATCAGTGGTGTTAATCCGATGGTCCATTCAGAAAGGCTGTCATTATTTAGAAGAATATTCCAAAACAAGATGATCCAAACAGAACTTATGTTGCCTACTTTCCATTTAATCATTTATTTAATACTTCTATTGGCTTTAATAGCTTTAAAGCCATTGTGGATATGGAACTATTTGTGTTCCCAAATTTCATAATTTAGCGTTATAAAATACTACAAATACATTCGAACTGAATATTAAATTGATCACGCGTATTTTTGCAGCAAAAATAACGCGTGTGCGTATTAGAATATACCGAATCTGTTTCCAATAATAGTTGTTGCTATGGAAACACTCTCGTAATAAGTGGTAAAAACTGCAAAATCGTCAGTAATTACGCGAAATTCTAAGAAATACAATCGATAAGCAAACTTCTACGATAAAAATTAGAATCTTCATGCCTTTCCTCAGAGAATAGTACAAAACTCGCTCCGATATTACAATTCTAAGATATTTTAACGTGCAAGAGAAACGCAACAAAAACTATCACTCGGGAGCTCGGCCTATGTAGCAAGAGATTCCCACCAAGTTTCATAAAAATCGGTGTATTGGTTCAAAAGTTAATAGGGGGACGGACAGACAGACAGACCCATCGAGAAAACTATAAACCTATTTCCATTCTGGAAAGTAGGCTAAAAATAACCATTCTTTTTTACTTTCTCCATATACGTAGTATAGGGGAAAGTATTGTATTCATGAAAAAATCGACTTCGAGATTTCAACGGAAATACACGTTTTGAGGTCCTCTGAACACGTTTTGACCATTTTCTCGACGATGTCTGTGTGATAGCTTTTTTGTGGCTGCTCTAACTCAAGAACTATTGATCAGGTCAACGCGAAATTTTATATTTAAAATTTTTATAAGTCAGAAAAACTGATTAGTTTTTGGTAAAAATCGGTCAAACGAAAGTGGGTGTTTACTATTGTCACTTATCCGTTATTTTGAAATATTTGCTGTAATATTTGATAAATGTAAAAATGTATTGGAATAAAAGTTATAGGAAATTTAATTTTATACAACCTTTGTTTGAAACATTTTTCCATATAATGCATTGTTTAAGAGATATCTTACATTTTTTCTGCCACCACCACTGCACCTTCCGACGACTATTGTTAATAATTGACGCTTAGTTACTTCTTAGTAACGCTCCTTTTTCTTTTCTTAGTTGTTGGAGATTTGCCGCTATATCCAATATTAGAAGGCTATGGTTTGAGTTTATTTCTGTTCTTTGTCAAATCTGAAAATTTCTCGCAATTTCTTAAAATATTTATTATTATCTAATCTATTTGGAATTTTTAGAATTATTACACATATGGAGAAAGTCATGTGGTGGCCACATCAGATTTTTTAGGATCTACTACGGTTGACTCAGCGCTGCTCGTCGGATTTTCTCACCCTTTTATAGCAATTGGAGAAACAAAGTTTTTCAACGATTATCATGGTTGGGTTAACATGGAACGTTGCTCCGTCATGACGCAGTTGAAGGATACGCAATATTTTTTCAGAAAATAGTCTACTTTAGGCACGAATAAAATTTGAATTTGAATCATATAATATATTATTTTTTCGAAAGTATTATATTTTAAACCTGAAAAAAAATGAGAAAGCATCAAAAGATATTACATACAGTTCAATGAGGAAACCTGCTTTTTTGTGGCGTAACTATGCGAGATACTTATTGTTGTTTTTATTAGGCGCGTTTCGCTTCCAGGATAGGCGCCTATTAGCTTCGGTTTGTCCATCCGTCCGTCCGCATGTTCGTTCTCGCCTTCTACCGAATGGATTTTTATGAAGTTTGATATTAAGGACTTACAGTCAAAGACAATAAGAACAACATATAAATAAATCACGTAAGCCAATCAGGGGCACCACTTTACTGGTGACAAAAAATTAACTTTCCGCTATATCTCGTAAGCGTTTGGTATTATCAAAATAGTTTTCAAATAAACTCGTGGAACTAGCAACGTAGAGTATTTATTTTCCTATACATTTTTATTGTAGGAGTAGCCATTATCAAGAAAATCGAACAAGAAAGTCGTAATTAGCTACCTAATTGTTGTCAACGTAAATAATCTTATTGGTTACTGAAGTAAATAAGATTGCTATAATTACAAAATACATTTAATTCCTTACTCGTGCATGACAGTTTTTGTAAGCGGAAAAAATGGATAATCTACGGCGAAGGAAAGAACGTTGACGTAAATATTACAACTACTGAACTCAAGTGAGGTATGTTTTAAACAATTTTCGATAACCTGATAAATCACTAAATATAAATTGAATATTTCCCTGGCATCATTTCTGATATATCGCCTTGCAGTATTTAATCATTAAAATTACGCAATAGGTTTATTGATGCTCCAATTAAGGGGGTAGAAGAAATTTTTAATAGACGGAGATGCAATCGGGTCGTGATGTTTTGCTGTTTTATAGTGTGTGTTCGATAAAATTATATCATTACACTCCATCGCACGAAACGCGCCTATTTGTGGTACGCTGTACACTTTCCTAACCTGTTTCCCCTGCGGAGGAAGTACTTCTAAACAAGGATAAAATGCTAATTTATAAAGATGAGTTTCGTCAATCACTCACATTGCGGATTTTTTTTCGCGAACTAAATTATTTTTTAGTCTAACAAAAATATTCACGTTTTAGTTATGGATGGCGGGTGCTCATTAATGCTTCTATTCCCTTCTAAATAATTGAGTAAAAAAATCGTGCTTTACTTTCAAATCTTTCGCAACAAATATTTCGCGCCGCAACCCATGAGGCAACTGGCGCAGACATTTGAGAGCTCTGTCCGTGAAAGGGTTCGAAACAACAGGTTACCTACAGTAGTTGGCGTACTAGATGCGTAACAAGAGATGTAGGCTCGAGATATAAATGGAATATGAGAATTCCTGAAAAACGCAGTGCCGCAGAACTAACGCGATGAAAAATGTTCGGCTCAAATATCTGCGTGAATCAAATGTGAAAATACTACATAGCGTATACATGAATGTGTGCAGCGCCGTAACTAGCTATTTTAGCACCCGGGGCGAACTACCAAATAAGGCCCCTCCATAAAAAATTGTCTAATATCTATTTTTTTACTAAATGGATTTTGGGTGAACAATTAATAAATAAATAAAAAACTATAAGTTATATAATTTCTCACTATGAATGTACATAATTTAAATACATAATTATAAATATAATTACATACGTACATAATTTAAATGCAAAGTATAAATATTTTAATATTAAAGAGTTATTCTACGTGATTTTAATGCAACGTAATCATCAATAACATCATCGAAATGTATAATTTCTCATATGCGTAATGTCTGGAACAAGTATAGTAGTGAAATCGCTCTTGTCCTTGTGCCGTGAAACCTCTCACAACTTACTATTAACAATTTTTGCGCCCCTTCTTTAGTTGCGCCCGGGGCCTCGCCCTAGTTTGGGCACTGGATGCGTGCATGCATTCATGTGAATATATTTTACTTTTTTCTGTCGTTAGTTTCTGTCTGGGTTTTCTGTTACTAAAATTTTCGATTGTAGCATTTTTTTTCGGCTTCGCCGAAGGATATGTTTTTACAGAGTTTTGGCATTTTATCACGTCATTTGGAAGAATACGGCATGCACAATACATAGACACTAAATGCAGCTGCAAGTACAAGGTGTCAAATTCAGGCGCATGCTCCAGATGCTGATGCTCAGCGCATGATGCAGACGCAAGATGACGATTCGAGACTTTTTTTTGCTAGATCCTGCACATGTCGGACGATTCCAAATGCGCCATTTATGTTTGGGATTGAAGAAAAAAATAAAGGCACGATTCTAACACAGTTGGATTTTGTAAACGAATCTGAGATCTCAGATTGTGATCCGAATGAAATAAATAGATTCTTCTTTATGGCCGTGGAGCGTTTAATTAAAACATATGCTCATTTCAACTGCATAACAGCCTTACTCACCGGTAATCCAGCAATTGTCGATTTCATTGGTTAGAATGGAAGGATTCGTATTGATGCATTGTCATAATTTATGAAAAATATCAACGTTATCAGTAACAATATGGAAGGATATTCGCAGTCATAATTCTTAAGGTAATGAGTCAATTATATCAGAGAAATTAATTTAATCCGCCATCTGCACCAAAGGTAGGTTAAAACCAGGGGTTCCCCAACTTTTCAGTTTGGCGAGGACCCAGTTTGTATCCGAGAATATCGAGCGAGGACCACTTAATTTTTTTCCGAAAATAGGAATGGTCGTAAACAAAATCAAACCAACGACAAAGTTATTCCCAATGTTCTTAAATACGTTTAGAAAGAAACCAACCGAAGGAATTAAATTTCCTGTGCTAAGAAACGCTATTTTAAGCATCGCAGGAGAGTACGGCTGTGCCCGCGAGCACCTGATTGGGAACCCATGGTTTAAACAGGCTAATTATCGACAGGTATTTCCCCGTGGCGTTTAAGGGAATGATCTTTTTCGCGAATATCGGTCGTTTCCGAAAGCGAAATTCGTCATGCGAGAGTGCTCCGACGAGATGAAAGCGTTGTGTCGGTATATTCCGTCGTCAAGAGGGCGGTGCGGTTGTAGAATGGCGAGGAGGTGTAGTTGGAGTATACTGTCGTGTGTGGGGCGGAGAGGAGGCCAGGGGGGAGTGGGAAGCGGGAGGGGGTATGGAGGGAGGGAGGGTGGAGAAGATATTACGGCAGGAGGCGGTGTTCGTGGTCCGTGGGATGGGCGGGAGAGCGGTGCGGCGGGAAGGGGTTGGGTTGACTGAGTTTGTCAGCCACCATCTCAGCAACGACACTTTCTCCCCAGTTGTCATGGAACACCGTGTCCAGCGTTGCCACGTCCTCATAATTTTCTCCACGTTTTAGTCGCCGTATTATCATTTTTTCGGCCCTCGTGACTACGTTGATCAAGTTATTTAAGAATCGTCCGTCTCTAAAATAACATTGGGGAACGCCAAGGTCTCCGGGATGGATAATTTTGAAGCTCCAAAGTCTAAAATCGTAATGCAATAAATGTCTGTTGTCTTAGATTCTCGATCGTATCTGTTCGTGTTTTATCTAACCTAACGACATGGTTAATTGACGGTATATCGGTTGAAAAAGAGCCGACTTTCTCGCGTCGATAATATCGGCGCTTATTGAAACGTTCTTGATGAAAATGTTTAACTCTTATAAAACTGCTCAATGTTAAATCGTTACAAACTAATCCCGTGAATTATGTATGTAAACGTGTTTGGTATCAGAACTTATTATCACGCAATATGGTTCTTCCAGAGGTAGATTATGGAGTATACACCGGTAATATCATCACCGACACGACATTACAAAAAACAAAAATGTTTACGATTAGGCTGGATGAAGTTAGAATTAGCAAAAATGTTACGTCAGTTGTTGTGTAATAGCGACGCGACGAAGCATTATTCTTAGATTAATACAAGCTGGTGAAGCTATGAATGAGATAGTTTAGAAATCGTTTCTGGTTTTAACGTTTCTCGCGTCTTTTACATCGTGGCTGGAAACGAGCGCAACCTTTAGAAAATATAACTCGAGTTGGACGGGGATTAAATGAAGAGGGGGTTACTATCGGGTATAATTGGTGGAGAGAAGAGCTTTAATAGGCGTAAATAAGATGAGGCAGGAGAAGCGGTTTTGGTTATATTTGGAGAAAGGAGAGTTGAGTCGGAGGCGGCGATGGAATGACGTATGATATTTTAGGAAGAGGAATGGAAAATGTTGAATAAAGAAGCTTACTATTTCGGATAGCATGATTGAAAGGAGACTTGCGTCGCAGAAGTACTTACATAGTGCAATAATGTTTAGCTTCGTTGTGTATTGCGGTAATGTAGTAATCGTTAACGTTTTTACCGTGATTTTCTTTACATCTTCTTCCTCTAGACAGCAAACTCCCAAGTATCCGGATGTCGTAGAAACGGAATTCCTATTAACCGGTATTGTGGCTAACCGGGATATCGATTTACTGGAATTGTTAACACATAAGTTGAAAAATTTTTATGCTGCATTAGCTACGCACATATGCGCGGTATTTTCATGCCCTACGCCCGATAAGCAATACAGTATTACTCGATCTTTAAACTTAATTTATATAATAACAACTAATTAGAATTTCCTTTTGGTGTATTCTTTACTTCAGCAATCATCACTTGTTTTATTTTTGTGCACTACGGTACGTGTTAATAGACATCGATAAATCGGATCAGATTGGTTCCGAAACATCCGGTTAACCGAGAGGAGAGTTTACTGCGTGTTTGTAGAGTCGATAGACGGCGTTTACACGATAGCTTTACTGTCATAAATTCGCGCATTAGTTGAAACCCGATTTAGCGCCACCGTTTGTCCATCACTGACATTGGCGTTAAAGCGGAGGTGGCGGTAAATCGAGGTATATACTTGCTCTATGTAATCATAAGATGTAAATTCCATTCACAACTATTCGTGGGCGGTATGCGGGGGTGGCACTATATAGGGGCCGCTAAATCGGGGTTTGACTTTATTTCGCGCTGAAATCCTCTTTAACCGTCAAAAACTCGCGCAGTTGGAATCACCTGTGTGTCTCGAGTTTGTCGCTCACCTCCGCGAACCATTCAAACGCAATGGAACGTTTCCTCTCTGTAACGAAGGTTCTACATGATTCGGGGAGTTGTAATAACATCGCCGCCTCGTTCGACCTTGGCGCGTGGATGTTCGAAGGAAGATTTTTATCATTATTTAAAATTTTGAAGATGTTGGCCCGCCTCTCACCGTTCCCCTCGCGCTTTCACGTAGAACGGATAAGAAGCATATGAAGAGAACTTCTCACCGTTTTTAAAACCTCGCAACCGAAGATGAAGGAGGAAAAAAAATTAAGGAGTGTTTCAGTCAAGCCGGCCAACATCCGGTTCGCATTAAGCAAAACAGACCGGATAGGTAAATAGCGTTAATTGCCTCGCGCGCCGCCACGCTGCACTTTGTCTCCACCGTCGGAAGGGGCAATAAATTCCTCGAGAAAGCACGCTTTTCATACGAGGAGGGGATCGACATTTCTTTTTTCGTTTTTTACGCGGAGGACGTACTCGTCGGGGGAAAAATTGTTTTATTGAGTAATCTGCATAGGCAAAGGGAGAGAGAGAGAGAGAACGGAGGGAGAAGAGGATGGAAAAGAGAGAGAGAGAGAGAGGATGGCCAAAAGGTGCTAATTGGACGGTTTTCTTGTTTGCCTCTCTCTCGAGTCTCAATCTCTTTCAGCAGACGGAGTCGAAAAGGGAAGCCAGGCGATAACCTCACCCCTGCTCCCTTCCCTCCCTCTCTCACACCATCCCAACCCAACCCTCCCCCCCACCCCACACACTCCCGACACCACCGTCACCACACCTCCGCCTATGAATGAACGAGGTAAACACCAGATACATCGTTCCGACTCATCCGGGAGGAGTTAAGCCTTTTCGCCCCATTCTTTTTATTGTTCTGCCATATGTGTATAGGTGCCTCCTCCCTCTCATTTTGACTCTCTCCCACTCTCCTTCTCTACGTATCCCTTTTGCGACCATTCTTTTTAAGCATCGTGTTGTGGCCCTCATGTACGCTTGCCGCTTTGTGGGTCCGCGGGTCTTTGTAATAAGGAAATGGCCAAGGGAGGAGAGGTGAGAGAGAGAGAAAGAGGGTTCCACATCCTCCTCACTTTTCTATTTCCCCCCCTCCCTACCCTCTTCCCCTTCCTTTCACCTCCCTTCTCTCTCTCTCCTCACCCTCCCATTTCTTCTTCCTCTTCAGCCGCCCATCCTCGGGTTGTACGCGACTTGACAACGTCGCAAAATACCAAACCTCCCCCTCCCCCTTCTCGACCAATCCCTCCAACCACCCCTTAAAAAACCCCATCCCCTCCTCATCTTCCTCATCCTCCTCTCTCCTCTGGCGCGTAACTGAGGAAGCCCTGTCCTCTTCAAGATAGAGGGATGTAGGGAGGGAGGAGGGGAAGAATATGAGAGAGGAGGCGGGAGGGAAAAGGGAGGAGGAGGGAAGGACGGGACCTGTGGGGGTTGGAGGAGGGAGGGAGCGACCGGTCTGGGAAGAGGAGGAGGGAAGGGGGAGGAGGAGAGAACGTGATCCGTAAAGCTGGGATGGGTTGGGAGTCTGAAAAACGAGGGAGGGGCGGAAGGGCGGGGAAGGAGTAGGAGGGAGGGGTCAAGGAGGAAAGGATGAGGCCGATGACGTCAGCGACGTAGAGCTTTACATTTTGATGGATCGGGCGCATGCGCGAAGTCTTGTGTGAAGTAAAACGGTTCTGTTTCCTTACGTAACGGAGATCTCTCTCTCTCTCCTATCATCTTTCTCTCTTCCTCTTCTCTCTTTTCCTCTGTCTCCCTCCCTCTTCATCTTCCCTCACTATTATCTCTTTTTGCCTACTTCTCTTTTAATCTCTTCTATTCTTCGTTCTTTTATTTCTTGCCCTTTTCCGCCTGTCTTCACTTCTAATTCTTCTCTTCTTTTGTGTCTCGTCTATCTCATTTCTCTCTCTATCCTCTTTTTTCTCCTTTCTCTCTCTCCTGTCTTTCTCTTTAATCGCCGTGTCTTCCATCTCTTCTCTGTCTCTTCTTCTCTTGCTGTTTTTATTAAGTCTCCTTTGGCATAGGTCTCTTTCTTTTCGCCCCGTTCTCCTTTTTCACGGTTTTAATCCTTTAAAGCCTTAACTAACTCTTCGAGGCGATCCATCTTATAAACTCACTTCTTCCTATTCTCCGCCCAAATCTTTTTCTTTCGTTTCTTCTTCCCCTCGCTATCCATCTGCCCTCTCTCTCTCTCCTAAACCTCCTCTGCTACACTCTCCTGTCTCCTACTCTTGCCTTCCTCCACACACTCGAACTCGCCCATCCTCTCCTTCTACTTATTTCTCCCTCTTCCTACTCCCTCCTCAACTCCTCAGAAAGGTCGGCCGAGAAGCGATGCGAAGAGGGCATGAGTCGAAGGGATTTATGTCTGATCTCTCTCTCTCTCTCACACACAGGCACGCACGCACGAACACACACATACATAGGCAGACGCATGCAGAAACCATTTCGTAAGGCGATTAATCCCGCCGATTCGATTCCTCTTACGTTCGCGAGGCGCCTGCGTTATATACTCGCGCATCTTTGAAAAGGTTCCGAAGATTTTGGATACATTTTTTTTATTATTCCTTCGGTAAACGAGTTGGGTTATCGGGGGGTACCTCTTCTTTTTTTTCTCTCTCCGAGCGCGAGAATGTCGAGCGTTGTTGAAGAAACGAGGCGCGGACTTTTTTGTTTTCCATTTGGGAGAGACTATTACAGGGTTTCTCTAACTTATTTTTGCCAAGTAACTCCTTACTTCAGAAATTTTAAAATAAGTATCCCAACCCAACATGCGCGCTATTTACAGATACGGAATACAGGTATTTTTATAGATGAAACTAAATATGGGCGCATTATGATCCAGAATCACTGATTTATTTTTAGATTTTTTGATTCAAAACACCTATATTTCCATTATAAGTTACAGTTACAAAGTAAACATTACAGTATTTTATTATGAGACAATTTGTTATCCAGTGGCTATTATCTTTTACTTACGACATTATTTAAGCGTTTTCGAACAAGCATGGCTAGAATACGGCGAAGATGGCATTTGCCATAGGCTTCGTCAGGGCGCCGAGAGCCAATACGGGCCCCTGAACGAAACTTGCCGGGCCCCACTCTACGAACTTAATTTTCTCTATAGGTCTTGGCAACTGACGTAAACCTTATTTTCTCTTACCGCAATAGTGAATATAATTCTTTCAAAAACAAAATTATATCTAAATTGAATGATGTCGCTCCGTTTTATTGTGCATTCTGGTATTTAGGACGTTAGGCATACACACATATATATGAGCTGCTAAGAACTTAAGTGGTATAAGTCAAGTTTATCATGTTTTGAGTTATTTAAGGTTTCGCGTTAAGATAAAATGAAAAAGTTGAATGAAATATACTAACTTAAACACTGCTTATGCCTACTTGGAAAAGTCCAAATTCTTATTTCCCAATGGTCGTTGGTGGATTTTACAACAGCATACATGTTTTTTTAACTCTCTTTTGACTTATACCATTTAGCCTCCAAGAGCATTTATAAATATAACGTGAATGACTTACTTAAGTCAAAACATTTTTACCTGTAGTCAGTGATTAGTTTCAAGAAAACTCAGATATAAAAGTTTGTTTTATTAAAATATAAAATGTTAAAATTTGACATATTAATAAAAACATGTAGGTACCGACTAAAAATAAATGAAATATTTTTATTTCCATTATTCTCCATCGGACAATGGACCTACGTTATCAATGTTCTCAGAGTTTAATGTTAGGAAAAATGAGTAATAAATAGGTGGAATATATGGAAGAAGATTTGCCATGTCTCTCTTCTTTTCGACGTTACCGATTCAAGTTTTTTTAGATAAAAAGTATTTTCTGTCAATCTTGTGTAAAATAAAAGGTTTATTTCGGCGTGCAGTTTTAATTGTATTGTACCAATGTACATTTCATCTCACCTAGAAAAAACAATAATTTTTCAGACAGATATTTCATCATTACAAATATTCTATAAATTCTAAAGATTTCACCTCCGCGGCGATTTTTGTTTTTCCTACATGTAAAAATGATAGTTTAAAACAATCCTCAAATGTTGCAATTTAAAAAATGTTACACTTTCTTCATTATAAGGTACTAAATGCTACACATTTTGGCCAAATTTTAAAGTTGTAGTATTTCTATGAGTAAAATAATATTTTTCTAATTTTTTAAATTTAAATAATTTTTAACGGCCGCCGAAATTCATGTATGGTAAAATTGAAATGTAAATTTGTGCTAGTTCACTACTTTGTACATAACTTGAAAATTTCACCTTCCTAGCTCATCCCGTAGTACCTAAACAGTTATCTATTTCTTTAAACTTTAAGAATTTTTAACTGCCAAACAAATTAAAATATCAAAAATTTGTATAATCCCTATTTCGTTTTTTTAAGAATTCTACTTATAAAAAAAATTCAGCTCCGTAGCACATGCGGAAATACATAAACCTTAAAAATATGTTTAAACAATTGCGAATTTTTAGCGGCCGCATTGTTGCACTTTTTCAAGATTTTCGTTTTTCTATTAGGTTTTGCGCAAACTCCTACCTAAGAAAAAAAATTTCGAATCACCAGCACATCTGGAAGTGCCTAAACATTAGTATCCTCCTATATGTTATCAATATATATCGACGGCTCTTACACAGGATATAACATACTAGTATTTGGTGCTTGCATGCTGCAAGCATTTCATATGACCTTGAAAAAACATTCATTTTTCAGACAGACATTTCATCATTTCAACTCCATAGCACATGCGGAAATACATAAACCTTGAAAATTTGTTTAAACAATTGCGAATTTTTAGCGGCCGCATTGTTTCACTTTTTCATGATTTTCGTTTTTTCTAGTCGGTTTTGCACAAAATCCTACCTAAGAAAAAAATTTAGAATCTCCAGGTCATCTGGAAGTGCTTAAACATTAGTATCCTTCTATATCCTCCTCCTCTGTAAAAAACGTCTATATAGAATGATATGATGTTATATCCTCATTTGTAAGAGTCGTCGATATATAATGACTAGTATTTGGTGCTTGCATGCTGCAAGCATTGCATATGACCTTGAAAAAACATCCATTTTTCAGACAGACATTTCATCATTACAAATATTCTTTAATACTAAAGATTTAACATCTGCAGCGATTTTCGTTTTCCCCACTTGTAAAAATAATAGTTTAAAACAATCTCCAAATATTGCAATTTTAAAAATTTTACACTTTCTTCATTATGGGGTACTGATGCTATACATTTTAGCCAAATTTTAAAGTTGTAGCACTTCTATAAGTAAAATAATATTTTTCTAATTGTTTAAATTTAAATAATTTTTAACGGCCGCCGCAATTCATATATGGCGAATTTAAAATGTTTATTTGTGCAAATTCACTACTCTGTAAATAATTTGAAATTTTCAGCTTCCTAGCTCATCCCGTAGTACCTAAACAGTTATCTAATTGTTTAAACTTTAAGAATTTTTAACTGCCAAACAAATAAAAATATCAAAATTTGTATAATCCCTATTTCGTTTTTTTAATAATTCTACTCATAAAAAAATTTTCAACTCCGTAGCGCATGCGGAAATACATAAACCTTGAAAATTTGTTTAAACAATTGCGAATTTTTAGCAGTCGCATTGTTGCACTTTTTCAAGATTTTCGTTTTTTCTAGTTGGTTTTGCACAAAATCCTACCTAAGAAAAAAATTTCGAATCTCCAGCTCAGGTGAAGTGCCTAAACATTAGTATCCTCCTGTTATCATCATTATATATCGACGACTCTTACAGAGGAGAAGGTGCTTGCATACTGCAAGCATATCATCTCACCTTGAAAAAACATTATTTTTTCAGAGAGATATTTCGCCATGGGAAATATTTCTTTAAGTAAAAATAGTTTAAAACAATCCCCAAATGTTGCAATTTTAAACATTTTACACTTTCTCCATTATAGGGTACTAATGCTACACATTTGAGCCAAATTTTAGAGTTGTAACACTTCTAGAAGTAAAATAATATTTTTCTAATTGTTTAAAATTTAACTATTTTTAACGGCCGCCGCAATATATATATATATATATATATGGAGAGATTGAAATGTTTATTTGTGCAAATGCACTGTTATGTAAATAATTTGAAAATTGCAGCTTCCTAGCTCATCCCGTTGTACCTAAAAAATTATTAAACTTTAATGTTCAAATGGGGTGAAAACAACCCCTAAAATTTATAATTTTAAAATTTTCGATTTTCTTATTTGGTTATGTGAAAAGTTCTATAATCTTGCAAAATTTCAGCTTCCTAAACTTATTAGATTGGTCTACACACTGGATTGCGTTTTCGCATGTTAACTTATGGGAGATATTCCGGAGTATCTGGAGTCGAACCCAAGACACTGTAAGGAACAGTGACAATAATTCCTAATATATATTGCGGCCGTCTAGCAACACTGAAATTTTCATTTTTCTAGCTTACCGGTAAGTGTCCATAATTAATTTACAAAAATGGCGCAATGCTTTTATTATGAAAAAAAACGCTACTTTCAGAATTTCTGGAGTCGAACTCATGTCACTTAGGTAAGAAGTCTCATTTTATCTGAATATTTCTCCATCATATCTACAAAAACTAAAACTTTCAGCTCTCTAGCTCTTGTAGTTTAGGCTGGACATTAGTATCCTCCTGTTATCTGTTATCATTATATATAGACGTTCCTTATAGAGGAGGAGGAGGAGGATATAACATACTAGTAGTTGGTGCTTGCATACTGCAAGCATGTCATCTCACCTTGAAAAAACATACATTCTTCAGACAGACATTTCTTCATTACAAATATTCTTTTAATTCTAAAGATCCGCAGCGATTTTCGTTTTTCCCACATGTAAAAATAATGGTATAAAACAATCTCCAAATGTTGCAATTTTAAAAGTTTTACACTTTCTTCATTATGGTGTACT
This sequence comes from Tanypteryx hageni, assembly GCA_028673005.1. Lineage (NCBI taxonomy): Eukaryota > Metazoa > Arthropoda > Insecta > Odonata > Petaluridae > Tanypteryx > Tanypteryx hageni. Next base: position 119,203,102 of record CM054114.1, on the reverse strand, counting down.
AATGCTACACATTTTAGCCAAATTTTACAGTTGAAGCACTTCTAGAAGTCAAATAATATTTTTCTAATTGTTTAAATTTAAATAATTTTTAACGGCCACCGCAATTCATATATGGTAAAATTGAAATGTTTATATGTGAAAATTTACTACTATGTAAATAATTTGAAAATTTCAGCTTCTTAGCTCATCCTGTAGTACATAAACAGTTATCTATTTGTTTAAACTTTAAGAATTTTTTGCTACCAAACAAATTAAAATATCAAAATTTGTATTATCCTTATTTCGTTTTTTTATGAATTCTAATTCAACCCAGTATCACATTTGGAAATACATAAATCTTGAAAACTTGTTTAAACAATTGCGAATTTTTAGCGGCCGCATTGTTGCACTTTTTCATGATTTTCGTTTTTTCTAATCGGTTATACACAAAATTCTACCAAAAAAATATTACGAATCTCCAGCACATCTGGAAGTGCCTAAACATTAGTATCCTCCTATTTATTTGTTATCATTATATATCGACGACTCTTACAGAGGAGGATATAACCTACTAGTAGTTGGTGCTTGCATACTGCAAGCATTTCATCTCAACTTAAAAAAACATTCATTTATTCAGACAGACATTTCATCATTACATATATTATTTAATTCTAAAGATTTCACCTCCGCAGGGATGTTCGCTTTTTCCCACATGTCAAAATTATAGTTTAAATCAATCCACAAATGTTGCAATTTTAAAAATTTTACATTTTGTGCATTATAGGGTACTAATGCTACACATTTTAGCCAAATTTTAAAGTTGTAGCACTTTTAGAAGTAAAATCATATTTTTCTAATTGTTTAATTTTAAATAATTTTTAACGGCCGCCGCAATTCATATATGGTGAAATTGAAATGTTTATTTGTGCAAATTTACTACTCTCTAAATTAGGTAGGATTTTGTGCAAAACGGGCTAGAAAAAACGAAAATCTTAAAAAAGTGCAACAATGCGAACGCCTAAAATTCGCAATTGTTTAAACAAATATTCAAGGTTTATGTATTTTCAAATGTGCTACGGAGCTGAAATTTTTTTACTGGTATGATTTGTAAAAAAAACGAATTAGGGATAATAGAAATTTTGATATTATAATTTGTTTGGGAGTTAAAAATTCTTAAAATTTAAACAAATTGGTAGATGCTTAGACATTACGCCGCAAGTTAGGGAGCTGAAATTTTTAAATTATTTAGATATTTGCCTATGTAAACGAATAAACATTTCAATTTATCCATAAAATTGTTATTTTGGCCGTTAAAAATTATTAAAATTTAAACAATTTCATAAATGTTATTTCTAATTGTAATATAAATTTAAAATTTGGCAGAAATGTGTGGCATTATTAACTCAATTTGGGAAAAGTAAAATACACCTAAATTTGCAAAAATTAGCGATAGTTTTACTCCATTATTGTTCCATAATAAAAAATATAACCCGTCCAGAGGAGAAATCGCTAGAATTAAGGAATATTTATGATGATGAAATATCTGTCTGAAAAATGAATGATTTTTCAAGGTGAGATGAAATGCTTGTAGTATGCAAGCACCTTCTACTAGTATATCTATATATATCCTCCTCTGCTACGGAATCGAAATTTTTTTAATAAGTAGAATTCTTAAAAAAACGAAATAGGGATTATACAAATTTTGATATGTTAATTTGTTTGTCAGTAAAAATTCTGAAAGTTTAAACAAATAGATAACTGTTTATGTACTACGGGATGAGCTTGGAAGCTGAAATTTTCAAATAATTTACAGAGTAGTAAATTTGCACAAATGAACATTTCAATTTTACCATATATGAATTGCGGTGGCCTTTGAAAATTATGTAAATTTAAACAATTAGAAAATTATTATTTGATTTCTAGAAGTGTTACAACTTTAAAATTTGGCTAAATTGTGTAGCATTAGTACCCCATAATGGAGAAAGTGTAAAATCTTTTAAATTGCAACATTTTAAACTATTATTTTTAAATGTGGAGAAAACGAAAATCGCTGCGGATGTGAAATCTTTAGAATTAAAAGAATATTTGTAATGAAGAAATGTCTGTCTGAAAAAATGTATGTTTTTTCAAGGTGAGATGAAATCCTTGCAGTATGCAAGCACCAACTACTAGATGATAACAGGAGGATACTAATGTTTTGGCACTTCCAGATGAGCTGGAGATTCTAAATATTTTTCATAGTTAGCATTTTGTGCAAAACAGACTAGAAAACACGAAAATCTTCAAAAACTGCAACAATGCGGCCGCTAAAAATTCGCAATTGTTTAAACAAATTTTCATGGTTATGTATTTTTGAATGTGCTACGGAGTTGAAACCTTTTTATAAGTAGAATTCTTAAAAAACCGAAATAGGGATTATAGAAATTTTGATATTTTAATTTCTTTGGCAGTTAAAAATTCTTAAAGTTTAAACAAATAGATAACTGTTTATGTACTACGGGATGAGCTAGGAAGCTGAAATTTTCAAATTATTTACATTATAGTAAATTTGCACAAATAAACTTTTCAATTTTACCATATATGAATTGCGGCGGCCGTTAAAAATTATTTAAATTTAAACAATTAAAAAAATATTATTTTATTTCTAGAAGTGCTACAACTTTAAAATTTGGCTAAAATGTGTAGCATTAGAACCTTATAATGAGGAAAGTGTAAAATTTTTAGAATTGCGGCATTTGGAGATTGTTTTAAACTATTATTTTTACATGTGGGAAAAACGAATATCGCTGCAGAAATGAAATCTTTAGAATTAAAAGACTATTTGTAATGATGAAATTTCTGTCTGGAAAATGGATGTTTTTTTAATCTGAGATGAAATGCTTGCAGTGTGCAAGCACCAACTACTAGTATATAGATATACTAGTAGAAGGTGCTTGCATACTGCAAGCATTTCATCTCACCTTGAAAAATCATTCATTTTTCAGACAGATATTTCATCATCATAAATATTCCTTAATTCTAGCGATTTCTCCTCTGGACGGGTTATATTTTTTATTATGGAACAATAATGGAGTAAAACTATCGCTAATTTTTGCAAATTTAGGTGTATTTTACTTTTCCCAAATTGAGTTAATAATGCCACACATTTCTTCCAAATTTTAAATTTATATTACAATTAGAAATAACATTTATGAAATTGTTTAAATTTTAATAATTTTTAACGGCCAAAATAACAATTTTATGGATAAATTGAAATGTTTATTCGTTTACATAGGCAAACATCTAAATAATTAAAAAATTTCAGCTCCCTAACTTGCGGCGTAATGTCTAAGCATCTACCAATTTGTTTAAATTTTAAGAATTTTTAACTCCCAAACAAATTATAATATCAAAATTTCTATTATCCCTAATTCGTTTTTTTTACAAATCATACCAGTAAAAAAATTTCAGCTCCGTAGCACATTTGAAAATACATAAACCTTGAATATTTGTTTAAACAATTGCGAATTTTAGGCGTTCGCATTGTTGCACTTTTTTAAGATTTTCGTTTTTTCTAGCCCGTTTTGCACAAAATCCTACCTAAGAAAAAAATATCGAATACCCAGCTTATCTGAAAGTGCCTAAATATTAGTATTCTCCTATATGTATGTTATATCCTCCTCTTGCTCTGTAAGTAGCGTCTATATATAAAGATAGATATATACTAGTAGTTGGTGCTTGCATACTGCAAGCATTTCATCTCACATTGAAAAAACATTAATTTTACTGACAGGAATGTCATCATTACAAATATTCTTTTAATTCTAAAGATTTCAACTCCGCAGCGATTTTCGTTTTTCCCACATGTAAAAATAATAGTTTAAAAAACTCCCCATATGTTGCAATTTTAAAAATTTTACACTTTCTCCATTATGGGGTACTAATGCTGCACATTTTAGCCAAATTTTAAAGTTGCAGTGTTTCTAGAAGTAAAATAATATTTTTCTAATTGTTTAAATTTAAATAATTTTTAGCGGCCGCCGAAATTCATGTATGGTAAAATTGAAATGTTTTTCTGCTAGTTTACTACTTTGTACATAACTTAAAAATTGTAGCTTCATAGTTCATCCCGTAATTTCCAAACAGTTATCTTTTTGTTTAAGTTTTAAAAATTGTTCACTGCCGAACAAATGACAATATCAAAATTTGTATAATCCCTATTTCATTTTTTTATGAATTCTACTATTAAGAAAATTTAAACTCCGTAGCACATGCGAAAATACATAAACCATGAAAATTTGTTTAAACAATTGCGAATTTTTAGCGGCCGCATTGTTGCACTTTTTCAAGATTTTCGTTTTTCTAGTCGGTTTTGCACAAAATTCTACCTAAGAAAAAAAAAATTTCGAGTCTCCAGCTCATCTGGAAGTGCCTAAACATTAGTATCCTCCTATATATATGTTATCATTATATATCGACGACTCTTACAGAGGAGGATATAACATACTAGTAGAAGGTCCTTGCATACAGCAAGCATTTCATCTCACCTTGAAAAATCATTCATTTTTCAGACAGATATTTCATCATCATAAATATTCCTTAATTCTAACGATAAGATTTTCATTTGATGACATCATTCGTCGCCAATAAAAATGAATTTCCTTTAATTGTCTCGCAAAATGAAATTTCCTGGCGCTGAAATTTGCGATTTTGTAAAATCAGACAGAGGGAAAATCCGCGAAGTTTAGCATACAATTGAAGACATCATCAGCCCCGTTTATTTCTCCAGGGAAAAATAATAACGTGATAACCTTCCCCAAAGAAGCGCAAAGACTACCGGAAAACGCTTTCCTGAGAAAAAATACATTAAAAGAAGGTTCAATTCATTCAATTGTAATACGGGAATATGTCCTCCAAATCGAAGATTTTCCGTACCGAGACATTATCCGTGCTTGGAAAACATTACATACGTATATAAATGCACATACGCACAAATATGTGATTGAAATATCAATACATTTACAACGCATTTTCGCTGATCCTCGACGCCTCATAAAGATGTGGCGCACTCATTGGCGGATACAAAGGGGGGATAATAGGATAATTACCCTCGGAATGAGACAGTTCGGCACGACCGATTCGGCGACGGACAATTCGGCGCCTGGAGGAAAAAGCAACAACTTTTAGTTGGGTTGAGTGGTAGGAGGTTGGAGTCGTTCTATTTACCGCTCCCGGGTTGTGTTGATTGGTTGGGGGTTGGGATTCTACTTCCTCCCTCGGGGTGGGTTGAGTGTTGGGAGGTTGGAATCGTTATATTCCCTCACCCCGGGTTGTGTTGAGAGGTTGGGGGTTGGATTCTTTCTATTTCCTCTCTCTGGGTTGGATTGAGTGCTTGAGGGTTGGATTAATTCTATTTCCTCCCTCGGTTGGGTTGAGTGGTTGTAGGTTGGATTCGTTCTGTTTCCTCCCCTGGGTTTGATTGAGAGGTTGATGGTTGAATTCTTTTTATTTCCTCCCGCAGGGTTGAGTGATTTGGGGTGGGATTCTTTCTATGTTCTCCCCCGCGTTGAGTTGAGAGGTTGGTGGTTGGAATCGTTCTATTCCCTCCCCACGGGTTGGGTTGAGAGGTTAGTGGTTGGATTCGTCTTGCTGGCGCCGAACTGTCCCAGCGCCGAACTGTCCCATCGCCGAACTGTCCCAGCGCCGAATTGTCCCGTCGCCGAATTGTTCCGTCGCCGAATTGTCTCGTCGCGAATCGGTCGTGCCGAACTGTCCTATACCCAATTACCCTCCCCCTAAGGGAGATGATCAATCTTCATTAAAGTATTATCTCAATTAATTTATTTTACATTATAGATATTCTAGAAATATTTTGCAAATATCTAATCAGGGTATAATATACTCCGTAAATTTATTATAATGAGACGGTATTGTTTTGCGTAAATAGTTGTCAGTAAATATATTTGTTTCGTAATTACCTCCCCCAAAGTATGCACCTAGATCCGCCCCTGGGCGCACTATGAACTATGGTAGTAATTAGTGGACTGCGTATTAACGCTAAGCGGGGCTAATTTAAGAGAGGCACACACAGGGGCGGATGTATATATGTGCTAATTGGACTGTAGCCCAAAGTCCCGGTTGTCTAAGGGCCCCCAGAAGTCACTTTTTTGTTTTAGCGACTTGTGTACGCTACATACAATTCTAATTTGAAATGAAAAAGTTCACTATATTTTGGTACTCTTCATTAAATACTCTATTTTTTCTTAGTATGTTAAATCACAATTATTAAATTACATTACAAATAATTCCGTATTATTCCATGCCAAGCCAGTCAACTTTATCCGGAAAAACGTGACGCGTTTGACGGAAGCTGCTATAAATAGCAATTTTGCTCCTGACAACAGAGTGTAAGACGTGATTATTATTTTTATAACCTATTATTATTATTTATTGTTCTTTTATTATGTTTATGTTGAGGGCTCCAAAAAAATTAGCCCAGGGCCCCAAAAATCCACCATCCACCTCTGGGCACACAGCATTTACGAGTTCAACATTTGACGCGTGAATTTCGAGAAGGTCGATCTTGAGAAAGAAGAATTTAATTGCTCATGCCGCTGCATACGTGATCGATGGGAAACTCATCGCGAGCCAGTATTTCTTCTCCTTCTCACTCTTGGATTTTAGAAAGGAGGCTTTAGAATGCTTTAATTAAATGCTACGAGTCCTCAAACCAGTCATTTCGCCTTCGGTCATTCCAACGTTTGCCGTTTTGTTCGCTGTTTCTCGAAATAATATGAGCTTATTTTTAGTTTCGATCGTCCGTCTGCCTGTTTGCACCCATAGGGTTCTTTATTAATTATTTCGAATTTGACATTTCAAAATGGTGGAAAGAAACGATGCGCTTGGATCGTATTACCGAGTCCAGTTTTAACGGTTTTCCAGAAGCACACTTTCGGCATTTACCAGGGAAACAATTTCCTCGATTTCGGAAGCATAGCGACGGCCGTTTTCGGCGAATTGTCGAATTGCCTCGAAATTCTTTGACAAGTAATTTATAGCTGTAGAGAAACGTTAATTATGCTGTTAATATCGGTTAAGAAATAAAAAAATACATTTTCGGAGATAAAAATTGTGTAATCTTTCTGCAGGCCACTGTATAACTTTCAATTTGATTAAATTAATCTTTTGCTCAATCCTTTCACACGGGTCCGCGACCTGCAAATATGAAAACGATTTCCTCCATTTTCCCGATTTTTTTATAAAACGGGAAAAATTACAACATATGAGGATGAAGATAATTAAGTTAGATAGCGTTTCTTTGGAAAAAAACAATCTATCTGTCTCCGTCGGAGATAATGACATCCTGTATTTTACGCTCAATAACCCAAAACCTTTTTCCTCTTTTTAGTGAACAAAAGCTTTGTGTTTTGGAAGAGAAGCAATAGTTTCGACCTGGTCGGTGAAAACGGTCAGACGAAGACATTGCTTGCAGACTGAACTGGAAATTCATATAACATGGAATACTATTTACGAGACTTCAAATAGTTGGAAATTCATAGGTTAACATAAAATTGGGTGAGAAAAGGCTAGACTAAGTGGGAAATTTTTACTTACCTAGCATTCTGCAAGATGCCAAGAATAACAAAAGGATCAGGGCGAGAATAAGAATAGAAGAAGCAGGCATTCGTGAGAATATGAGATTTTTTATGTCAGGGAGGTTTGAATAAAGACATTCAAAAATAAATTAGTGAAAACGCTAATAAGGACACGAGACGTGAACTCGCATCTAGGGAGATTCGAAACTTTTGTGATGTAAGCGCATTATGAAGCTACTTAGTTGGATTGAGAATATAATAAAGATTGGAAGATTGGAAAGAAGTAGTTTTTTTAGAGTAATGAGGTAGTTACAGAAAATAATAAATGGATCGTATTATAAAGAAAAAACGGAGGATGTTAGGAAAGAGGCAAAGTGGAAGATAGAGCAGAAGCATTTTTTAAATATTAAAAGTTGAAGATTGTTAAAGGAAGAGGAAGAGAATGGTCTCTGATGGATTAGATAAGATGATCTAAACTGGAACCTTTCGCGAGAGATAGAAAACTGTAATTGAATCGATTTTATTAATGTATTTATTATTATTTACCGTTAGCCCATAAACAGCACTTAGATACGAGGATTTTGTCGACGGTAGCAATGGCGGACGTAAACGTCCATGAAAGTTCGAACCCACCAGTTTATTATTAAAGACAGTGGTAACTCGCGTTTGAGTCGCCTTGTTGTGACTGAAACATGCAAGTCTCCACAGATGATGTTTTTCCGTTTGCTTAGAGTGAACTTGGTGAAATTTGCATCGCATCCTTCACTCGGGTACCAAATTGAATCATTCATCTCTGATTTTGGGCTATGGCGTATAATTTGTGCCGTGTCAAAGTCGGCCAACTGTTTCATTACGAGTTGCTCATTGAAATTTATTTTTGTCAAGACCTTACCACGCATAAATTGCTACTTCTATTGTATTTCGATTATTTTTCTTTGGAAACCTACTAAAAATATAATCTATCGAAGTAAGGTTTCACCAAAAGTATTTAATCTGAACCGTAGTTACTTTGAGAACAGTATCTATGATGGAATCGCGTTTGCGTGAGGGAACAATTTCAATATGAGGAGCACCAAGTTATTTTCCATGACACTAAGCACAATTTTATTTTTGTAAAAATGAAAAATAATTCATTAAAAAAAAAACAAATAAAAGGCAAACGTAATCGCTAATATGTGTTAATAGCTTTAGAGATTATAAATCAAATCCCAGGTGCTAGAGAACGTGAATTTAGGCGTCTCAGAAGAGAGCTTTCAGACCGTCAGGTATTCGTGAGCACAAGTTTGGGAACCATCTGCCCTAAGGCTTCATTCGGTTTGGGAACCAAACCCACGCGTTTCATGCGAGAAATTTTACCTCAGCGCTTATGTTAGATGGTTCACAACAAAGTGAACGCGATTGTTATCGGAAGATCAGTTAATCAGTCGATACAATCATCATCTTATCCAAAGTCGCTTCTAGAAGTTCTTTTTTCATTCAAGATTGTATCTCGCGCCGAAATTAACCATCCACAATAATGAAAGTTCAAGAGAATAGTAACTTGATTGAGACAAGATACAACGTTCGTTGAATAGTTCGCATGGTGATCGCCTAATGGCCCAAAAAATCACAATCTCGTGCCTACAGACATTTGTCCGTCTAATTTCAGAATATCGCCGTCCCTCCTTGTTGCCAAGCGAAGATTAATCATCACAATTCCTTTTCAAGACAACAGTTTTGACGCTTTCCTCTGTTTCTGCTCTTCGATCTAGTAATATCTTTTATGGCACTGTAGCGGGAAGTTATGAATCATACACAGCGTACAAGCATAATTTGGAGCTATAAATTACCGTTATCCGTAACCAACGGCATTTGTTGAGCCTTTCGCCATTTATTTTTTATTTCCCACCTGCAAATGTTTCAAAACCAGGACAGTTCAAAATGAATTTGAGCATATTAATGTAATTAAGACGGCGAACAGAAGAGGTTGTGCCCTGAGTAACAGTCGAACCTGGAACCAGAGTTGAGGTGTTTGGGAAGCGACGATCTCAGGCGGAACTTTTCTGACGGCGGAATTATAGTACAGTCGCCGCCGATCTGTGCATGCACGTGCCGTGATGTCTTCTGTTTTGGTCTCAGGCTGTATATTTCCAAGCCGTTGTCCTCCCTGGGACGTTATTGGCACGAGTCAGTTACGATCCCAACAGCAATCTTAGCACCTACGGCGAAATTAAGGCAAATATATTTAAAAAAAGATGTTTCGTAATTATTTTTCCTGCGTAATAATTACGAAAATTGTCGTCCCGTTTAAAATAATTTTAATATTTTATCGTCGACTAAGTTTTTAATTGAGCGAAATAATATTTTTTCTCATCTCTTGCGGTAGGCGAGGGGTGCTTATTGCGAGTGTCGCCTATGGCAAATAACATCAATGTCACCAGTGACATCTCAAAACAGCACCAAGGAACGAGGCGCATTTTACGGGCGCAAAATCTCTTAAAACTGCTTTAATAAACTGAGAATAGATGATACATATAACTCTTAAACCCGATAGAATGGTCAAGAAAACCATATTCCAACGTCTATTGAAATATATCCTTCTGAATGGGGAAAGTTCATTTTATGACTGAAATGCTCATTCATAAGTATATTTTACGAATGTATGGATTTTGTTTAACCATTTTCTTTTTTTATAGAAGACGTGAGCTAAGCTTGTTTACTCATTTCCGAAAGTATTACTGCGGGATTTGTCTCGTAGATTTCCTCTCTTCATTATTAAGGCCGTAAGGTTAAAGTGAGGAGCACTTTCCCTTCGCATGCTGGGGTAATCTCATTACGTTTGCCCCTCCAATACCGGGAATACTCGAAAAGAATGAGATAACTCCGTCACTTTATCTCAATCTTCGAAGAACTATAGAATTAGATAAGTTGAAAACAATATATTTAAACCGTCTTGAAGCTAACTCGTCCATTTTGGGTGCGTTCTTCCATGTCTATCCGTACGCGTACAACAGCCATCATCTGGCTGAACGGATTTCAACGAAATTTGTCGTTGGAGATCCTTAGTAAAACTAATGAGATAAGCTTGAACTTTGTGAAGCTGATTCGTTCCGAAACGGGATCAGAAAAACGCATTTTGTAATTATTTTACTTTAATAAAAACACTTTACTTGTAGCCCTGGCTTCATCTCACCGCATCATCATAGCAAGTTGAGAGATTTTTGATAAAGTGAAATTGTTACAAAGTGAGTTTTTATTTTCCTGCTTCGGATTCTTAGTAAAATTCATCGATCGGATTCAATTTCTGGCCACATTGGGAGATTCGATTTCGGCTCTCCACGTATATCGAAGCTGTCTCGAGAAAAATGTCGCCCAATAAAAAAGTTTTATTCCAGAATCAAATTTGGGCTGGAGGAAGTGACTTAGGAAACACCTTCCTTTGAATTAATGGAAGGTAAAAGTGGTCTACTTCGTATATTTTTTCAGTGATAACATCGAACGATTAACAAGTCTCTGGTTTGATATGTGCATTTCCACACTTTAACGGATTTTCCTCCTTATTATTGTATTTATGAGTGTCCAAATGGTCGGAATATGCTTGCGTGTCACGTCCTCTAAAAAAAATGTTTTCTTAAACCCATCGATAAACAGTAAAGAGAAATATCGACTTCACCTTATTGCTAAAATAAAACTGATGTCTCTCCAATATCCATAAAACGGTTGGGAAAGCCTCATGCGCATTTCGGCTGCAAGGATGCCGTCACCAGAGGTAATTCGCCGATAGTATTAAATATATTTTACTATCTACTATCGGCTACTTGGTAGACAAAGCGTTGTTCTGGCTCTCTCAGCCAACCAATGTAGACGAAGAATCCGCGGATAGTTTGATTTTTTTAATAAAAATACTATCTTTCACGAAAAAGAATAAGCATAACAATAGGAATTACGCGACTGTATGTGTGTTCAATGAAATGGCGGCGGCGCGTACTCTCAAACTTTCCAAGCGCTGGCCATTTCTTGGCCACGAGGTCCTTCCGCTAAATGACGCGGCCCGCGCACGTGGAGGAATATATGTACGACACTCAAGATCCATGACTCTTCGAGCATTTCACGTCGATGTCACTGCATCTAATTTGCGAACGGTTGCGTACAGATCGAGCACATTGGGGCCTATTTGTCGTTTGCGTAATCTCTTTCAGAGTTTCGATGCACGCCTCGTTCGCGATTCGAACTCTTAAAAAAAATTCTCCATCCCGGAAGTTGAGAAGTCGGCTGTCCCATTGAGGAACCCACACGTTGCATACGATTATGGAGGAGGAAATGGAGAGAGGGAGAAAGGCGGGAGATAGGGAGAAAGGAGGGAGAGAGGAGGGGGAGAGGGAGAAAGGAGGGAGAGAGGAAGGAGAAAGGGAGAGAGAAGGGAGATAGGGAGAAAGGAGAGAGAGAGAGGAGGGAGGGAGAAATGAGGGTGATCGAGAGAGGGAGAGATGATGGAGCTAGTGAGAAAGGAGGGTGATCGAGAGAGGGAGAAAGGAGGGAGAGAGAGGGGAAACAGGAGGGAGATAGGGAGAAAGGAGGGATAGAGGAAGGAGAAAGGGAGAGAGGAGGGAGATAGGGAGAAAGGAGGGAGAGAGGAGAGGGAGAAAGGAGGGAGAGAGGAGGGAGGGAGGGAGAAAGGAAGGGGATAGGGAGAGAGAGGGAGAAAGGATGGATATAGGGAGAAAGGAGGGAGAGGAGGGGAGAGGGAGAAAGAAGGGAGAGGGGAGGGAGGGAGAAAGGAGGGAGAGGGGAGGGAGGGAGAAAGGAGGGTGATAGAGAGGGAGAAAGGATGGAGATAGGGAGAAAGGAGGGAGAGAGGGGAAAAATAGGGAGATAGGGAGAAAGGAGGGAGGGAGGGAGAAATGAGGGAGAGAGGGAAAGAGGAAAGATAGATGGTAAAAGAGGGATAGAAGGAGGGAGAAAGGAGGGAGAGATGGATAAAGGAGGTAGAGAGAAAAAAAGGAGAGAAGGAGATGGAGAGAGTGAGGCGGAGATAGAGGGGGGAGGGGCTTTTCCGTCGCCCCGTGATGGGCGCCATAGAAAGAGGTGTTTCGTAAGGGCCGTTTCGAACGTTCCGAGAGACGAATTAAAGAGTTCTTGTATTTTCTTGTCATTCAGTTCTCGAATCTCATGCTTTCTCAACCGGCGACGGAGGCGAGTCATCGTTAGGAAATATGGATTTCAGGGATTTTAATTGACAAACTATGCCACTCCTAAAAAAAGGTTGGTGGAACCAGATGCGCATTTCGGCTGCAAAGAAGCCGCCATCAGTAGTGATTCACCGTTAGTAGACCCTTAAGAGGTTTTTGTAAATGCTTAATTTAGGTAATGGATTCTGTTAGATGGAGAGTTTTATCAATGAAATGTTTTTTCAGCTTTGCGTTTAGAGCAGGGGTCGGAAACCTATTTTTTGCGTGGCGGGCCAAATTCATAGTAACCAGCACGTACGTGGACCGCATTGGAAAGTGAGATTATTACTACAGGAAGCCAATGCGACTCACGGAACGTAGTTTGACGGCTATTGGTCTACAGCAGTGGTGCCAAAACTTTTCTAATGGCGGGCCACATCAGTGGTTGCGAATCCCTTGGCGGGCTGCATTGGAAGTTGCCAATTCTTCGGCGGGCCTGATTAGAGTTTAAATCGCAAGTTTTCCACGTATTCTGTGGTGCTATATAAGTGAAAATCAAGTCTAAATCAGGTTTTCATGGCTAACATTTCAATATTTAAAGTTTTATTATCAAAATGATCAACAAATGTATGAATTGGTGTGTTAAATTTTCGAATCGCTTTTTCGCCATAGCTTCGCGGACCGCCCAAAAACCCTTCGCGGGCCGCATTTGGCCCGCGGGCCGTAGTTTGGGCCCCAATGGTCTACAGGATACGAGGCCTGGTAAAGAATATTACATGCTTTAGGCTAAAATGTATTTATGTATTTAGAGGAAGTTCATAATTAACCTAATAAAATCAATTTATGCCCCTAGTACGTCTCCAGCATCTGTCTAGTTTTCCTAGGCCCTAAAACGCCCTCGAGAGAAAATAGCAAGGATCTGTTTATTAGTTTTTATAGTTCAAATATGGCAGCATATGTTGATGACGATTTCCATCCTTTTATTTTATATCTTGCCTCTGTATATTTATTTATTCATAATCAGTCCGTATTAGAATTCGAACTCTCGAGCCATTGATTTTTTGATGGGGATTTTTTTTTACTCCAAGATTAACAGAAAGAACTTTTGTCGTCGCAACTCCCATTTCACGCAAAAAAGGAAAAAACCCATCTCCTCTTTACAAAGGAAGTTTTCTTTGAATCACTTTGGTGCCGCAAAATGTTTAATATGTGTTTTCTAAGAGAAAGTTCTGCTAAATACTCGCTTATTTAAGCTGAAAATTAAAAACTTTTTACATATTATTTCATGGAGAAGAGTAACCGTTTCCATATTCATTAATAAACAGGTTTCACGACTTTCCGATATTTTAAAAAGATTTTTCGCGTTCTTAATTGCAACTATATGGGAATTCGATTATAAAATGGAAGTACTTTCGACCTGATCGGAGAATTTAATAGTTTTACGCATTTTTTCGCGAGCGTCTTGAAGTGATTTAACACAACCCAAATTAACTGGCAATTGAAATCCTCTTTTCGTTTCCTCTTCCCGTTTAGAATATTAGCGATTGCCAGTTTTTTAACGGCGAAAGCGATGAACTCATTCCTCAAATTGAGACCACCGAGTAAGTCAACTTTTACTCTCCACATTTACTCGTGCGTTAATTCAGCTTATACCGAAATTGATGTTTTTTGGTACTTTTGAGACCAAGTTTCAGTACAGGGTATCACATGTTTTTAAAACGTATATTATAATTGAAACATGAACTCGAGATAAAATTAATAGTCGAGGCCAAAACTTCGTAGAATCCATAGTATGGATATAACGAGGCGCTGTTGAAATTAAAAACAAAATAAAAAATTTAAACAACAGTTTAAATCACGCTTCGACTTCATCCATATAAGACCTAAAGTCGCTTTTAATTAACGTTGTGTAGAATGAGTCGAAGTGTGATTACAACCATGTTGCTTTAATTTTTGTTTTGTTTCTAATTTTAACAACGCCTCGTTATATTCACGAACTAGAGACTCGGACATGCGCGCTCCCAAAAGAATTAAACTCTCTCTCTCTCTCTCTAAATCATGTGAATGCAATTCGATTATTCAAAAAACAAAAATTCACCGAATTCGAGTAAATGGGTATTTTTATAAAGTTTATGCGGTGCGTACTCCTGTAAATTCGTAATGATTGGACTATACGAGTAAATTTGGCGACAAAATAGCTGTCGTCAGCGGCTCTAAACTTGTTGTTCTCCGACAGCTGACTTGCTTTTATGTTCTGAGGACTGTAGACTAAATTCACAACTGTTTTTTCCCAATCTAACAACGGAAGTTGGAGTGAATTTCCCCCGAGGACGACTGCTTTGTAAACTGAAGAACATCTGTTTTTTAAACCTCCCCAAGCCAGTTGGAGTGAATTGTCTCTGAGAGCGGCTACTTTGCACCCGACGTTCTCACACACTGTTTTACCAGACCGCTTACGGGATTGCGAGTGGCCAACCTATTATACATTCATTTCGCATGCCTCTTGGGTAATCACGACAGGCCTAATTACCCTAACGAAAAGGTCGATAGGCCGCGGACTGAAATAAAATGACGAACGCGTGGCTTACGTCATCGGCCGGGATCTCGAACGTAATCGCGAAGAACGTTTTAAGAAGAAACACCCTCTCATAATCCGGGAGGTCGATCCTCTCATCTTCCCCAAAGCTCTCTCGGCCATTCGGACGGTTTTTTTTCCTTCGCGCTATCCAAGCGACGCTCGTCGGATGGAAAGGGTCGCGAAACTTTTCTGGTCGCTATCGCTTAAGGAGGTCAACGGGATGTCCAAACATTCGAGCCAGGAGTCAAGATTTCCTGAAAGGAAAGGGGAAGTGATTTCACCACAAGGTCCAAACAAAGCGGTCCCTTATTGTTGTTTAGGCAAGCGCGCGGGACGAGATGAAGAAAAAGAGCGACGGATGAATGTGTAATTAGTGAATCGACGATATATATAACTCCTAGATCGATAAAACTATCCGATGAATAGCGTATTTTTTAATACAAAGATGCCGCCCTCAGGAGCAAGTCAGCTACCCTCAGTTCTTATAATCGTACGATGTACAGGGTGACTCAAAATGAATATACCAAAAACAAAGTTGAATTATTTTTACTTTCTCCATATACGTAGTATAGGGGAAAGTATTGTATTCATGAAAAAAATTGACTTCGGGATTTCAACGGAAATACACGTTTTGAGGTCCCCTTAACACGTTTTGACCATTTGCTCGATGATGTATGTGAGTTTTTTTGTGGTTGCTCTAACTCAAAAACTATTAATCAGGCCGACGCGAAATTTTATATTTAACATTTTTTGTGAAAATCACGAAAGTTGATTAGTTTTTGGTAACAATCCATCGACCGAAAGTTGGTGTTTACTCTTGTCACTTATCCGTTATTTTCAAATATTTGGTTTAATATTTGATATATGTAAAGACGTATTGGAATAAAGTTATAGGAAATTTAATTTTCTACAACCTTTGTTTGAAATATTTTCCCATATAATACAGTCTTTAAGAGATATCTTAAAAACTATTTTTTTAGCTGACACAACCACACCACCTACCGGCGACCATTGTAAACACTTTACGCTTATTGTTAGTTACGTCTTAGTAACGCTCCTTTTTATTTTGTTAATTGTTGGAGTTTCGTGGCTACATCCAATATCAGAAGGCTATGGTTTGAGTTTATTTCTGTTCTTGTTCTTTGTATAGTCTTTTAATTTTTCTCGCAGTTTCTTAAAATATTTATTATCATGTAACCTATTTGGAATTTTTAGAAATATTACAGGTATGGAGAAAGTCATGTGGTGGCCACATCAGATTTTTATTATTTGAAGTAACAACAACATTCAAAATAAAATAACCTCTGAAAGATTGAACGTTTTATAAAAGTTCACGATCAAGCTTACATTAATTTTCTAATTACGGAACTTCCCATTAAGTGTCGTATAAATGACCTTCTATTATCCACCAATAGAGTTGTGTTGGAAAATGTATGTAAATTAGATTTATAATATCTAATTATGCAACCCATGTAGTATTTTATTAATCAACTTAAATAAAATTTTCAATCTTTCAGTTTATTTTCTTTTGAATTGTGTTGTTATTTGAGATAATACAATAATTATTCAATTTCGTTTTCGGTATATTCATTTTGGGACACCATGTATACGATTATAAACGAACGAGGGACGGTTTGCTTTCCGAGTTAGACGAAACGCGTATTTTTAGCGCTTTTTTTCTACATGCATTACGCTTATGCATTTGGTTTGTCTGTCCGTCCGTCTGTCCCTTCGAACAATATCTCCCTTCGCTTAAATGCTATGACTCTTCGAGTTTGAAATGCCTGTCCTAATTAGTTCGGAAGATTTCGTCCACAAGATGGAGAAACGTACGATAAGACGTCTAAGACGAATGTTGCTCTGTATTACTCTTGGACAGAGAATCATAACCCAAAAATGTAGTTGCTTTAGATTCATTACTGTGGCAGGTTATATTCAACCCATACTTATGGATAATCCGAAATTTTTTTTTCGAAAAAGCGTGAGAGCTTCAGTGTTAATCTACGGCGTAACTATAGATAGAAAAACTACCGCATTATTTTTAACCTTTAAAAAAAACAAAGATTGTTTCTGGTCGAAAACAAATGAAGGTAACGTGATCAAAATTCTTGATAAAAAACAATATTATTGGCATATCATACTTAATTCATATAATCTCTTCATTCTATTTGAAAATCTATGAAACGGGCAGTTCTTTGAGGCTTGTCACTTCGACCATAAATTAAATGTCTCACAGTCAGTCAGAAATTCAGCTCGATCAAATTCGATAAGCAGTTATTCTGGAAAAAAATATTACGCAATCTTTGTTAAAAATATAAAAGATCACGTATTAGAACCGTCGATTGATGAATTGCCCCTGTGGAAAGCTACAATGTAGTCTAAATGGGAATGTATCTAACTTAATGGGGCACTCCTTTGGTGTACTCTTATCCTTTGAATTGTACGGTTTCTTTTTAGACGTTCTCGGTTTAACACGATTTTCTCTTTAGAGAATACCTCGAATTGCAAGGCCAATAACTTCGCTTAAGCACGTCGTCGGAAAATATTTCAGTTCGACTCAGAGGTTATAAGAAAGGATAATGAAAGGAATGCTGGATCCGAAGTAATCAAACAGTTGCTTTTCGAATTTATTAGATAATTATCGAGCTCGTCTTATGGCTGAAACCAAATTCAAGAATAAGCATTAAAAAAATAAGTACTACGGTATCCCCAATAGTCATTCTCAGGATGCACTTAAATATAACCTATTGGAGAAACCTACCCTACTTTGCACGGTTTCGCTTTTACTGTCTTTTCCAGTAATACATGCACCGTGCAAAACGAAGGATGGTGTATTTTTAGAAGGCCACGAAAGATGATAAAAAATTGTTATTCTCTTCTTCGTCGTCCACGCAGTTGCGATATGGAGTCAATGAAATAATAATTTGCTATCTAAACATTGATCAAATTGTTTTTAAAAGATGATGGTTTATGTAATTTCCGACAAAGAAAATGCAGTTTCGCCACCAACAAAGTAGTCAAATAATAATTTAATATATCAGAAAGATGCACTTTCGGTCCATTTTTACTTTCTCCATATACGCAGTATAGGGGAAAGTATTGTACTCATGAAAAAAATCGACCTCGAGATTTAAACGGAAATAGGTACACGTTTTGAGGTCCCCTGAACACGTTTTGACCATTTTCTCGATTATATGTGTGATAGCTTTTTTGTGGTTGCTCTAACTCAAAAACTATTAATCAGATCATCGCGAACTTTTATATTTAACATCTTTAGGAAAGTTACAAGAACCGATTAGTTTTTGGTAAAAATCGGTCAACCGGAAGTGGGTGTTTACTCTTGTCACTTATCCGTTATTTTGTAATATTTGCTTTAATATTTGGTAAATGTAAAAATGTATTGGAATAAAAGTTGTAGGAAATTTAATTTTCTACAACCTTAGTTTGAAACATTTTTTCATATAATGCATTGTTTAAGAGATATCTTATATTATTAGCTGCCACCACCACGCCACCTACCGACGACTATTGTTAACAATTGAAGCTTAGTTACGTCTTAGTAACGCTCCTTTTTCTTTTCTTAACTGTTGGAGCTTTGTGGCTATATCCAATGTTAGAAGGCTATGGTTTGAGTTTATTTCTGTTCTTTGTAGTCTAAAATTTTCTCGCAGTTTCTTAAAATATTTATTATTATGCAACCTAATTGAAATTTTTAGAAATATTACAGATATGGAGAAAGTCATGTGGTGGCCTCATAAGATTTTTCATAGGTAAAACAAATATTTAGTCGTTATGGAAGCAAATAAACAAAATTACTTTCAAAGATCCCATCAGTGATGACGAACTCGCTTTTTTCAATTTCAAGCTCTTGCAAAAAAAGCGGTCTTGAGAATTTTTCCCACTCCTTGTAAGAACTTGGAAGAAATTTTCCCGGACGTTGGGTCCAATTGGCACCTTTATTTTTCACCCTTCTGAAGTTAAGAAAACTCGGCAATAATGTCATTTGCCTATAAATTTAAAATCCACAGTACGGTGCTAGGAAAAGAACTCGTCTTGCATGTAAGTAGCTAGTGTGTGCGGAGGAAAGTAAATATTCAGCTGAAATGACCAGTAAAGAAATTATTTGTGATGGTAATAAGCGCGAATTAATATCCTTTCCATAAATATTTGCTCCTGCTACTCCAGTCACTGTATTGTTCATTCATCTTGGAATTCAAGTCGAACCGTTTTCTATTGGCTGCTCCATAATGAAAAAATATCCTTTCTTTCAGCCACTTGACGTATTCAAAGGTCGTATATTTCCCAGCTTGTTCTTCCACGTTTTTCTCCTTGAATCGTTTGTTACCGCAATACCGTAATCGACAAACCCTATTCCCTACACGAGACACGTACTATATTCACGCTACGGAAACCTGAAGAACAATGTGGACGGAATTTGCGAGAAATTGCGAGAAAAGAGCGTACTTCGTTCTGCTCTTTTTGTGCCAAAGATTGTAAAAATGGCAATTCATTCCCTCTGTACACTAAGGTGTCGAAAGACAAAAGAATAAAAGAAGAATTTCTTCGAGTTTTATTGCCTACGCTATACTGACCAACACAGCGAGTTTAAAAACTAGTGGAATTGCCCTCGGTGGAGAAAAAAGGTGGTAAAGGGTTTTCAAAGAACTGCGAGGAATATTCGGACTTCGATAAAAGTTAATATTTCCAAGGCTCGAACGAAAAAAAACTTAACGACGAAACAGTCGAGTTTCCCCCCTTCCCATGCATTCGCAGAAGAAATGGAAGTCAAACCTTCCATCAAATAAATAAGACCTACAATGACTTACCATCCTTGAGAACCTTTAGTCCTCAGATTTTTTCGTGAAAAACAACATCATCAAACAGTTTTCGAATTTTATCGCAATTAGCGCTTCTGCCGGGAAAATACGAACTACCCCGAAAATTACAACAGCCAAAATGTTTTGAATCAAGAAATCTTTTACGATGTGACATAAAAGGCCACGGATTCGTATCGAAGAGAGAACCATCATCAGCGAGGCATTCCAGCGAAGATTCCTGATGATATTACATAAAATTAAATACTTTTGTACTTGACTGACTGACTGACTTTGACCGAGGATGGCTCGGCAACTACCGATTTCGATTGGGCATTCAAAATCGAATCTCCTTGTAGTCAGGACAAAGGTCGTACATGTATCGAAATCGACGCGAAATATTTATGATAAGTTGCGCATTAAAAGTAACTAAAAGAACGTCATCATTGATACAACGTATTTCACGATGCACCAGCACACGCGGTGTATTTACCGATTCCTTCGTGCATGATGTAAAAGGTTACCCTTTTAGAAGATCTGACGCAAGATTCAGCCAAAATTTCGCAAGGATCCATTCAAACAAAGGCATCAGAAAATATTCTCTTGTGACATGAACTCAAGGAATAAAGTGGATGTGACCGCCGTACTTGTTTCTGACGAAGAATAAGCTCACTATCGCACCGAACCTAGATTCGAGTTACAAGCGTTGCAGTTTTCCGAGTGGAATATAAGAGCTCTCATTAAAAAAAATGACCGGCGAAGCTATTGCCTTTTAGTTCAAACAAGTGTGCGGTACGTGACTTCTGCTAAATTAACAGCAGTTCACTTTAGTTATCCTACGCAGCAGCGATTGCAAACAAAAAACTGAATAACATTCCCAAAAAAATCCTGCAAAATACTCCACAATTCGCCTCCGAAATGCAGGACTCTCGATCGAAATTAACCGAAAACATATCGGCTTTGAATTTCAAATCGCGCGCCGCAAATTACGGTAATCATTTTCACGAATCGAACTCATTTCGTAGATTACTCGAAGAGCGGACGAGGTTCGAAGGAAAAGGAAACGCGCGAGGACGAGGGAGTTTTTTTCGAAGATTTCGAACACTTAGGTTCCGAAGCGACCTTGCGATTCGCGGCGAAGGTGGACGGTGAGGTTATTTCGGCGTCGGAGGAAGCGATCCCTCATTGTTGCCTTTAATGACTGCCATGTTTATTTTCCTTTTTTACGTGGGATCCTATGCTGTTTACGTTTGCCGATATTTACGCTTTTTCGACGCCATCTGGCCTCGGTCAGAGTCTCTCAAGACAGAAAGAGAGAGAGAGACAGAGCATCACGTTTTGAGATTCCGCGAGGGTCTCGAGATATCAGCTCGTGTGAGAGATTTTTTTAAGCGTGCGTTTTTTCTGTAAATTACTTTTTGCGAGTGAGCATTTTTTTGCGAGCTGTAGTTTTTTTGCGATCGGCCTTAGTCGCGAACTCGCAAAATGAAATGCAATTTCAACGATGCTCGAGATGAAAACCCACGATGGGCAAAATAAGTTGGGAGGCTACGAAGCGGCCATCCTCAACGGTGATTACGAAAGGACTCCACGATGGACGAAATGCCGCCGAGGGCGGCTGATATGTAGCCTCGTTTTCTCAACAGCTTACTGGCTATTGGAGTTAAATGTAACATCGATTGGATCCCAGCCTTAAGGTGGGCTCCAGATTTAATTATAGGAAGGATTTAATTGTATATCAGCAGTAATTTTCGTCTAGGGACGTCAGTGGCGGATTATGTCCCTCTGGGGCCCCTAGGCACTAAGACTTTGGGGGCTTTTCCTTGTAGTTTGCAGAGATTATTGTGTTAGTTACTGTATTTAAAACTCTGTGCGAAACAGGCCTTTTCGCTAGTGAAACTACGAGAAAAATAAATAAATAAATTCAAGATACGCGGAATACCTTCACAAATAGGACACCTTGAAAAAAAAACCACCGAAAATGCGGAAAATGTTCAGAATACTCCAGGAACGTTTACGTAGAATGTTCGAGAAGCGTGAGAAGATTCGAGGGCTCATATTCGGAAGACTTTCCCCGTTCAAGAACGCCATCTTCTGGAGAACAATAAAGCTGTGGCTTTGGCAAAGATTCGTTCACGATGTACTCTGTACACCCTCCTGTAGCCTCTTCAGCAGAGGTTTGTGCTGCGGCTTTTCTCTCTAGGGAAGTTCCGCATGTATGGAGGAGGTGTGCAACATCATCATCATGCTTTTGTCCGAAGACAGGTTTTAACTGAATCGCTGCCTCCATTTCTCTCTCTCCCTAGAAGCCTCTTTTATACCTCTATAAGTATTATATCCCTGCTTTATATTATCTAATATTCCTATTCTTTTTCTCCCTCTTCCTCTTCTTCCACTAATTTTTCCTTCTAAGATCGTCCTTTGTAAACACTGTCTTCTCAATGGACTTGCAACATAGGAAAACAAAATCAACGTGTTTAGTGTAGATATAGAAATCAGTGCTGCCGCAATAAAAGTGATAAAAAAAGTTTTTTTACATGTGTTTGTGTAGAATTGTCTGGATCAATTTCAACGAAATTCACTTGTTAGCGATTTAAATGATCGATATTTGGGATTTTACAGTAGTGTATTTTAGTTGAATATTTCGGATACGCTACCTAATACGCCCAAGGGTCACCAAAGCATTTACAATTAGCCAACGATTATAAAACAAATTAAACGGGGTAGCTGATAGGCGTTCACGACCATAATTAAGCATTATATTGCACGTTGATCGATATACATCATTATCACCTGCCCCGTTCCAATTTACTGCTATGCATAAGTTTTTGACACTATCAAATGGAAATAAATACAGAAAAATCCAAGGTCATTCGAATATCGGGCGAAGAAGAGAATCTGAACATAAGTATTGAAGGAAAGCCTATAGAACAAGTTTCAGACTATAAATACCTTGGAAGCATCATAACAAGAGAAGCAACATGTACGGATGAGATCAGAACTAGAATAGGAAAAGCAAAAGCGGCTTTCATAAGAAAGAAACACCTACTTACGGGGAATATAAGGGAAGATATCCGCAAGAAGTTCATAAAATGCTATGCATGGAGTATAGCTTTGTACGGGGAAGAAACATGGACGCTAAGGAAAAATTACATCAAATAATTGGAAAGCTTTGAAATGTGGACTTGGAGGAGAATGCTGAAGATAAAATGGACAGATAGGATTAAAAACGATGAAGTGCTACGAAGAGTAGGAGAGAAGCGAATGATTATACAGACATGATTAAAGACGTGTTAGAAGGAAAACTATATGGAAAAGGAAAAGAGGTAGGAAAAGGTTTCAGCTGATAGACAATTTGAAAGGGAAAGAGAGTTATCAAGATATGAAGAGGGCAGCGAAAAATAGGAGTATATGTAGAACCAGGTTTAACCATAAATAATCACGGACCTGTCTACGGACAGACTACCTATGATGATGAACTTTTAATTCTATTGGAATAACTCTAGAAGGTTGATTTAATTATCGTGCGTGTCATAATTTCGTTTAAAAAACTCAAATTTCTCCGCAGCTTATAGAATCGTAAGTGAATTGCAGAATTTAGTTTCTGCGTGTAATTGACGCAATAAAACAAAAGTAATTATGCATAGGTGCCGTATAATACTGCGTCACGATAGCAATCGGGATGCCGTGTAATGGGCACGTGTATCGCTTCGTCCACGCTTGGGGAGCGGAGGTTTGGGCGTGAATAATGATAACATTGTTTCACTCGCAAGTCCCTTTTAGTATTCACCTTCGTGGCAAACATTGGCCATAAAATACCTATGCGTATTCCACGCCATTCTGTTACTACCGGTGTCGTAGCTGGGAGTTTGACTACGTAAATAAAGGCCTCATCGTTGGTTCAGTTCTTTGCGACCTCTTTCATACATTAATTGAACGTTTTGACAGTCGTTTACTTTCCGACATTCATTTCTCATAATGCAATTTTTGAAAGCTTTATCGCCGCAGGTGCCTTCGCACAAAACTTGAACTCTTTCTTTACACTGTAATCGGTAAAAAACCATCGATGGGAACTACTTCATTGCCAAAATTCGAATCTAGTTTTCTCAACCTTTTCTATGGATGTATTGTATACTTAAAATTCACTTAAAATCTATGCATGACTCTCTCCTATTGCGTCTAGGCTCAAATCCTGGCACATTCTCAATAAATTCAGAACCACTAATTCCATCGATCGTTATTTCATTGTATAAATTCTTTTGTACTTCATAGACTAAATTGAAACCTAACAAAAGCTCTGGTATGATTCCAAAGGGAATTAGTGAGCTTACGTTATGACTGAAATCAAACTGACAAACCGTATATCCAATAGCCATAGAACTAGATGCCCATTCCGGTAACAGGGCGCCCATCATAATTTGAGATTCATGAATATTACGTTATAACAAGCACAGTGTTATCCATGAACATGGATAAAATTAGCGTGTCTTTTTCCATTATTAAATTTTTTAATGTTCTGTGTTTGTTTTAAGCTATGAAGATTTCTCCCAATAATCTAATTGAGGAACTGAGGAGAATTTGGAATTGGAGCACCTGTTAATATATGCGTAAATTTAGCTTATTTTAATTTATTTTTTATGCGGTTATACCACCACATATTCGATCACTAGACCCTCGTATGTGAATGGCATTAACGTGGAAAAGTCCACTCAAGTCCACTTCAATTTCCATCCTCGGAATTATATTTTAAAAAATAATTTTAAATAGGTCCCTATCCGACCCTGTCTATTTTTCAAAGTTAAAATCTAAAGAAAAACAAATGGCAGAAATACAGAAATCTAAGTTCCAAGTTTCAGCTCTATATCGTTTACAGTTTCGTCACAATTTCAATTTAAGCAAGTGCACGGACGGTCAGACAGACACCAAAGTGAAACTATAGGCGCATTAGAAAACGCGCTAAAAAGAATCTACTATTGTTTAATAGCCACTGGTGGCGGCTGCTATTGCTGTATAGCTGCTATATTTCGAAGGGGAAAGTATTGTTTTCCCGAAAAAAATCGATTTCGAGATTTCAAAGGAAATACACGTTTTCAAGTTCTCAGAACACGTTTTGACCATTTCCTCGATGTCTGTATGTGTGCGATAGGAATTTTGTGGGTGCTCTAACTCAAAAAATATTAATCAAATCAACGCGATATTTTATATTTAGAATTTTTATTAAAGGCACAAGAGTTGAATGGGTTTTAGTTAAAATTGGTCAACCGACACTGTACTCTTGGTCTCTTATTCGTTTTTATCGATTTTCTCCATTATAACTTCATAATTTTTAATAACATTAAATTTAAATATTGTAGGTAATGTTATTCTGTACAAAGTTTCTTTGAAATGTATTTTTCCTAAAATTTATTGTTTAAAAGATATTTTAAAATCTATATTTTTTAGCTGCCATCACCACACCACCTGGCGGCAACTTTTGTAAACACTTTACGCTTATTTACGTCTTAGTAACGCTTCTTTTTATTTTCTTAATTGTTGGAGCTTCGTGGCTATATCCAATATCAGAAGGCTACTGTATGAGTTAATTTCTGTTCTTTGTAAAGTCTTTGAATTTTTTTCGCAGTTCTATAAATTTTTATTATCATTTAGCCTATGTAGAATTTCTAGAAATACATCAGGTATGGAGAAAGTCATGTGGTGGCCACATCAGATTTTTTGCAATCTATTTATGACTACTGGAGGTACTATACGGCTTTTAAACAATCTTCAATCTATGGTACCTGTAGTTTCTCTTAACAAAGGTCTTTTTTAAAACCATTTTAAGGTCCCTACATTAACCTTCCTCGAAGGGGACCCAGATCATGCAGCAGTATTCTATGATTGGACGAATGTACGAAACAAACGCGATTCCCTTCTTACTACTTAGACATATCCTCACAATTCTGTTATAAAATTTTTGCAGTATGTTCGTCGATTGTGAAATGCTTTTGACGTTAAATGGAGCCATATTATATCTCAACTGACGCGTGGTTCTAAGTACCGGTTCCATTCATCTGCCTATCTGTTTGTCCGTCTACTCAAAATCAAATCGCATGGAGGCCAAATAGATAACTTCGAAATATATTGCGGACTTCATGTGATAACTGAAATTTATGGCGGGTCGCATGTCTTAATAATGAGCCTAAGCATTTTGTCCAAACTTCAAAAACACGACTCAAATGGTGTATATTTCAATTAAAAAACAAACTATCGCCCAAATTGATGAATCAGAATTCTCCAAAAGCTATAAAATGGTTGTGTAAACCAAATGCGCATTTCGGCTTGTAGGCAGCCGTCATCAGTGGTAATTCACCGATAGTGATTTCTAGAAAGAAGATGATTTTGAGTATTGTAGCCGAAATGCGCATTTGTTTTTCGCAACCATTTTATGGCTTTCGGGGAGTTCTGTTTCAGCAGTTTAACCTTATCCATAAGAGGAGTTTGGCAGTTCTTTGAATCACCCAAACATTAAACGTTTTTATATTGTTTCGTATCTCTTTGCTATGTCGTGATTGTATTGTACACGCTATATCTTCCAGCTACTCACTTTAGAATTAAAGTAACGAGGGGGCAGCGTGCTTGGGTTGCCTAGTCTACCGGTAATGTCTCATTTTTCCCTTCCTCTTCTCGTCCCAATGTCTTAATGAAAGAGGTCTCTTAATCTCCATTTCGCATAGAATGAACTTTTACGTCAGACCATCCGCAGTGCTCGTATTGGGCAGGAACGCACAGAAACGCCGTTCCTCTTGATAAAAAATGAAGCCCATAGCGTTCCCGTTGTTAAAAAATCAGATAAGAATGTTCCCCGCTTGTTGAAATATTAAAAGAAAAATCGTGTTCGCATGCAAGAATTTTAAATTTTATGTTGGCGATCTTAAGTTTGAGCACATTCGTAAGTAATCACATTGTCCGAATATCTGAACCAATGAGAGTTGGTGTGTGCGTGTGTCACTTGTGACAGTTGCGTGTTTTACTAATAGGTACCTTTTGTTAAATTAGTATACTATATTAAATATAAACATTAAATATTAAACATCAAATACTTGGAAAGCTTTGTAATGTGGACTTGGAGGAGAATGCTGAAGATAAAATGGGCAGATAGGATGAAGTGTTACGAGGAGTAGGAGAGAAGCGAATGATTATACAGACTATTAGAAAGAGGAAGGCGAACTGGGTTGGACATTACCTGATGAGAGATAGTAGGATTAAATACGTGTTAGAAGGAAAACTAGACGGAAAAACGGAAAGAGTTAGGAAAAGGTTTCAGCTGATAGACGATTTGAAAGGGAAAGAGAGTTATCAAGATATGAAGAGGACAGCGGAAAATAGGAGTATATGGAGAACCAGGTTTAACCATGAATAATCACGGACCTGTCTACGGAGAGACTACCTATGATGACGATGATTAAATTTAATAACTTTCAGTCATTAATTCAATGCATGTATCGAAACTAAATAATTTATGAAACTCAAATAACTTTAACTATACCGTTCGTCTATTTGTCTCTACCACTCCCCACCCACAAAACTCTACATAGCGTGCGAGCGAGATCCTTAATCCGTTTAGTATCCGAAAACATCCGATAACGTTTCCGAATGTTTTGAACGATCCCTTTTCGAACCTCGAGTCACGAATAGGACTTAATCTCTCTTCTCTCTCGGGCGAAATTTTGACATCTCTTTGCCCCGAAAAATATCACGATTCGGTATCCATGCATGAAGTTATTACCGGAGGTGGTCGTAAAAATTAATACGTCTTACGCGTCGGCGCAAACCGTAAATTGCGCAATAAGTCATTCATTGTCGTTAGATGCTGGCTTTCGGAATGCACTTCTTCCATCGGAGAGGGGAAACATAAAGAGTGCGATCGCTCATTACACGCCGTTGCCACGAGCTAATCGCCGCACTTAGAGAGCGCATTAGCTATCGCGCGGAATACGCTCGTTAAAGTTTTTAACGTCTTGGGCTCAATCCCCACACGATATTATTTGTTGCATTTATCTCGACTATTTCATTATTGATTTTGTCTCAGGAGGAATTTTTTCCAGCGGTTTGCCGAGGTGTTTGAACGAGGTCGGATTTTGCGTCGTGAAATTTTCCACGATTTAAAAATATCGAAACGCTTTTTTATTTTAAAGTTTGTTGCTATAGATCCATGCCTGCCACCCAGTGGATTGGGGAGTGCCTTTCGGTCTATTCAAAATGGAAGGTTTGCCTATGGAAAAATTAATGCTCGATTATTATGTGTAAAGTGTGTTAAGTTATTATGAGAAGGATAACAGAAAACAGAATAATCGAGAATTCCTTATGGCTGAAATCCAACTGATAAATTAGTTTGCTTTAATAGCCTTAAATAGTTCGGGGAAATCGTTCCATGGCTATTGGAGCTACATAATTTGTCAGTGATAGGGATAGGAAGGTCAAAAAGTTGGCGAAGTGATAACGCAAAAGAATGTTTTCGGATTTTAAAATGTTGCTCATAAGCTTGGCTTTCTTTCCGTCTATCTCATCGTGTTAAGAATTTTGTTTTTCATATTTTCCAATAATTCTGTTTTGAATGGATCGACATTGTAATACTGTACTTTTTCAAGAATTAGAATTTTCCGAATAGTTCATAAACCTTCCATCTGAGACGCTCATTTTTGACAAATTTCAAACCGATTAAGCAAAGAAGGAATGGTTGTAATTTCAAATAAAATAAACTTCACGTGGTCTAATAAATTTTGTACTATATTTCCGCAAATTTAAGTTACACGGCCTGTTTTCCTCTTCCTTGAATTAGATTAAGTAATAGTTTAGCGATATTTTTAGCTCTATGTATCTCAGAATTACAAAGATTGTAACATTTAGTGACACTTCACATTACCACTAGAATTAGAAGGATAGTTTAAATTTTGTGTTCACATAAAGCCATATAAACTCCAGTATTTTGCGACAATATGTCTTACACATTTTAGATCCTTCCGAACAATTACAGGATTCAAACTTTCACCTCATGAATTAACGAGAGCGATTTATTTAGTTATTGATAATTGTTAATTAGCGTCGGCGTTACCTCGAAGCTCATAGGGAAGGCGTGCTTGGGCAAGAACATGTTCAGGAAACGCCATTATTCTGCACATTTCCTGTACTTAACTTATATAAGCACTCCTCAATTTGCTCAGAAATTCTTTTTTAGTGAAAATCTGTTTATGTATGCCAAGTAGGCTACGCAAGGCATTTCACACTTCTGTCCCTCAATAGGTGTTTATCCTGAAGTAGGCTCCCCGCCCCATCCCCCATCTCTCCTCGCCTTTTAGGTGAAAGAACTAACCCGTCCTTAGCCGTTTTTCCCACATATATTTAACTGAGTTTTGTATAGAGAGAAAGAGGAAACTGCTCGGTTTCTATCACACCATAATGAAGACGATTATCCGTCTCTTTCTCTCTTTTTCTCATATGGTTTCCCTCTCTTTCTCTCTCTTTTCCTCTCGTTTTCCCCATCTTTCTCTCTATCTCTATTTCATCTATCTCCTCTCTCTTCTCTTTTAACTTTCTTTTATCTTCTTTTTTCTCTCACCCTCTTCATCTTTATTACTTTATTTGTCTTTCTTTTTCTATCTCCACCTACCCCTTCCTCCCTCTCTCTCTCTCTCTCCCTCTCTATCTCGATCATAGATATAAACACACGCTTTCCATCAGTTCAAACATTGCGACCGTCTTGTCACCTTCATTCTGTTTTCTCTCAACCTCGGACTGCCTCGATTATATCCAATTAGTGTATGATGAAAAATCTCGACCCCTTCTTTTCCAATTTTTGACGCAGGACTTGGGCGATTTGAGTCCAGCATCGATTTCGTTTCGACATTCTCGTTATATTTTTTGAGTGGAATATTTTATATTGTAAAAAGGTACAAAATAATGTTCATCCTATATTGACTTTTCAAAAGTTTGGGAATGTCACGCTACTCTTAAATTTTGAATAGTAACTGTTCTCTCTCTCTCTCTATATATATATATATATATATATGAATGCTTACGGGAGAGGAAATATAAATACAATACAATACAAATTAGTGCAATGTTATCATCAGACTCATAAATCCATGAAAAAACAAAAACTATTTTAACAAGATGAAGTTAAATTAGCGTGATATTACAACTATAGATTATATGGCATATAGCAGTGAGCAGTGCTCTCCAAAGTGCATCCCGTGGGCCAATTTAATCCGGCCCGCGAGTATTTAAGTTTTTTATACAGATTTTTTTTCTGCAAAACATAAAAATCAAGGCGTTCAGGAATTACAAATGCCACAAATGAAGTAACTACAAATGCGCCTGATATGCATTTTCTTGTGCCACAATTTTGTTCCTAACTTCACAAGATTTCCGCTCTCATCGTACTGAGCACACTTGATTTCTTTCAGTATAGGTCAAACGGTTGTGCGCTTTATTACGTGTTTTTACTTTTAGGTAATTTCCACTACTGCAATAAGATTTTCGATATATTTTACTTCATAAAACAGTTGTTTTCCATTATCTGATTGCGATTCATGTCCAGTGAAAAAATAAAAGTTAGGACGTATCAGAAAATTTCTCGGAAACATCGAAATTTACTCAATTATCAATTTTTAATACGATAATAGCCTAGATTTGTATATTGGGCGTTTGTACATTAAAAAAAATTCTCGACCTCGATAGTCCGGCCCGCTCGCATACAATTTATTGGCGAAGTGGCCCACTTATGAAAAAGTTTGGAGACTCCTGGCATATAATATAGGGCCTCCTTTTTTATTGGCAGACTCACATATGTGTGTTTATGCGTGTGTGTTCCGTTGATTTGGTTTCTTTTCGATAATAGATAGATTTCGCATTTTATTTATATTTATATATATTGTTCCTCATTGCTTCTTATTGTTTAGCAGTGTTGATAAATGACAATTTAAAACTGCAGGCTTACTTCTGAGGGATTCTTTTTATCAATACGATATATTGCGAAAAGGAATTAAAAAGCTCACCTTATGGCTTGAATCCAATTGATAACCAAGGAAACTCCAATAGTCGTGTGACGTTTGGAAAAACCACATCCGCATTTTGCCTACAAAGCTGTTCCATTTCCAATTAGAATCAATGCTCTGTGGATTAACATTGAGGACGGTCGCTTTATAGCCCGAATACTAACCCTTTTAAGACTACTGAATTTATCGGTTGAATATCCTGGGTCTATGAATATGTTGACCTATTCACAACAAGTTTGGGCGGGGGCGAAATCCCAACGGAGTCAAGCGGCTTAATTCCGCTTGGCGAAATGTCTTTCGTTATTTTCCTTCGAAACTACCATTCTTGCAGTTTTATAAAATGTCTCTCGCCTCTTTCAGAAACTGCTGTCGGTTTTGCCTGAGATGGTTGGCCATTGTCCGTTTCGCAAATCCGCTTGTCTTTCTTTAGCTATTATTCGAACATCAGACATCCGAAACGCCAATTATTCGTTCGTCATTTTGTCCGAAAATACAGCCGACGCTTCGAGATTTATCATCAAAGAAATACGCCATTCGAGTGTAGCGTTACGTAAAAGGTTTTTATTTTTAATACCATGTTTAAGAAATGTTCGTTCTTATTTACCTAATTATGCGATGAAATGCGTTCGTGGATAGTCGAGAAAGCAGCCATTATACCCATTTTGTTGTTAGATCGTCCAGAAAAGTCGATAATCTGAACTACGTCTGGTCCCATTTTGTCCGGATAATCGACGCTCTACTTTCCTCTCTTCTTCCGTGCTTTCTCTTCTTTTCCCTCCTTGCAGACTTTTCTTAAAAGCTTTTATATTAACTCGACTCTCATTTATAGATGGTTTCAAACCGGTCAATAACGCAGAAATGGAGTTAAGATGGCAAAACGATTGATAGACGGACAAACTCTTCATTCGAATTTCTAGTCTTTAGAAAATATTCATTGTTTAATGAAAAAATTATTAAGACTAAAGATTAAAAATTAAAATGAAATAAATTTTTGAGTAACTTCTGTACCACCGCGCTAAAAAGGAATAAAATAAAAAATTCCTGCAAGAGATGCTTCGATTTTGGAGTCCTACAAATTTTCTAATTGCAGGAGATTATATTTAGGGGTTCACTAGTGATAACAAGTTAATGTAATGTAGTTTTATAGCTATTACTTACTTAA
Source organism: Tanypteryx hageni (assembly GCA_028673005.1). Lineage (NCBI taxonomy): Eukaryota > Metazoa > Arthropoda > Insecta > Odonata > Petaluridae > Tanypteryx > Tanypteryx hageni. The sequence continues at coordinate 119,170,815 of CM054114.1, read as the reverse complement.
TTTCCATGATTTGTTTCAAGGGTGGCATAAAATTTTTATTATTAGTTTTGAACATTGGTGAACCCCAAAATTGAAACCTCTACGATTAGAAAATTTGACGAACCCTAAAATCCAAAAACTTCCTTTCTTTTATTTTTTTTTTTACTTTTATTGCGTAGACATAAAAGTATTTAATTTTTAATTTTATATTATTCTTTTCTCTTTCCTTCCTTCTTCGTTCTATTCTATCCCTTCTTACTTAATTCTCTCCCTTCCTAGTCCTGTTCTTCATTTTTCTCCCTCACTTTTTCTCCCATTCTCCTTATTCCCTTCATTTTTTATCCTTTGCCTTCTTTCGTCCTTTCTTTTTTAATCGTTCTTTACTAGCAGCCCGCGAATTGAAATACATATAATGGAGAGGTCTCGATTATCCTTTTGCATCTTTCATCTCATAAACCCAGGAGCGGATCCAAAAACTTCCCAAAGGGAGGGAGGGGGGGGGGGGCGTTATCTCCATTTGCCTCTTCGTCCCTCTTGATTCCCCATCTGCCGACGACCATACATTTGGAAAATCCTCACCCCATCAGAATCTTTCTTTTCCTTGTCATATAGACTTAATATCGGTACAGAAACAAGGAATGTTGCGCGGAATAAATTTAAGAATGCACCCAGTGGAGGGCAAAGTGGTCGTCCAATGGCGAGGGCGATCGTCCACCCCCCTTTGGATACGCCAATGCATGAACCACTTTAACGATTTTTATAAGATTTTGCATGGGTGATCTAACCTGGAAGTGTTCGAGCTAATTTCATTTCAGTTCATTCATAATTAGAACAGCATCTTAAGTGAGAGACTTGACGAACTTTTACATCTCTCGTTAGTTATAGAAGAACAGGTTATTAGTTCAAAAACTTTGAAGCTCGTCTTATGGTTAATATTAAACTGATGAATCATAATCTCCAATGATTATTACCACTGATGACGGCTGGCTCGTAGTCGAAATGCTCTCTTGATTTTCACAATTTTCACCAGGTTATTATCGCTAAAGAGGCATTTGCAGTCGTTGGCCTCTCTTAAGAGATTATATTTCTGAATTTTAACCGCAAGTTATAATAACAATCATTAGAAATATTTTTCTGCCTTCATGTCTTTTCCTATCTTCTTTACCCTCTTCCCCTCACTCTCATCCTTCCTCCTTTCATATCCTCCTCCCCTTCATTCAATTTATTCCGTTCCTTTTGTATCTTACTCATCCCTATTCCCTTTCCTTCCTTTCTTTCATTGTCTCCTCTTCTATGCTTTCCACTATCTTCCCTCTTTCTTTCACACCTTTCCCAACTTTTCACCCTCTCCCATCCATATTTCTCTTTCTTCCTAAGGAAGAGGCAGGGTCTTATTGCTTTTTCCTTTCTTTTTCACTTTCTTTCGCTTTATTTCCTCCTGATCCTCTCTTCCTCCCTCGTATCGATCTCCCTTTTCGTCGATTTCCTTTTCCTTCCTCTCTTTAATATCTTTCATCTTCTTGCTCTCTATCTTCCTTCTACGCCCTCTTTCTTTCTTTAACCTTTCTCCCTCCGTATTACGCTCGAACCTCGATAGCTTGAACGCCTATAACTCGAATTTTCGATGAGTCGAAGTAGATATTTTTACTTTCGCGTTCATATTACGTTAAAACTAAGGTCTATAACTCGAATTTTCGATAACTGGAACTTTATCCGTCTTCCTACGTGGTTCGGGTTTTCAAGCTTCGACTGCGCTGTGAGATTTTGCGGGAAAACATACAACGCCGTTAAAGTTCGGTGTGTGTAAAAATCTGTTGCTATATTGAGTGACATGTTTCAGATAATTCATTATTATTCGCTGTATTAGGCAGCAATATGGGTGTATGTGGTTCGCTGAAAATGCAATACCATTATTTACGTGCAGCCAGAGGCGTAACTGGCAAAAGTTTTAGGAAACGCCTTTTATTATATAGAATTTAATTTTTTCCTGCGTTTTAATAAAGAATAATAGTGTTTTTATTATCAATAACTTCGGAATTTTGGTATTTAATTCATACTTATTTATGAGGAAATAAACTTTGGCGCCTTTAGCTACCCTAGTTATGGCACTGCGTGCACCTAATTCCTTTATCGTTCGATTCCTTAATTGTCGACTGGAACATTTTTGTCCTCCTTTTAGATTCGACTTATAGAGGGTCGACTGTTTGTATTTATTCCTCTTCCTCCGTATCCTTCCTTCCCACTTTCTTCTTTTTATCATACCGCACTTTCTTTGTATCTCTTCCTACCTTTTTCACCCGCTTACTTCCTTCCTCTCGTCCTTCCTATCACGCCCTCATCCTTTCTACTTCTTCCTCCCTATTATCCTCTTCCTCCATTCCCTCCCTCTCCCCCTCTATCCCCTCTCCCTCCCTCCCCCTTCTCCCATTTCTCACACTCATCTCGCCTCGCCTCATGCCCGCTGCTCGGATTCCCACGGTTCCAGATCACGCACCGGAAGTTGGGTTCTGGAATTCGACCTGCCTCCTCCTCCTCCGCCCCTCTCGCTCCTCCCCCTTCCTCCGCCGCCTCCACATCCTCTCAGGCGGCGAATGCGTCCACCCCCGGCGGCGGCAAGGAGCGGTAATGGAAGGGCCGTATTGGCGGCAGCGAGGGGCGGGGGGAATAGGAGTAGGAGGTCGCTTCACTCCGCCCCCTTCCTCTTTCTCTCCCCCTTTCCCTTCTCGCCCCCTCCCCTCTCCCCGACATAGACCCCATCATCACTCCCCTCTCCCCCCCCCTCTCGGACACTTATATCAAATATTGCTTGCTCAAGTTTTTTTTACGATTCGTCAGATTCGAAATTCGCGGAATATTTCGTTATCCGTCGCTAAACGGACGAGTAGCTCCGCGATTCCAATTTCCACTGTCTACCTCGTGTGCAAATATGCGTTAATTTCGTCTAATTGCGTTTCCGCATCATTCATAATGGCGACCGTTCCTCGCGGGTTGAGGTATTTGTAAAATAAAATAAAATTAAAAAATTAAAATCTCCTGGGTGGTGAGGATTCGAACACGGACCTCTGTAACGGTAGCCAGACACGCTAACTACATACGTTGGAAATTTTTAAGGCATTTAATATGGGAAAAAATTCTCCCCAACGCTTACAATGTCGTACCAAAATTAATATCACTTTTTGTATAGGATTATATAGAACGTCTGCCTCACTTCCAGCACTTAAGACGGCGGTACCCAAACCTTTTGTAGGCGCGGCACCCTTTCAAAGATAAACAGAATTTGGCGGTGTCCCAGCCTTGAAGCGAGGTTTTTACAGCCTTTGGACACATCCATTTGTTGCTGCTTCACTATTATTAGAGGAAAAATTATTCTCCTGATTACCTATCAAGTTAGGTACCTAGAACGTTTTTTGCGGCACCCATAAAAATCATCTGCTTCACCCCAGTATGCCGCAGCACCAAGCTTGGGAAACACTGATTTAAGATGTCGATTGATGTTATCGTTTATTTCTTCTTCGTTGTTTCTGTCATTCATCTTACCGGAAAATGTATCCTGTTTATACACTTATGAATTAGTAAGTAGGCTCGTTTACATTCAATATCAGGTTATTTTTCATTCGATTGTTTTAAATGCAGCTTAACGTAATGGATCCGTAACAAACCGCACGAAGAAAAATGCTCTGTAAATTCCAACATTTATTGAAATTATACGATCCATACACAGAGGCCGGTATAGGTGCACAGCTTAAGAGGAAGGGTTTAAACAACAAATATATTTACTCATACACAATTATATGAAATAGCAACATCACACTATAACAAATATACAGTGGAAGTATACATTATTTAGATATTTGCAAAATATTACTAGAATACCAATAATATAAAAACATTAATTATATAATTTTATATTGCTGTCCTGTTCATCTTTCTTTCAGAGCGCTGTAGCATTAAACTGTTTTCCAGTTACCTAGCTTTTTCCTTTATTTCAATTATTATATTAAAGCATGAGAAAACGTAGATAATGTGTTTTTGTCATATTCATGTATCTTTATTGAAATTTGACATTATTTGCGCGTAGATGTTGTTCAAAATGACATGAAATGATGTTTATTATTGAATTATCCGCAAGATGCTGAAAACATGGTAAAATTTTGCGCAGGTTATAAACTTATAAGGTTCCATCATGATCGGAAATCACATGGTCATCATGTTATGTATGTATGAATTCGTATTGAAAATTAACGCTTCTAAATCTAGGCTCGGCGATATTTGTAGAAGAGCAAGTACTAGTATAGCCGACTAAAATATACGATTCTTACAGAAATAGAAACGTGTTTTATCTTTAATTGTGCGGGACAACTGAAGAGTACATAACTACTTCGTACGATAAAAGCGGATGGATCGTTCTATCATATCTCCTTATCTCTCCGTTTCTCTTATCGATTTGAAAAACTTTTGAAAACCACTTTGACCTTTCATATAATTTATGCGCAGTATATATTGAAGCGCGTCCAATGAAAACCTTCGTATTAAGCTCCGCATCACTGCATATCAATAAAATACACTGTATTTTGCAAGTAAAAGGGACCTAGGAGTGAGCGAGTGGGCGACCGTTAGGGGCGAATTGTGAATTTTAAGAGCCTTGGCCCAATTTCCTTGAGAGGCCCCTCCACATTCACATCTCGACCTATAAGAATAGAGGCCCAAACTCGGTCAACATTTGGCTCCCTAAACCTCGAGAACCTTGTTTTTGAGACTATACAGGGAAATCTCACCCTGGCAGATATCCTCGAATATCAAGAGAGAATCCGTTGACATTCCTCCATTAAATCCAATTTCTCTATTAAAATAACTAATTTTGAACACCAACTATATAGCAACTATCTAAAGACAATTGATGGCAAATTTACAGCATATTAAAACTGCCAAAATTCAGGTATTAATTCAATGAGAATAAACTGATGGGGACAACAAGATGGATGAGAGCGGGGTAGTGGGAGAATGGACCGGAAAGGGGAGAGGAAAGAGGACGAGGAAGAAAGGGAGGAGAGAGGGAGAAAAGGGTTAAAATAGAGTGAAGACAGGTGAATGGGAGAAGGTGGCACTAAACGGAGGAGAGTGAGTAGTGAGGGAAGAAGCGAAATTGGAGGGCAGAAAGGGGAAAATTCAAGGGAGGGGAAAAATAGGGAGTGAATTAAGAGAATAAGGTAAGAGAGGGAGGGAAGTGGAGGGGGAGGTAAAGGGGGAGGAAGAGGGAGATGTAAAGGAATTCATTGATTGATAGGGTTTTTATTTGAGACGAAATTGAGACTAAGAAGTCCCATATTCCACCTAACCCCTCGTCGTGAAACGTATACAAGAATACATAGAACATTAACAATAAAAATACAAGTATTGAAAAATAAAAGAGTAATTGTGTGAGAAAAAATAACTGCTGAATAATGAAATCCATATAAAACCAAGATGATCCAAACGGAACTTATGTCTACTTTCCATCTAATCATTCATTTAATACTTATATTGGCTCTAATAGCTTTAAAATCACCGTGGTCATGCTGCACTTTGTGTTCCAAAATTTCATAATTTAGCGGTATAAAATATTACAAATACTTTCGAACGGAATATTAAATTGATCTCTCGTATTTGTGCGGCAAAAATAACGCGTATATGTTTTAGACTATACCAAATCCGAGTACAACAATAGTTGTTGCGATGGCAACACTCTCGTAATGAGTTGTAAAAACTGCAAAAACGCTAGTATTTACGCGAAATTTTTAGAAATACGATCGATAGGCAAATTTATACGATAAAAATTAGAATCTTCATTTATTTCCTCAGAGAATAGTACAAATTTCGCACCGACATTACAATTCTAATGTAATTTAATGTGCAATAAAAAATTACCCTGCACGATGGATTTCAGATTTCCCATGTAAATCAAATGGGAAGAATAGTTCCTGGAATCGAACCTGTAACTTTCAATCTTCGCAACAAAAACTATCCTCGGGAGCTCGGCCTAAGTAGCAAGAGATTTCCATCAAGTGTCATTAAAATCGGTGTATTGGTTCTAAAGTTAATAGGAGGACGGACAGACCGACAGAAAGACTCAACGACGAAACTATAAGCCTATTTCCATTCTGGAAAGTAGGCTAAACACCACTGCAGGAAATCACACGCATACAAGAAGGGGTGTGTGAAAATCTGCGAAACCTACATAGATTCACTGACATCAATAAATAAAGTTTAAAACAAAATATAAATAAATTAATGAAAAGTTCAAGTTATTGGTAAGAAAAAATGTACACAGTACATATTGATAATTGATAAAAATAAACGTAAAATTACAAAATGAATAGATCTTAGCATTACTCTGATTAAAGAAAAAACTAATTGTAAATTAAACACAATAAGAATTGTTTTGTCAAAATCGAGACTAAGAAGGGAAGGGGGAAGAGAAGGTAAGAGGGAGAGGAAGAGGGAGAGAGAGAGAAGAGGGAAAGAAAAAATAGAGGGAGAGGAGAGAGGGCGAGAGAAAGAGGGCGAGAAGAGGACAAGAAGGGGTGAGAAGAGGGCGAGAGAGAACGAGAGACAGGACGAGAAGTGGGCGAAAGAGAGGGCGAGAGATATGGTGAGAGAGATGCAGAGAAATAGGGAGAGACATGACGAGAGAGAGGGCGAGAGAGAGGAGAGAGAGAGAGGAGAGAGAGAGAGAGGAGAGAGAGAGATGGAGAGCGAGAGGGAGAGAGAGAGACAGGACGACAGAGAGGGCGAGAGAGAGAGGGTGAGAGAGGAGAGAGAGAGAGGAGAGAGAGAGATGGAGAGCGAGAGGGAGAGAGAGAGACAGGACGACAGAGAGGGCGAGAGAGAGAGGGTGAGAGAGAGAGAGGGGACGAGAGACAGGACGAGAGAGATGGAGAGAGAGATGGAGAGAGAGATGGAGAGAGAGATGGAGAGAGATGGAGAGAGAGAGAGGGAGAGAGAGCGGGTGATTAAGAGATAAAGAGTGACAGAGGAGTGAGAGGCGGATATAGAGAGAGGAAATGAAAGAGGAAGGGGGAGAAAGAAGGAGAGAGAGAAGTAAGATTGTGGACGGGGGAGACCTATAAATTATCAAAGTTATCGAAAAGAACAAAGGCGTTTCTAATCGCATCGCTCGTCTTATTAACTTTCTCACCCTCTTTATTTCCATCCGCCGGGATCGCTATCGATAACTTCGCATTAATGAAACGCATACAACAGTAAACCGCCTTCCGAGAATCATAAATGGGATCGTATATTCGCGGAAAACTTTTATGGAAGATTCGAAACGTCCTTGAGGATTTGGCCTTTAGTGGGACGTAAAAAAATCGTATCCTCCTCGGAAACAATGGGATTCGCAGGCTTTAATTTGAGCAGACGGCTTTCGTTTCGGATTTATCTCTGTCGTCAGCGCTCAGGTGACTGTGTCGTTATCGCGCAGATAGAGGCGCTAATCTGGGGTAGACCAGATGGAATTAATGGCCGAAGAAAAGAATAGTGAGAAAGAAAGGGGGAAGAAAGGAAGAGAGATATGTATATTGACGAACGCATGAATGGCGAAACTGAGACCGAGACGATAAAGAGAGTTTTCATTGATTTGAGTACGTTGACCTTGAAGATTGGAGATTGTGGCAAGATTTGGGGGAATAAGGGGAGAAAAAAGGGGGGAGTAGTTGAGGCCTCAATTCAGAAGTTTTGCTAGGGATGCCAGACGCAGAGCTACCGGCACGATGTGGCGATATAGAATTAGATACGTGCTATATACTCACTCTCAGCATGGATGGTAACCGAAAAAATCTGATGTGGCCACCACATGACTTTCTCCATACCTGTAATATTTCTAAAAATTCCAAATAGGTTACGTGATAATAAATATTTTAAGGAACTGCGTGATAAATTTAAAGACAATACAAAGAACAAGAACAGAAATAAACTCAAACCATAGCCTTCTGATAATGGATATAGCCACGAACCTCGAACAATTAACAAAATAAAAAGGAGTGTTAGTAAGACGTAATTAAGCGCAAACAAAAGTGTTTTAAAAAGTCGCCTGTAGATGGTTGGTGGTGGTAGCTAAAATAGTTTTTTTTTTTGAAATATCTCTTAAACAATACATTATATGGGAAAATGTTTCGAACAATAATTATAGAAAATTAAATTTCATATAACATTATTTTAATAATTTTTTACATTATATGAAGTATTATATCAAATATTTGAAAGAAACAGATAAGTGACAAGAGTAAACACCCACTTCCGGTTGACCGATTTTAACCAAAAACTAATCAGCTCTTGCCCCTCCAGTAAAAATGTCAAACAAAATTTCGCGTTGATCTGAATAATAATTTTTGAGTTAGAGCGCCAAAATAATTTCTATTACTTACACACAGACACACACACGCACAGATATAATCGAGAAAATGGTCAAAATGTGTTCAGGGGACCTCAAAATGCGTATTTCCGTTGAAATCTCGAAGTCGATTTTTTCATGAAAACAATACTTTCCCCTATACTACGTATGGAGATAGTAAAAATCAAACGTGTTTATCACTTTTTCTCTGCAAATCACTGGCGGATACAAGAAAGAGGGGGGGGGGGGGGGGCGATTGCCTCCCCCTTGGATTGCCATCCGCTGGATGCGTACTTAAACCCATTCCGCGTAAAATTCCTTGATTATGCGCCACAGATTAGGTCCTTAAGCCGAGCGATAGAAAGATTCTCATAATGGCAGAGATTTCCGGAGTCATCGGTGGTGGCGGATTCAAGATGGGGGAAGGGCGATCGCTACTTGGGAAATTTCGTCTTCCGTTAAGGCTCTAGCAATCGGTATTCGACCGCAAACACTTATTATTTAAAATATTTGATGACTCGTTACGGCCGAAAATATTCTCACGTGCTCTTGTTTTATGACTTTCTTATTTTTCTTTGTGTTTATGCGTGTGATTATATGTATGCATGTATGTATGTTTGTATAAATATGACGTTGAAAACTAGGTCTCTCCAATAACCGTAAAAAGATTGGGGAAACCAGCTACAAAGCAACCGTCGTCATTGGAGATTCACCGATAGTAGACTGTAAAATGTATAATATACTAATGGTAATTCACCGCTATCAACGTCTGCTTTGTAGCCGAAATGCGCACCAGGTTTTGTCGAACTTTTTGTGGCCATCGGAGGAATGTAGTTTGCCAATTTGATTTTAGTTATGAGGTGAGATCGATAATTCGATGAATGCCCTACCAAATGGTTAAGTAAAATGAATGGAAACTTGGCAGCCTGGTTCGACCCTGAAGTGGCCTTAAGCCTAAACAGGGTATTTCCCGCGTACTGGCCGTTGTATACATAGAAGGAAAACGTGAGAAAAATCATGCTTGCTCAATTACCGGAATATAAAGCACATTCAGAAGTAAAGGTGGTGCATGATCCAATTCCGATGAATCCAATCCTATCCATGTGGCATTGGCCTACAGAGTGGAATGCATATACAGTGCAACCTCTATAATCCGAACCCACGGTAAGCCGAACTCACAGTAATCCGAACTGTTTCCTCAACATTAGGCGTAAAGTGTCGGTTAAGCGAAGCGAGCGTCGGAAAGTGAAATTTGGAGCTTTTATTTTGTAACAAAGTCGGGCACAGATGTCCACTACTAACGCCTCTTGCGGCTGAATAGATGATTCTTTGAAACATTGTTTTAAAAGGAATGAGCGCTATCGCTCATTCGTACTGCCGTGGTCCAGTGTGGAGAGCAATTTTCCCGTCCATCAACGCCGATCTATCACAGTCATTTTAGTGAACTGTAAGTACATTAATTGGTGTTTTATTTACAGAAATTTAATACATAATACATTTTTTCCTCGTTATTTTACATCAATATTGATACACTACTGATATACTACAACTACATCGTCAGGTGCGAGAGCAGGCATATAAGAACCTAGCGAAATGAATAAAACAAAAAAATATGGATGAGTATTTACTTTAATAAGATGTAATCATGTATGAATATATAAATTTTCAGTTTTTACTGTGGAAATCTACCTGCTATACATTATAATAAAAATTTTTCTTAAAAACGTGGTCATATACTTAGAATTCAGTAATTCGAACACCTCGGTAATCCGAACACGCCCTTGCATTAATTAGTCCGGATTATAGAGGTTGCACTGTATATAGATGAAGAAGTTCCTTTATCCGGTGATCTGTTTTTAAGCCTGAGTAATCCACTTGGTGGCCAAAGGTGGCTATGTACATAGTCCGTATCTTGTGCCAAGGCGTGTAGACTAAGTGGCGGCTGATATTCCTCTGTCGTATACTTCTGTTTATTTAACACCATGCAAACTGAGGACCATTTAGCTACCTGGAAAATATATATATATATATATATATATATATATATATATATATATATATATATATATATATATATATATATATATATATATATATATATATATCTCAAGAAAAAAGAACGTAATTTTGATAGGAAAGTGTCAGTATGAGTATGATTAAATCTAATATGTTTATTTAGTTGAAGCACGTTAAAAATGATATCGCCAAAATACAACAACCCTGGGATAACCAAGAGTGACGCAAATTTGCTTATATTTTAAAGTTCACTGGGGCTCAAGAAAATTTTTTCTTTTTATATTTGTCTGCACTGTTTTGTTTATCGTCAACTTTCAAATTAAAGTAATTCACTTTTCTTAGGAACTTCCTTCCCCTATAAGCCTTTTATCATTATTTCTAAATTACTTCACTTCTTGTTTCTTCTCCGTATTATTACGTGTAAATGGTCCATAATTTCGTTAACAATCTCGATCGACGATATTTGTGTCTTTTCTCTAGATTTAAGCAGAAAAAAGAAAAAATGCATTGCTTGAACGCGGAAGATCAGTATGTCCATATTTGGTTCTTCAGCAATGGAATAATATGCTACTATGCAGATAGGCATAAGCTGAAATTTGGAAATAATTTTGAAACAGGAAAATTACTCCCTCTTCAGCAATGCTTTATCTTACTAGACTTGCTTGTGCAAATAGCTCAGAGCTCAGAGAAAATCTAAATGTTGCATGAAAAGACCACGAATATTAGATTACTTCGTTCAGCATATATTTAACATTGCATAACTCTAGTGTTCTTTGAGCACTTTTGTCTTCCTACCCTAAAAATTTAAAACCATATAAATTGTTTAGATTTATTCAGAATTGCTGTTTGGAGGTTTGCATCAGCTTGGCTACCATAATGTGAAGATCCATGTACTTTAATTAGTTATATGACCTAACTTAAACGTCATTCCGCTTAATAGAATATAGACGAGCTCTTTTTATCACTACAGTTTTGCAGAGGTTCATCTGAGGTCGAACAATATGGTTTTATTTTGCTGTTCATCTTGTCTTATATATTTAAATACTGGTAGTATATTAGTATCACGTCATGGTCATTGATTTTTTTCTTGAATGGTGAACTACGTGGACATGTTCACGCTCCGTCTGTAACCAGCGTTATCTCAACTGACTCGAGGTTATAAAGGAGAAATATTATCATATGACGGAGATAACTATTTCCTCGGAGTTTCTTTCTCAAATAACCGTCGCTGAACTTATGACTGTTAGCGATTAATTTTTTTGCTTTTTTTAAACAAAAAACTCTTTTAAAGTAAGTTGCGCGTTACTCATGGAGATATGATATTTAAAAAATACTTTATGCGCAGTAAAGATATATTAAAAAATAGCGTTTAATGTTAATTTATGGGTGCAGTTTTTTTTTAAAGAGTTGAATTAACCTTCTACTGCCCAATATTGACTTAAATTTACATATTTTATATTACAAGATTACTTTTCTTTAAACTCATCCATATTTATTGAATATACGTAATTTAGTTCAGGTTACTCTCAATGTTAATTCGTTAAAGATGATAAATGATAATTTTTAAACTTAGACAAAACCAAAGAAATTAATTTTAAATATCGTCAAGCAAACTTCGGGTTCCATTGCAAAAATCATATAATTTGGGAAGGATAGGGTTAAATGAGTAACATTCCAACGACAATCGAATATAGTCGAATCGAAAGTCTGAGTCTTATCGAAGTTAGTATTAAGTACTCGTTATAGGTTGTTCTAGTGGTAACATTTTATGGTTATAGGATATAACTATAATGTTTGTTTGATAGAATCCATAGCTTGGGCCTGCTAATTCATTTTTGGAAGAGAATATTAGATCAAACGAGGCAATTTTCTCCGAAAAAGTTAACAGTGGAGATGTGATAATTTCACGTAACTTAAACAACTCCATACATAGAGCTAGCGGAAATTATATCGTAATGGTAAACCTGATAATAATTTTATTGGGAGTATAACCGTATCTTTATGGCCTTGGAATTTTAAGGCGTTGAACTTATTTTCAGCTTCATCCACCATATAAAAAACAGTTTATTGCATTTTCATTCGGATTTACATGCGACCGAAAAGAGGGGAAAGATTTCATAAAAGTGATCGAATAATGCTTTCACGTTTCTGTTCCATAGAAAACATTTTTTTGTGGAGTCAGTTACGATAGACTAAAAAGAAGCATTTAATTTAAAGAAAACAAGACTGGAAGGGACATGTCGGAGTACACGGAGTTTTAAAATTGCGTTATTTGAGATTTCACAATGTTCTGAATATTTTTCCCTCAGATGAGAATTTAACGAGAAGCAAGCGAGGTACGTTGTAAAATACATGTAGCTCTTTATGTAAAGTAGTCGTAATTATTGTCCGATTTTAACCAAAATTGAAATCGGTCAATAAATTTTAACAAAACTCCCCAATACCAAATTTCATTAAAATACGTCCAGCGATTCCCGAGTTGAAACAAAGGAACATTGTAAACTACATGTAGGTCTTCACGTAAAGTGGTCGTAATTTTTGTCCGATTTTAACCAAAATTGGAATCGGTCGATCAATTTTAGCAACACTCCTCAATACCAAATTTCATCAAAATACGTCCAGCGGTTCCCGAGTTGATTTTGTCCGATTTTGACCAAAATTTAAATCGATCAACCAATTTTAGCAAAACTCTTCAATACCAAATTTCATCATAATACGTCCAGCGGTTTCCGAGTTTTAACATGCGGACGGACGGAAACGACCTCCCCTATATGCGTTCACTTCGTGCAAAGAACGTATAATAATCGACAAACGCTTCTTAATTATAGTGTGGTTGATGGTTGGTAAAAACATTTATTTAATACTGATGAAGGTTGTGGGGGACCGGATAATATAAAGAGCCCGGTTCAACCTGTACCAAGCCTGTCTGGAGAAAGATTTCTTGCAATATAAATGCATAATTTACACTACATTGTCTTTATGCTTGATTCAAGAATAATCACATAAGTATCTAAAATTGAAAGATTATTACTTGTCTCAGGTATCTCCAAAAGCCATTACAAGGTTATGGAAAACCAAAACAATTAAATTTTAGAATACATTAATTCAAATATTGTAGGTCAGGGATCTCAAACTCGCGGGCCGCATGCGGCCGCCGTGGTACATTTCTGCGGTACGCGAAGTAAGCTAGTTTACACGAAGGCCGAAACTCAAATGTATTTCATGTAAAACATTTCATGCAAGTCTAAGAAATTTAAGAAGCATGATAAATCAGCACTTTTAAGATGCAGGCAGTTTATTGTTCATTCCGATATATAAAAATTCTGCACAGGTCGGTTGCTAATTATGTTCTTCCCGCTGCCAGCGTGTTTCTTGCGTGTCCCTCGACGCTGAAGCTAGTATTTTTGTTATGAATGTATTTAAGGCCGCAACATAGGGTTGGAACGATTTCTTCCTCGTGGAAGGGGAGAATGAATGTCTAAAAATATGAAACAGTTGATTGGGAAAGTATGCGGCCCGCGGACTTGGTGCGGTGCCTTAATGTGGCCCGCGAGTTCGGTGGAGGGTCTTCATGGGGCCCGCGCACCGATGTGTTTGAGAAGCTTGATATAGAGAAAAACAATTATAGCTCAGTAGATAAATGTCGAGCTCGACTTATTGCTGTAAAAAAATTCAAGAATAGGCACTTAAGTATGGAAAAGCGAAAAATGAAGTACTTTTAGGTATTTGCAATAGCTATAACAAGCCAGATGCGTATTTCGGCTACGATGCAGCTGTCTTCAGCGGTGATTCACCGAAACTTTGAATCTACTTATTGCTAAGTCTTGAATTCTTTTTCAGCCATAAGACGACCTCGATAATTCTCTATTGAATTACTTATGGTTGGTGATTAGTTTACGCAAACAGAGTGTTCAGATTAGTTTTTTGTACAATCGTTTTTCTAAAGTTATAATACAATAAACGCTCCTTGTTCGAAAAGGAAAACACAAACACCCTGCGACTGGCGTGGGCGTAAATGCATTGGTACAGTAATAGTATCTTTAGCTCTAATCCGTCAATCTAATCAACTTTTGTTACTGCGATTGAGATATTCTCATAACGTTGATGCCGCTGATCCGAAGCGGTTGTCTAACACCGCTTGCCTTAGCCTCCATACCATTTACGTCTCCTCACTAAGCCATCTACAAAAGATATAAAAGATATGAATTAACAAAAATGAATACAAATCTTTGCAATCGTGTCTTTACTGGAGATTACCGGCATATCAGATCACTCGATGCATTTCCCGCACTTTTTACCATTTTGGAGATTTAAACGACTGGTTTGAGGACTCGTCATCATCATCTACGTTCGTGCCACGGACGAAATAGTACCTCAGATGTTGTTGTTTTATCATGAGATAGAAATGTGTAGGTTATAAATCCGTATGAAATTATGCTAATCAGTATATTGTTGCGTGAAAAGACGTGCAAATAACCTTAAAGGCAAAAAATTAAATTAAAGCAGGAAAGTTTGCATATTGAAATAGTATATCATTTTCTTGAATTGAACAGGGAAAATGAAGCCATCTTTTGCTTTGTTCCACAGTCAATTGCTTCAATTTTGTCTTCTTCTTTCAACACTCCTCGTAGTCTCGATTGCTTCTAGAACAGGAGTCTCAAACTCAAATTGCTTGTGAATAGATAGCCTCGAAATATATATAAATCACAGGAGCGAATTCTCAATGAAAGCTAGGGAATCATTGCTAACAAATTAGTAATTAAAATAATAATAACAGTAATAACAATAAAAATTACTCATTCACAAGCGCAATTTTAGAAGCACACCTTCAGTAAAACCGTGCGACTGCGCGACATTTTAAAAATCCACCTTGACAGCTGGCGCCACACAATGGCTGAAAATGACACTACTAGCCTATTAGGAAGCAAGAATATTATTGCGTACACGTCGATGCGCCATTATCTGTAGTACACGGTCGGAGACTAGGCGTCTACTCAAATTATTTTACAGTTTCAATAAGTCTCAATTATGACGTTTCACGTGAACCTTCATGCTTCATCATCATCATAGGTAATCTGTTCGTAGACAGGTCCGTGATTATTCATGGTTAAACCTGGTTCTCCATATACTCCTATTTTCCGCTGCCCTCTTCATATCTTGATAACTCTCTTTCCCTTTCAAATCGTCTATCAGCTGAAACCTTTTCCTACCTCTTTCCCTTTTTCCATCTAGTTTTCCTTCTAATAGGTCTTTAATCATACTCTCTCTCATCAGGTAATGTCCAACCCAGTTTGCCTTCCTCTTTCTAATAGTCTGTATAATCATTCGCTTCTCTCCTACTCTTCGTAGCACTTTATCGTTTTTAATCCTATCTGTCCATTTTATCTTCACCATTCTCCTCCAAGTCCACATTTTAAAGCTTTCCAAGTATTTGATGTTATTTTTCCTTAGCGTCCAAGTTTCTGCCCCGTACAAAACTGTACTCCATTTATAGCATTTTATCAACTTCTTGCGGATATCCTCCCTTATATTCCCCGTAAATAGGCGTTTCTTTCTTCTGAAAGCCGCTTTTGCTTTTCCTATTATAGTCCTGATCTCATCTCATTTTGCTTCTCTTGTAATGCTTATAGAAGTGTTTTTGTTATAATAGTGTATTAACAGATATTACTTGCAAACATTTTGGCTCAAATAGAAAGTATTTCGCGGTTTTTCTCCGCGTAATAAAGTACGGAGTGGAAGCAATTTGAAAATTGCAAATATAAGTGAACCGAGTGCGTCAAATGCTTCTGTTGTACTTTCAAGCAGCTCGGGTGAGGTTTCATGTTGTGCAGTGTGTAATTTATTAACGAAAAGTTTTTCGTCGAACAATTTTAATGAAAAGAATGAAATTATCCAAACAGATATGCCAAAACCTCGCCTAAATTTGAATATGAAAATTAAATCATGCACAAGACGTTTTAACGTAGATATTTATAACAGTGTCGAATGATTGACTGGATGTGAGAGAAAAGCAAAATTACTTTGTTGGCTGTGCTTACTTTTTTCGAACGAAAAAAATATTTGGACTAAAACGGGATTTTCTGATTTAAGTAATTTTCATAAGGTAATAAAGAGACATTCGACAAGTAAAGAACATTTACAGTCAATTCTTCAAGAAAAAACATTTGGAAGAACTCGAATAGAACATGTGTTAGATAAGCAGTAGGAAATTACTCATCGCCAGCATAACGAAGCAGTAAAGAAAAATAGGGAAATGTTAAAAAGACATATTGATATTGTTTGTTTTTTTGGGAGAGCATGAACTTCACTTTAGTGGTCATGACAAATCCAGTGACGTGGACTTGGTCGAATTGGTTGCTAAATACGACGAAACTTTGGGGAACCATTTGGAACATTCCACAATGTTTCGCTTCACGTTCAGTGCAATACAGAATGATTTAATTTCTTGTGTTGCCCAAGTCGCACTGAAAAAATTAAACAAGATGCGATCGACTCCCTCAAGAACAGTTACGGAAATTATTTTGACATAGCTACTTTGCGTTCTGAACTTTCGGTTATATATATATATATATATATATATATATATATATATATATATATATATATATATATGTGGAAAGCAAAAGGGAAACTACCACATTACAAGCCCTAGTAAAGATTATATGTTTGGACAATATGACTTCTCTCGAGGTAAAACAATCCGGAGGTAAAATAGTCACCCAATCGGATCTCCGGGCGGGGACTGCCTTGAGGAAAACATTTGTCGAAAGTAAATTACGAATAGGGACTTGGAACGTAAGAACTATGAGAAAGGCAGGAAAGCTAGAGAACTTGAAAGAAGAAATGAGAAGAAATAGAGTTGACATTATAGGGCTAAGCGAAACTAGATGGGAGGGAGAAGGACAGTTCGACTCGGAAGAATTCATGGTAGTTTATTCTGGAGGAAATAGTGGGGAAAGGGGAGTAGCTCTGGTACTTAGGAAAGACATGATGAAAAGCGTGACAAAGATAATAGCAACGAACGATAGACTGATGGCAATAAAGCTAAAAGCACTCCCAGTGGACATGCTGATAATCCAGGTATATATGCCAACGTCAGCTCATGACGATGAAGAAATAGATGAGATCTATGTGCAAATTAATGAAATTTACGAAGAACACGGAAGAGGAAAGGTAAACTGCATAATAATGGGAGATTGGAACAGCATAGTCGGAGAAGGACAGGAAGAAAATGTTGTCGGGCAATACGGACTTGGGAAGAGAAATCGAGGAGGGGAGAAACTCGTAGAATTCTGCATCAATAATGACCTTGTAGTGACTAATACATGGTTCAAAAACCATAAACGAAGGTTATACACATGGAAAAGCCCAGGAGATAGAATGAGATGCCAAATAGATTACATCCTTGTAAAACAAAGATTCAGGAACAGCATAAAGAACGCCAAGGCATTGCAAGGAGCAGACATTGATTCAGATCACAGCCTTCTAATACTTGACGTGAGTACAAAGCTCAAACAAATAAGAAAAACGAGAAGAGAAATACAGACCTGGGACCTAGATAAACTGAAAAAAAGGCAGGATGCAGTCAGCATGAAGTTGGAAGATAACCTAAGAAAGTTGGAAAACAAACCGAAGACCGTTGATATAGAATGGGATGAAATTAAAACCAGTATCAAGGATACCTTGGATAAAGAGATTGGAAAACAAGAGAAGAAAATCAGAAAACCATGGATCACGAAGGAAATGCTGGAGAAAATGGATGAGAGACGAAAATGGAAAAACGTTAACAGTGAAGAAGGTAGAGCCAACTATAGGCGTATAAACAATGAGTTGAGAAGGGTAACAGATAAAGCTAGAGAAAATTGGATAAAAGGAAAATGTGATGAAATAGAACAAATGGAGAAGTTAGGACGGTACGATATGATGTACGCTAGGGCACTGGAATTAGAAGATAAGAAGTCTAATGGAATTTGTGGTAAAGGAATTATGAATACGGATGGGAAGATAGTCTCAGAAACAAAGGATGTAGCACAGGTATGGGAAGAATACATTAAGGAACTATACAGCAAGCAGGCAGTATCACCAAAAATAGAACTAAAAGATGAGGAAAACATTGAAGAAGACAACTTAGGACCAAGTATTATGGAGAGCGAAGTAGAAAAAGCGATAGTGGAACTAAAGAAGGGGAAAGCCACGGGCAGCGATGGAATACCGGCTGAGATACTTAAAGTCATAGGATCAGAAGGACTAAAAGCTATCACGAACTTAATTAATAAGATTTACGACACGGGAGAGTGGCCTCAGGATTTCCTAGAAGTAACAATGATCCCTCTAAAGAAGAAGCCAAAGAACTATAAGCCTTCTGTCACACACATCGAAGATCATCACGAGGATTCTTAATAAAAGGCTGGAGAAAAAGGCAGAAGAAATAATAGGGGAAGATCAATTCGGTTTCAGAAAAGGACGAGGAACTAGAGATGCTATAGGAGTAGTTAGAATCATATCAGAAAGGGCAATAGAATACAGTCAAGATATCTGCGCATGTTTCGTAGACTGGCAAAAGGCCTTTGATAGAGTAAATTGGGTAAAGTTGATGAAGATATTAAAGGATATAGGTGTAGACTGGAAAGACAGGAGACTGATTAGGAATCTATATGAGAATCAAGTTGCAAAGGTCAGGTTTGAGAATGTGGACACCTGCGGAAAAAATATCGGTAGAGGAGTAAGACAAGGGTGCTGCCTATCGCCAACCCTATTCAATATATATGGAGAAAGTCTAATGCAAGAAGCTTTAGAAGGCACAGGGGATTTCAAAATTGGAGGAAGGATTATAAGAACAGTAAAATACGCAGATGATCAAGTACTTCTAGCAAGAAATGAAGAGGAGCTACAAAAATGATAAATAGACTAGTGATAACAGGTAGAAAATACGGTATGGAAATAAATACAGAAAAATCCAAGGTCATTCGAATATCGGGTAAAGAAGAGAGAGTGTGTGTGTGTAATTTAAGGCGAATCAGCCTCTTGGGCTATTATCGCCATAATATGCACTTTTAACCACAACCCATTTGTGGCAAACTAACCATAGCACCAGACACACAATAAATATATAAATAAATTAATAAATAAATAGATAAAACAGATAGATAAATAGATAAAACAGATAAATAAATGAAGTTAAAAACAGATGGTAAGAGATTGTATAAGGGTCTCTCCCAATCTGTAGAATAAAACATCAGCAAGACTGTATAAGGGTCTCCTGACATGTATAAAATTTTTCCCTGCACTAGAAGGAGCTATTATGCCCGTAAAATATAAAACCTTTAAAAATGGATAGAGAAAGGATCTTTCTTCCTCTTATCCCATTCTCAAAAGATTAAAAACACTTAAAAATTAAATAAATGCTAAAATTCTGGACTCCCTTAGGAATGACAATGTTCTATTTATATTTTCTGGATTATCTCCAAGAGAGAGAGTGAGGTTCGAAGCCATACATGCCCTCTCTCTCTCATTCCTAAATTGGATACAGTCCTGTAACACATGTGACACTGTCAATGCAGTATCACATGTCTCACAAACTGGGGGTTCCTCCGCCCGCAATAGGTAACTGTGCGTCCACCAGCAGTGACCTATGCGAAGTCTTGCGATGGCAACCTCTTCGAGTCGGGACGACCTGGAGGAGGACTGCCATGGTTGTACCGTGTTTTTTATTGCCCTCAGTTTGTTACCGATAACTCCATTCCATTCTTCTTGCCATTGTTGATAGACACGTTCCTTCAAATATGTTTTAATGTCCCCAACAAGAACTTTCGGTTGGTTTATAAAATCTTCATTCGCAGCCAGTTTTGCTGCCCTGTCTGCCCTCTCATTACCCGGAATACCGACGTGACCTGGTACCCAAATAAAAACTACCGTCATCCCTATGGAATCCAGATCCATCAAGGATGACTGGATCCTCTGAACCACAGGGTGAGAAGGGTACAAAGACTCTATTGCACGTAAGGCTGACAGTGAGTCAGTAAAGATGACATATTCACTGCTGGGGTAAGAGTATGCAAACCTCAGTGCTTCCCATAAAGCATACAATTCCGCTGTGAATATACCACACAGCGGATGTAGACGGAAACGGTACGAGCGTTTGCCGATGGTGAAAGCACACCCCACATGCTCCCCCTGCTTAGAACCGTCCGTGTATATGGCCGTGAACGACTGAAACTGTACATAGAGTCTCTCGAAGTCACATCGGTATTCAATAGGCAGAGTACAAGGCCTATGTAATTTGGCAAGAGAAATAATGATGTTGGGGCGATGCAGCATCCACGGCGGAGATATGCTGCACTCCGTTTTTAATGTCTGAGGCAATTCGAAGGACATCTCTTCGAAAACATTACGCATTCTCACAGCCAGAGGTTTTACAGAGCGGATACGGGCATCATATAACTGCACAAATCGACGGTCGAAAACTGCTGTGTAAGCTGGATGATCTGGGTTAGCGCTTAAAGCTGCTACATAACGAGTACCTAGCAGTTTCCGGCGCATATACAGTGATGGTTCACCGGATTCACAGAGAACACTTGGTATTGGGCTAGTGCGAAATGCACCAGTCGCCAAGCGAACCCCTGTATGATGAATCACATCAACAGTTTTTAGTACAGATGGTTTAGATGATCCATACACAATGCTCCCGTAGTCCAATCTTGAGCGGACAAGTGATCGATACAGTCTTAGTAAGACTGTCCGATCTGCACCCCATGATTTATGGCTGAGAATGCGCAAGAGGTTCAAGGAGGATTGGCAGCTTGCCTTCAGCCTCTTCATATGAGGACGCCAAGTAAGCTTATGATCCAACAGGACACCCAAAAATGGTGCTGTTTCAACAAATGGAAGCTCGGTTCCTGCTAGTGACAGCGCTGGGTCCGGGTGGAGGCCGCGAACACGACAGAAGTGGACGCATACTGTCTTGTTCGCTGAGAATGTAAATCCATTGTTTGTGGCCCACTCGTTAAGGCGGTTAATTGTCAGCTGAAGCTGGCGTTCAACCGCTACCACATTTTGCGAACTGCTATATATGGCCAGGTCATCCACGTAGAGGCTTCCCTCTACTGGAGACCTAATACATTGGGCCATTCCATTTATGGCAATGGCAAACAAGGTTACACTCAAAATAGACCCCTGTGGAACACCATTTTCCTGAAGGAACGTTCGAGAGGTTTCGCTCCCGATACGCACCCTGAAGTAACGTTCCCATAAGAAGCTCTTGATAAATATTGGTAGGTTACCCCTTAACCCCCAAGAATGCAATGTACGGAGTATACCGAATCTCCACGTGGTGTCGTAAGCCCGGGCAATGTCAAAGAAAACTGCAATGAGGTGATGCTTCCTGATAAAAGCATCGCACACAGCTCTCTCCAAAGAAGAGAATCTGAACAACTATTGGGGGAAAGCCATTAGAACAAGTTTCAGAATATAAATACCTTGGAAGTATCATAACACGAGGGGCAAAATGTACGGATGAGATCAAAACTAGAATAGGAAAAGCAAAAGCGGCTTTCAGGAGAAAGAAACAACTACTTACAGGGAATATAAGGGAAGATATCCGCAAGTGGTTGATAAAATGCTACGTATGGAGTATAGCATTGTATGGGGCAGAAACATGGACGCTAAGGAAAAATGACATCAAATACTTGGAAAGCTTTGAAATGTGGACTTGGAGGAGAATGCTGAAGATAAAATGGACAGATAGGATGAAAAACGATGAAGTGCTACGAAGAATAGGAGAGAAGCTAATGATTATACAGACTATCAGAAAGAGGAAGGCTAACTGGGTTGGTCATTACCTGAGGAGAGAGAGTATGATTAAAGACGTGTTAGAAGGAAAATTAGATGGGAAAAGGGAAAGAGGTAGGAAAAGGTTTCAGCTGATAGACGATTTGAAAGGGAAAGAGAGTTATCAAGATATAAAGAGGACAGCGGAAAATAGGAGTATATGGAGAACCAGGTTTAACCATGAATAATCACGGACCTGTCTACGGACAGACTACCTATGATGATATATATATATATATATATATATATATATATATATATATATATATATATATATATATATATATATATAATAGAAGATATTGATAAAAACAGCGTTAGCGGTTTATATTATTTCATTACAGAAAACTGTTTAGACAAAGCTTACTCTCAAGTAGAAAAATTATGTGAATTAGTATTGACGATACCTGCGACCAGTGTCTCAACTGAACGGAGTTTTTCAGCTCTCAAACGTATCAAAACATTCTTCAGGAATTCCACAAATCATGAAAGACTCTTAATTATCAATTCCATCGATCGAAAAAGCCTTCATGAAAGAACTTTCTCAAAAACCTGTGTTCTATGATGACGTCATTGCAGATTTAGCAAAGAAGGAAAGAGGAATTTCTCTGCATTTCAAATTTTCATAATTAATTGTTTCTGTATCAAAAAATCTCAGGATTTTCCACTGATAAATCGAATGTAATAGTTTCAATATATAAAGCAGACCGCAAGTCAGAATAAGGAGCCGAAGCATTTTCCTGAAAATTAAAAGAACACGACACATATGGAATATATTTTAACTTAAAAAAATCAAATCCCATCTTAAAAAATCATACAATTCCTACATATTTACCATTTTTATATTGTTTCTTACTCCTGTGCTGTTCAATGATTATCCCCTACACCAGGGGTGGGCAAACGCTTTACGTGGCGGGCCGCATAAACAGATGAAAATGCTTCGGCGGGCCACGTTAGGGTTCACATCGTAAGTAATGTGAGGTAATGCCAGGGATCCTGTTAGGGAAAATCAATAATAAATAATATGTTATCCCCACAACATCACTGGAAAAGGTTTTCCGACATTAATTTTAAGCTACAAACTTGAAATTATCTCTATTTTATATTAAGATTGGCTTTCATAATGGCATCGCCGGCCACATAAAATGCCCTCGCGGGTCACATGTGGCCCGCGGGCCGCAATTTGCCCACCCCTGCCCTACACGCTATCTCTTCCATCTACTTTCAGTAAGATAGAGGAATGAAATAGCAGCACCAGCTCTGGAGGGCCGCATGTTTGATACCCCTCTCACAGAACCTCAACTTAGAAAATTAAATTTTTTATTGGGTTTAAAACTGTTCAATTTGCTGGGACATCAGTTAAATAGCATCTGATCGTTTTTCCAAATTAAATGTAACTTTCTGAAAATCATTTCCTTTATTTCGAAGAAATGTTTCCGCGTGTTACACCAATAGACTAAACTTTTTTGCGAACTAATAAATGCTAGACGAGGAATAAGAAAGAAGGCGCAAATCACGGACAACTGTAATTAAAACGACGATTGTTAAATTTATGCTTTATATAACCGAAATGGAATGCCAATTATTTTTAAAAAATCAAGCAAAATTTCTTATATATTTTACGTTTTATACAGTATTCCTAGAAAGCGGTACCTTTCCGTGCTACTGGCAAGAGCGACAAATTTAACGACCGAAATGTAGATAGAACTATGCACACATTTTTCTGCGGTTTATCTAGAAAATAGGAATTGGTGTGAAATTAAAGAATATGAATGAATGAAGAACATGCATAAATTATGAATGAACGAATAATCGAGCTCACCTATTTAAAAACTACATTTCTCTAGTGGCTATAAAAATATACTCATTTCGGCCACAAGGCAGCCGCCATCAGCGGCAGTAGATTATAAAAAAGAAGAAAATACTATTGGAGATATATATTTTGTCGAACCGTTCATTTCCGACGTTATTATGGAATCCCACCGGGAGAGAATTTCTTCAGCGTCTTGTCGATCATATATATTTCTCCGTGCAATGAAGAAGGAAAAATAATACATTTATTCAGAGGATGTTGGCGTTTTAAAATAAACTATCCTTGAGCTGAGACACGCGACGAAGTCCAGCACTTCCTATCGCCAGTGGATGTATAATGAGGTTACGTTACGGCCGGGATTGTGTAAATGGCATAGCGATGACAAGCAATGGCCGACGCGTGGCCGGGCATGATTGGCAGTCGCGGATACACATCCGTGCCCAATGTCGGTTTCTACTCTTAGTGGACACTTTACCGTTAGTTGGATGGTGGGCGAGGGGAAGGGGGAGGGAGGGGATTGGGTGGGCGTACTCTCTCCCTCCCTCTTCCTCCCTCCCTATCTCCATCCTCCCTCCCAACCCCTCTTCTCCCATTTCCAACATCCCTCCCCAACTCCCCTTCCTCATACTCCATTCATATCGCTTGCAACACAACCTCCTGCTTGACGTGAACAATGGGTAGGCCGAAAAGTATTTGCAGACGAAAGAGGTTGCGGAGAACGTAAGAAAATACCCGTGCGGGTTCAATAAACGGTTAGGGAATACTATACGAAAACCGAGCGTGGCTGTGTCTCTTGCTTGGACGTACTTCCGCTGAGCGTAGATTCTTTGTTGCAAGGTTCAGCTAATAGCTGGCGAGCTGAGTTCAACGTAGTCCGTTGCCACGTTTCATTATTTTAGAATCGCGCGGGCTTTTTAGTCACAAGAAAGAAGTCGTCCTTTGATCGAGTGTTCACGGTAGCGCCTCGATTTTTTCGCAGGTTTTTTACTCGCCGCTTCACTCATTCGCGGAGAAATTATTGCAGCGGTTTTTCTCGCTGTTGATAAATTTCAATTATTCGTGCCCACCCACAGGCACCTTCACTCAAGCCCATGAAATTGCTCGATTTCCTCTCAACAACAAAACAAGTACATAGGTTTATGCCACAAAAGCAGAGATGCTATGACATACGTGGAAAAGGACTTGAGGGAGTGGTAAAAGGGTGGCCACATGATGACTTTCTCTCTATTTGCACACGTGTAATTCACTGTAATGTATGCAATCTAACATGAAATGTTATTAACGAAACTTAGAAAAACGTGAGAAGAACGGAAGAAGACCATCTTCACAGTATATTTTTGGTGTCTATATTCGCGCAATTTTCCAGTTAACCTCCGCCCATACGGAGGCACAACTACATCAATTCAGTAGAAAATTGTCGAGTTCGTCCTAAAGCTAAAATTACATTGACAAAATGAGTACTCACTCAAGTATATCCAATAGCTATAAAAAGGAGCGGAAAACTAGAATATACGCATTTGGGCTTCCAAGCAGTCGTCCTGTTTGGTATTCAGCGATAGCAGATTATTGCAATATTATAAATAAATATACTATATATATTGTTTAAACAATACTTATACTAGTAGTATAGCGTAGTGTATTATATGTTTTTTGTGTGTAGTGATTACGATTCAAGGGAGAAAATCTCAGCGTGGGAGAACATCTTCCCATAATGCAAGCATATCATTAAACAACTGCATTTTAACGAGATTTCGCTCACTGTGGTGTGCTTCAGGAGTTCATGCTTTGCATTAATTAAAATTTTGCGGTACTATTATTCCACAGTGGGCTACGGATTGTGTCTCGACCAGATTCGTGGATATACGGAGTTTAAGATGACTTCAACGATCTCGCGTTCAACTTTTAAAGGAATTCCCTCGCTTTCTACTCAGAGAAATATTTCGCAAAACACCACGATCGTAAATTTTATTTCGCGCGACAAATAGCCAAGCGGGAAGTCGTTTCGTTGGGATAGATAACGTCGCCCAATAAAAATCAAATCGTTATTACGCGAGGCTGGTTTGAATTTGCAGCACGCTGGAATATTTTTTCGGTGACGAGCAAACTCGCACGTACGATCATCATCCGTCGAAATTTTCGAACTAGACCTCCGAAGGAGCACAGCCAAAAGAAGCATCAAACCACCAACACAGGTGGCTGGAACGAGACGGATGAGGGACGACGCTTAAAAAAAAAATAAAACGTCGCGCGCATAATAGTTCACGCCTCGCCAACGCCACCTAGGAGGGAAGGTCACGTGACCGGAGCTCTTGCGTATAGGGAGACCCATAGCGTTCCTCTCCAAGTTTTTTTTTCCCCTTTTCGAAAGAGAGGTTCGTCAACTAAACCTCCCTTCTCGAGAAGACGAAGAAAGAGGTCTTTTTTCTTCCAAGAGGTACTTGTATGGAATGGGGGAGAAGTAATCGGCACACAAGAGAAAGAGAGAGAGAGAGAACTCCCTATAGGTTCCTGGACCAAGAACCACTCTCCATCCTAAGAAGAGGGAGGGAGAAGAAAAGAGGTAAGGAGGAGTAGGATGGAGATGAAGAACCGGGAGAGGGAGGGAGTGAGAGAGAGAGAGAGAGAGAGATGTGAAGCTTGACCTTGTGAAGGTCACCGCGGCTCACCCTGGGCCATAGCGGGGTGGAAGGTCTTCCTGGCGCGTGAGGGGAGATGAGGGAGGGGAGGGGAGAGAGGGAGGGAGATGGGGAGGGAGGTAGGGAGGGGAGGGGAGAGAGGGAGGGAGGTGAGGGGAGAGAGGGAGGGAGGTGAGGGGAGAGAGGGAGGGAGGTGAGGGGAGAGAGGGAAGGAGGTGAGGGGAGAGAGGGAATGAGGGGAGGGGGGGAGAGAGAGAAGAGGGAGTGGTAAGGGTAGGAGCGGAAAATGAGGAATGGAAATGTGAAGGAGAGAGAAAGAGGGAGGGGAAGGGAGGGAGAAAAGCTGAAAGGTGAATGAGAGAGGAAGGGAAGTACCTTTGCGGAGACGCGAACAATTAGCGAGTCTTTTTTTCGCGTACACGGTCGTTTTCAATTGTTCGATTTACTGATCGGCTGGGTCATCTGCCTTTCTTGCGGTTGGTAACGGCGACAACGGTGAAATTTTGCGACAATGAGGAATCATTTACGTGACGAGCTAAAAGCAGAAAAAAATGGATTAATGGACAATAAGGGTTATAGAACTACAGTTAGTTGTAAATTAATAATGACGAAATAATACCACCTTCGAATTGTTGAAACTCACATTACAGAGAGCCGACTGAAATTGTTGTGAAAATTTTCGCAAGATCAACAGCGATACCTTAATGTCTAAATAGTGTGTGGTTTGAAGACTTGATAGCGCCTTCGCACTTCCTGTTTGGATAACGCCATAATTTTGGGTTCATACAAACATATAGCTAGATACCCTGAAGTAATGTAGGGAGAATTAAACATTTTTTTAATTCATTCATTTGGAAATTTTAAGGAAGAAATGCAAGAAAATACCATTAACCAACTGCCATTTTTATTTTTATTTTCATTTGTCGTACTTTGTGTCCATAAGAAATATGCGTATAGAACCAATAGAATGCTTATATTATTGCTTTTAGAATATCTATCTTTCTATACATCTTCACCCCACTTTTTGTTTTTATACATTTTCTAGGACTCCTTTTTTGATATTATAATATCGTATTTATCCGAATATAAGGCGACTCGAATATAAGATGACCCTCAAAAAATTGGTAGTTGTAGAAGGAAAAAGTAGTTATCTGAATATAAGACGACTCAATCGCAGAATTCTCAATTACGTACAGAAGAACAATTTTCAAGATATATTATTTAAGCTACCCCATATAACACACACACTATAAGGATAAACATGACAAAAATAAGCAAAAAGTGTTATCCCAAGAAATCCATCCCACATCCTAAATCATTGGCCGCAAACCTTTGACGTCTTCGACCACGCGAATATAAGATGACCCTTAATTTTTCAGATGCAAAAATAGGAAAAATATCTCGTCCTTTATTCGGATAAATACGGTATTTGTTTTACGCCTCGAAGCAAGAAACAATTTGTTTTTAAATATTTCTCGGAAATTCTTCTTCCATTAAAAGGCCTCGAAAATTGTTTTCGCGTATTAGGATATTCCATATTGTTCATAGAAAGCTAACTGTTATCATCTGCTTTAGCGTGGATAATCTTTCTTGATATTTTTAGTAATATGTGAGTTTCGTTTAAATAAATTCTTGTCGCTTATTAAATTGCTTTAAAGAAATACAAGTTCTTTCCTTTATTTATTTTATAGCATACGAAGTTTTTCAAAGAATTTTTATTATTTATTATTTCGAAGCAAATAATATATACACACATATTTTATGCTTATAGCTGTATGATATGCATATTCATTCGTCGATTTGGAAAATCAGTTCCGAGGACTATTCCGAAAGAATTTCATTTTCGTAATTTGTTTGCTTACCATTCAGTTTCCCGTTAACTATATTTGAAAGAAGAACTGGTTCGCGCGAATTTGTCGGAACGTATTCGTTGCACGCATGTTTTGGCATTGGCCAGCTATTAGAGCTCCATTTTTTTGTCTCCGCCATTTTTAAAACGTTTTGGCACAAGTAAACCCTGTGTTTCCCCCCAAAAAACTGCGAAGGCGCTAAGGACTTTTCAGCTGGATCCCAAACACAGCACGTACCGTTGCTGTACTCTATTGAGTTTGCATTGTGGGCAAGGTCTCTCGCGTCATTATTAACACTTAACCGGCTGGTGTGAATGTCACTGCCAAATACTTGGCAAGGAAAAAATGTCAAATCCTTTGTGGGTTTGCGGAATAGAACCAATAGCCATGAGACTGGTAATGTTAACTGCCGGATAATGGTCGAAAGAGGCACCGTAGCGTGGGAAATGTTGAGGATTCCATCGAAGGTAGTCTTGAACAAAGCGCTATCTTATTTAGAGGCGAAGGTCTTGAGTTTACGGAATTTTTACTCCGGGTCGTTTATTTGGTGGTTGCTAGTTTGACGTCATATGGATATTTTTTTACTGCGAAGTACAAGTGATCAAGGTTGTTACTGTATAGGCGAAAAATGAAATATCCAGCTCACCTTATGTCTGCAGTCATATTTATTATGCATGAATATCCAATTCACACAAAATTTGGAAAAGTGGAAGAGCGTCTCGGGTAAAGCAGAGCCGTCATCAGTGGTGATCCACCGATCGTTGAAAACATTGAGTCAATCAGACGCGAGTTACAAAGTAACCGTTTGCAACAGATCCTGGAGGAAGCACTTTTTAAAGAACTTCTCATTAAGCCGTTTTTGTATTAAATTGCTTGGAGTAGCTGGTTGGGTATTCAAATTCGCAAGGTTAAGCATATTTTAGCCGAGGTTTGGTTGGCCAAAAAATATCAAATTGCAGGGCTTTTACGTTTTTAAGCCAAGAGCCGCCCAGCTTTCTTGGATTAGGGGCCTCCAGAAGATGTTTTTATTACTTGGCGATAGCCTCGTTTAATTGTGTAAGGAATGTAATGTACTGCTGAATTACATAACCTTCAAAATATAAAATTACTAGCAAATTTACCCGGCGTTGCTCGGGTTTTTAAATGAAGACAAAAATATTGAGAAAGATTTTAGAATAAAACCAAATAATGGAACCAAGTTAATTTTTATTTTAAAGCTTGATAGTATACAATATTTCTTGTCTTTCCATCTTTTGCCCAAATAAATAAAATTTCCCCGCTTCCTACTCTTGACGTAGCTACATATAGTTGTCCATGGGCAAAGCAATCGATTGACAAATCTACACCTGTCACTTTAAAAGACTGTCCTTGTGCTTTGTTGATTGACACGGCGAAGGCAAGCCGGATTGGAAATTGTAGTCTTTTAAATTGAATCATTGTATCTGGTGATATCAACGGAATTCGAGGTATAAAAACATATTTGCCTTTTGCAATTTCTTTTAAAACAGTATCCTCAATTGCATAGGGTCTCAATTTTTTCCTGCTCAATCTTGTTCCTTTGCATAACCTTGGAGCATCCAAATTTATCATTAGTATTATTGGTGAGTTCGCTTTTAGTACCAATTTGTGGCATTCCACTTGTGTTTAATGAATTTAGAAACTCACATGGATAATGAACAGCGTCATTATTGTCTACTACTGAGCCAACTGATTTATAAGATACTGCTTCTCCTGGTACTTGTTCCTGAACTGCATAATTTATGGCATCTAAACTTTCGTTTCTTGGAGCAAGGATTGTGCGCTCACACAGTCATTTGTGATTTTTATATTTGAAACAAATGTCTGGGAAGACTTTATTTTTAAGTACCACAGCATCTACATCTTCAAACAGTTTAACTCTCATATTGGTAGATAATTTTAATGTTTTCACCTCGCTCCAGAATTGAGAAGATTTTAAACACACTTTTATTTCATCAGCAATAGTGCTTCTAGGAATAACTGGCAGGATTTGCCGAAAATCTCCTTCCAAAACAACAGTTACTCCCTTAATTCTTGATTACCTCGGTTGTCTTGAAGACTTCTATTAATTTCTAAGACCATATTTTCTATAATAATCAAGGCATGATTGAACATGTCTTCATTGTAATTGATAGCCAATTCTGGGTTGTTTTGCTTGATCCGTAGTAGGATATCTTCTGCCATATGTTTTTTGTAATTGTTCCATAAATATTTGGGATTGGAAATATTACATGTTGCTATCAAAATTGCAAAAAGATGTCTAATTTTTGTTGGAGAATTTTAAATTGTCACTTCTTTTATAATTTCATCCCAATGATTACCATCCTCTAGTAAACCTCGCCGCTGCTTAGCGAAAGCTTTCACATATTTGACCATTGACAGTTTTTAGAATCTCAAATGATGTTGGTCCTCTGACTGTATGGAGTAATATTCTCAGGAAGTAGCATTCAGAGTTTCTCGGATGACCTGTGTAGACTCGTCCTAGGGCACCGCTCGATATAATATCGCTTTTACCGGGTACAGTCTTGCCTATTTTTCTGCGCTGAAAAATAGTCTTGGTCGTATTCCAGGTGTAATACTTTGGTACTTCGCTATAAAGTAATGTTTTTGCAAAATCATCTTCCTGGCACATTTCTAAAAAAGCAGTTAAGGTTGTTTTTGGAGGTTGCTTAAGTCTTTATTCAATATTTTCTTTCGTAAAATAAACCCTTTGTCCATTCTCCAAGTGTACACTCAATGAACAACCGTAGGATGTCGTTCGTGAATTGGGAGATCCAAAATTCGCCAAACTGCTTCGTTACTGCTAATATATCGGCCAGCACGATAGTCATTAATTTCATCAATCGTATTTCCCTCTCTTTGAACACCAAACATTGCTTGATCACTACCCTTATTGACATATTTGCGTATATATTTGATCGACTTCACAGAATTGCAGTATTCAACATTTATGTGTGGGTACCAGGGCATGTGGGAATCAAGGGGAATGCTGCTGCCAAGGAAGGCCTCTGCAAGCAAGAACTAGACTCGCGGTCCACGACAGCAGCAGATCTAAAAAAAATTTTTAGGTTACTTATAGTGAAACAATGGCAGGACTCATGACTAGGTTTGCAAAATAACAAATTGCGGGACATAAAGGCTGTTACGACTTCTTGGTCCTCCTCTGTCAGGAATAGTAGGCGGGAGAAAGTAGTGCTGACCCGATTGAGGATAGGGCACTGTGCCCTTACTCACTGTTATCTGTTCACACAGGAGAAGGAAGTACCACACTGTGACCATTGTGACTCCCGTCTCACTATAAGACATATCCTGATCGAATGTACCCACTACCAAGGTATGCAAAACAGTCTTTCTATGCAAGGCCAGCTTAACGATGTTCTGGGCGATGACCCTGTTAAACGTGGTTTTCAAGTTCCTCAGGGAAGCTAAATTGCTTCCATACATATAACTAATTTTTAATTCTACCTTTTTCTATACACATTACCTGTGTACAATTTTAGCAATGTAATATACATATTTTATTCAGTTTTTTATCACAATTAGTAGGGAAATATAATAACTTTTATTGTATTACTGATTTGAGTACAGTCGACACACCTTATAAAATCAACTCTACTACTACTACTTATGTGTGCTTGGAACAATCTGGAGAGCAAAGGAAAATAGGGAACTATCCATTGGCTGTCTATTTCTAACTCTTTTGTTTCATTCAAAGTGGATAACCATCATCTCCAGTTTTGAGTATCCTTCAAAAATTTTCTTGGATGTCTTTGTGTGCATTTTACATTTTCATACATGATGGATTTGGATTAATGTTGCCGCATGAGCCGTGAACCATGTTCTCTGAAACAATCTCGAATAGTTTTAGATCAAGTTGTGGATCAGGCAGCTCAGAACTTATTATGCTACCAATCTGATTAGGTATTATTTTCTCAATCAACCACACCAAAATATGCGCATAAGGGAGTCCTATTTTCTGCCATTCGATGGAGTAAATAAAACATCTAACTTCTCCAAAAATTCCACCTTCGGTTGTTGCTTGCATCAGTTAATAAGTTTCTGCCTGAAAACTCGAGCAGTTAAATCGTGTCGATCCGTTGGAGAGTGACCAGGGTACAATTCGGTTTCTTTTTCTTTATACTTCGGATTACATGTGAATGTAATGAAATGATCGGCTGTGCCAATGTTTTTTACCTAAGTCATTCTATCTTGCGTGTGCTCGTGCATATATCTTGGTCTCCCAGTGAAAGTAAAAGGTAAAATAACCAATTTATTTAATAAATATTCCCTTACCAGAAAATTTTAGCAATTATAAATTTTATACTTTAATTTATTTATATTTAATGTATACATCAAACTATGAAACTTAGATAATCTAATGGAAATTAAATACATGAATTTTCCTATTTTTTAGACATTTTCCTGTGCAAAAAGAGTGTCATTCTCCTATTTTTGATTGAATTTAAAATCTTGCAAACTTTATTGGTTGTAGATGATCGGGAAGTAGGACTTTATTCTGCGCCAACAAATATACAAATTATTCAAAATATTTATGTACAAAAGAAGAAAAGATTTTTGGCATTAACATATGCCAAGCGCTAGTATCATTTGTTTCAATTTAGCGATTATGTCGCTGGATTTAACGGATTTATACTTCCTATATCGACCTTTCTTTGCCATTTAGCGAAAGATCGTTATTTAAAAGATTTAATTCACATTTACTGACAAATTTGGTGACTTCTAATTTATTATCAAGTAATCATAATAAACAATTGATGGAATCACTTTTAAAATATCGTTATTTCACTCGAATTAAGTTCAAGTGGAAGATAGT
Organism: Tanypteryx hageni; assembly: GCA_028673005.1. Lineage (NCBI taxonomy): Eukaryota > Metazoa > Arthropoda > Insecta > Odonata > Petaluridae > Tanypteryx > Tanypteryx hageni. The sequence continues at coordinate 119,137,475 of CM054114.1, read as the reverse complement.
GCATGATATTATGTGGTCATGTCTCTCAAAAACATTAAATCCTTTGACAGGAATTGCTTCTATAAAAGGGAGGCAACCGGTAAAAACACATTTGAAGATATAACAAAATTTGGTTTAATCATACGTTATCCCATGCAAAGGCTGATTTTCTGAGTCTAATTTGTCACGTGAATATGTTAAAGTCAAACCTACGAAACAAAATGAGCCCCCGGACTTTGAATTCCATTTTGGCGATAAAAAGTATGTTAGTACGACATTGAAAGTGTTGTAATGTAATAAGTTCAATTGGCTTAATTGATGCATACAAATATTCAGTTGAAAGGAAAGCAAAACGTACATATACTATATGCTCAAGGGAGGAAGAGTTAACGGTTATAAATTTTGGTCGAAATTAAAGAATTGTTATAGAAGTTTTCTCATAGTACCTTCTGATATATATTTTACTTAATTAATTTTCGATGTTAATGAAAAACAAATGTCGCTGTCTGTTAAGTACAGAGAATATGTAGAATACATAAAAACTATTTAGAGAACGAAAGCACTTAAAATTGCACAGTAAATTTGTCTTCCACTTATATACTACTTTTTGAAACAATTAGCCAGATGTATAGTTTTTGTGTGATTGTTCTTCTTTGAATAACCTTAGTGTTTCTTTCTTCCCTACTTTAGTTTATATTAGGTATATATTATTTCTTTTAGTTAATATTAGGTATTAGCGGTATTAGCTATTAGATATTGTTTATAACGGTTGTCACGTATATTGTTAAATGCAACAATACGCTCATTCCCGTGTTTTTTAAATGGAAAAAAATTAAAAGAAGAAAACATTAAAAAAATAAAAAATGTAATTCAAATCGCTTTAAAACCCCTCCCATTTTGCTTAACTTTTTATCGCGGTTAAAATTACACCTTCTTGCTTCTACGTTCTGTAGTTGTTGCGTTATAAATGCACAAACATACAAACAAATTCTTCAAAATATTTTTGGTAGAGATGTTGATTAGTTTTTGTTAAAATCAGTCAACCGAAATTGAATATTTACGCTTGTCACTCTCGTTTTTTAAAAATACGTATTTGCTTTAATACTTGATCAATGTAAAAAGTACTGGGATAAAAGTTGTAGGTAATTATATTTTCTAGAGCCTTTGCTCGAAACATTTTCCATATAATGAATTTTTTTAAAGAGATATTTTAAGAATTATATTTTTTGCTTCTACCATCAAACCACCTGGAGGCAACTTTTGTAAACACTTGACGCTTAGTTACGTCTTTGTAACGCTCCTTTTTATTTTCTTAATTGTAGGAGCTTCGTGGTTATATCCAATAGCAGAAGGCTACGGTATGAGTTTATGTCTGTTCTTTGTAAGGTCTTGGAATTTTTCTCGCAGTTTCTTAAAATATTTATTATCATTTAACCTATTTGGAATTTTTAGAAATACGACAGGTATGGAGAAATCCATGTGGTGGCCACATCAGATTTTTTATTAAAAGAAAGTAGCCTGCAAGTAGGATATAAATAATGGACATTTCTGCTAAAAATATGACTTTCTCGGATTAGTGATAGTCAAAGAGTGGCCAAATTGAAGAGCTGTTACTGAGTCGAGATTTATCGTTGGCCCGCAAAAATACCAGCTAATTGAAATAAGAACTTAATATTGCTTCATGTAAGCCATATCTTGTGTACGAATTCATAAAAAAGGCACTTGTTTATGAAAGCCAAAATAAGTAAAAAGTAACCAGTAACTCTTTTGAGTAAGTGCAGCGTTATGATGTTAGCCTTCAACTGCCATCATCCGATTTCTATAACATAATGGTCGCGATGGCTTCTCAAAAATCTCCGGAATTTCGTGATGTTTTGTTTGATTTACTTGATATATTATATTTATAACATTATGCGCTCTACTTCTAAATCTTAATTAAAGATAAACTTATGGGATCTTTATAAAACATGTCAGTACAAATTGTTATTTTTCACAACAAGGACATAATTTTAATTTACGGTGTCAGGTTACTGGATGATGAAACGTGGTTTTCCGTTCCATTTTGATTATCGTTAGAAAATACGCTCCTAGCTATATCTTGGAAATGTTCGTCAAAATGGCGAAACATTCATTGCCGTCCTTTTTATGCAGATCGGTCATCAAAGTCGACCACCGTCACGGTAGCTGTCAGACACCCGCAGGACTATATACCGGCACAATATCGAATCCGGAAGGAAGAGAAACATAGAATTCATCGAGAAAGCTTCGCTAAAAACATTACTTATTGAGTTCCCGGAAGAGATATACAAACTCCGATAATCGTATGACTCAGACTAGCAGGTGTCCCAGAGATATCACGTCGTCGGTTAAAGAGTTGAATCATATACATATCGTCGTCGTTTTTATGGTAACGCCGGGTTGTCAAAGCAAGCTTTGCGAGTTTTCGGAATCGTTTTCGTATATAAAACGCCTTCGCCGCTAAATAAACTTATAGACCAAGATTGCGCAACGCTGGATATGAAATAATTTTATTCTCCGATTGGGGAAATAGAGTTTGTCATTGTTGTGTCGTCAGAGTATAAGTTTATGTTGCCATTGTGTTCTGAAGGAATGTAGACGTCTCCATGTCTCACTATTATGATAATGCATTCGGATTATGGAGGAGATGGGGGTTGGATTCACTCCGGAAGAACCTCGATAACTCGAATTTTCAAAGTAAACATTTCCCCCTTTGCATTCACATACGTTACGACGAAGTCCTATCACTTGAAGTTTCGATTATTCGAACTGCCTGCCTGCCTGCCTTCCCTTGAATTTTGAGTCATCGAGGCCCGACTGTACTTCGTCCTTCCAGCGTCTCAAAGAACGTTAACTCCCTCATCAATGCTCTCGAATTAATTAACGAAATTCAAGTATCTGTATAAGTCCGAATGATTACCATGGAACGGCACCATAACCTACTTTCTGGGGCAGCAAATCCAATATAATTTTACATGCCTATATCTATGTGCCTACGTAAGTATGAATGCATATAGGTATGTACTTATGGATGCGTGAATATGGTGAAATATCGTTATGACTTTTAAGTAAAAAATTCTGCATAAATTTATACTGTAATTGCATCATAGCCTTTACTAAAATTATGTATAACAATAAAAGAACCGTCATTCTGCACCATAATATGGATTATTTAGGCATTCAGGGAATTTCTCCTGCTTTTATTTCAAGAAAATAGTTTTTGGATATTGCTCCAATTCATCATCCTAATTCAATTACTTTCTTTCATTGTAAATTTCTTATAGAAACTTTTAAGTTTCACGCAACGAAATTTCTCCGCTCGTGTTCGTAACTGTTCAAAAGAATTACATTAATACAGTACAAGATTCGATTGAAAACAAGCACGAAATTCTTGTGAACATATGTTCTCTCCTCCATGTCTTCTCTACCCCGATGAAAGCTGATTTAATTCTAAATTATACATTCCGGGAGAAGGGAAAGGAAACGACGAACCTAGGCGGCTTCTCGGTAGATTGATCAGGGAAAACCTCAAATGGGATTCATGGAATAAGGGGAGGAAAAAAAACGGTAGGGATGAGAATAAAACGCGAAAAACTCCACTTCGTGATTCAAAATTTTCTTAGCACTTTCTCAGCGGCCGTAAACCATAAGTAATTCAACATTTATTACTATTGTTAACACTAATTTACATTTCTTGTAAATTTCAACACAAATTCTATCTGTCCCATCAGCGAGGAAACTGTCTTGGAAGCAAAGACCAACTTATGGACGTTTCGTCTCACGTTTTTTTAATTCGCTTATGTAATCGTTTTGTCTGTTAGTCTGTCCATGTGTTACACTTCTGTGCCCGCTGAAATACCTCTACACCGTTCAAGTTAGACCAACCAAATTTTAAGGGATTATTTATGGCCCTATGTTCTTCCCGCGATTGAAATTTGGAGACTGCAGGGGCATCCTAAGGGATGTAGTGGGGGCAAAATAACAAAATCTGACGTTGCCACCACATGACTTTCTCCATATCTGTAATATTTCTAAAATTTCCAAATAGGTTACATAATAATAAATATTTCAAGAAACTTCGAGAAAATTTTAGAGTGGCAGCAAAAATGTAAGATATCTCTTAAACAATGCATTATATGGAAAAATGTTTCAAACAAAGATTGTAGAAAATAAAATTTTCTACAACTTTTATTCTAATACATTTTTACATTTATCAAATATTAAAGCAAATATTTTAAAATAACGGATGTGACAAGAGTAAACACCCACTTCCGGTTGACCGATTTTTACCAAAAACTAATCTGTTCTTCTGACTTATATAAAAATGTTAAATATAAAATTTCGCGTTGACCTGATCAATAGAGAGCACCCACAAAAAGCTAGCACATACACACACGGACATAATCGAGTAAATGGTCAAAACGTGTTCAGAGGACCTCAAAACGTGTATTTCCGTTGAAATCTCGAAGTCGATTTTTTTCATGAATATAATACTTTCCCCTATACTACGTATATGGAGAAAGTAAAAAGCGCCCTTAATATCTGATTCGTCAGTTGTTTTCTTTCTTGTTCCATTTGGTTGGTCCCTTTTATTTGCAAGCCCACAAAAATGACGAGAAAAAGTTTTAAAAAATTACATTTCTAGCATTTATTACCACAAAGCTATTCTCTTATCACATCAATTCATTACTGCAATACTTTTCTTAAAGCAATATTTTTTGTAAATATTTGTTTGTAAATTGTATGTTATTAGGTGGAAGGAGAAACTACGCAGCCTCAATCTCGCTGTTCAAAATGTAAATAAATATATAAATAAATAATAAAATACATATTTTAGCTGATTTTTCGTTAATTAATGAGTTGAAATTAAAATGCATACATGTTGTTGGGTCCATACGCAATACGTAGCATTAATGTACATACGTTTCATTGACATATCTTTATATAGTTTAGACTGAGTATTCGAAAGGTGTTTAATCAGAAGAGCGCTCACGGACCTTTGACTCTAATAAGTACTTCTAATTATAGGTGTCTCCGATGTCAGATATTTTGTTCCATATAAGCATCTGTTTCTCTCGGCCGCCTTATGTCAACAGGAGTCAACCTTGATCATCTATTGGATAACTTAACACCGAGTAAACAGGAGATAATCCAGCCAAAGGTAAAGTATTGGGCACGTCTGTTGCATGTTAGCAAATTGAGTTTCCGAGAAAGACACATTGAGCCGCTTATCTTTTCACAAGGACGCCTGAATTCGTGGAAAAGGGCGGAAAACGTCGATTGCGGCTTTAAGGAGGAAAAAATGCAGCTTTAATAGATAAGTGGCCTTTGAAATAACTGAACGAGTAATCTCGTGACGACCGTCTTGCATTCGGAGAGCACGTAATCTGCGTTCGATTCCATATTCCCTATTTCTTTGCCTCATCGTCTTCAGCCATTTAGCCAAGTAACTATATGTGCCACGCCCTGGTACTACGTGACAGTTTTCAGGTGAGTTTCTTAGAAGAAAAGAGGGCTTAACGTGCAACCGATTATCACGAAATGCACAAAATTTCCGCGTTAAAAGTTATGATGCTTAAATGTTCATCTTTGAAATATGGAAGTACTAGTAGAAGGTGCTTGCTTACTGCAAGCATTTCACCTCATCCTCAAAAATCATTCATTTTTCACTCAGATATTTCATCATGAGAAATATTTCTTTAATTCGGGGGGGGGGGGGGGGAGAATCCGAGGACTCCGGACCCCCCCCCCCTCCTGGCGTACAGACATTTGTGGAATCTGCGATAACCACACTACAAACTTGCTACGTTGCCCCATGCTACACTGCCACTTGTAGCGTTGAGTAATGAGAACTAAAAACGCTGTAAAATTTTATATTATTTGAATAGAGCTTTTATTTAATCAATTGCTGGAAATTTGTTTTGGGCCTAGGGCCCCCCCCCTCCCCCCGAAATAAATTTCTGGGTACGTGCATGGTGCATAGATAGTTTGTCGTAAAAGCGCACTATGAGATAGTTGGCGTCCCTGGCAGCCGGCCGGTTCGCCTGTAACTCGGGTCGGCGCTAGGTATATACGCGAGCCTCATGAAGGCACTGCACCGTATCGGCGGACTGCATTAAGGTCCCGTACCACCGCCGGATTATAGGCTTTCCCAGCCCTCGCACCCTTTCATATTCTCAGGACATCCACTCTCTCCTTCCATTAGGGGCGGAGATGTTCCCACTCTCGTGGTCGCGGGGGATACTTTGGTCCCCCAGCACATTTCTTTATTAAACGGCTCACAGATGGCGCGACTAATGGAAAGTTAATCAGTCTGAGAAAATTAATAAGTCTATTAAATCAGGCGTTTTCAAAATATCCGGGGTTTATTGGTCATTCCCATTTATGGCACCCTACCTGTTTAGAAGAACGTTCTCCCCGCTGCCAGCGCGTTTCTTGTATGTCCGAAGGGCCAAACCCAAGACATCGAATCTAGTATATTTGAGTGGTAAAATACGTAAAACATTTCAATGAGAATCCTCTTCATTCTACGGCGCTGTCTGTCTCCATACCGTCCCATTTTCGAGCTACAAGCATGCAGTGATTGATATTATCACTTCGTGATTAAGTTGACGTTATTTTCTGACATTAAAATTCGCCGACGGGCTTCAATTAAGCAAAAAATGAGTGAAGTAATCGTTAATACAAAAATAAAAATTCTGAAATGGATCGTCTAAGTCCAATTTAACGTTAAATTTAACTTAATATTTTAAGAGTTGTCTGAACCACTCAATGAAGTATTAATGGAATCATTGACGAAGCTATAAAAATATTCATTTTATGAATTTCTTAGGAATTATCCGGAACAACTCCGAACGTATTAAAGTGATCTTAGCATTGTTGGCGAGCTTCCTCTCATCTATGAGCAGAACTCGCTTCTGAAATTTACTCGATCTGTGAGAAAAATTTTGTAATGAACTTCAATTACGTCAGCATACCAGCTTTTTGACGAAAGACGTGAATCCCCACAAATATACGGTACCATGTTAATGTTGCACTTACCATAAGATGCGTGGAGAAATAAACAACGTTTTCTTTTATGAAAAAGGAGCATTTCGATCTTATGAAGCCGACGAAAATTCGACCTTCAACACCGCGAAAATCCTAAGACAATCAGCTCAAAGGCGCCAAGTATTTCCAACGCCCGCAGAAAATATGCGAAGGAAAGTATTTCACCTTAACTTGTATGAATTAGATGTCCGCCTCCCGGGCTATTCTACCGTTTTCTTCAAAAGTGGTCAGCGCGGAAACATCGAAAGAATATTTAAAAAATAGAGAGGTAACCTTTCATAGAGGAGAACGACATAACTGCGTCTGCGGCCCAAATGAAGAGGAAGTAGAGGAGAGAGAAAGAGGTAGGGGAGGAGAGAGAGATTATGAAGGGAGTGAGAGAGAAGTTAGAGAGGCAAATAGAGGGAGAAGAGTGCGAAAGAAAGGAGGGAGAGAGTGGGTGAGAGAAAAAGAAAAGGAGAGAGGATAGGGAGAAGGGAGTATGTGAGCAAGAGGAAGGTCAGGAAAGAGAATGGAGGTAGGGAGAGAGAGAGAAGGGAGAGAGAGAAAAGAGAGAGAGAAGGGAGGGGAGCGAGAGAAACAGAGTAGGATGTGACCCACATAGGGACCAATCAATAAACCCCTACCCATGTTCCCTCCTCTCTCTCCTCTCCTCTCATCCCTCCATCTCTCCTATCCACTCCACTTTCTCTCAGTGTACCCTGAGTTTTTATCCTCCTTTCCTTTTATCTGTATTCGTGTTCTCTCCCTCGTTCTCACGCTAACTTGAGCTTTTAGAATTTACCTTTCTCTTTCTCCCATCTCTCTCCCTCTCTCTCCTTCCTCTCTCTCTCCTTCCTATCTCTCTCTCCTTTCTCTCTCTCCTTTCTCTCTCTCCTTCCTCGCTCTGTCATTCCTCTCTCTCACCTTCCTATTTCTCTCTCCTTTCTCTCTCCTTTCTCTCTCTCCTTTCTCTCTCCTTCCTCTCTCTCCTTTTTCTCTCCTTCCTCTCTCTCCCATCCTCTCTTTCTCCTTTCTCTCCTTCTTCCTTCCCCAACTTTTCCTCACTCTTTCTCTCCCTCTCTATCAGACTCATCTCTCTCTCCTCTCCCTATCTCTTCTTTCCTTTCTCTCTTTCTCTATCACTCCCTTTCCCCCTTCTTCCCTCCCTCATCTCTCTTCGTTCCTCTTTCGCCATATTCTCCCTCTTTTCCTCTCTCTGCCACTTTTTCTCCCTCTCTCTTCATTTTCTTTGTGGTATCTTCTCTTTTCTTTCTCTATCTCACTTGCTCTTTCGGCCCCATTAATCTCGTTCTCTCTTTCGCATTTTCTTCCTTCATTTGTTCCACCCACTTCCCTGATTAAGTCCCGTTGTAATCACCTATTTTACCTCTTAAAAATTTCCCAATCCCCTCCCTGGCTGCATTAGCCAGAGGGGCGAACTCGAACCTGATTGGCTCTCGATAACGCCGGACGCAAATCGAATTTCGCACCCATCGCTCGCATTCGCGATTTCTTTTTTCGCATCTCTCGCGTTTAAAACTATTATCGAGCGACGAGCCAGTGCCTTTAAGATGGCCCCGATTCCCGAGCGAAACAACCTCACTCTCTGGCGACCTTGACAAGTCAAAATATAGGATTTCTTCGTTTTTTTATTCCTTGTATTTTATTTTATATTATTCTTTTATTTTTGGTTTCCTCTCCGTTGGAATTACGGTAAGGCGGCGTCGTCCGCCCAGGCCTCGATCATAAAAATTTGCCGCTGCCGAATTCGTATATAAAAAACGGGTTTTCTGAGATTCGAATGCGGTAGAGCAACATCCGATTGTCTTTTTCCAAAGCCAATATGGCAGCCACGCGATTTTTAGTCTCTTACTTTCGTTAGCATGGTGTGCGTGTCTCATAATTTGCTGAGCATTTTGGAACGAAGGAAAATGACTCCCTCTTCGTATTTCTTTTTGAAGTTTTTGCCAATCATGCAAAATCATTGTAGTGTTTTTCTGCTGTTCCCACATAGACTTCTGATACTATGGATCTATTTTTCAATATCGTTTACATACAAATATTCAGAACGTGTGTAATATGCACATAATGTCTTTGTATGCGATTATTCTATATTTACATATACGTGCTTATGGACACACTTCTGTGAATAAATATAATACGTGCATTTGTTGCGCCCATTCCTTGTTTCGTTCCGTTGCCTTTTGCTATTACTTTATTACTCGTTTAATTAATAGAAATGAATGTACTTATTAGGAATAATTTCGACGCACTTGTTAAATTTTGCGATGAGATAGGCGCCGCTTTGAGATCTGTCATACAAACATTGGTCAGCTTCGAAATAATTATTTTTGGGCCGAGTTTCCAACATAAGCCGGAATAGATGATCCAATTTCTGTCTATCTAACTGTTGGATGGCTTCAGGAGTAACATAGGTCATCGGTTGAGTTCAAGGCATTAAGTCGTGCTCCGTAGTTCATTTTTAGAATGAACAAACATTTCGACAACTTTTCGGGGCACCGACTTTTCCCTTTTGCTGCCAGCGAATTCTTTACGACTCTAGTTATCTGGAGACCTGGGACTGGCTCTAAATTCCTCGGCAGGAAACACTACAATTGCTCTCAGCAAAGATTAGGACTACGGCGGCCATTTTCTCTTAAGCAAATCGTCGAGTTTTTCTGAGACCCGGTTTAAAACTTAACGCGTCTAGACGCTTAAATTAATAATCGGCTGAACTTTAGTGCCATCGGGATTTTAGTCGATATTCTGTGAAACTTACTTGGTTATTAAGCCCTATTAGACGGTTTTGATGCATAATCTTTGAAAGTATTGCAATGTTTTAGCATAGATTTTCAGAGTGGAAAAGGTTCTATTTCGTGAGTGTACTTCGACTTTTATGGTGCTGATGAAGTTATACAATTGCACAATAAGTATCTTACTCGTTTTTGAAGAGGTATTAACGTCATCAGGAGGTCATTAGTTATCGAACATTCTTTAACATTTGCGAATGATAGTCGTTCACTCATCTAAAGAAGAGGTTTCTTGTTCTTATGTAGATATAAGCGAATAATAATGTTGGCAATTCTGGGATGTTACGAGGAAGATGAACACTGTTCGTGTAAAGATTAAAGTGACTAGAGTTTTATGCCTTTCGAGATTACAATTGGTCGAAATGACACAAGCTGAACTTAAAACGTATTAGAACTGCATTTGTCTCTTATGAGAATTTGAAGACGCGCAGAAAAAAAGAAAAGTAACTTATATGCTGTCTGATTTTAGTCATTACATTTCATTCGAACAAAATCTTAATCATTACGACTTGTATCTGTCGCAATTTTCCGAAGTTTTGACATTATTTCGACCATATTATAACAGGGCTCGCATTTTAATGAAATCGACATAAAAATCACGTGTCGAAGATTTTTAGGAATCGATAAAATGCCCTGACTTGAAGTTTTGTTTAATGGCTCGCATGCATTAAAGTACAAAACAAATGTACTTCTGTCATCATTTATGCGGACCAGAATTTAAATTTTTTTCCGGAGTGCATCGAAGCCGTGTGATCTCTTTGTTTCTCTCTCTCTCTAGATAACAGCAGTCTATCGCCGACGCTGTTTACGATCATCTCCGTGTGAATGAGTGGGCGCGTTTTATGCCATTTCTCCTTGCCCGTTGCAACCAGTCGAAAAAAAACAAAAGACGTGATAAGGTCGCACTCAAGTAGGTCGGAATAGCGCCAAATGCGTTAGCGCGTGATATCTTCTAATCCATTTCCATTATTTCAACCGATTGCGATATTCGCGGATTTTGTTTCGCATTTGTTTCGACTTCGACAGTTTGGTCTGCGGCGAAACGGCACGATATCATTTGCTTGATAAAATATGTGACCGGGGTGGGCAATCTAGGGCCCGCGGGCCGTATGCGGCTCCCGAGAGCGTTTTACGGGGCCTGCGAAGCTATGACGTAAAAGAAATCTTTGAAAGTCAACGAACAAATTTATATTTTTTGTCCGAAAGTGTGATTATCTGTAATTTTGAAATTTAACCTTTAAAAACTCATTTAGACTTGGTTTTCTCATATATGACACCTCAAAATCCCTTAATAACTTCCAATTTAAACCATAATCCGACTCGACAGAACATTGGCAGCTTCCAATGAAGTTTGAATATGAAACCACCAATACGGCCATCCATAGGGAAAAGGTTGCCCATCCTTGATATAGGAGGAGCTTCATTACTCAGTTTTCTTATTTGACATGCCTAAATGAAAAATAATTTGTCGCTTCTACGATCATATGGCTTATAAATAGGGTATGGATTTTTCGTGTTTTACCCGATTTTTACCAGATTTTTACCCTTCGACTGCCTTTTTTAAATTTCGGGTAAAAACAGAAAAAAACCGAAATTATTAGTTTTCTTTAAACACAAGTTCTTAGATTTGGTCACAGAATTTCTATTCTGGCGCTTGTAGACACCTTAGCACTTGAGTTCAGTCCGAAATGTTCGTGATCAGTCTGTTTATTCTCTTTCACAACAATTTATTCGTAAGCTTACTTTTTTAACACAATCTGAATCTCCTTGGTTTGCTCGCGCCACGAATAGTCAAGGATGCGCCTTAGCTAGTCGCTGTTAGATATTTAATAGGATAAGGAAAAAAGAGCCCGAGTGTCTGTTAGTTGGAAACTACGAAAGAAAAATTATTTCACTAATATCTGGCGTATTTTCCAAAGAAGTTGAACGAGAAGCAAGATGTTTGTGCAGTCTACGAGGTGTTCCTCTCCACCTGGAAGCGTTTAACACAAAATATTACACTCTCAATCATATTTAAGGTATAGTAAAAAGTTTTGATTGTTGATAAAACTTTTAAATTTTTAAAGATTTTTTTAAAAAATCATTTTGTCCAAATTACAAAATAATAAAACCCAAAAATTACCCGAGATTGAACTTTTTTTAAAACTTAAAAAAATCTGTAACTTATTTATAGCCGATTTTAACCCGAATGAAAAGGAAAATAATAAAACCCGATATTTACCCTCCGAATGAAATATTTTTTTAAAGCCGAAAAATGCATACCCTACTTATAATGCAGGATATTGAAAAATAAACAACTGACGCGAGGTAGCCACGTCAGATGGTATCGGCGCAAATTAACGCGACGAAGGATCGCTTTGAATTTTGAAGGCATTGAGAAGCGCGATCCATCATCGGTTTTGGATTTACGTTATGCAAGCTTCAAGCTGGGATTCATTGCGGAACTTATTTGGGGTCTACGGACGAACCACTCAGACTCAAACGATATTAACTCCGACTTTCCGTCGATATAACAACATTTTTCTTCCCCGTTCGTCGATCTCAAATTTAACTTCTGTGTCTTTAAGTTTCTTGACATTTTTTCTTCGTTTCGAGGTTGGGACGCAATCCTGTCCGTTCCATGGTTCCTAAACTCCCCAAATTTTTACCGTCGTTCGAGGAAGTCTTCCCTCCATTCCGATTCGATCTCCCCGACCTTTCAGCGCTCGCACTCCGATAGCGACAATCGATTGACGCGTGAACGGTTTCCGACCGCGTCAATCGATCTCTCGGAGTGGCAGATGTTGCGCTGTCGAGGGCGCTGCACGCGGTGGGCGTCGAGTCGAACATCGCGAGGCGTCGCCGACTTGCTTTCTCCTCCCTGGCCCGGTTCCAAAGGAGACCACCGCAGGAAGCCACCCGAGCGCCAAATTTCTCCCACGGCTGTGCACCACCTGGTGCACCATCGCGCACCGCCGCCCACACCTTCGAAGCTCTCTATCGCTCTCACGACGTGCCAGCTCGGGCGAAAGTTTTTTTTCCTTTTCGAAGAGAAAAAAAGACAATCGGACTAGATTTGAAAAACGAGGCACTCGGATACGCCGGGACGCTACGAGGATGGAGGAAACATTAATTAGTTTCGTCTAGGCGGGACATTATAGCGGCGGAGGGCGTGTCCGCGGTGTGAGAGCGGTGGCGTTGTTAGCGGGAATACCGCTACTTGCGGGTCATTCTGCGTGGGTCTCCTTCGTTCGACCCAAGTGACCGCTGTCTCTTTGAAACGACAAGGAACGATGTTCTGGGTTGGGAGAAATGAGTACGACCGAACCTCCTCAACTCGAATTTCTGCGAGTTGAGGTTTCAAAAACGCCTCGACTGGCTCGACACATTATGGCCAAAATCCAATCGATATTCGAGATTATTTCGATATCCGTGAAACGGTTATATATATATTTTATAATCAACAGTTTGGAAGATTACCTTTGATGATGGCTAGTAAGGATCTTGTTTTTCAAATATACACCCATCGAAATTATCTCGGTCATCGAACGAAAGTTACAGTCGGTCGAAGTAGATATTTTTTACCCTTCGGTACCCTTTTGCATTATAAATATACTTGATAAATAAGATTTTTCATTATTTTCACAAGATTATAGTTGTTGAGGTGCTCTTGTGTTTAAACGTTTTCCTTTTTGACGAATTTAATCGAATAAATATTTTTGGATCATCGTTTGTAAAGTATAGTTATGACGAGAGATGACTCGGCGGAGCGTTCCTTTACCAGATGTGTCATTAAAAGTTTTCGTAATCCGCACAATCGCACAATGCGCCATCTCGAGCAAATAAATAGAAAAAATACCTCGCTTTCTATCCTATACATTCATTTAGGCATTTACCTCTCCGTCACTTCATCTTTTACGTAAGAACTGTAATCTTCCAAATTTGGTCCGATCCTTTAAATATATTTAAGCATATTAGATGCGAGATGGTTTGCTATATGGAGATGTCACCTGTTGATGACTAGATCATAGTTGAAACCGGTCCTTTGTGGGTTTCCTGAATACAGTGGAATTTTTACATAGTTATTCTCTCCTTCTCATTTATAATGGCTTTATCCGTCGATTTTATGGACATCTAAGTTATGGAATTTAAAATAATCATAATTGTGAGAGGTTTCAAAAAAGAACATTTTTTCGTTGCAGAATGCTTTCTTCCCTCAAACTCTAAGAATCGATAACGACATTTTTGTTTAGAATGTGAAATAATAAGGGTCTCAGTATCTTTGCTCGCGTATTATCTAATGTAATGAGGGAGAGATTCCGCTGTGGGATGTAGTATAGGGAGGAAGTGAGGGAAAAAATTAGCGTCAGCGTGTTTCGAGGGTCGTTTATACTAGTAGTATGGATGCTGGCTCCCCCTTTATCTTTCTTCGGCTTCCGTTGTTTATCCACTGTCAGCTGTTTCTTCAAGTTGCGATCGTTTCACGATTCCAAAAGTGCACGCCAGCATCACGCTGGCTGGACCGGATGTGACGTCAAAGTTCGTTCGTACATGCGTAATCGCATTCTGGAGGGCGGGTCTGCGATTTCTCTGCCATTCATCAAAATTATTGCGGCGGACTGCGCTCGTATAATGAGATTTGCTGTTCGCCGAAGACATTTTAATCAATGGGAAAGTGATGAATAAACAAAGGCGCGTTTTTACGAATCGTAATTGGTCGTCTTTTGTTTGGCCCCCATAAAGTTATTGGTGGCTTTTGATGAGCGTCCTTTTTCGCCAGTCCTTGCTTGTTACCCATCAACTCTTAAGCAGAAACCTTCTTCGGAATACTTACGTATTGTAATAATAATGAAACCGACATAATTGAATTCTGTGCTAAAAATTTCTAAAAATAGAGAAATTACTTCCAACTTGATTTTATCTTTTTTCCCCTGAAGTGCTTTCCACTTAGTCATTATGTTAGTCTGTCTGTTCATACGAATGTTTTATGCTTTTCCCTTAACCCAAAGTTCATATTCATTTTCACGTATTAAAATTTGCCGGATAATCTAATGAGAATGTACCATCTACATCTTTAGCAAGAACAACTCTGCTAATTAAATAAAATTCATTCCTCTAATATTAATTAAATTACATTCTCATTAATTATGATGCATATATTTATAAGTTTTTCTTCTATTCTATGCCAATTTGAGTCTCGCTCGGTGGAATACAGCTGCAACTCGAGCTCGAATTTCCGATAACTCGAACCTTCCACGAGTCGATTCTTCGCTAGAGGAAGATATGACTATTATTTGTAAAACGTTGAAATTAACCTCTGCAGTTCGTTTTTTCTCCTCTAATGCACTGGTTACGTAGGCTCTCCCTCTCTTTTCTGTCCATTGCTGGTTTAATTGGTAGTTTAATGCGACCGGAATTCCAATCCTAAGCTGGCTATGACACATGGAATGGTGAAACTCGGTCTCAGCATTAAACCTAATCTTACGAAACACGCCAAGGGTTAACGGCTGCGCAATGCGGTGAAGGGGAAAAATCCCACCACCAGGACGCGAACCCAGGTTAGTTGCGTGGATATCCAGAACTGGATCGCCGCTCTCCCAGAACACCCACTAGGGGGAGAGGTGACGTCCATGTGAAATAAAAGAAATCAACCCCGACGAAGTTTCGAATCCGGACCCTCGAGGTTAAGATGTCGGAACTCTTTCGCGGTTTACTTATTCATTTTACAAAAATGATTATTGTTACTGTTGTGTCTGGATGTGTAGCAATAATGTTTTTGTTTTTTTCTCTGGATAATCACCCTCTTGGTCTATTATAGCCGAACAACAGTGTTTTATCGAGGACTATCTCGCATTTAAATGTAAAATAAATGAATAACAGTTTTTTCACACTGAGGTTCGATACCGGTCACAAAATCACTGACTTCTGTAAACTAAAATATGATGAATAATTTGATGCGGCTAAAATTGTTTAGAGCTTAAACTTGAGGTACAGTAGTAACCCGGATAGTTTAACGTGATCCATTAATGAATTTGTTCGATGTCTGTTGTCAAGCATTTCCAAAACCAAATTTCTTCGGAATCGTAACGAATACAAATCGAATCCAGATTTTAAACTCTTAATTTCCTAATTGACTAGGGGGTAATTGAGCTCATCTTATGGATGAAAACAAATTCCAGAATAACAGCTTTAAGTATTAAAAATTGAAAAATTAACCACTTGTCTTAGGTATCTTCAATGTACGTAACTTTTTAGAGTTTCCTATTGGTGAATTGCCACTGAAGGTGGCGACGTTGTAGCCGATATGCGCATGTTTTCTTGTGGCATTGTTGTAGCTATTGGAGATACCTACGACAAGTAATTCATTTTTCTATTTTTGATAATTAAGTGCAGTGGTGGATTTACTCCTTCTGGGGCCCCTGGCGCTAAACAATTGGGGTCCTGCAATCTAAATATTAATATAGTGAAACCTATCATAACGTATACTCCATTATTTGACCCCTCTTAACGATCTTAACCATGGAGAGGTTCCATTGATTTTTAAATGGAGATAACTAATATTTCTGAGATTATGTACACAAACATTTTTTCGAGGCCTATCATTTCATGGGGCTTCTGGCGTGCGCCAAGTTCAAGCCCCCTTCATTTCGCCACTGCTTAAGTACTTATTCTGGAATATTCGTTACTTAGCAACTATTCCTCTTTAAATTGAATGAGCTTGATATCTGATTTTAAAAGTGTTTTAAGATTTAAGTCATATTTTTCATTCTTACATAATGTAATTCCACAAATTTAAGGCTTCTAGGTCTAATTATATTCATCAGTATTTTTTTGGGCCAGGCAAGCGCTTTTTATGTACGCATAAACCGACAGACAGAAGGACATACGTTGCGAATTTAATAAACGCTACCGCGTCGATACCAAAACTCGCTTGAATGAACGCCAGCTGCACGTAGCATTAGATTGCATTTCATTGGTATCAATCCTTGAGCTTGGTTTATTTATAGCTGCTGCAGGAACCGCCGTAACAAGGAAGCAATAAGTAAACAAATGATAAAGAAAGGAAATAAATCGTTTGGCTCTCTTAGTTGGGAAATACTATTTTAGATTTGTGTTGCTTAGGCGTGAAGAAGGAAAATAATCGTTTCGAGGACATTAATGGAACGATAAAGGAAAATATCGCCTCTCCTTCCCATGATTAGACTAGATCTTGGGGGGGGGGGGGGGGGGGGGGGTTGAACGTGAGAGGCAATCAGCGGGGAGGGTAAAACATGCATCGTTTACGTCAGAGTGAAATGCTTTATAGCTGGCGAGAAGTGGAAAATAATCAAGTTCATTCACGATTTCCTTTCGACTTCCGAAATGGGAACGAATTGATGCTACAAAAACTGAATCATGGAGCTCACCTTACGGATTGCATCCGTTAGATCTTTGGTTCTTAAACTTAAACTTAATCCTGTGTTCTCCCAATCATTTTCTCAAGAAAACTTTGTTTCTTCATTGTACGATTGCACCATTTCTACGAAGGTGTTCACTAACACATATGTATCAGCATTATATCAAACATAAGGATCCTATTAGAGATGTTAATGTAATTTTTTTTCTAATTTGTGATTGTTTTTTTTTAATATTACTTGTCGCACCTATGAGAGTTTCGTTTTCCACCATTTGGGCGAAATCCGCTAATCGAAAAACTCGGCGATAGATTCCAAAAGGATTATCGAATTCACCTTATGGCTGCAATACAGTTATAAATTAAGTAGCTCCAATAGCCATAAAAAGTTTAGGAATATCAGTTGCGCACATGGGCTATATCACTTTAGAAAAGGGGCCTCAAACACGTGGCCCATGGGCCTCATAAGGCCCGCGAAGTAAGTTCCTTAATACTATGATGCAGCCCAAACTCAAATGAATTTCTTATCAGATATTTTTTAATCATCTAAAAATTTTGAGAACACTTCCAAAATATCCGCGGTTTATTTTCCATTCTCATTTTTAAAACTTTGCGCAGTTTGAGTACCGAAGAATGCTCTTAAAATGGAATACGGCCCTCGGATTTGGTGCGGTGCCTCAATGGGGCCCGCGGATTTAGTGCAGTGCCATCATGAGATCTCGGGTTTAAAACACTGTTGGTGAATCACCAATGGTGATGTCCACTCTGCGTCTGGGAAGAATGTCTGACTTCCTAACATTTTTATGACAATTGGCAAGTAGCTAATTTATTATATTATTTTTATGACAATAACCATCGAGTAAACTATCTGTGCATTTCAGGTACAGATTTGCAGTCTATGTTAGACCCAAATATTAGCGAGTTGCCTCTGAGGTCGGCAAATTTGTACGTGAAAATTTTCGATCGATCATCTTACGGATATAGCAGCTGTGTATAAATGCCGCTTAAATTGATATCATTGGATTCAAGATGATTCCGCCTTTGATTGCAACAAACGGCTGCTTAAAAAATCTCTGCGCACTTTCAAACTTGAATAACTATGTATATGTAAATTGTTAGTTAAAGTCCTTCCCCTGCCCAATTCACGAACTAGGCAGGAAAATGGCCTAATTCATGAAATGAGCAAAAAATTGCCTATTTCATGAATTGGGTTATTACACGGATTCGGCGTAACATATACGCATGAGAGAAACAATCTGTAAATGGCACATAAAAGCAAATTTAGTAAATTTTTATCACTGTAAACATTTCAATCCGATTTTCCAACTTGTTGAAAACATTCCCCAATTGCTGTTGAGTGGCCTCACCAATTGCATAAGTAATCTGGATTCGGTGTGTAAACTATACTTTTAGTATTTTCCCATTAAAAGTTGTCTAATAGTGAAAGGTCAGGTGAATGAGGTGGCCGAACAACTGATCCACCGCTGGCGATCCACTTCTCCGAGAAGATGTCAGTCAGAAAATGTCACACACTCAATGCATAATAGCACGAAGCACCATCTTACTGGAAGAAGGTGTTATTAGAGAGATGTAATTGGCGAATTTCAAGGATTATGTAATTCTGCAACGTTTTTAGATAATTTACCGTTTTCTCTTCAAATAAGCAAGGACCAATTATGCATGGCTTCCTTTCAAACACGCCAAACGTTGATTTTTGTTGTTGTGTTGCCATTTAAAAAATATTTGTTACTAACCCTAAAAGTGTGTACAGCGATAAAAATGTATAAAATTATATATATACACACACGCACGCACGCACACACACACACACACACACACATGCGACGACCCGTCAAAAATGACGGGATGATAATAGAAATCTAAAAATAGAAATTAGAGAGTTTGAAAATTTTCTCCTGAAAAACAAAGTGAATGAAAAAACTTCTTTTTTAATTTCTCAAACTAAAACTTCTTTAATTGTTTTCATTGTTTATTTTTGTCAAAACCTGTTTGAATATTTAATGATTAGTGTAACAGCTGTTTTAAAACGACGTATTTTGTGAATGTGCGATCCTCGCCTGGAATTAATTTTCCATGATATGGTGTGTTGTGAACATGGGACTCTTAAATTTTATGCATATATAAGAAAGCATACAATAATGAGGATCTCGAGTTGAACAATCAGTTCTGTTGCCATGGGAACCTTTTACTAAAAACGCAATATTTTCATGAAATTTCGAATATTTATGCAAAGTCGAGCGATTTCGAACCGAAAGCAAAAATCGACGATAAGAATAAGAATCTTTGTTTATTTTCCTTTCAAATGGTTTTCATCCGAAGATCGTAGGTGAATTACTTCTAACTTATTATTGCAAAAGAAAAGCCTGCAGGTCGAAAAATCGATTTCTACGGGTTATGTTATGGGGAATGTATCACTAGCCATGGACTCGAACTCGGGACGTTTTTCGTAAATTTTTCATCGTCAGAGCATTTTTACTTATGAGCAGACCATTTCCGCCAATATTCATTGTTACATGTACGTGTTTGATCAAGTTATTCGTCTTTCAATCTATTTTTACCACCTGTTACGCACGAACGGACGAACGAACGAACGAACCTGTGATTTTATTATATTTGGATATATATACAGGGTTGCCCGAAAGTCACTGAAAGATTAGTTTTTATTATAGTTTTTTAACTGTTAAACAAAAAGTAATGCAGAAATTTCAGATATTAGTTTTATTCATTGATTGATGTTAATTATGGATTTCCCGAGACTCCTTTATTTATATCTGAAAAAATAAAAAATAAAAGTTATAATAAAAAAATTGTCCAATGACTTTTGGACCACCCTATATATATGCATACATATAAGTTAAATTTATCCCCTAATCAGCATCCGATGATCGAAAAGATCCGTGCCTGTATTTGATGTAAAGTTCAAAGAGTTACGCGACAATTTATTCCGCGAGGATATATTGGAACGTGCACGAGCTACTAAATGCAGAGAAGGGCGTGGGATGGCGAAGGACTTCGACCTCACCTTCACTCGGGAGGCTCTCGACGCCTTAGTTTGTATGCAATGAAGTCGAATCGCGGACACAGTCGATTCTCTATTATTCGAACGTTCGACGAATCGAAAATGTTTTTTTTTAATCTTTAATCTCCGCTAAACATGACTCGAAATTATGTTTCGCTCGAATTTGTTCTTGTCTTTCTCACACGGCCCGTGCCATAAAAGTTTCCTAATCGCCTCAAGAAAGTTGAAATTCTCAATCATTCGACAGACCTTAAGGAGAAAATTTCATTGAAAACTTGCAATGTGTACCGCCAAAGAATTCGCAACCGCCAATGTGGCCCACCACGTAGGATAGGTTGCTCAACACTGATCCACACCAGGGGCGCCCAAATTACGGCCCGCGAAGCAATGGCGAAAAAGCATTTCGAAAAATTTAACACAAAAATTCATACATTTGTTGATCATTTTGATAATAAAACTTTAAATATTGAAATGATAGCCATGAAAACCTGATTTAGACTTGATTTTCACTTATATGTCTCCTCAGAATATAGAAAACTTCCGATTTAAACTCTAATCAGGCCCGCCGGAGAATTGGCAACTTTCAATGCGGCCCGCCAAGAGATTCGCAACCACTGATGTGGCCCGCCATTAGAAAAGTTTGAGCAGCACTGATCTACACCGATAAATTTTGTTAGCAGCGAGTGCTTAGGCGGACAGCATTACTTGACACGAGTCTTTCGGCGACCCTCATCAGAGTTCATATTGAAAATTATCTGAGAGCTGAAGGAATAATATTTGTAAAAATTAATAATAAATATCTTTTTAGCGTCATAGCTTCATCATAAAAGGTTTTCTGACCGTAATTCCAAATAAAACGTAAGAATTATCCATATTAAATCTCACGAATTGCTTTCATAATGGCTTCACGGACGGAATTAGGCCCACGGGCCGTAGTTTTCCCATCCCTGCGCTAAATTTATCATTTCGGCAGACATCGTCCGCTGTACGCGTCGTACAGACAGACTGAAAGACAGAAGATGACTGATACGTTACTTTATTATTGTTAGAGGATCGCGCTCACTAAAAATTTTGCTGCTGTAATTCTTTAGTTTAAAATCTATCCGTTGCACAAACGACCAGACAAAAGGAAACATAAGTTTCGAATATGCGCTAATGAATAATCGAACACATTTATGGGCGTAGGCATCATTCTTCCGTCCCTTATTAGGCAATCAACTCCATTGCCGCGTGTGTGCATCCGTCGCTTCCCGTCGATTCCACTTCACCTCTCCTTCGCATCTCTATCATTGCACACCTCCCATAATGCATCCTTGCCATGGCCCTCTCTTCCGGTCTCCCTCTTTCCCTTTTAAGCTTAAGCTCCCCAAGGTCTTCATCTTAAACTCATCTCTTCAATTCCCTCTGTCTTAAACCTTTCTGCACTTGTCAGTAAGTCAATATTTATTCTCGTTTTCTATGAACTAAGCATGTGCTCCAATGACCATCTTCATTCTCTTTTCATTACTAACGCCTTCTGAAGACTCTATGACAAACAGATCTGCATAGTTGAGATTTGTCGCGAAAACCAACTAGTTCAATTTGAATTATTGTTTTCAAGTCTTGTGTGGCTTTAGGGCCAGTCGCTTAAACGTTATTCTTAAATATTATCAACAACAAAAAATAACGCGGCATCAGATCAGGTGATCTTGGTGACCAATCGAGAGTCCCATGACAACCAATTCAATGTGCAATTTTACAAAAATTATATATTTTATATGAATTGCAGCTGGAAAAACATGGCGGGTAAAATAACTTTTATTGTCAGAAGCGAAATCTGGATAAAGTAATTTGGTCATACCTTGTATGTACGCATGTGAGTGTTTCTTAAATTACTAATATATAAATGAAACTCAACTACAGACAGAGCCCGATTTAGCGGCACCGTTGGTCCAACATTTACATTGGCGCTAAACTGGGGGTGGCGGTAAATCTAGGTACGTATACGCTTACTCTATGGTATAATCATAAGATGGAAGTTCTGTTCACATCTCGACCGCGTGTGGCATTCAGCACTCCTGTCGAAGATGGTTCGACTCCTGTGTCCACCTTGGTTTGTGCGGCTCATCGAGTCGTACTCCGGGTGTTCTGGCTCCAGGTCGGGTCGGGATTACGGCGAATCAGCGCCGGTGTCCCGCAAGGATCCGTCCTGGGGCCGGAGCTATTCAACATCTTTACCCAAGACGCCCCTAGGGAATTTGGTTGGAACACGACTCTTGCCCTGTATGCGGATGACGCGGCGCTCCTGACGCGATCATTCTAAAGGTACGCGGCCGTAGAGAACCTGCAAGACGCTGTCGACGAGCTGGCCACCTGGTGGCGGATTGCAGTAAATCCAATCAAGACGAAGGCTATCGTGTTTCACCCTGGGAGAGGAGGGAGCGCCGGCTGGAGTCGACCTATCGGTGATGGGGAGGTCACCCCCTGGAGCCCAGAGGTCACCTACCTGGGAGTCATGCTGGACCGGAGGCTTCTCTGTATGCCTCAGGTGGAGAGGGTTCGCCGCAAGACTCGGGGCGTTGTCGAAACTCCGTCCGATCCTGCGCCCGGCTGTCTTGTCGGCTGACACAAAGAGACGCCTCTACTTGAGCTGCGTACGACCAGTCATCACCTACGCAGCTCCGGTGTGGTCATGTTATCTTAATTAAGGCATAGTAGTTGTTTTCATTCTTTACATTATATTCACTGTAGTCTCCACTCGTTATTAATATTTCATGTTATTTGTTCACTTTTTACAAAGGGTCTCCCAAGAGTCAATTCATCCCCAGATTTTAAGATTGAGTAGCAAAAATAAAACATTTTATATTTATTTTGATATTTTTTGTTGTATTTATGGTTTTTCAGCGGTCAACATATTTATAATAATAAAGAACAATCAGTATGGTGGTCCCCTTACTCTTAGGTCTAGCGAGCTGCAATTGCGATTTGGTGGCCTTTTTTTATTCTCGCTTTATTCAGGATGAAGATGTGTGTCCAGAATTCGTTTTAAATAGGGGACTGTGTTTTACTTTTGCTGCTCGATCTTAACAACTGGGGATAAGGGGACTTTTGGGAGATAAACTGTAGATTAGGCGTTCGAACTGATCAAACCTCGCATTTATTTTTTGGTCTCAGTTGTATTTACCCTTACTTTACAATCCACGCACACGAATATCCATCCTTACCTACTTACCACGAACTTTTATAACTCGAAAACTAGTAGGTACTCTTTTCTCCCATTGGTTTTTCTGTACGTTGGCTTCGAAGTCGCGTTTTCTACGACTCGTTTTTTTTTCTCTTTCCAACGTTCGTCTAATCGAGGTTTTACAAAGTATTGATTCTTTAAACATTTTAAAGGCTCATGCCAGCAGCGACCGCATCCCTTATTATCTCATCCCTTCTTCCGCTTGTTGTTCATCCATTACTTCAATCGTATCTTATTTTCCCGTCCGCGCAATGTGTCAGCTAACCTTTTGGGGTCATATGCCTTCCGGTCCGAATGAAAAATGTTTATTTTTGACGTCGCGAGAGCTCTCCTTCGGATTACGATACCGTCCTTATCGCGGGACTTAAATATTTGTGTGCATATTCGTTCTAATAATAACATCTCGGGCGGTTAAATAGAAATACACTCGGGTACCGCAAGGGAATCGAGTCGTTACCCATATATGTCATAGTTATACTTCTCGTTCCTGTTTTACGACTTCTGAATCATATCACCACTGACACCTTCATCAGCACAATATTTCGCAGTTTATTAGGATGCAGAATGAATAACACATGTCATTCTTTTAGTAAAACTGTGGTCAACAGACATTCCATAAGCTTTGTCGTATCTGTACAAGCTTCTAGTAGTTACGATAATACCGTTGGTTATATTGTTTGATCAATTTAGCGACATCTGGGACTAAATTAATTATAATGCCATTGGACGCTTTACAGTTGTTAGCCTACTTTCCAAAAAATGGAAAGTAGTCATATGAGATCGCCTCGGTGTCCATGTGCGTGTGTGTGCGTGTCCCTCTAACATCTTCTTGATAAATGAATCGATTTCAACTAACTTTGATGCATAGAATATGCACATATATTAATGACCAAAATGACATATTTGGACCGGATCGACTCTGCAGGGGTGCCACAATTGCAAAGTTAAACTTTTCAGTAATTGTGAATTTGGAAGGAATTTGTCCAACTGATTTGAAAGAAATTTTGTATGACGTAGGCGTACACCATAAAATAGCAAAATCAAGATGTTTAGTATAGATATAGAAAGCGGGGCTGCCACAATACAAGGAATAAAAAAATATTTTTAGACGTATTTGTGCTGAACTGTCATCATCAATTTTAACCAAATTTAATAATTATAATATACACATATATACAAAACCACATTAGCATATTTAAACCGAATCAGCCAAACAGGGGTGCCACAATTACAAACTAAACTCTTTCTGTAATTAAGGATTTGGAAGGAATTGGCTGAACGTATTTCAATTAAATTTTGTATGTGCGATTTGCACAACATACCATAATTGAATCAAGATGTTTAAAGCGGAGCTAAAGAGAAGGGCTGCTGCAATAAAAAGTTAAATAATATTTCTTTTAAACGTACTTCTAGAGAACTGACCTAATGGATTTTAACGAAATACAGTATATTTAATCTTCATATAAATAAATAACCAAAATATCATATTTCAACCGGGTCTACTTAACAGGGCTACTACAATATCAAGGTTAGAATTTTTCGAAGGTATCGGCTGAACGGATTTAAAAGAAATTTCGTTTGTAGGGTGAGTATAGAATGGAAAAACGCAATGAATATGTTTATAACGGATCAAAAAAGCAGGGCTACCCTATTATAAGGAAAAATAATTTTCTGATTTCGAAGCAAATACATTAGTATACGATTATACTACGGCGATTTTGACGAAAGGAACTTCTGTACCACGGGAAGCCTTGTGTACACCCTTATTTGTTATTTATTAAAATTGTATTGAAAGGAAAGGAGGCGGATTCGTTATTTCCAGAACTACTTGTTTTTTAAGCATTTGGTTGAGATTGTATTGTTTTTAGTAGGAATGGGACGGATTAGAGTTTAATGAGATATCATTTAAGTAAAAAATCAAGTCAGAATGTGGTTAAAAAGGTTAAAACTTCAATATCTAAGGCTACATATTGTCCTAACTTTGAATAAAAATATGATTTATGTGTTAAATTTTCCGGTTCTCTTTTTCATCATAAATACGCGGTAGGTTGCCCACCTCTGATTTATAGCAGCAAACTCTAAAACTGAAGGAATTTTAATTATTATCCTCGGAATCTCGGATAAACTATCCTCCATTTTTACGCGATGTAGTTCGTTTCAAAAGGGTTTCTATTTCCCGTGATACCATACATAAATATGAGATTTCTTAAGATTCTATGTAACCGCTTAGTCCCGAAAGGCTACAGACATGCTGAATTGCAAAAACGACTTTCTCGAACTCATATGCAAAACCTCGAAGCGTTCATAAAGCAAAGTTTCGTGGCAAAGTAAGTCTTTACGAAGAAGAAAAATGTGTTTTATTGATTATAGTTTTTTCAAAAATTTAGTATTTAAAAATTCAAAACTCGAGAAATTTGAACCTGGCAGAAAAACGGAGAAACACGTATCGCTTATTTTTTGATTCTCTACAACAGGGTTTCCCAAACTGTGTTCCCTTGGGTTCCGCGAAAGCTTCACGAGGTTCCATTAAATAATAAGAATATGAGTCCCAAGGTTCCGCGGCTTCAGATGGTTTGGGAAACCATGCATTTTCTTGGTTCTACAATTCTTACCAATATTTTAATTTAATTAAAATTATTTGCATGGTTTTATTTTCAATTTTTTCTTATGCTTCAAGAATTATATTTGGATTTTACAGGGTACTAACTAGAAACTGATGACAATATCAGAGATTCTGATTTTATTGTGAACGTTTACATGCTATGTGCTATATAAACTTTTTATTTTTCATGAATTAAACGCGTTCAAAAAGAATTGTTTTTACAAAATTCACTTCGCCGCCAGAACTGTTACAGCTCAAGGGGTTCGCGGAGGTAAAAGGTTGATCCAAGGGGTTCGCGACTAGAAATAAGTTAGCTTTTGGGGTTCGCGAAGTGAAAAAGGTTGGGAACCGCTGCTCTGCAATATAGCCAAGTGTCGTCCCAAAATAGCAGTGTTTAGGTCCGAAGCCTTGTCGGTCATTGTTTGAGTATACCATATTTTTGTTTCAGTCAAGAAAAAGTCATCCTCAGTGGTAATTTATCGATATTATATTAGAGAATGAGCCCACGAGGACGATTAATAGTATTTTATGCATTTATAATTAATCCATAATCCATTGGTGTCCTTTTACAGTTATCTTTAATGACATATTCGATCACAATGTTCACAGAGGGATTCGAACCCGCAACCCATACTTGCTTCTCCATCGAGTGAAACTGTAGGCCTAATGAATCCTTTTATGGTATTTGATAGATATAAGCCGTATTATTATTAATTTTAAAGGCACCATCGTGGATTGGAAATAAGTTTCTAATTCGCAGAGAGAAGACTCGCAGAATCCTACAATTCTTCTTTTTTGATTCCAGCTCAAAATGGCTAGATATCATCTCTTTTTACATTTCATAGGCTAACTCATGTGATCATAAAACGGTTTCTATCTATTACCCATATTATTTTATACAAGCCATAAGGTGTGCTCGCTTATTCATAGTCGAATTTCTATCCACGCAGCGTAGAAAAAATAGCTTACTAAACCAAATGACTACGGAGACTTTGACTCGACCAAACCATTCATAAGTCTCTCGAAACGTCCATTCACAAATCATTCATATGTCTCTCGGAACTTCCATTCATAAGATAGTCATCACAGTATAGGAAATCCTATTGTCGACAAAAAATTAGGAATTTCACGTGGATGTTCCCTTCGGAAAACAT
Organism: Tanypteryx hageni; assembly: GCA_028673005.1. Taxonomy (NCBI): domain Eukaryota; kingdom Metazoa; phylum Arthropoda; class Insecta; order Odonata; family Petaluridae; genus Tanypteryx; species Tanypteryx hageni. The sequence goes on along the minus strand of CM054114.1, from coordinate 119,110,245 downwards.
CCTTATTCAGTTAAGTTTACGCCGATTGTATGTAGGTTCTAGATATGAAGTCGTGTGTCATCGAGTTCATTGTCGTATAGAAGCGGAAGGTGGGTAAAACCCTTGGTGATAGACGAACGCTAAATGGCATTGCGGAAAAATGCTAAGTTGGAAAGTTGGCTTTTAGAGTCATATCCTATGAGGTTGAGCCGTTAAAAACAAGTAGAATTTCCAGGGTAAAAATGAATGAATTTAATCAGTGGCATAACTGTAGCTATGGATTCCAAAATTTCTGTCATTGTAACAATAGGGTGACCGGATGTCACGGACCCATGGGTCCGAGAGGCTCCAGAGGGCGCTCGAATTTTTCCGAATATAGAAAAAATAAAATTTCTTTTAGCAATTTCTCTTTTTATCCCGATTTTTTTTCTGAATGATTTTCAAATTAATTATTATTTTTGGACAGAGTAATTTAAGAAGCATAATCTTTTCATCATACTCCTGGTAATTGATTAATAAGTTCAACTTAGTAGGTTATACAATGTATTTCATTTTTAATTGAACATTTGTATTTGTTTAGGGGAGAGGGTGAGGGACCGACGAAAATATTTTGCCGCGGGCCCTTCCGCTCCTAGTTACGCCACTGTTTCATTCACAGTTTCTATTTCGGTACTCAAACGACGGACACATACGGAGATACCGAATGTATATGCTGTAAATTCCCGACTATCTGCCGGGTAACCAGGCATAATGAAGCACATTTGGATTTTCCCAAATCTAATCTTACTATGAGCAATATTTCTGAACATTTTTAGTTTATTTATTTATATTTAGATCACAAACAGTACTCTAATGCCGAATAAAATGAGATCAATGGATGTTTGTAAGTTTACTGCGTTATATGAATATCAACATTTAATGAAATAATAACATTTTCTGTACGGACATCATCTTCATTCGGGTGAATGATGCGTACATTTGTATAGTACATAACAGATATTTAAAAGAATTTTGCCTTCCAACTTTCACTCTTCAGTTAATCCGCGCTCCCCTTTTACCCGTTAATTTCCTCAGCTCCAATTGCTAAGAATAACTTTTACTGTATTAATAAATTGCATTATTATGCCTGTGTTCTCTTAGTCCCTCCGATTCTGAGTGAGAGAGAGAGAATGCAAGAAACGTGAAAAAGAGAGAAAGCGAGAGAAGGAGAAAGAAGTAAGCCGAAGCTGGGGTTGAGGAATGCTTAGTTGGTTTTGGTATCGGCGTCAGACGAGAGAGAAAAGGGAGAGAGAGGAAGAGGATCCCTCTAACAGGAAGGGTTTGGAGGGGAAACGGAGAGAGGAGAGGGTGAGAGAATTTGGTGTGGGTGAGAGGAGGCTTGTTGTGGTGGGGAGGGGCACTTGTTGAATGGAAGCCATTCTTGCAGTGCTTGAAAAAGGGGGGGAGGAGAGAGAGAGAGAGAGAGAGAGAGAGAACACCAGTTGCTTCCGCCACGCCACTCTCTCCCCCTCCTCTCTCTCTCTTCAGCATTCAAAAATTTCGCTCTCGTTTTCAATTTCCATCTTATTGTGCAGTTTTCCCAATGGGTGCCGCACGGGTCGAATTATTTGTCCTCCTAAAAGAGAACGAGAGACGTTATGGGTGTTAGCGACGGGTGTCAAGAAGTTAAAAAGGCATCGATTTTATTCCTCCCGGGAGATTTCCTTCCGTTGGAAAGTAATGTCTACGTTGACGCGTTTATGTGTACTCCTCATTTTGTCGAGTTATTCCTACTTCCGGTCCTATCAGGGTCCTTGTGACACCCAACTTCTTGATTATCCTTCGCGTTCGTCTTTTCTTTCACATTTTTGTCGCATAAACTTTAGCGATACTTCTATTATTCTATTCCATTTTTTCCAATCCTTGTCTCCCTTCTATTTGTCCTTTCTTGTTTCTTTTTATGCAATCGTTCCGCTTCTACTCTTGTTTCCAATCTTTTTTTTCCGATTTCGCTTTCATGAGACTGTACCCATGTTTACTCTCCCTGTCTGTTTTTTATCGCTCTCTTCTTCTTATTCCTGTCCATCTGTCTCTAACCTTCATTCTGTTCCTTTTTCCTCTGTCTATTCATCGCTATCCTCTACATCTTTCTTTTCCTCTCCTCACTTCCTCTTTCTTCAATTATCTTTCATTATACCTCCATTTAACATCCTTCAGTTCCTTTTTTCTCTGCATTCTGCGTCTACATTACAACACTGTTCATCTCAGCTTTCTCCTCTCCCGTCTTCTCTATCCTATTCTGTATTAATCTTCATTCTTGCCACTCTTCCTCCATTCCTCTCTCTCTACACCCCAGACCCTCTCTCCCTTCCTGCCTCTCTCACTCCTCTCCCTCGCTGCATCTCCCTTCTTGCTTCTATCTCCTTTCCTGTTTCATTCCCCCCTCCATTTACCTTCATCCATTCGTCTCTATCATTCCAGTCTCTCGTCTTTCCCTCTTTTCTTGCCTTCCCACTTCTCTCCCTCGCTCTATCTCCCTTCCTTCGTCTCTCCCTCCCCTTCTCCTCCCTACCTTTTATCTCCGTCTCTCGCCATCTCTTTCACTATCTCTTCTTCCCTGCTTCTCTCTCTCTCTCTCTCTCCCTTCCTGTCTCTCTCTCCCCCCTTTATTTTTTCCTTCCATCCCACACACCTTCCCCATTTCCTCTTCTGGCTCTCTGACGTCATATGTGCCACGCGCCGGATATAGCTCTCACACACTACTCCCGTCCCCCTCCTCTCTCTGTTTCCTCCCAGCCTTCAAACTCACTCTTTCCACCTTCCTCTATATTTCCCTCTACTACTCCCTCCCCCTCCTCCCTCTCTTTCCTCTTTCTCACTCCCTCCCTCTTTCCTCTCCTCTTCCCAATTCTCCTCTCATCCTTTCCCATACGCCTAGTATCTTGGCGGTCGTAGCTGTTACCATCTTCAGACGTACTTCCGGTCCGTTGTGAAACGGAGCTTCCTGTTATAATCGCCTCGGCCTCTCCATATCCTGCGCCCGACACCCATCTTTACACTTCCTCGCGCCGCGCCCTTCTTTTTTTTCCCTCTCTCCCTCTTCCCATCATCCCCTTTCTAACCCTTTCGCTCGCTGGCTTACCCCTTTTAGGACAGATCTCCTTCCGCCAGCGACCAAACCAAGCCACGCCATGACACTCCTTCTTCCTTTTCCCCTCTCCTTGCGTATTCTCCTTTGAAAGGAGCTCTATTCCTCCCGTCATTCCCCACTTCCTCCCCCGACCGCTTTTTATTTTTCCCTTTTCCCTCCCCCCTCTTTTCTCCCCCCCTCTCTATCTCCTTTCTTACTCACCCCTCTCATTATGGTTATAAAGGTGTTATCAGGATCAGGGTCGGCCAAACAACAATGGGGCCAGGATGAGAATCTCCGTTTGGGACCTCAGGGAAAATATATATTTGCGAACAAGCATTGATATTTAACAAGTGCGTTTTTTTAATTACCCGGAAAATGAAAATTCAGAATGAGATTTGAATCTAATTTTCTGATGAAATGTTTTGTTTATAGTGCTTTCAACATATTTTAGGTAGTGAATACCTTTCTATAAGGCCTGAAAAATCACGATGTCCAATTTAATCTATATATATTCTTAGTGCACCGGCATTCAAGTGCTCCTCGCCCGTGCTTGTCCATTGGTAATTTTTTTACAAGATTTAACTCACCGAATGAGCGCTTAGCATCAGAAAAGTAAAAAATAAGCTTGTAACTTTTACTGTTTTTGGAAATATTTCGCTGTAATTATATTACTTAAAGTAAATTTAACTAAAACTTGTACTGAAGTGAAACACGTCATTTTCTGTGTGTTCTTACTGTACAAATTTCATCTTTAAGATTCACTTTCACGTCATTCTTATAACGATTTGTGAAATTCATCTTATATTTTTGTAAATAATCTTTTTCAATTTTTTTGCTATCGGCCATAAATTTGAAATGTAACGACTTTGTGAACCATTTTAAATATGTCCCATTTTTTTTCTATTACTCTATGAACCAAAACAAAGAAAAAATTTGTTTGAACTCAGTTACAGTAACAGGATACATTTCATCTATACCGAAGTAATCAAGCATTTTTCTTTTTGGTACGTTTTCGGGAAAATTTTCAGAAACTTCAATCTTTATTTCTCTCTCATCAAATTAATCTAAAAATTAAAATACGTATAATAATAAAAACTTAACATTATATATATGGATGTCAACAAGGTGTTGGGATGAGGAAACCTCTCTCTGTAGCTGAAGAAGGAGTAGTTCCGAAAGCTTTATACGTTTGTGATGTTTCTGTGTTTTTGTGTTATTTTACGTGTGTCGCTTCGACATCCCCGGGGCCTCGCCAACCTGAAGTCGTCTGATTGGTGAGTGCTCACTGGGTTTCCTCATCCCAACACCTTGTTGACATCCATATATTCATTTTACCTTTCCTTTTCCGTAAGTTGTTATATATATATACATTAATACCTCGAGTTGCGCGAGTGATGCGTTCCGCGATATAGTTGCGCAACTGGAAATTCGCGTAACTCGAAAGATTATTTCAACATTAATGGAAACGTCAACTCGCGAAAAACAAAAGTTTTTGTAAAAGAAAGATTTATTTTAAAAAAGTAAACATAATGTGTAATTTATCGTGGTAGTGGTATCCAATTAAAACCACCTATTTCTGAAAAAAAAACGTAAAAACGTTTTTTGAATAAATTTGTATTCTTCAAGCTTATTTTATGTTTATATTAATACTTTAAATGATTCCTTTAAATGAAATTAAATCCGTCCACAAAGGGCTAAGACGTAATTATAGAATTGGCCTTGTTGTGGCATCTGCACTACTTGTAACAAACAAAGGGTTTTTCTAAACAAACAATCGCAGGTAGGAAAGAGGACAACTTCCATTTTTATTTGCAATTCTATCTAACTTTATTATAACTCATCTACATATTTGAAAATCAAGTATGAATGTTTAATATTACATACAACAAATTAAAAAATGCATCAAAACTAAATTTCTAAAAAAATCGCACAAAAATCGCGTTAACGCGAAATCGCGCAATTCGAATTCCCGTAACTTGAGATATCACTATATATATATATATATATATATATATATATATATATATATATATATATATATATATACACACACGATGAAGTGATAGGAAGAGTAGGAGAGAAGCGAATGATTATACAGACTATTAGAAAGAGGAAGGCAAACTGGGCTGGGCATTACCAGAGGAGAGAGTATGATTAAAGACGTGTTAGCAGGAAAACTAGATGGAAAAAGGGAAAGAGTTAGGAAAAGGTTTCAGCTGATAGACAATTTGAAAGGGAAAGAGAGTTATCAAGATATAAAGAGGGCAGCGGAAAATAGGAGTATATGGAGAACCAGGTTTAACCATGAATAATCACGGACCTGTCTACGGACATTCTACCTATGATTATATATATAGGCCGGTCCTGATCAAGATCTTCAGGGTTTCAAACTCATGTTACATGCTATTCTCTCAAGCCAGAAACCCTAATTGATATAAAGCGTTTAAATTAGATACTACAAATATTGTTTTTAAAATGTCATCACGCTGAATAGTAAAACATCTAGAATGAGCCACACCTTTTTTGGAACTCCAAAATACGATTAGAACGCGATAACTCAACAAGTATAGTATCCACAAATCTATTAAAACGTGGATTGAAATTCTCATTTTTGTCAGATTAATGGGTCCTATAATGTCTTACTGTGTTATGTTTGTGAAATGTTCGGTTGTGTGCGGGAACATTCGTTTCGGTTTTCAGAACTAGGAGTACGGTGAGTCTCCACATTACCAATCCAGTATTTCATAATTTTTGTCAATATGTTGAAAATTTATATAAATTATGAAGATTGATCCTAGGAAACATAAAAATAATGACTAAAGACAATGCATACATTTCAAATGCAAAATTGAGGTCCCGAAGGAATAATCTATAAGAATCAAAGATTGACGAATTGCCACCGAGGACGACTAACGGAAATCCATGCACTGTTTTAGCCTATAGTTTAATGTAAATTGGTGTAATGTATGTCATATTTGGTCGAATTTTCATTGCTCGAACGTCTACTGTATGCATTTTCCATATCTCGGTAACGTCAGCATATATACATTCCTTTAAGTTCTATTACTAAAATTTGTTACCACTCGAATTTAATTGTCACCTCATACGAACCGTTTAAGATATGTTCGATTAAAGCCATAATTTGAGCTCGGAAATTCATTATTGAACTGAGAGAGGAAGTTTCGTGCTCTCGAGCAGCGATACTTAAAAATTCTTCAATCACACTCCGATTTTGACAAATGCCTAAGGCGTTCGAGTTAAATTAAAGGAACAAAATGACGCGATAATAGCCTCTATTAATGAAACTGAGCACTCGCGCAGTCATTAATCACTCGGGTAAACTAGATGCGCAGTTCACTCACAAAGGAGGCGTTTTTACAAGAATAAACGATCAGTTAATTACCGCCCATCCGCAGCTGAGATTCGTATCTAGTTCATTCAACCGTTTGGAGTTACCTTGATCATCCGATATGGATGCAAGCCATAGAAGATGAGCTTGATAGTTACTTCTTCATTATTAGTGCATTTTTTTGAACGGCGGCGTTGATAAAATGGCTTTTCTACTTCTCCGTTGACGCGGCTCACACTTTATAACTTCATTTCTCACCAAGTTTAAATATGCAATTCACTAGAGAATTATCGATCTCATCCCATGGCTGAAAAAATCCACAATAAGCGCAAGTATGAAAAATCGAAGAATTAAGTAATCGTTTTCGATATCTTTTGTTATGGCTATTGGAGATACCGAAGATAAGTACTTATTTTTTCAATTTTTAACGCTTAAGTTCTTATTCTGGAAGAATTGAATAGATTTAGATAAATTAGTATTCTACGGCACACAACTTGAAGCAAATTTCGAAGCTCAATTTTCGTATCGAAGCAATTTACCTGCCCCGAGATCAATAATTCTTTTTGAAACTTTACGTACGATTTCTTACGATGACTGCTGATCCGCTCTTGGCGCATCTTTCGTTGTTCGGAGGTTCTATTCCATAGGAAACTTACAGAACAATCAAACGTTATTGTTAAATATTATATACATATATAGACCATATGTTTATTATAAGCATAAGGTAACTGTCCTATGGAGTAATCATCGATCGTCTAATATTTTCCCAACCATTTCGCGGCCGTACGTGCGATTGTTCGATCGAGTTATTTCCCTTTTTAAAGTTATTATAACCATTTCTAGACATGCCTTTAATGATTTATTTACCGATAAGTAGTAAATGGCACTTGAGGGCAATAATCACCGACCGGTTAACACAATCAATGGCAAAGCATAAAACCCCCGTGCTCGAGACGGGATTCGAACCCGCGATAGATTAGTATCCGAATCATGCGTTCACAACCTTCTACCGTGGCAGGCAGTCGCGTGTAGACAATCTCGACACCCTCGATCTCTGAAATCACAATCTCGAAAGTCGCAACGGGGGAAAGGACCCTATCTCGAAAGACGCAGTAATAGGCAACCCTATGTTTAATTAATGCGTATATGGCACGGAAAGCTCAAGTTTTTATACGCTTTAACCCTTCATGGTTCGCAGATGGAATAAGAGATTGTCAAGTCTCAACCTCGTTCAAATACAGACGCAAATCTAGCTATTTTTACAAAATAGATTTGCGTTCACTAATTCTGGCTAATTATTCGGGGATTGTTAGGCAGAATATTGCGTAATATTGACGATGAACTACAAATATTGTATTTAATCTCCATTTATTTTTACAAAAATAAAAGAAACGTTCCTCCAATAGCCATAAGAAGCTTGGGAAAACCAGACGCGCATTTCGGCTACAAGGCACACGTCATCAGTAGTAATCAACCGATAGCTGAAAAGAATATTCTTTTTGGGATCTTCTATCGACGAATCACCACTGCTTTGTAGATGAAATTCGCGCCTGGTCTTCCCAAACTTTTTTATGGCTGTTGGAGGAACGTAGTTTTTCAATTTGATTTCATTCATAAGGCGAAATAGATAATTTTTCGTTTAACTTTGCAGAAAAAACTTTTTCCGCAAGAGTGAGATCTCATTTACGTCTCGATCATTGACATTACGAAAACAAAAAAAAATTTAAGAAATCGGAGAAAATAAATTTTACTTCGCATTATCGTTGATTCGTCTTCAAACTGATGTAAAAACTATCACGATGAAAATGAAATACAAAATGAGCTTGCGTTTTTAATATTTTCAAGTTTTTAACCTTTGCGGGATTGCGTTTTCTCGAGGTTGCATCCTTTCTAGATTGTGGTTTTAGAGTTCGTGTCCATATTTCTCGGAGGCGAGTTGCAGGATGAGCTTAGTTTCCGGCGAGATTTCTTAAAAAAGGAAATACATTTTAAATAATTAAATAAAAGTATCTGCGAGGTTTTTCCTCGAAGATCCTCCGAGATGCTAAAAGCGGAAGCAGGTTGTTTTATTGTTTATTTTTGAGCTAACTATGGAATCAGTACAAGCGCTCGATTGCAAATAGATAAGTTTGTGAGGCTTCGTACTATGCGAAATAAGGCTACGGCAATATTAAAAAGAAACCGGCGCAGCATATACATTGCACAAACTTTCTCATATCCGTGCGCTTCTATTAGTCCTTGCAACAACTTCACTGGTTACATTATTATGCAATCTGAGCTGTTATACTCGTAACAACAATGCTGATGTTGTTAATAGGAAGAGCTTGGCGGTAGCTGAGCCTAAAGCTCGTTATGTTACAATGTCACTTGGCACTACGTACGTACTTATATTTTGAGAAATGTTGCTTAAATATTATTGCTTATGATATTAACCTCTAACTGGAGAAATTTAAATCAACTGCCATACCAACATTTTTTGAGTGAATCGACATTTCGTGAAAACTACCCTCCATTTTGTCGCTACATGTTTTAATTCAACGACGATTCAATTCTGTGTAATTTCCTGAATAAATACGAAATTTCAATAGATTTCATAAGACCATTTAATCCATAGATCACTCACAGGCTACAGACAAACAGGCGATAGACAACAGATGCAATCGTAAAAACAAGTTTTTTTGATTCAGAGGCACCTAAAACGTCCATATCTATCAAAACGTCGAATTATGACCTTTTTTATCATCATAATTCTCTATGTAGTACTTCTTATGCGAGAAATCAAAAAGAAAATATTAGAATTCCAAGTTATACGGAGAAGAAGAAACATTGTCTTCTCGGCGATTTCGTAAGAAATGGACGTTGTATACCATTTTTAAAAAATAAAATGAAAACCCGTGCGTTTAATAAGGTTTCTTGCAGAGGTTCCGTCAAGGTAAGCTTTACAGGAAGCGGAAATGAGCAGTTTTTTTGTGTTCCGAGCCGGTCATTGTTCTCACCGGTGAGAAAAGTCTCACGAGTCATGAACCCAATGGGTTCATTGAGGCAGGTTGGAGGCAACAATGGGCGCCTCCGCGTCTGAGGATCGATATGGCAGTTATCGATGTCACGGCATCGTCCGTCCGTCGGTCCTTCGGAGGGGTCTCGAGTTCCGTGCGGAAGGCGCCGTTTGGGTTTAAGGGACAAGGGCGGAGAGAGAGTGGGAGTGGAACGCTGAAGGGCAAAAACGGATCATGAACGACGGAAATATCATCGGAGGTCAAAAAACTTCTATCGACGTATCTGCCAGGAGCGAAACATGAAATTAATCGGAAAACATCTGCTTTTCAATTGTTGACCTTACCCGGGAAGTCGTTGTATTCGATTAAAAAAGATTCTTTGAACATATCTCGTGTTTTTGAAGCCCAAGCAAATAAGGTAGTAATGTAGAAAATATATAGCACTAGAGAATTATCTAGCTCGTTATATGAATGATCATAAATTCCAGAATAAGCACCTAAGTATAAAGAATTGAAAAATTAAACATTTGTACTTAGGTATTTCCAGTTTCTTATACATAGCTATTGGCAAATTCGGGACAAGACATTTTTACGCCCTAGGCAAGGTTTGAAAATTACGCCTCCCTCCTAATGAAAGTATAAAGTACATACACAGTTTCATCTCTCAAAACTAGTTTATTTACAATGTAGAGGTAAAATAAGATACACAAAATATATTTTATAATATAAAACGTTACACTTAAAAGTTCAAATTACCATTTGTCGCGCCCTAGGAGGGTGGCCTCACTCGCCTAGTCCTTGTCTCGGCTCTGGCTATTGGAGATTCCTAAAAAAGTACTTAATTTTTCTATTTTTGATACGCAAGTGCTTATTCTAGAACACACACATACATATGTGTGTGTGTGTATATATATATATATATATATATATATATATATATATATATATATATATATATATATATATATATATATATATATATATATATGTCAACAAGGTGTTGGGATGAGGAAACTCTGTAGCTGATGAAGGAACAATTCCGAAAGCTTCTACGTTTGTGATGTTTCTGTGTTTTAGTGTTCTTTTACGTGTGTCGCTTCGACATCCCCGGGGCCTCGCCAACCTGAAGTCGTCTGATTGGTGAGTGCTCACTGGGTTTCCTCATCCCAACACCTTGTTGACATCCATTTATCCATTTTACCTTTCCTTTTCCGTAAGCTGTTATATATATATATATATATATATATATATATATATATATATATATATATATATATACACACACACACATATTTTCTGTGGAATTTCATGACCTTGCGATGATTTGTGCGGGTCGAATTCCCTAACTCGTTGATTAAAAAAATATGAACTTTACTGGTGATATTGTGCTTGTAAACATGTTGTCTTTTTTCTCGTTAGATAGCCATCCGATTTCTTTTTTATTAGCAAAAAACAAACTATGCAATTTAAACATCTAAATTAGAAACACAAAAGGTTTGATTCATTCGTGCATTTGATAATTCACCAAGAATGAAAATATCAAGGCGAAAATACAATTTTCGTGCTGTTCTGAGAAATGCGGAATGGCTACAGGACAAATTTTATAATCCCGGGAGAATATTAATTGCAAACATGGCACGCTGCTAACTTGACATTGGCGACGAAGAGGGAGTGTACATTTTCTTACCGTCTAAAAAGGCATGGAAGAAACCTTGAAGGATACCATAATCACCGTATGATCATCATCTCCTTTACGGAAATGACGTCTTTCTGGATTTCCTCGCGCTATGGTTAAGAATCTAACGAAGGAAGTCGACATCTAGAAGGGTTCGTTTTCTGGAAGCTCATTCGAACAAAACAATTATTATGCTGGTTTTAGTAGGAGACATAGCCTTACGAAATGATCCTGTCTGTGTGTGTCCCCTACTAACAACTTTTACATCAATGGACCGATTTTCATGAAACTTGGTATGAGGCTTGTGTTGCCAGGGCCCACCTCCGGGCTATATTTTATTTTGGGATGACTGAAGTCCCGGGATCGATTCCAGGAACGATTATTCCCTTATTTGTTTTGCATAGAAAGTCTCAAATCCATCGTCCAGGGATGTTTTCTTTAATACTTTAAAATATCTTAAAATTGTGATATTGGTGTGAGGTTTGAGGTTTCCCTAAGGGGAAAAAAATTTAGATTCTAATTCTTATCACCGAATTTTGATGATTGATCGTATTTTCTTGAATTTCTAATAAAACATAGCGTTTTGGCGTTTTAAATCGCATTTTATGGGATTGCTGTCATGGAGACGATTATTACCGAACTCGGTTTGAGCATAGACGAGGGAACAAATGGGTTATATTCTTTTCCGTCCGACTACTCTTCAGCAATGGACAGTTGATCCAGACGTATTAGCGTATAAACAGTAACATTTATTAAATTCGTTAATTAAAAACATACATGCAAAATGTAATTTCAGAAAGAGATTTTGACATTGTTTTTAATATTTTAAACCAGATAATGCTGAATTAATTTGTTTTCCAATTTTTCTCTATCACTGATAAACTATGGACTACAAGTGGAATTTATGGGATAAAGAATTCCTTGGAATGACTAACACATACTGAAACATTTCCTGTCAATACAAGTAATCAATTCGGGACGTCAACTTTGGGAAACCAGCCTGCATTAGTCCTGGTTTGGACTTCTTGATTTTGTATTCATAAGGCTCACTTTGGGGAGTCAAAAGGTTTATAGAATACTTTTGTGAAAATAAATCATATCCCTCTTTTTATTTATTGGAAATGAGGCGCATACTGATTTACTACCGAAGCAGTACATACTTGTACCCAAGGCTGGCCCGTGAGATTTAATAGTTGTGGACGAGATTTGATTTGGCTTTCTCTATTGCTATTTCCAATGCGAGCGTTTACCTAATCCGCCTTTAACACAATCATGGCGTTATATGCCAAATATGTTACTTAAGGAAATAACGTTTTTATTAGACACATTCAAGAGACTTGAATATACCATAAATATTTTGTAAAAAGATACATTTTCTTGAAAATGTATTTCGTGTAAAAATAAAATTTTAAAATACAAAAAATACAAAATATAAATAGAAAGACAGTTATATTTAAAATTAAATATAAAAATTACTGAGAACCTGAAATTTTTACTTCTAGCAATATTCATAGAAAATAATAAACATTACAGATGTCTCATTATACATCTAAAAATTTAACCTTCTTGACTTAATGGCAGCAAATTCCTTGATCAATGCATCAGCATCCAAATTTTTCAGTGATACCACTCTCTAGTGAAATAATCGCGAGCTCATTTAATCTTTGCTCAAGCATCGTAGAACGGAGATAGTTTTGAGAAGCTACGCTCTCCATACGCAACTATTACTGGTAATGTAATCATAATTCTCAATGGAACATATAAATTTGGAAATAAGCCGATTACTGCAAATGTAATTTATTGTCATTGGGGACGTTAGATTTGTCCACTCTTCTCGATAATGCTCTTATTTCATCAAAAAGATCTTCGGCATATATATATATTTATTTTTATTGTATGTCAAAGCAGCTTCTAAATCTTTACAATATTTACGTAGATTAATTTCATCAAAGTCATGAGATATTGATGGAATAAAGCGATCCGAAGATGCTATGCAGACAGGCATAAGTTGTAAAGTTGGGAATAATTTTGAAACGAGAAAAAGTCTGCTATGACCGGGAATCGAACCCGGGTCTTCCACTTGCAGGCGGATATTCTACTACTGAACTACCGTAGCAGATCAATTTTCTCGTTTCTGAACGCTGATGTTTTCTTGGTTGGGACGGAACTAGCCAAGCTAGTATCAAACTGCCACAACGAATGTACATCGAAGAAAATTCCTTCCTCTCAAATGGTGAGATTGCCAAGCAAGAAATTGATGGAATAAAGTGATCCGAAGATCCTATGCAGACAGGCATAAGCTGTAAAGTTGGGAATAATTTTGAAATCTAAACAGACAGATTAGAGCGGTTCCCAACATTTTTCACTTCGCGAACCCCTTGAGCTAATCTATTTCTCTTTCGCGAATCCCTTGGATTAACCTTTTATCTTCGCGACCCCCTTGAGTTGCAGCAGTTTTGGCGGCGAACCTCTTTATAATGGAGAGTACATTTTGTAAAAGCGAATCTTTTTGAACGCGTTTAATTCACGAAAAATAAAATCAGAATCTCTGATATTTTCATCAGTTTCTAGTTAGTACCCTGTAAAATTCAAGTATAATTCTTGAAGCATAAGAAAAAATTGAAAATAAAACCATGCCATTAATTTGAAAGAAATTAAAATATTGGTAAGAATTGCAGGACCAAGAAAATGAAATAGACGCCATTACCACATTTTTCTCGCGTACCCCTCAGATTTATTTCGCGAATATATATGGGTACGCAAACCACCGGTTGAGAAACGCTGGATTAGATGGTGTCGGCGGCGGGGATGTGTATATATATGTACAGGCAACTCGAACGACATTCGTTCCTGAAAAGCGTTCGTAAAACGGAAATTCGTTGAACGATCGTGATTTTTCAGTTGACTTCCCTGTTAAAACTCCAGATGCCTTCCAGACAAAAGATTTTTTTATTCTTGAATTTATAATTCTTAGCTATAAAAATGTCAGTCAGAGCAACTACAATATTGAATTAACTAGAAAACCGAAGCAACAACAATCGAACATAAAAGTATGTACAGTTGTATGATACGAGAAAATTCAACTTTTGAATGAAAAACAGAACCTCCCAACACCGTCAATAAAGAATTAAAAATTCCTCGCGATTTAAAAATCTCCAGGAAAATAATTAACAAAATGTTGAGCAGTTATGAGGAAAGTACGAGCAAGTACGATAAATGAGGCCACGGCATTGTCTTGAAAACAAATCCTCGTGATGTAACGATTATGTATGAACCGCGAGAAAACGAATGCGACCGAACGTATTCAGTCCAAGTCACAGACTGAAGCATAGAATGGCTGTGGGAAACACTGCGTAGTGCACTTACTTCTTATCGGCACACAAGAGGTCCTTCAAGTCTAAGTGGATATTTGTAAATATATTTTGAGTAACAAACAGCACGTTCGTTGATATCATATTAAGCCTCTCAAGAAATGCAGGCGATTGGAAAAATTCATGGTATAAAATCCATTGGTAAACAAGACGGTCTTTATGTCCCCAAGAGCTTTCGTAAACATCCGAGTTTCTTCGATATGAGTGGATACATGTTACATATTTAGTTCGTTAAAGTGAACAGAATTTTCGGCGAAAAGTAAAGCTATAAAATTTAATTCATTCGTTAAAGCCAACATTCGTTCAACGAACGTTCGTTGAACGAGAGTTACCTATATAAGGTAAGGTAGATACCAGCGAGTGTGAGCGTGATGTTCGATGTCCATGCAAGGGGATGTACGTAGAAGTATTAGCTAGAACCGAGAGATATAGGCAAAACGGAATCCGGTGGCCTCCATTTGCGCGAACCTTTAGGCGAGAGAGGAGAAAAAGGAAGGAGAATCCTTCGCACAAACGGACATGCAGACAAGTGAAAACTTTCTTTTACAAAAGTGCACTTAAAATATTTCGGTAGAAAACTTTTGGCCCTAATAAAACTTTTGGCCCTAATAAAACTTTTAGTCCTCATTGCATTCCTTAAAATCAATACTTTTGTCGCTGCATCACATCCACTGCGCTGAATTACCTCGTATTAAATCAATTAAGAATATATTACACGAGATTTACTTCTTATACACGAATGGTTGGCGGAAGGAGATACCGAAATTCGCAACTAAGAGAGACTTTATGAACCAAAACTAAACATCTGCCCTAAAGGTATGGAGGTTGGGCGAGCACGGACGGAACTCGACATGCAGGCACCTCCCCGAGGTGAGCTCTGGGTTGTTTCAGCGATGGTTGAAACAAGCAAAGAGCTGAGAACCGAAAGCTTACTCTTATATAATCAAGTATAGACTGCCTGATCGCTTTTTGTCGCAAATCCGTAATCGTAACCTTCACCCAAACCGGAATTCCCTCTGAAAAAATGCGATTTTTGCCCAAATGGAGGCTAAAATTGGTCTTGATCGAAATTGATCACATAACATTGTTTGTTGATCTCGACGAAACGAATTGATTGTTGTGTTTTTGGTTAGCGTAGCTCATCTTACAATGAAAATATTGCGCTAAAACCGGAAAAAATGGTGAAAATAGACGTATGGTTTATATACCGCCCCTGGGGGAAACCTAAATGATGTCCGAATGAAACCAAGTTTTGCAGGCCACCTATGGGCACCAATACGCAACTTTTGCGCAATGGGCCCAACACAAAATTTAAAAAAAATTAAAAACCACCATTTTCGAACCACCCTAGTGTCTGGGTGACCGCCCTTGGTGAGGGGCCGATCTGGCGGTCGCCCCCGCCTAGGACCTCTTTTGGCTTTGCTTATAATTTCAGCCTTTTAGCAACTATGCGCGTGGTTTTAGCTGGATGATTCAGCGCCTATGAAAAAGCGCCTTCCCAAAATCAATTTTGTAGAATATTATTTTTCCTGCGTTTTCATAAAGAACGATTTCATTCTGATTTAAATACGTGCAAATTTTAAATATCCGCGAAAATTCTATCAATAATTTCCCCTCTTTTTGTTCATTATTGAATGATAGGAAATTATGTTAGCCACTCCCGCATAGTATTAGATGTCTCGACGTTCCATATCAACCTTTTTTTGATAGCGTACCCCTTTGGACATTTTTAGTAATCGCGTACCCGCTAGCAAATTTTTAAAATGATAGGGATACGAACTAAACTCCTGTATTAAAATACATAAATACATTACTGATATATATATATATATATATATATATATATATATATATATATATATAAACTAAAGGAAAAGAAAAGGTAGTGATGAGGGTGGCAACAAGGTGTTGAGGGAAGCCCAGCGGACACTTACCAAGTTGAGGACCAAGCTGGCAGGCTGCTGGGGGCGTCGAAGAGACACGTGAAACACACGAACACAAAAAGACAAAAAAACACACGCAAGCTTATCGGGCCTATGCCCTTCTTTAGCGAAAGAGTATCTGCAAGTGACATATATATATATATATATATATATATATATATATATATATATATATATATATATATATATATATATATATAATTTAAGATTCATGTACTGTTGCAAATATTTCGTTGTAAAAATTAAACTCGTGGATAAATATTTGTTTTTGTTCTAAACTAGCTACTTTTGTTATTGCTTTAGGCAGATATGATCTTTAGCTGGCTACATCTAAGGTTTTACATGGTATTTTAATTTTTTATGACAATAATATGATAATTCTGACTGATATGCATAAAAACAGTAAAGATAAGACAATGGTTGATTTAGACTCATGCATTAGCCTAAGATTGATGACATTTTTAATTCGTGCGGAAATGTGATTTTAATATACTCGTACTTGTAATTAATTACTTTTTAAGACTTGTACTTGAGTACAATGCAGATGCTGTAATTGTAACTGGGTCCGGTTACTTTTTTGGTGCTCTTCCCATCATTGTATATATATATATATATATATATATATATATATATATATATATATATATATATATATATATATGGATGTCAACAAGGTGTTGGGATGAGGAAACCCAGTGAGCACTCACCAATCAGACGACTTCAGGTTGGCGAGGCCCCGGGGATGTCGAAGCGACACACGTAAAATAACACAAAAACACAGAAACATCACAAACGTAAAGCTTTCGGAACTACTCCTTCTTCAGCTACAGAGAGACCTTTCCTTTTCCGTAAGTTGTTATATATATATATATATATATATATATATATATATATATATATATATATATATATATATATATAATACTTTCGTGTACAACTTTTAATGCGCTGCTCGTGCCCCCAGGGGTTTTTAACCCTGGGGTAGACGGATGGATGTGAGGAGTTAATAAAAACATCTTTGGTTTATTAAATGGTATGAGTCGAGAAACCAAGTCATTATGGTCCGCAGCGACCATAATTGGGATAGACGCACTCTGTTTAACGCAGTATTTTCAAGAGACATGTACTCCCCTTATTCACTAATAAGTAAATAAAGCGCTGCCAGGAATAACCGTTTTGAAAAGAAAACGTAGCAAGTCTGCGCCTATTTAGCATTTCTTAACGCAAGATATTTAAAAAACATTTTTAACATCCTCACTAATTTCATTTATGAGAAAAATGCGCCTCTATTAAAAACCGGTCAACGCCGCCATCAACAAGAAACAAAGTAATGAACGCACGTCCCGACCATTTCGCTTTGGTTAACACGTTCCTCATGAGCGCATATTTATAAACATTCTATTTTTTAACGCCGAGAAAGAATTTGAAAAAAACATCCGCCTTCGTCATTCCTAGTGAATTATCCTTTAAAGTGGAACTTTAAAATGGTTAAAATTAGGAATGCACCGAATTTATCCGAGTCTATGAAGAGTGTTTTTCAATTTTTGCGGAGTTGAATAGGAGGGGTCTTCTTAAAAAGATGACTAACTTAAAAAAATTACAAAAGTTATTTTTATCGATTCTCGTAATAGTTTCTTTTCTCAAAGCCTCATAGAACAACCGATTTTCCAAATGAAGTTAATCTGATTGTATGGTTTTTCTAGCAGCGTGGGTTTTGTGCGCAATATGTTAACCTCTCTCCTGGCAGCAGAACAACGCCCTTTCCGTTTGTTGTTTTTTCTTAGGTAATGCAGTTATATATTAATGATGAACTGCTAATGATTAGTATTAAAATGAGAATTAAATTTCATAAAAAGTATGGATCGCCGACGTGTTCCATGATTATCATTTCATTTTTGTGCCTGTTTTTTGGGTGCTCTGTAATATCTACTTCGACTTCGATTCTGGTAAATGGATTATTTGTTGACACACGTTGAATATTCCTTTTTATAAGGTTTCTATTTTTACGTGTACGATGCAAATGGTTGATAATGTATTTGTTCCGTGTAAGATATATAAATAATTAAGGAAATTACCGATATTTTTTTCGTCGAAAAGAAATTGATTTATTCCTGCGAAGATTTTCTCTGTATTTGTTTTCACATGTCGCTTAAAGTATTGCTCCATCGTAGTAGAATATGCTCTATCAACAACTATGACGCTCTTTAACAATTTGGTGTTTTCGGTAAATAAATATGAAGCAAGAACTGTCTGACCACTGCAGGGATCTGGACAAAAAGTTTTACGGGGTGACCAGAAAGCAGATGATGATGGTCACATTTAAATATGCGGTTGCTAACGGTGTCAGTGGCAGATTCAACAGCAAAAACAGATGGCTGGTAAGGACTGGCTGAAAGGTTTCTGCCAAAGACAAAATCTTTCATTGCGCATCCCAGAACAGTGCAGTTTAGGAAGAGCGATTGGTTTAAACAAAATTTAGTCTGACAGATTTTTTGAAAATTTGAAACAATGCTACCAAGAAAAAGGATTCCATCTCCACCGGATATTTAACATGGACGAATCGGGAATATCAACAGTCCCTAACATGACGCCAAAAGTTATTTCATCCACTGGAAAGAAAGGTGTTTGTAAGGTGTCCAGTGGAGAGAGAGGTCATACCGTCACTGCTATTTGTTGCTTCAATCCAACGGGAATTCACATATCACCAGCACTGATTTTCTCCCGTAAAAGAATGGACAACGAGTTTTTCGCCGAGGCTCCTGCAGGAACTTTAAAACAAATGTCAGAAACAGGCTACATGAATTCAGAGCTATTTCTGGAATGGCTGAAACATTTCGCCGCACACTTTAAGCCCTCTAGTGATGATCCTGTTCTTTTGATAATGGACACTCACGCGTCACACTGTTCTCTTGCGTCCGTCTTGTTCTGCAGGGACCACCACATCAGGCTTTTAACATTGCCTGCACATGCAAATCACGTGCTGCAACCTTTGGACAAAGGTTTCTTTGGGCCATTGAAAACGGCCTATGCATCGGAAAAGTGGGTGGTGAATCATCCGGGACAAGGTGTCACTCTGTTCCAAATGTCAGGGCTATTTCGAGCCGCATATTCCAAAACTGCAACAGTCGCGAAAGCAGAGAAGGCTTTTTCGGCAACGGGTATCCACCCTTTTAACCCTGATGTCATTACTGAGGATCAGTTTGCTCCATCTTTTGTTGCCCAAAGGGATCCAGAGGCCCTCCAGCAGTCACCAATACCTTCAGATGGCGAAAATGCCGATGGCAATGAGGAAGCAATTACAGCAACAACAACAACTGTACCAGGAAACGTTATGTCTCTCCCCATACAAAATGATAACGTTGACTCACCACCTTTGAAATCCACAGCAGGAATAAAAGTCAGCGTATCTGAAAATTTTCCTCTTCCGAAATGCACTGTGGAGAAGAAAAGGAAGAGAGCAGCACAAAAATCTGAGATACTTTCATCGCCACCCTGTAAAATAATTCTACAGGAAAAAGAAAATAAGAAGATAAATGAACAAAACATGAAAGCTGAACGGGCAAAACACAATAAGGGAACTACTCGACGCAGACTTGAGCTTCAGGCTCCAAAAAGATCAACTTCCACACGCCCTCCGTCGCCGTCAGTGCCGGTTGAGTCACAGGAAAGAACTGTGTGCCCTGGGTGTCAGGAGAGTCACGATGAAGAGTGGATTCAGTGTGGAATGTGTTCGTCTTGGTGGCATGAGATTTGTTAAAAAAAATACGAGGGTATTGGGGCATTCGTATGTGATTATTGCTAATGGGCTTTTGTTTGTTATAATTGTTAATTATTGCTTAATTCATTAATTAATAGTATAGTTTCCATTGAAACCTACTTATTAATTTACATTCATTAATAAGAGCTTAAAAATTCGCGTTTTCTATTTTGAACTTCGGAATAATTACTCTGCTTCCGTAAGACTTTAAAAATGACCGTCAAAAGTGTAGCAAAAAGGGCCTAAATATGATTTTTGCTACTTTGTGAAACTTTTTGTGCCTGCCTTGATGTTTACTTCCCTCAAATACAGATTGTTAACGCGAATTTAGAGGCGCATTCCATCATTTCGTTGGTGCGCACTCTTACACTCCAAAATGGGCACTCTTACCCGCCTATGCGGCTAAGAGTGCCACTTCTTTTCGAAAACATTAATTTTCGGTTACTTATTATTTTTTAAAAAGTTCAGCTGATGAATTTAAGATCCTTACACTACTATAATCAATTATCCCAGTTTTGGACCTTTTTTCTGCATTCCATTACTTTCGGATGGCAAAAATGTACAAAGTGCGCACTCATACACTCCTTTACCTTACTACTTTTGATACCGCACGTTGTTACTGTAGATAACCTTGTCAAAGCAGGGCTTATGATGAGACTCAGGCCTGGACTAATGTGTTCCAAATCTAGAAATCACTTCCAATATCCAGACGCCAGAGTAGATTTCAATGCGATGCGATTTAGAATCAGGGCTATTTAAATCTCTATACATTACATATACCCCAGGAATGTCGTGCAAAAAATATTACCTACTTAGTATCCCTATTGAACTGATAAAATATAACAGAAAAATATAGTCGCCACCGCGCTATTTTAGTCACCAATGGCGATCGGGCCCCTGAATTTGTCCAGCCATTATCACACCACACATTCTTTGCGTATGTAAGCCATGCGAAATTCAATTGCAGTAGAGTTCCGATTAACCGGAATGATCGGGGACCAAGATTTTTAAAATAAACGACAGTTCTTATAAATGAACCTATTAAAATAGTGAAGGGATGTAATTCCAAGAAGTGGCCACTATGTATTTTGGTAGAGGGTGATTAGCCTTTTTGATTCCAACTGCTTGGGCCGCTCATTAGTAAATGTCTTTATTTGATGTTTTTTAGCTAGATATAATAAAACATCCTTAACTGTTTACACATTATACTACAAGATGATCCAAACAGAAATTATGATGCCTAATTTCCAATTAATCATTTATTTAATACTTATATTGGCTTTAATAGCTTTAAAGTCATCGCGGATATGCAACTCTTTGTGTTCCCAAATTTCATAATTTAGAGTTATAAAATACTACAAATACATTCGAACAGAATATTAAATTGATCACGCGTATTTTGGCGGCAAAAATAACGCGTGTACAAAATAGAATACACCGAATCAGAGTCCAACAATAGTGTTGCTATGGCAACACTCTCGTAATGAGTGATAAAAACTGCAAAATCGCCAGCATTTATGCGGAATTCTAAGAAATACAATCGATAAGCAAAATTCTACCATAAAAATTAAAATCTTCATTCCTTTCCTCAGAGAATAGTATAAAACTCGCTTCGATATCACAATTCTATGATATTTTAATGTGCAAGAGAAAATTACACTGCGCGATGGATTTCAGATTTCCCATGTAAATCAAAGGGGAAGGATAGTTCCTGGAATCGAATCCGGAACTTCAATCATCGCAACAAAAACTATCCTCCGGAGCTCGGCCCATGCAGCAAGAAATTTCCACAAAGTTTCATGAAAATCGGTCTATTGGTTCAAAAGTTAATAGGGGGGACGGACAGACAGGCAGACGGACAGGCAGACAGACACAACGACAAAACTATAAGCCTATTTCCATTCTGGAAAGTAAGATAAAAATACACCTAAGTATACCTATGCATCAGAGGTGTATATTCAGGGTGTGCTAGGTGTGCGGTGCACACCCACGGAATTGCAATGTCACCGATATTATATTTTTGCATTTATTACTGTTAAAGACTCCCCTAATCGTTTTCTGGCTTCGCGCGATTCCTACAATCAAATCCAATATACAATGTTTCATGAAGAGGAGAAGTTTCGGCGCGTAAAAATTGTATCACATTCGCGTTAATAGCCCGGGTTTGCGGTAAGAAATACGGACAGCTTTGAGCCCTTTAAACATACGTACAGATAGCGCAGCGGGTCAAATTCTTAGCCTCCTTGTGGTTTTAAACCGTCCAGAAGGCGTGGCAGGGTGTGCGCTGAGACAACAGCACCCAGAAGTAGTTAGTGGTTGTGATTGGCTATTGTGTGAAGCAATCCAATTCAACGTTACTTGTCATGAGCTGCTGTTTTTGTTTTCTGAGTTTCGTCTGTTTTGCGTGCGTGGGGTAAAGTGTGAACCGACGTGTTTATGACACCGATTTAGACAAGTTATTAACATATATTTATAATTTTTTAGATATAATTTATAACTTTTTTCCCATATTTACATTGGGAAACAGTGTTGACGATGTACTGAATGTCCCGTTTTCTGCCAGAGCTTTTGCGGATTGTATGAACATAATCGAAGAATGTAAGCCTCGTCCTCCTCTTCCAAATTTACTGTGCAAGCACAAAGGTGCAAAAACTGAGTACATGAGACATTTCTCTGTTTCACAATACGATACAGTAGAATGGTTAACTGGATGTGAAGTGCGGTCAAGACTTTTTTGTTGGCCTTGTTTATTATTCTCCAAAGAGAAAGGTGTTTGGAATAAGCACGGGTATTCCGATCTTACTCATTTAGCTGCAGCAGTGCAGTGATTACTTTTTCAGATTTCTGTGCGTATTATATGGTTGTATTTAAAAATCGTAACAAAATACAGATAATTCATGCCTCACTCTAGTATCTGCCAATGATATTCTAATCTTCTCACAACGAAGCGTTAACCTTTTGTGCTTCTCACATAAATGGCGCGCGTGATGCATAGCTATAGTCTATTTGACGGGGAACCTTTGTGTTGTCCATAATTATGGATTGTATAGTTAAAATTATATCAGTTAGTAAATTAAAGTATTCAAAATTATTCAACGATTAATTGCATTAGACCAGTCAAGAATAGCGCTGCTGCTCTCTTAAAACTTTCACACGTCGATAAAAATGTAATCGTACGTTCAAATTAACACGTGAATTTTGTAGCGCGGGTTGCATAACCCCCAATAAAAGCACACCCAACCTAAATGGGCACGCAACGCCACTGCTATGCATGTATCATTTTAGAAATAGCTGCTTCTTACATATATAGGATGTATATAAATTCCAGAAAATGTCATATTTAAGGAGTGTTTTTGATCCAAAGTCCAATTTTAAACACACATAAGAAAAGTACTGAAAACTGTGCAGGGCTATATAAAATTGCTTTTTTTAATTATTTAAATTAAGATACAAAGGCGGGACATGCGCCATACTGTGGAAAAAAGAATTAAGTTTATTTTTTTAAGACAGAATTCAAATCCATGCTGGATTTGCGTAAAAATGTGATTTTTATCATAATATTATGACTTTTTTCGGTTTTCAACAATTAAAAATATTAACTACCATTGCAACGACTCCAATGCCTTTCAATGGGAATTGATTTTCCATACTTCAAGAGGATTGGTTTAATGCTTAGACGGCATCCATTTGATTTCAGCCAACGACGTATACATATGATGACGTGACAATTTTATATTATTTTTTTATCCGGATACGCACTAAAAGGCACGGGTAATGACGCCTATCACACAGAATATCCCAATATTTACATAACTTTTAGTGTAAAATATAGGCTATTATCTTAATAATGATTATAGTTATTGCTTTAAAAGGGCGATAGGAACCATGAAAGTTGAAATTGGAAAACATGGACGCGAGCCGATTGCAAAAGAATTTAGAAATTCCGGATAGATGCCTTAATTTCGCAGAAAATGATAACCATTATCTTATTTAAATGGGTAGTTCAAATGCTGTCGCGTTGGTTACGAGTTAAAATCTTGGTCTATGGTGATTTTTTAAGCGCTTGCAGTATGCAATCACCGAGAACTCGTAATGTAAATTAATGACTTATTTAAGAATAGTCGATATCCTGCACGGAGGAGTAATACACGTTCAAAACGTGTGTTAAACATTTCCTGAACAATTTTTATTCATTTGGATTTTTTCTAAAAGACAGTCCTAATTTATTGACCAATGGAAATGTGGCGGTTAAAACTTTTTTCTAAATTCTTTCCGGATATATCCAGATAGCTAGAGTCAGGGTAGTTGGGGCTTCCCCTTTGGTTTCGTTATTTGACGTTTAAAACGCTGAAAATCGAAGAAGAATCGCGAGACTGCCCGAGATGCTGTATTAATGGGTTGCAGGTGCGCTGCCACTGCAACGCTTCCAGCGCAACATTGACATTTAGCGCAACCGTAGGCAAATTTATTTTTTTCAAATTCCAACCTTGTGTACTTTATGATTATCGCCCAATACAAAGTAATGCAGGCGTGCATAAAAGGACGTGCGATTTTTTAAAATGGAGGCACCGATGTCTGGCGAAATGGGATGCATAGAACGTGCAACGCCGACTGAGCAAATATTTGCCCACGAAATTCAGTTTTCTTTTCGATGCAATTTCAAGCTAAAAATTGAATCGTTTAAATGAATGCAGTTTATGTCAAATAAATGTGAAAAAAGGGCGACGTGCGATGATGTCCATTAGGCATATATAAATATATGAACATATCATTCAGTCGTAATTATTGAACTGGAGGACAGACTCCATGAAGAATTTTATGAAAATTCAATGGCGTCATTTTAAGTTATTTAGTGTAGATTATTGTGTACGAAATTTTTTAATAATGCCACGGGAGTATCCGTTGCTTTGGAACAATTAGTAGAAGGGCGGGAAAAACCGCGACGGACGGTTACCAGAGAATTCTAATATAAGATTAAAATAAAAATATTGCTTAATCGCAAAATGCGAAA
Source organism: Tanypteryx hageni (assembly GCA_028673005.1). Taxonomy (NCBI): domain Eukaryota; kingdom Metazoa; phylum Arthropoda; class Insecta; order Odonata; family Petaluridae; genus Tanypteryx; species Tanypteryx hageni. The sequence continues at coordinate 119,085,052 of CM054114.1, read as the reverse complement.
TTGAAGATATACCTATAGGTATATTTGACTTTTGAGCTTAAAATCATAAATGCCATTGTTTCAAATTATCGATTCACACCCTATATATTATCAATTTGATAAATGAAAGTTTAGTTTATTATTGACTAGAGTAATTGCCCGTCAAATATGACGGGTATGCGTGAATTAACTATTAAGTAAGAATTGAAATAAAAATTAATTAAACCAACCTTTTAATGCACTAAAAAGTAAGCAATAAATATAATATTCACATAATTGAGTGTTACAGACAGTAAAAATAGTTTTGGACGAATAAAAATTGTATGACAAATAAATACATTACGCTATACAACTCTTATATGACCAAAATTATTTTTAATTTATGGAACGTTTAATTTTGTCTCTTTATCTCTCTCTGTCACTCTCTCCTTCTTTCTTTCTTCCTCTCATATTAAAGCATTCAAAGCACGCATTCCTTGCGCATATAGTGTAAGGATTAAGGCGACAATACAATCTAGAGGTTTAACAATGACATGGCCGGCAAGGGAACATATCGTTAAAAAGCTTTCCAATAAATATAATTTAAACGTAGAACTTGGGCGACTTTTTATCGTAGGCAAAATGTAACGATAATAATAAGTAACGTTATTTATTTTTCTTCAAAACGTTCCACGTCCGAAGATCATAGGTCAATAATTTCTAATTTTAATTTGGAAAGAGTAAAAGCCTGTAAGTCAAAAAATCGATTTTTATCAATATATATCGACGACTCTTACAGAGGAGGATATATATTTACTAGTAGAAGGTGCTTGCATACTGCAAGCATTTCATCTCATCTTGAAAAAACATTAATTTTTCAGACAGATATTTCATCATTACAAATATTCTATTAATTCTAAAGATTTCACCTCCGCAGCGATTTTCGTTTTTTCCCACATGTAAAAATAATAGTTTAAAACAATCCCCAAATGTCGCAATTTTAAACATTTTATACTTTCTCCATTATGGGGTACTAATGCTACACATTTCAGACAAATTTTAAAGTTGTAGCACTTCTAGAAGTAAAATAATATTTTCCTAATTATTTAAAATTTAAACATTTTAACGGTTGCCGCAATATATATATATATATATGGAGAGATTGAAATGTTTATTTGTGCAAATGCACTGTTCTGTAAATAATTTGAAAATTGCAGCTTCCTAGCTCATCCCGTAGTACCTAAAAATTATTAAACTTTAATGTTCAAATGGGGTTAAAACAACCCCTAAAATTTACAATTTTAAAATTTTCGATTTTTATAGTTGGTTATGAGAAAAGTTCTATAATCTCGCAAAATTTCAGCTTCCTAAACTTATTAGATTGGTCTACACACTGGATTGCGTTTTCCCATGTTAACTTATGGGAGATATTCCGGGGTCTCTGGAGTCGAACCCAAGACACTGTAAGCAAAAGTGACAATAATTCCAAATAGATATTGCGGCCACCTAGCAACACTGAAAATTTCATCTTTCTAGCTTACCGGCAAGTGCCCATAATTAATTTACAAAAATGGCGCAATGCTTTTCTTATGGAAAAAACGCAACTTTCGGAATTTCTGGAGTCGAACTCATGTCACTTAGGTAAGAAGTCTCATTTTATCTGAAGGTTTCTCCATTATATATACAAAAACTAAAACTTTCAGATCTCTAGCTCTTGTAGTTTGGGCTGGACATTAATATCCTCCTATATGTTATCATTATATATCGACGACTCTTACAGAGGAGGAGATAACATAATATAATAGGAGGATACTAATGTCCAGCCCAAACTACAAGAGCTAGAGACCTGAAAGTTGTAGTTTTTGTATATATAATGGAGAAACCTTTAGATAAAATGAGACTTCTTACCTAAGTGACATGAGTTCGACTCCAGAAATTCCGAAAGTTGCGTTTTTTCCCATAAGAAAAGCATTGCGCCATTTTTGTAAATTAATTATGGACACTTGCCGGTAAGCTAGAAAGATGAAATTTTCAGTGTTGCTAGGTGGCCGCAATATCTATTTGGAATTATTGTCACTTTTGCTTACAGTGTCTTGGGTTCGACTCCAGAGAACCCGAAATATCTCCCATAAGTTAACATGGGAAAACGCAATCCAGTGTGTAGACCAATCTAATAAGTTTAGGAAGCTGAAATTTTGCAACATTATAGAACTTTTCTCATAATCAACTATGAAAATCGAAAATTTTAAAATTGTGAATTTTAGGGGTTTTTTTAACCCCATTTGAACATTAAAATTTAATAATTTTTTAGGTACTACGGGATGAGCAAGGAAGCTGCAATTTTCAAATTATTTACAGAACAGTGCATTTGCACAAATAAACATTTCAATCTCTCCATATATATATTGCGGCAACCGTTAAAAATGTTTAAATTTTAAACAATTAGAAAAATATTATTTTATTTCTAGAAGTGCTACAACTTTAAAATTTGTCTGAAATGTGTAGCATTAGTACCCCATAATGGAGAAAGTATAAAATGTTTAAAATTGCGACATTTGGGGATTGTTTTAAACTATTATTTTTACATGTGGGAAAAACGAAAATCGCTGCAGAGGTGAAATCTTTAGAATTAATAGAATATTTGTAATGATGAAATATCTGTCTGAAAAATTAATGTTTTTTCAAGATGAGATGAAATGCTTGCAGTATGCAAGCACCAACTACTAGTATTTTATATTATGGAAAATGACACCCATTTCCACTTTACCCCTCCTTGCAAAAATCAAAATTCTGGCCTCGGGGTGCACATCCTCATGGTCCCATTTGTAAGTATACCAAGTTTAAAGTCTCGAAGTTTCTTGGTTTTCAAGAAATGCAGTCCACACACACACATTGGCTTTTATTAATATAGATATAAGTTTTGAACAATCTCACATTGTTTCAAAACATTTATTAGAATGATGATAAAGAATATTCTTCAAACATTAAATAATATTGTTCTTTTTTACATGCCTTGCATTAATTTGTTATCTGTCGGCAATTATAAAACTACAAAAGTAATTAATATTCTAAGAGCACTTATGCACACTTCATAAAAATGGGCAAGTAGTTTATTTAAAAATGGATATATAACTTTGGCTTGGTAAATATTTATCTCACCTATTGTATGCCCAGTGAAAATTAACTTTTTGATCTAGGCATTAAAATTATTATTATTAGTTAACAGAAATGTATACTTTGCCACTGAATACATTGGATTTTAGTTCAGCCTTCAAATTTTGATAATGTTGCTTCTATTGCGCATGCAGGTTTTTTTTCAAGAAGGGTTAAAAAATCTCAAAAAAATCCAAGCAATGTGTATTGTGTAATAAGTTTAATTAGATACCCAAATTAGAGGAAGGAATAAACAAAAATCATAATTTGGTGTATAATTGTAAATTTTTATTTTATTTTTTTAATTTCTACTTTTGTGGTTTGTACGGGGAGCTGCCTGGAAGTACTGGAAGAATTTCAAATGTACTTTGTTATTATGACATATTGTGGGAAAGATACACAAGGGCAGACTGATCAACGTGCCTTTTACAACTTTGTGTGTAAGTAATATGTAAGATTTACTTTGCTCTAAGCATGATGGAGATTTTATGCAATCAAGTTATATCTTCCCATTAAATGATATTTTTTCATGATGATCTGATAATGAGTCATCTTCTTTTGCTAGTCTATGCCATTGATTTTAAATTTGATAAAAATATCATATACAAATATTTAAAATACTTAGGATTTTGTTATGATAGTGATGCTTATTGGAAGAGCATGTACAAAACCTTTCTAATACAGATTAATGATATAGGTAGGATGTTGCAGTCACTTTGCCATTAGTACCTCATCACCAACATTCTGTAGGTTTGCTACAGTTGTAAAAGAGAGCCACCATCAAATTTACATGGCAAATCAATAGTAAAAGACTCATTTACAAGTATACATAAAATATTCAGACACAGCATTATACAAGAGTCATTTAGAAGTAATTTGAAGAAGAAAAAGAAAAAAGTAAACAATCATCACACATTCAGTTAAGTTAATGCTACATAAATATTTTCACCATTGTAAGTTAACACTCAGGAGAATGTTTTTTTTGCACATAAATTCATTTAAATCATAATTTGCATTTTGTAACAGGGTTGATTTAATTTAATTTTTAAACTTTATAATGTCTGGAATTCCACTGGCCTTTGGAGGTAGTTTATTGTATATTTTTGTCCTGCATATAGTGCACTTCTTTCAAAAGAGGTTCTTTTATGCCCTATCAAGTTAAATTGTCTATTCTCCCTTGTATTGTGCACATGATTGAATTTATAACTGTTGTAAATTTGTCAGTTATGGAATCAAAAATTTTCATACTTTTGATGATCAAAAAGATTTATGGCTTTAATAGACAAGTGATCCATGTGCTATAGAACTTCATATTCTCAAAGATTTAATGAGATGTTTTTGTAAAAATTCAACTGAGTTAATGAATAAAAAACTACAATTTTCTATCGGCTTTCTTGTTTTGTTAAACAATTGTGGAGGCTTCTTGCCTTGTGAATATGTGGTATGCCCATTAGCTTCAGATTGTTTTAACAACCATGTCTTTTAAATAGTTACCTTATCTATATTTTAAGAGACTTGACTTAGGTTTGATTAGTATCTTATACAATTGTAACATTTAATCTCATTGAATACCACATTCTTCTATAAACTTTATTGATGAATAAAAATACATTAAGAAAAATTCAAATTCCTGCACATTGGATTATTATTTCATTTCTATTGAGCTGCACACAGTTTTGGAATGAGATTCTTATGATATTATACTCTACTTTTTGGCAAAAAATTAATTTTGAAAAGTTTCTTTTTCATACATCTATTATATCTGAATACAGGTATCCCCCGATAGAGAGAGAGATATATCTTCCACTTATAAACGTCTTTAAATTTGATTTAATGAGCGTCTTAATCCCCCATAGCGTTTTCAACGTGATATGGCGTCCTGTGCAGCGTTAACTTTTTCAATCCCTAATTTTTTTTATTCGTTAAGTTTCTGCCATGTATCACAAAGTTATCGAAGCTCCTTCGATCAATGAACTACCTATACAAATATATTCTCTTCACACAACTATGGATATTTTTTTTCAAAAAGTGGGTTCAAGTGCGTTATTTGCGCAAAGAGGAGAGTAATAAAAGAGATTCTACTGCCGTAGTAACTACTGGGGAACCCTGCTCCGTCTTAGGATTCAATGAATGGTATCAATGCAGGGACGATAAAGGTAAATAGTAGACGGGCAAGAATCTATGAAATATTTAATAAATAATCAACTATTAAGAGTACATACCGTGCGCATAACAAATCGCATAAATTCAAATACGTGGCGTGTATATTGATGAATAGTCGTGAGAATAAAATCGCGTTAAACCGAATACGCGACGCGTGAATCGGAAAATGGTCGTAAAAACAAAATCGCGTATATGCGAAAACGCGTAAATTGGAAACAGTAGATGGGAAATATATGTTCTGGGACAGTCAGCCATCTTGGATTCCAGCCGACATCTTGGATTTATGACGTCACATCCGGTCACATGACCAACCGGTAGCGCCACTACTAGGAGAATTTTAGAACTAAAAAAACAAGTGCCGTTCGAAAAGCAGTGTTGTTAAGTGAGGTTAGATATACAGAACAGTCCAGTGTTGCGAAAAACAAATGAATCGCACACGCGAACTCCTGCCGAAAATTTGAAAGGCGTAAATTTAAAGGGGTGGGTTGTCAGTACTGTAACAAATGACGACCGCAGTGCGTTATTAGATTTTAAATTTGGTGGCATTATTATGGTGAAAAATATTTAACGTTTGAAAGACAAAAAGAGCACCTGTTTTATATTGAGGTCCGAATAGCTCCAGGTCCAGGGTTCGAGTCCCTCTTCGGACACTTTTTTCGGGTTATACCCGAAATGTGTCGAATTGCTTTTGCGCATTTTAACTCGAAAAGAAGTTGTGACATGCAAGGGGTGAAATAAAACAAAGGTATAGATTAATATAACCATTTATTTTCATTTATTTACAATTTTAAATCACATTCTGTCCTTTTAAATAATGGACACCCTCTCGAAAATTAGTCGTGCTCTTCATTAGGATCGTCACCTTTTTCTCATCAATATATGCTCACACCACATTTACAGCATATGGTGACGTCCTCATAACCAGTAAATATAAAGCCAATGTTCGCCATTTTGGTAATATTTAAAAATATGCTTTTTTGGGAAAATCGTTAAACGTTATAAATGAATCATATTCCCTCTCTAAATTAACATTGCTCTGAAACCATTTTCTTAGTAATTAGCAATTGTTCGTTGTGCAAATGACATCACCACTTCTATGTTGAGGTAGCATGCAATATCTACCCATTGATGGTAGTTGTTTAATCGAGAGACATCCGAAAACTTGTAAATCAATGACTCGGTCACCCAAAACTGAGGAAAAGAATTTAACTTTTGTAATCCCTTTACAAAGATCAAATGATAGTTTGAAATGTATTTGTTTAAAACTATTTGAAAATCCTCATGATGAACTACCCCATCATCTAATGCAATTCTGTGATGATTATAAGCTAACCAAGTGTTTTCTCTTTTTAGTGACAAATCAAAAACCCACGATTGAAAGCAATTGCGATCGATGTCGCAAATTGCGAGTTCTCTGACTATGAATTCATTATCGTTATTGAGATACGCTTGAAAATCCACTATACATTTACTCAATCGGAGGACTTGTAATGGAGTACGGTTTACGTGAGTTTTACTTCCATCGCCAGGGACCGACTCCATAATTAACACGAGTTTTTCCGGTTTGCGAGGTAATTACACCCAACGCCAGGGACCGAATCAACCACATACACACAGAGATGAGCAGTGTACACGGTTTTAACCCGATGCCAGTGACGGACACCTCTTTCACATTCACCCGATATGTTCGTCCGATAGCGAGCAATGTAAGGGAATTTCAAGTCTCAAACGTTAGTAGTCGAGTTTGCTCCCCTCAGGCTTTTCCAAGTTATTGACGTTATCGATACCGATTACACATGCCACGTCAATAAACTGTTCGTAAAAATAGTTTACGTTTATCTGTTCGTTGTCTAGATCAGTGGTTCTCAACCTTTCGGTGCTCGCGGCACACTTTCGATATTCACTTTTTTCACGGCACACTGGAATTAGATTAGAATAAAGTTCTTGGATTTATCATAAAATTACATACACTTTTTATATTATTCGGTATATGTAATCGACCATATTAAGTTATGATATCGTAAAACAGAACAAATGATGAAGATTTGCTAAAAACTATTTTAAAATCTTACCTATTATAACACTTGAGCTTGGCGCTTTCTAATGATTACACTGATATTAGCACGTATCCGTGATAAGCAGACTCTCATTTCATCTTCAGCACAGTTTAGCCGTTCCCTTTTTCTGCATTTAATGTTTATAAGTGTCGAGAACCCTAACTCACACAGGCAGAATGTAGAAAATTGCATCAAAATTGTCAAAGCTTTTTTCGATATTTCTGAATATTAATCTCTAACAGAAATCCAGAAAATATCCAGAGAGAATTCGGCGTACTTGATTTTCAGAGTGCGATCAGTTGAAAGAGAAGCTAACTCTTCTTCTTCAGAGAGAGTAAAAACACATAAGTCAGTTGTTACTGATGTGAATGGGTTCTCTGTAGTCAAGGATGTAAAGTAATGCTGGATATTTTGCTCTAAAGTTGCTAAATGCTCCACCACGAGAGCAACAATTTTTTTAGCATGGGTTTCTGGAATCAGAGGAAAAATTTCAAGATTACCTTCTCTAGCTCTTTTTTTCCAGACTATTTTTCTCTGCAATGCCAATAGCTTATCCGTAGAAGGCAGGATGCTTTCATTTCGCCCTCGCATGCTGGTGTTCACACAATTCAGACACCTAAATATTTCTGCCAAATATGATAATTTGGCAAACCAAAGTTCACAGCTAATATATTTACAAAAATCTGTTTCAAAAATAGTAACATCTCTTCTTTAAGTTCATATACACGAGCCAACACTCTTCCCCTTGACAGCCATCTTATTTCTGTTTGTAAAACTAAATATTTTTACTGCGAATCCATAGCATTACAAAGCTGTTTGAAGAGGCGAGTCTTTAGAGGTCTTGATTTCACTAAATTAACCATTCCAACAACTTGGTCTAATACGGACTTAAAGTCAACTCCTAATGTCTTTCCAACAACAGCTTCCCTGTGCAAAAACAATGGGTACCTAGTTATTGTAGTAGGATTCTATTGTTTTACAAGTGAGACGAAGACTTTGGCAGATCCCAATATGGATGGAGTACCGTCGGTACAAATTCCTGCACATGACTTCCATGAAATTTCCAAACGTTCTAACTAGGAACTCTAAGTGTCGAATATATCTTGACTTCTTATGTGTTCTGGCAGTTCTCTGCAGCACAAAAATTGACTAATTATTTAATTTTCATGAATGAAGCGAACAAATGCTAATAGTTGTGCTGTGCCGCTAATCCCGGTTGACTCGTCAACTTGAAAAGCAAAGTCTGGCATTTTAAGATTATTAGAAACATTTTCCTCTATGTTAGATGACATATCATCTAACCTTTATCGAATTCTATCATTAGAGAACACAATTTTGGCGATTTCTTGTTCCGCTTTATCAACAAGCAATGTCCTAACTATCGCGCGGCACGCAGGTAAAATAAGTGACTCAGATATAGTGTGGGGCTTCATTTTTTGAGATATGATTTCTGCTACCTGATAAGAAGCAACTTGAACTCGATCAGACACTTTAACGTTGTTTTCGAATTAACGCACTTATTTAGAATGCAGTTCCATCAACCTTTTGAAATAGTTCAAATCTTTTCCTTCAAGGTGTGCATGTTTGTGGAGAAATGTCGCTTCAATTTGCTGAGAACCCTGACTTCGTTCGATAGTTTCTCACCGCACACAACACACATTGGAACAGGGAAATCTATCTCCACACCATAAAAACCCACTCAAATAACTGTCCGTATATTTGCGAGAAACATTAGAAATCTTACTTGGCTTGGTCCTGCTCGTACTGGCTTTTTCCTTAATATGTTCTTCATATTTTTCACCGTTCTTGCAATATATGTCCATTTTTAGGGTGCAACTTTTATAATTTTTAGCTATGTTAATTTGACGAAACCACAAACCAACCAAATACCAACGGTATTACACAAAACACTATAAAAAATTATTTTATACAGAAAAAGCACATTCACATACACCAAATTGTAGTGTAAGCCAGCCACAAATTTAGGCTAGTACTGATATGATGAAGGAATGCGCCAGTTGCGGACAGCCGGGAAGGGCACCGCAGGCAGAGCATGCTACGTCATCGTAGAGACATAGAGAACAGCGAGAAGCAATCAGTCGTCTATGACTCATGCACAAGGCATTCGGTTACTATGACAAGGCTGAAAATGTTGTTGCCAGGCTTACAGTTTACTCCTCTTCCAAAGCAGTGATTCTTTTGTACCGGATTCAACTAGTCTTAATACTGTGTGATAGTTTTGTTAAAACTGTATATAATCGGTGGAAGACACGCAGATTTGCAATCTTTTCTTCAAAGTCTCGCGGCACACTTGGGAAATGTTCGCGACACACCAGTGTGCCACGGCACACCGGTTAAGAACCACTGGTATAGATTGTCAAAACCCAGTGCTATACACTTCACACATAGTAACAAATTATTCCATTCCTCAACATTCAAGGTCACCGAGCATTGATCACCTTTAATGAGCACGTGTCTTTTTCCAAAATAACTCACCAAACCAAACCAAAGTTGAACAGAATAGTCTTTTGTCCAAAATTAAAATAATCAGATATTAGTTTCTCTTGTCTAACAAATTCGCACCAATCGGTGTAGTTTAGTTCAACCGATCCCTTGTTCACTTGAGTTAACTGTACAATCACTTCACCGAGTCTCTCGGGATCGAAATCGATGCTGACAAATTTTGTTTTAGCAGAGTTCAAGAAAAAGTTTTTAGTAACAAATAGTACCACACACTTCCTTCTTCTGCACAGTTTTAGGCTGTCTGGTAGATTTTGAAGTGGGTGGTGTTTGCAGACTTGATGGAGGTAATGGGCGCTTTTTGGGGGTTGAAGATTCCAGACCGGATGATGGTGGCGGTGAAGTTACCCGTCTGCGTTTAGGAAGGATGGGAGACTCCGCACTTGCTGGTTTCTGCATGACAACTGATGATAACTAGGTTGAGTGCCTGGATATATGCTTTAGGAGGAGGCAGAAGGGAGTTAGGAGGTGGAACATTCGGTATTGGTCGAACAGAGCTCTACATCGACCTTCAAGGTTAGGAATTTTAGCCAATGAGATAAGTAATACGCATTTCTTAATGTGCAATTACTCTTGCGTAAGCGATGGCATGGATTCAAGCAAGAAATGGAGGGGAAGGATGGCCATTTGGTGAAGGACAATGTAAATCTTTACTCATGCTGATGAAAGTGCGTCTGGTGAGGTCGGAGAGAAAGGCGCATTTCTCATGGTCGAAGGTGTAGAGGGCGGTGGCGTCTTGAACGATCGTTTCCAGGCAAGGGAGAAGCTCGGTGTAGGGGATGGATCCGTTCGCAAAAGATGTCTCGTTAAACAGGACAACGTTGCTCGATTTCACCTTCCTGTCTCCACCGATCCATTTGCTCGGTATATGGAAGTTGCACCAAAAACCTCTGTCGGAGTCAACCTCCACCGCAGCCAACTCTTTCACTTTTCGGTCCATGCTCCACTCGAAGTCGGTGATGAGACGCATCTTGACAGTTTCGAGTCGGATTCTCGAATGACGAATGTCGCGGGCAGTGATGCGATTTATTCTGGAACATCAATTCTGCGACCAAGGATGGCAACGTCTTCCTTTTCTGGTCCTCCCAAATTGTAGGTAAAAGAGTTGAGTGACTCTGCAGTCGTTGAATTGAGGAAGGGAAAATAGGTCGAGGTATTGGGTTAGGGTTTTACCAGTGGACATGTAGAATGCATAGAGACAACAGAATTCCCTGCAAACGTCCGAACGAAAGCTTTGGATTTGAACTGAATTTCGAGCTAGAGAGTACGGTTCTAGAAATTTTGATATCGAACGAACGAGAGGTGGATAACCGTACGAATCGAAATATTCTGCCTTTTGTTTATTTAAAATGTGCACCGCGACCCAATGGCTTCCCGGTCGAGAAGAAGCGTCTAAATTTATCACATAAATTCCAGGTGATGGCGAGGGTAAACTATCGGAAGGATACACCCCGCGAAACATTTTTCTCGTCCGAAGATCCCGACTAAGCAAGCTGTATATATCTAACGTGCTCATTGCTTATGCGAAATTAGTGATAACGTTTCGACTTTTATCTATTTCCAAAGAGGCGTCGTATTCCGCGTAAACGATGCACATTATGGTTTTTTCGAGCGGGTTTTCGAAGCTAGCTTCGATTCTCACGGTACCCCTATCCATAAAACCGACATATTCTTCGTTTCCTGAATTGTCGGGTGTTAGGTCGAATGCTAAAATGAAGTATCCATTATGGAGGGATTTATATCAAAATGCTCGAAGTATAGAGTAGCATCGAGGATTTTTAGCACGGAAGTACCCGCAGCCTTTTCCATGATGTAGAAACTCGGTTTTGCGAGCGATAACTTAATACCTACGTCGACTCCATTAAATAAGAGACGCTATTGGTTTAATGCGTCGGCATGAAGTTGTCCGTAGGGCTCCACGACCCTACTGTTAGCAAATCTAGCTTTTCTCGTAACGAATCCTACATTTGTATTATCTTGTTTATTGATATTCTCACCACTGTCGAGCAGCCACCCTTCACAAGACAAATGAGTCTCCCCCGCCTCCCCACCATAACTAAGGAGATTTTCGAAATGTGGTAATTATCTTCCGATGACGTAACTTGCTTTCCGTTAAAATAGACGTTACATTGATCGAATAACGAATGTAAGTTATTATTCACTACCCCGGGTTGATTTTTGTCATCTAATCCGTAGTCTGATCCATCAGATTTGACTAATTTCACCCTGATTTGTAAATAAAAACTGGTCAATTTGTACGATTCTCCCAAATCTTTCACAATGAATTCGATGGTCGATTGATTGTCTAAGGAAGAGATCGGTTTGTAAAGAATGAGGCGCTTGTCTAAAACATTCGTTTGCAGAGGTTGCCGACTAAACAAGTCTAGCGAGGATAGCATTTGCTCCATCTCGATTATGAAAAAAATATGTCCGTATTGACGCGACGTCTCTTTCTCTTCGAATGAGGTTTTTTGCGTTTGATTCCTACCCCGTACTGGCCGCCTCCTTACCTACCGCTTTAAGACTGCTTTGTATCAGCTGATATAAGAAATTCCTGAAATTTTCTATTCTTGAATTGGGTACCCCTATCACTTTGCAATTTCAACGATTTTCTTCCGCTCTTCTTAAATATTAACCTGAATGCCTCCAAAATGTCTTCCCCAGTCTTACTTTTCAGCGGTCCTGTCCACGCGTATTTGGAGAACAAATCGATTACGGTCAAAATATATCTATATCCCTTATTGTATTTTTTCAAATTTCTCATATCGTTCAAATCGCATTGCCACGTTTCGTCAATACATGAAACGTGAAAGTTTCTTTGAAAACGTTTTCGTAACGGTCTATGCAACGTATACGCATCTTGCGAATCCAACCAATTTTGAACTTTACTTTTCGATACCTTTTTATTTAAAGCTTTCCACAATTTATCTGCGGTGGAAAAACTCGCAGGATTTGTAGGATCGCCGTAAATACTTTCAATTACTTTATCGGAGTCCACGGTGTATTTGGTTTTCGAACCCGAGATCCTCGCCGCGGTAAGATTCGTCTCCGCTTTGATGTTACTTTTTCGCTTAACGCCTGTGCACGGTTTAATCTCTCCATCATACCTTCCCATGATTAGTCTAACGCTGCACTATCTAGCTTTATGCGCTTTGTTAGAGATTCTAAACTCTTACGGAGAGGTCTCTTCACCGCCGGTCTTCTAACTTTTTTCTTTCACGATCGCGATACTAATGGGCTTTCTCTTCTCTGCCACAACGTTTAAATAAGTATCCAACGCACGCTTGTATAGATGTCATTTATCAACATCGCCAAGATCTTTCCTGTTTAAGACTTTATGCATTTCTTCGTCTAATTTAGATATTCGTGCATTCGATCGTTCTCTGTCGAGAACTTCTGGGTCGATGAGTAACATCTTTTTGAGGCTCATTTGTTTATCAGACTGCCTATAATTCCGCTGAGAATGGAACCGATGAGTATGAGAAGGAAACCACCTTTCTGAATTAATAATCTCCGCTTCTGTTTCTAGGATCCTTTCTCTTACCGTTTTACAATGCTTCCTTAGATTTTTCTTCAAGGTAGGGCTTATTTTATGTTTCCCGTTCAAAGTGTTCAGGCAGCACTCGCACAAGACTTTGATTACCTCTTCGTCTACGTTTTTCAAAACCGCGTTACGCAAATTAGGCTTGGCGTTTTTCAAGACGTGTAGGAAATGCTTATTAGATCTCAACCTTTTCATCATCGATCAAATGCGACGGTGCATAAACGAAGGTATTCTCATCCGGGAATATACACGTACTGAATCTCAAACGATCGTCCGTCTCTTGTGAGAGATCCAACACTAAATAAGTGTAAGGTTCACAAGTCGCTTCCTTATATACTCTCGTCAACTCGCGAGAATTTTCCGGGTAAACCTGCCTCACCAAATTTCCGAATTGCAGTTTGTCGCGAGGATTACAAAACGCTACGATACATTTAGCGTTGAGAGAAATATTCCTCACCTGAGGCTCTGATAAAAAACGTTCTGGGTAATGAGAATCACTGAGATATTAAAATGATGAGGAACTCGGGTAAATAATTCTCTGACCTGTTTAGTGTACGAGTCGTGCATTAAATCGTCGATTATGTATAAGGTTGGAGTTATACTCGGGTTATTGAAAGAAGGGACGTGATTTTCGAGTTCTATTCCTTTCAAACGAGGTTCACTTCCGGGGCTGCAACACCACACAATTTCACCTTCAACAAATTCGTCAAGGTGTTCCAGAAACTTAAAAACAAAACTGGTTTTACCAGAACATGAAGGACCGGCGCAGATGCAAGTAAAGGGATGTGTCCACCTTAACGTCATGGTTAAGAGTGGAAGTTATTTTTAACCTTAAGAAATATAAATAAGAAAATTCATGTATGATCATCATCGGACATAAAGGCATCTTCCCACGTTCTCTTTCTAGTAATTTTGTAGTGGCCCCATGCAAGAGTGTTTATGCCATCCTCGTATATGTAGCGCTTATCATCCATAGCATTCAACGCTACTTTATTCATCTCTACAGTGAATAATTCATGCTTCATACTTGTTATGACCATCATCTTCCTAAATTCTGTACCTTTCTCTTAAACAATTCACATAATCATCGAAACTTAAGCTTATATTAAATACAGCTTTAGTGATCCTTTCGTTTTCTTTTTATCTTTCTCTCCTTTTATCCTATAGGAATATAGTTTGCTTCTCAATTCTTCAAAGTGCGTAACAATACGCCCATTGAATTCATCCTTCATTCTTCCGATAACTATTTTATTTTTGTCTGAAAAGCATGGATGATCCTTTGGAAAGTTAGAGGTTTCGTAAAAGTCCAATTCGGTCGATATGTCCTCGTAAAAGTCATCGGTCTTTATTTCATATACGCATTAAACTGTCAGTATCCATGCAGCATAGCTTCAAGCGCTCACCATATTTAGGCTTCATTCTCCTGTAGTGATAGTCATACATTAAAGTTTTGCTTAAATCTAGAACACAAACCTATGTAAATAGGTTTATACATTTTAATTACGGATTTCCTCAAATGAACCGCGACTAAATTGTCATAAAAGATCGTTCGATCGAGGAAAGTGGATTTGGAAATTAATTTATCCAACCTCTTTTCGTTGGAAACATTCCAAATTTATTCTCTTGCCAACGTTCTCCATAGTTTTACCAAAGACCACGTTATTCATTAATTTATAAAAATCCTTTTCAAGTTTATTTGCGGCAATTTTCCTACGTTCTGTATTCAAGTCGATGTAAGACTTTAACCATGGAGATTGGTTAAATTCAATGACTCGGCGAATGGTCTTCAGTCTTAATCCGAGAGATAGAGCCTGTTTTAAATATACATAGTGAACGACGTACTTTGCCTTATCGTCTAGAGTGGGCAACAGTTTTTCATGCTTACCACCTGGAGGAGTCTTATTTTCGGGACAATGGCAGATCGTTGTGTTCGTGATGAAGGTGTTGAGGATATTCTAAATATACCTCTGTAATATAACCTTTTTTGTTTTCATCCCAAATGTAGGATGTCAAAATATCGAATTTTATCAGTAGTTAGCCAGCGGAATTCGCTATGGGGTAAGTAATTACTCATCGCCCACCCATAGAGGTCATTTGCATCTAAATATAGGATATAGCGAGGCTCAGCAACTGGGTTGTAAGTAGCTATCCTGGTCAATAGGGCGTATCTTGGTAACTATGCATGTCCCTATGCACTCGGTGCAAGTCGTCTCTCCTTAAATGTTTGGCAAAGGTTTTCCCTTTCACTCGGCGAAGTAATCGCATCTATATGCGTCGTATGTGCTAAAGTTTTCAGTATATAAGGCGCGCAATAATCGCATAAAATCACTCTTCTTCGACTACAAGAGAAGCATCAACAGCAGAAGCAGATATTCGGTAAGCATAACATTAATTTCTTTTATAACTTTTCAATCACTTCTCACTCTGAGAAAGCTTTGACTTTACCCTCATGAATGGTATATTTTCTTTATACTATTCCTCACCACCTTCGCCGTCTCCGCTACCACCGCTACAGCAGCAGATTTTCAGTAAGCATAACATGCATTTCTTTATATTATTTTAATCAGTTCTCACTGAGAAAGCTTTTACTTTACTCTCAGGGATGGTCAACATTTTCAACTCCGCTACTAACGCCATCTCCGCTACCGCCATCGTCACTACCACCACCGCCGTTTCCACCACCTCCATCTGCGCTGTCATCACCCAGATTATAGTAAGTGGTTATGAGATTTATAATTTTGGGGGAATAATTGGATATTTCGTTGTAACGATAAATATACTCAAAGCGTGTATGTAAGTGCTTAAGTTCTTTAGCCACTGTTCCTATTAAAAAAATCTTTGGCTCATCATCGCACTTTTTTCTTTTTAGATAGATTTTATTGCGGAAAAAACTGATTTAAAAATACAACCGTATTTTTTATAAAAAAGGAAGATTTGAAGGAAGATCGAATATATAAAAATTAAAAATATGGAAAAAATGACAAAATATGGAGCGGCGTTAGTGGCAGTTACTGGATGATAAAGACTGGGACTTAAAAAAATTTTTTAACCGAAATAGTATGTGGTGACGTTGGAGGAGATACAAAATTATAACACATCACATGATAAAAAGTTAGGGTTAATGATAAATAACAAAAAATGTTATAATTAATGCCGTTTGAAATATATCATGAGTATTATTATTCTATTATGTGATGAATGCATGTGATACCCCTTTCGTATTTCAACCGTTAAATAGCCTCAACCACAATGGTACCAACCCACTCAATTACACACAGGAGTTGTCACTTGCTACAGCGCTGACAACCCTCCCCTTTCGCCTTTCAAATTTCCGGCACGAGTGCGCATGTGCGATTTATTTGTTTTTGGCAACACTGGACTGTTCGATATATCGAACCTCACTTGACAAAATTGCTTTTCAAACGACACTTGTGTTTAGTTCCAACGTTCTCCGAGTAGTGGCGCCACAGGTTGGTTACGTGATCGTATGTGACGTCATAAATCCAAAATGGCGGATGAAATCCAATATGGCGGACTGTGCCAGAACATATATTTCCCTACTACTCGCCTAAATCGGGGGATACCTGTATGAGAAAAATATATTGTAATTCCAATTTTATCTACTGCTTTTTAAGTTTATCCATATCATATGTTTGTAAAATAACATTTTTCTTCTTAGTTGAAAATATAATTTTTTAGCTTTTTAAAAAATTTCAAATATAATCCCAGGGAGATTACTTTCTTATATTTAAGTGGTGCATATTTACATTTTTAAATAATCATTACTGGTAAAATTTCTTTAATAAACCTTCAGTAAAAATATAGATATGAAAGTTTTTACATTTTCATCTTTTTTATGAATAATGTTTCATTGAAATCTTGCTGTATTTTATTATTACTAGTGGTACCTGCAAAACATTTTGCGAAGTCAGTCAGAAATCTGCATGTTTTAAAGTAATTATAGCCAATTTCTCCTTATAAAATTAGACAACATATTTTGAATGTCATGTTTGTTTTTATAATTTATATGTGCAATTATAATTCCAGTATTGAAATTGAAATTGATTAATCGTTAAAAATGCCCACAGCCCACACGTAGTTTACTGAATAATAATAAGCTTTAATTATTAATGTTGCAATCTATTAATTTTGACATTGCTACAACTATAATTTCGATGCTTCATAAACAGCGCGAAGCGGATAGCGCAATTATTTTGTATATATGAAGGCTTAATAGACGCTAATTCAATCGAAGGTAACAATGCAGGCCCCCTTGGCAACACCTGGAAAGAGTACGAAAAAGCCATCAAATTTCGAGAAGAAGTGATTGTTTCTGAGAAATTATTCAGTGTAACATAAAAAAATTGGAAGAATAAGATATGTTATAGTTTTACACGTCGAATAAAGCAAACACGGAGAAATTCAGTCCATATTTACGCATTTTAATGAATGAAAAAATAAACCTTCCACCTTGAAAAATCGAAACCCCTGTGTAAACATATGGAAAATATAATCGTCTCCCGGAGTCGAATCCGGGACACTTCCGTAAACGAAAATAGTTTTCCTGGGGTCTTCTAGTTGGCAGAAACAAAATGGCGTTTACAGCATTTTTCTATGACAAACTGTTCAGGAGAAAAAAGGGGAGATGGACGGACAGACAGACAGACATTGAGTAATTATATATAAAGACTAGAAATGGCGTTTACAGCATTTCTCCATGACAAACTTTTCAAGGGATAAAAGGGGGGATGGACGGACGTACAGACATTGAGTAACTATATATAAAGATATTTCATATTAATATTTCCATCCAAGGTACTCATTAGGTTACCCTAATCAAATGCCATTCAAACCTTTTTTCCATCTACCCTATGGATATTTTGATCAACTCCTTGGTATCACCCCACCACCCCCCCCCCCTCCTTTCATACACACAAAATCAATTTGGTACCTCTTTGGGTGTTGTCTGATACCACTTATGGTCCTGGTACCACACTTTGAATGCCCGTGCACTAATCTATGAGAAATTTAAAAATTACTTGTCTATCTCCAATAGCCACAACAAGGTTATAAAAAACCAGATGTAACTTTCAGCTACAAAGCAGCCATCTTCAGTGGCAATTCACTAAAACTAGATGTTTGGCATCTATTTTCTGTGAGTTATCACTGAAGATGACTTCTGTTTAGCAGAAATTTGCATCTGGTATTTGTATAACCTTGTTGTGGCTATTGGAGATACCTGAGACCAATGGCAGATACGAAGGGGGTGGGGGGTAATAGCGTAATTACCTCAATCTTCATTAAAACATTATCTCGATTAATTTATTTTATATTGTAGGTATTCTAGAATTATTTTGCAAATATCTAAGTAGTATATAATACATGCCGTATATTTATTGTAATGAGACTATTATTTTGCATAAATATTTGTCAGTAAATATATTTCTCATCTTATTACCCCCTGAGCTATGCACCTAGATCCTCTCCTGCCTGAGATGTAATTTTTAAATGGTAGTTCTTAAAATTTTTCAGCCATAAGACAAGCTCAATAATTCCCTGTTGATTATGAGAAATTTGTCTGACGCTGTTTTAAACATAAAACAAAGGTGGTAGGGTTATATTTAAATGCTGAACTCTGAGAATATATTTTTGAGAAAGTGCCGTATTTGACCGATTATAGGGCATCCTCGAATATAATATTTCAGAAGCCATGTGAGAGAATGTTTTTCAAAGTATTGATACTAATACTGAATATCATTCTTTTTAATTGTAAATTATTCTGACAATTTAATTGTTTTAAAATGATAATGCTGCAAACAGCTCATGAAAATACTATGCTTCATTTTTTACCTGATATAGTTACATATGATATTAAATATTTTGATAAAATATGTACATTTATTGGCCTCCAGGGATCTAAATTAAATTATTAGTTTTATTTCTTAAAATGCTTAATACGGGATGAAGACTAAGCTCTGGCTCTAATACTTGAAATATTTGGCAGCTGCATGCCGCATAAACGTAATAAAGTCTTCTAAGGATGTAATATACTATGGAACATAGAGGATTGAATTTTAGTGAGGGTGAGAGGAAGAGGACAAGATATCTTTGGCCGTGATTATAAGGCGAGTATGAATTTTTTGGCTTAAATTTCAGAAAAATCATTGCCTTATAATCAGGCAAATATGGTATATATCAATCTTTTTTCAATCTCATTAACATCAATGATAAGTTTTCTCTACCTTCAAATGTTAAGCTATATTTGCATTTCATGAATACAAATGATATTTTTTAAATTAATCTTTTTAGTCACTCTGTCCACTAAAATGGACAAAAATAATTATTTTTTTGGTTGAAATTCAGAAACTTTGGTTCAGAATCCCATTTTATAAAAGAGGGATAGGCTCCACTATCTTTTTACTTTCTTCATACGTAGTATAGGGGAAGGTATTGTTTTCATGAAAAAAATTGATTTCGAGATTTCAACAGAAATACACGTTTTGAGGTCTCCTGAACACGTTTTGACCATTTTCTTGATGTTGTCTGTGTGTGTGTATGTGACAGCTTTTTTGTGGGTGCTATAACTCAAAAATTATTAATCGGGTCAATGTAAAATTTTATATTTAACATTTTTATGAAAGTCACAAGAACTGATTAGTTTTTGGTAAACATTGGTCAACCGGAAGTGGGTGTTTACCCTACTCTACCGACGATGCTTAGTTACATCTTAGTAACGCTCCTTTTTATTTTCTTAATTGTTGGAGATTCCTGGCTATATCCAATATCAGAAGGCTATGTATGGTTTGAGTTTATTTTGGTTCTTTGAAGTCTAAAATTTTCTCGTAGTTTCATAAAATATTTATTATTATGTAATCTATTTGGAATTTTTAGAAATATTACAGGTATGGAGAAAGTGATGTGGAGGCCACATCAGATTTTTAATTATTATTTATGTTTTTTCAAAAGAAAATGCTCTAAATAGTAAGTAATTCATTCAAAAAATCAGGAAAGTGATTCACTGTAAACTGTAACACACTTAGAACATGTATTTAAGTGATTTTAGTTTTATATCGTAATTTGTTAATATGTTTATAAATTTTTGAAAACTGGGGCAAAGTAAAGCAAAACCATCACATTTTCTGAATTATGATCATAAGAATATGAAGTGCTGATTTGGAGAGAAAATTTTCAATTTTGGGCCCAAAAAACCCAAAAAATAAATAAATATTTATGTATTTAGAAAAAAGTACAAAAATTTTGCATAATTGGTTAATAACAATTGTCATATAGGTAATCATTTGTAATCATTCAATAAACTGTAGCTCAGGGACATTAAAAAATCCTTGTTTGTGTAATCTTTGAGGGGGATTAAAGCCCCCAATAATGTCTTTCCATTCATAAACCAGTTTGTTCAGTGGCCATTTCCAAGGTTTCAAAGACTTGGTCATTGCACTAATTGATGCTTCCTCCTCAGTGAAGCTCTCAATGACTCCTGGATATAGTTTGCCTTCATACATAAGAACAACAAATGCCCCAAACTTGTTGATTTATGGGTTTCAAACTTTGTTCTGGATTATTGGCAGATTCATCTATGTCCTCTTATTCACAAACACGCCTCTGTCTGTAAAAATCCCAGTCTTAATCGTCAGATGAACTTTGAGTAATTAGATCGTCATCTACAGCCTCATCATCGCTTGTATTTGATAAAATTTGTGGCGTAAAGTACCCCCAGAGTTCCTGAAAACATAACCTCCTAAATAAAATTGATCATAACCAAGTAAAAAATAGAAGTACATGAAAATCAGTTTCATGATCAGCATTGAATTTTATGTAAGAAATTACTCCACTCACCTCTTAAGTCTTATATGTGATGGCAGATTTTAACAACTTTTTGCAGGCTATAAATCCAGCATAAAATTGTATGTTCACTTAACATTTACAGTCACATGGAATGACATGGCTGACTGGTCCAACAACTCACTCCTGTAAGGTTGGCAGTGCCACCAATGATTTCATGGTGGAAAATATGCCTAATGTTCACTACAGTGCTCACCAGATGCCTATGTAACATTTTTTATTTTGGGGAAAAGTAAAGTAAGGAGCAAAGTTTTACGGTACCTACCAGAAATTTACAGAAAAATAGTGTTTTTATATTCCAAGATTCAAATTTTCCCCAAACAACTAAAATGGTTTACATATTTTGCTGTCTTATAAAACTGGGTGAAAATTTGGTTGACTCCAAATTCTATTTATTTTCTTTCTGTGGCTCTAAAAAATTTTCCTTCAAATTGATTAATTTAATTTGATAAGATTCTGTCGTTAGTTTTGATACCTTCTAATTGCTACCTCTGTAAACAGAATATCTTATAGGTAGCAAAGATGATTGGGGAAGTCAAAATAAGCATCTAATATGAGAATATATAAATATATCTCTACTGGAATTTCCATTCATAAAATGTATGAATTATTTTTCTTGTATGCTGGATATTATAGATATTTTGTCATATTCGGAGTCTATTTTTCAGTAACTTTGTAAAGAAACATAACAGATTTAATAAGGATATTTCCTCAAAAATTGCTTATACTTGACATAATAACACATTCAGAGTCGGAGATCTTATTAATTCATAATGATTCATTCGTTTCATTTCAAATCCATTGACAGGAAGGAGTTACTTTTAGCATGTTTTCTTAAAACAAAAAAACGTGCTTATGTGATCACTCTGTCTTTCCATCTGTGGGCAAGAACTTTTTTGTTTTAAGACATAGGTATGTATTTGGAAAATTCTTTTGGATTATGAACCCATTAAGTTTCCACCGATTGAACTTTCATGGTAGTTTGTCAAGTTTTCGCTAGATAGCTTCAAATTCGGAACATTCTAAATTATGAAAGATTATTGTAACCAAACTACTTGGAATATTAGGAAAATTCTTTTTGAATTAGATAACTCTTATCAAACTATGAATTTACACTGATTTTTTCATATATTAGTTCATAGATGTTCCACTAGATGGCTCCACTTTCGAAAAATAAAAAATTTTGAATTGATATTGTACTTAAACTACTGAAGCTAGAAGAGTGAAGTTTTCACTGATGGAAAAATTCTTACGAGGTTCTACATTCCAACGGTGCTGGTTCTCTCCTCATAGGGGGAGACAAACCAGAACCCTGAAAAATTCTAAGAAAACGTGCGTCCACCTCCTACTTGATCAAGGGTATCGTACTTGTTTATAATTTTTCTATAGCCACGGTCAGGGGCGGACTGCCGATACTAAACCGGCCCGGGCGACTGTGCCACCGGCCCGATTTTTTAAATTATATTTTAATCATTATAAGAATTATCATCGATAAAAATGCGGATAAAATACGTTGAATAGTATCTCTCAGCTATTTTAATAAAAATAATAAAATTTGTTTATAATAGGGCTATTACATTTAAACCAATTATTATAGTAATACAATAACAATGTTTAAATTTTATACCGGCCCAGTCGGCCCTTCGGGCGATCGCCCAATTGCTCGTATTACCAGTCCGCTCCTGGCCACTGCTATATTAATTTTTATATAAGATTTCTTGAAAATATAAATTTTCGTATGTCGAGTTTATTTTTCATATCGTTCATAAACCTTCGTACTTTCCATAAACATTTTTGACTATTTCAGAGGCATTGGAACTTTCTGTTGGAATTGTTTCTTTACAATTACATCCATTCAACTTATCCACAATCTGTAGCGATCGGGCATTTTTATAAATAAAAACTATCATCGAGTGTAAAAATATATCTCTAATACGCTGGAAAGAATGCGTAAAAATTTTCGCAAGAAATCCTCGATTTTCTTGTTCAAGTATTACGTTGAATTTTAATTTATTTCGATCTGCTAAAGCAATATTAAAAAGTAAAACTATGTACATAATATTGTAATTTTAAATCTGTTTATCCATGTCCGATATACTGAACATCTAACTTTTATTTTTGTGTCTAAATACCTGACCTAATTTTTTAAATATTTACTTTCAAAACTTAGGTTGACAAAATACTGTAATTATTCTCAGATGTGTTTTGAACATAAATGCGAGGATTTTTCTTTTACCTATACGTGACCTTAATTAATAAAAAATTCACTTGTAGAGATAATGGGCAATAAATATTTAAAATCTGAGCTTTCACTCGCAACAAAGCCAATGTTACCATCAAGGTTTCGAAAATCTCTCACGCGTTGAGAAAAAATCTCACATTAAAATATAATTCTTTCGAGGGAAGTTACCGATGCAGGTAGATGCAAGTGAAACAAAATTATAAAAAACGCCGCATTTTGTCAGTACCGTCAAACAAATCGCATTTTAATTAAGGTGTGGTTTTTCACTGAGCAAGTTTTATTAGTTAATTGTCAGAATGATCTAAAGTTTGCAAAAGAATATGGGATTTCCAATACATCTTCGAAATTCTAATGGCGCTTTTCGATTTTTTATAGATGTAATTTTAACCACCTGCTCTTCAAACCCATAACCAAAAAGACATTTGATCTTTGCTAAGATCTTTTGGACCAATAAAGAATTATTATTATTATTACTTAAAAAATGGTTTCTTTTTTTACTGATAACTTTTATTTTGGAAATCGTTAAATGATATCAACATTTGTATGTTAAACATTTTTGCATTCTAGAATGTACAGCAATTACAAAAAGATTATTATGTAATCCATGAACATGGATAAAATTATCGCGTTTTTTCTTATATTACTAAATCACAAATATTTTGTCAAATTTTGCTAGGAAGATTTCTCTCAGTACCCTTATTAATTAACTGATGAGAATTTGGAATTTGATTTATTATTTATACGCAAAATTTTAGTTTATCTTATTTTTATGTGGTTTCCATCTTTTATACCTTCTGATATATTTAAAAAACATTTTAATGGGTCACTATACAACCCTGTATATTTTTCAAAACTCAAATCTAAAGGAAAACAAATGGGAGCAGTAGAGAAATCTACACTCCAAATGTCAGCTCACTATCGTTTATGGTTTTGTCACAACTTCAACTTAAGTAAGTGTACAACTATAAGCGCTTCTGAAAACGCACTAAAAAGGCAAATGGTAATCTGGTATTATTTAGTAGTTTCTTTGTTCGTGTTCCCTAGTTTACTCTTTGAATCATATTTACCCTTTAACTAAAGTGTTTAACCAATGTAGTAAAGATATTATGTTTTCAGTTGGAAAAAATAAGTCGTTCATTATGATGGTCAATGAATGAGTTCATAAAGAATGTAAATTCTTAATTTAATAATTTTTTAGATAAAAGTCAGTATAGAAAATTTATGCCCTATCCCCAAAAACCAAGTAAAATACTTAAAGAGTGATAGTCTCTTTTTATGTTTTGCAGTGAGATTGATTGAAATTTGCAGCCAATCACCAATCTTAAGTCAATAAATATTTAATATACGATTCTTTTTAAATGAAATGAAAAGGAGTTTATGTCAACTAAAACGTTACTCTCGGAAAATGCTGTATAATCCATGCGCAAATATCTTTAACTCTTATTGAGCTGTTGGTAATTGTTTAGGCAAAATGCCAAAATGGAAACGAAAGTAGCACATAAATATTGTTTAACTATATTGTTTTAATTACATAGTTTATATAATGATGCACTTCTTAGCACATCATTAGTTAAATATAACAGATGCCATCACCATGATTCTACTTTATAACAATGTATAAATATGGCAGACATAATTATTACATAAAAAAGGCTAATCATACAATTTGATGCATGAGAGTTTTCAGAAAAGTAATATTCATTCAAAAATTTTTGAATAAAAAATGCTTCATATTAAAAGAGAACATACTAGGAACTTTGTTGCTTTTAGGCCGATAAAAGGTTTATTTTATAAAAAAATCTGATGCGGCCACCACATGACTTTCTCCATATCTGTAATATTTCTAAAAATTCCAAATAGGTTACATAATAATAAATATTATAAGAAATTGAGAAAATTTTAGACTTTACAAAGAACAGAAATAAACTCAAAAACCATAGCCTTCTGATATTGGATATAGCCACAAAGCTCCAAGAAATAATAAAAGAAAAAGGAGTATTGCTAAGACGTAACTGAGCGTCAATTCTTAACAATAGTTGTCAGTAAGTGGCATGGTGGTGGCAGTAAAAATATAAGATATCTCTTAAACAGTGCATTATATGAAAAAATGTTTTAAACAAAGGTTGTAGAAAATTAAATTTCCTATAACTTTTATTCCAATACATTTTTATATTTATCAAATATTAAAGCAAATATTTCAAAATAACGGATAAGGGACAAGAGAAAACACCCATTTCCTGTTGACCGATTTTTACCAAAAACTAATCAGTTCTTGTGACTTTTATAAAAATGTTAAATATAAAATTTCGCGTTGACCTGATTAATAGTTTTTGAGATATAGTACCCACAAAAAAGCTATCACAGACACACACATTATCGAGAAAATGGTCAAAGTGTGTTCAGAGGACCTCAAAACATGTATTTCCATTGAAATCTTGAAGTCAATTTTTTCATGAATACAATACTTTCCCCTATACTATGTATATGGAGAAAGTAAAAATTGAAAATGAAAAGCTCTCTATAATCGAAATGAAGCGTGGAAAGACTTCCTGATAAATCTAGAAAAAATTCATTTGCAAGATGCGTTTAAATGAAAAGCAGTAAAAGTTAATGAAAATTCAAAAGGTGATGTAATCACCTGCTATGAAGAGAATATGGAAGTGTTTGAACTCAATGAAAATACCTGTTAGGGAAAATAATCGCAAGTATGTTTATCTTATTACTTTCTTTCAGTTAGAAGTCATAGCAGAGAAGTAGAATAGCAATACAATGGCCTGACTGAATTAATTATAAATTTAAAACATGAAAATACATCTCTTTTTCATAGGCCTTTTGACAGAAAATTAGAATCTATGGAGAATGGTATAATTTATCAATCATCACATTTCTAAATAGAATACCGAATTGGACGTATTCACTCATGACTTCTCCAACATCAGGTGTGACAAAAATTTGAGTGGTAACAGGTAGATGGTTATGCCAGAAAATTTGAGTTGAAATTATTTTATTTGAACTATTGCAATATTTATTATTACCTTATTACATAAAATTTTTTGAAAACAGACTTTCATTGACTTGTTTTAAATGTGACTGCATCTTGGTTTCTCCGGAGAGAACTTTTGTAGAACATCATAAAGTGAGATCATTGGAAATATTGGTATATTTGAAGCCTATTTTAAAAATTACGCACCAATTAGCTATCGATAATTACTTCATTGACATACTTATATAATTCGATATATCTTCAGTGGTGATTTCAATGTTTTGAAAGCATAGTAAAGCAAAATATAAATTGTGTTCTTGCAAACACGTTAATTGGAATCAAGGCATTGTATTTATCAAATTATTCTTGAGGTTCATTGGACAGAGCAGAAGTGGTGCTAATCACATTAAGAAGATAAAGGAATGGGTTAGCAGGACTGCTCTCTCCCACTCCTGGGATTTTGATTATTAAATATTTAATGCTACAGAAGCGTATTTGCCATATTGTAAAAGAAAACACATTAAAGTACATGGCAGAACTGGCAGTTACTATTGGTGCATCAACTCAAATTAGATCAAAGACGCTTATACAGATATCCATTGAGTAGCTGTGGTTCTGACATCTGCCACAAGCATTTGCCTGCTGGCATGTTTATAAAAGGCTAATTCATTTTAAAAGGGCACAGGCTCAATTGACATTTATATTTACAATTACAACTTAATTCTTAATATCAATAAAAATTTTTAAGGTAGTTTCTTACACAGCAAAAAATTCTCATAAATTATATTCCAACGACAATCATTTCATTTTTATCATTGATGATTAAGGCTTCATATATATATATATGCCAAAAATGACATGAAACTGAATTTATAATCTAGATATGATAAAAAAGTAACATTATTAACAAGAGAGCTTAAATGATCTGATTTTATTGAACTATTCATCAAGAAAAACTTAAAAAAACATTCATTTATAACTGTTGGGAGTACAATATTATTTTACTTCATTGAAGCAAAAATATTCTTCTTAAAAACACTTTTATCAAGCATTCAGGAAAACATACTCTTAATGAGCTACAGCATTCTTCACTAAGACATATTACATGTTGCATCAGCCTACACTCAAAATATACGTCCCTCAGTTCCTTCTATTTCTCTGTGTTCATTTAACAGTCCCTTGAATTCCACTGTATTTATCCTCACTATTGTCAGCTCAGACTTATAAACTGTAACAAGAAAAATAACAAAACATGAGTTATTAATTAGATAAATGTACTAAAAACCAACACAACTAAAATAATAATTACAAAAGCTATGCATCAAAATAAAACGAAGTAACACTGATAAACTGGATAATTTATAGCTCTTTGGCTTTTTTTATTTAATATCTATTTTAACAGTCTTATTCGATTATTTTTTAAATAAAACATGTTTCTCATCATGAAATATGCCAAAAACTGTCTATGACAAGAACAATTCCAATCTCTATAAAAATATTAAGTAAACCATTTGCAATTCTCAATTTAATAGTTAATTAGGGTTAACTAATGGAACAATGATTCTATCAATACTCTCCTTAGAATCAGCAAGTTGTCACTGATGCTTCCTCTTTAGCAAATAAAAGCCAAAATTTATCTCAACCAATTTGTAGATTTAGAGCAATAGCTAGAAGATTCTGTGCTTATGGTTGAGTTTAATTAAGTGACTTTAAAAAAAGGTTTTATGGAATATTATTTTTCCTCCATGGTAATTGAGAAATATTTCCTTCTAGTTACAATAGTTGTGATATTTGTGCATGAATTAAATATTTTTTAACGAAAAGCTTTTTTTTCTCATAGTCGCAGGTGGCATGGCATGCTTTTTGCAAGCAGGACCTATGGCAAATTCCACCTCTGCCACACCCTAGTTATGACCTTTTATGGGTTAAATAAGATCACTGCAATATTTGTTCGATGAATTATAAAATCAGTTCTATGAATCTTCACTATAGATAAAAAATTTTAATTAAAAAAATAGGATATACTTTAATGGGAAATGCTGTTTTTTCACACGGTGCAAACAAAATACTGCAGTAAAATTTAGCGAAGTAAGAA
This sequence comes from Tanypteryx hageni, assembly GCA_028673005.1. Lineage (NCBI taxonomy): Eukaryota > Metazoa > Arthropoda > Insecta > Odonata > Petaluridae > Tanypteryx > Tanypteryx hageni. Next base: position 119,056,480 of record CM054114.1, on the reverse strand, counting down.
GAAGAATCTAGATGGATGTATAAGTAAAATATTTAGTGTAAAATCAAGGATGACATTTATGTATTAAAAAGTACTTTAAACGTAATGAGTAATCAATACTTGAAAATAGCATAAGCCCACCAGCCTTTTAATGACTGTAAAATCGTATGAACAGGGAATGAAATTCTACAAATTTTCCTATTCTGGAATAAATAAAACTATAAAAACATTGAATTAGCAATCTGTTGTTAAATGTGATACTTACAGTTTATTCTCTGGTACTGTTTACGCCTTCTTTTCCTGAAATGCGTTTTTGTATGTGATAAAGCCTTTTCTATAACGGTTCCTTCAACATTAACTAAACTGGATGATATGATCGGTCGACCAAAAACAGTAAAATCCGACGCTCCGACCACTAAAACCTGATAAAATTTGATAATAAATTGAACATATATGAAGAAATTTACTTTCATCTTTGCAAAAGTTTTACTGATTATATCTTGCCTTTTCCATTTTAATTTTGTCCCCGGGTTGTGGATCCCAAAATCCTTCTATTACAATGATGTCTTCATTCGTTACTTTAAACTGTTTGCCACACAACTGAATCACAGCAAAAAGCCTTCCGTGGCTGTCGTCCTTAATCTGCTGATTTACTTTTGAAAATATTTCTGCAAATATAAGACGTGAGTTAATAATAAGCACTCCCACAATACGGAGACATTACTTGATTTCAGTATTTAAATACAAGTTGACGTCAAGATAGGGAATACCTTTGGCAATAGCTTTATTCTTTTCAAAATCATCCGGAACAACTTCTTGTTCAAGAACTAATTTGGGTAAAGCAACATGCTTTGGTAAATTTGTTCTCACATTTCTTTCATGTTGGTCAAAAATGCCTACTGAGAATAAATCGATCAATGCCAATAATTAAATCATTACACATAGAACTAAAAAATAGTAAAATTTATTAGACACAATACACTAAATGGAGTGAATAAAAACATCGCATTTCAAAACCTACCTGGAATTCTTGGTACAGTGTATCTACATCCTCTAAAAGCAATATTAACCAGCGCCTTCTCACAAAATCTCGCTACCTGTAGAGCCATTCCTTAAGTTTTAGAATAATTAGCTAGTATATTTTGTTGTGAATGAAAAGTAAACAGAAAAATAGCATAGCTTGGCAAATATTATTTTTACTTTTCACCGTTGCATGGGCATTTCGTGTTTTCGTTGTTTTTCCGAGTTGACTGTCGTTTATTATTCGGAACGGTCGCAAGGAATTAGAAATCGCTGATATCCTATTCGAATGACTTCATTACTTTTGAACAATAATTATTGCTAGTTTTTACGTCAGAACCTCGATTTAAAGATTTTTGAAATTTCTAATCAAGTTTCATTGTTCTTGTTTATTTTATCGTATCAAATAGTATGATATGATATTTTACGCCAAAGATTTTAAACCACTCTGTTAGCTCTACTTCAACTTCAATTAATTCTTTGAAACCTTCCATGGCAGATAGATGTATTTAAAGGTATTTATATTGTATTTTTAATTTGTTAGTTTGTTAATAATTTGGAATTGCGGTCTTATATCATAAACATTTTACTAATGATATTTTTGTTTTAGTGATATGTACTGGCAGGATGTGTTTCGCATTCGGAAGCATACAAAACTTCGTAAAGCACCGGTCTCCATTGTGAATATTAATCTTACAGGTATTTGACACTAAAATTTAAACATTTTTCATTTTTATTTACTCAAGTACATTGTTACGAGACATAATGCGAATAATTTTTTTAATTTGTAACATTTTTATTGAGTTTTGTTTATTAAGAATGTTATAATAATGTCCAATATTACAATTTGAACTTGCATGCCCATGATACAGCCGTTCTGGGATGAGGTCCACGGTTGAGTGTTCGTCTTAAGAGGAGTGTTTGTTGCACGGCTGAAAGATTTTACTCAGCAAAGGTAGGAAACTAAACTAGCCTCTCTTATCCACCTAGAGTGGGTAAACAGTAATTCATAGTGGACATGGTATATGATGGAAGCAATAGCAATTTATTACTGAATAGGAGAATTATAATGTACTTGGGTATAGATTTAGTCAGGGGCATAACTTCGGGGTACAAATTCACGCAATTTGTTGGGTCCCAAAGCTTTTTGGGGCCACAAAAAATGCTTAGAAGGCTCTCACTTAATGAACAAGAAGTCAAAGAATATTCACAAAAATTTATAAGAAATTCATTGAACGGAGCCTTTATGACGAACTTCTCTTGCTAGCAACAAACAGTACTTTGAAAGATGAGATTAAAAACAATATGGACACCGACTATTGGCTTTAATAATGATTAAATACAGACTGACATCAATATATAGCAATGTATGTGCAGCTTTGATAATATATTTCACATTGCCAGTAACTTCACGTCAAATGAAAGATCTTTTTTCAAAATTAAAGTTGATAAAAAGCTACCTACGCACTCATATGCCCAGAAGTAGGCTAAAATAATTATCACTTCTTTCAGTAAAAACTCAGAAGCATGCAAAATGAAAACTGATGAGTTGATAGAGAAATTTTCGGAATTGAAATGTCAAAAAAAATCAAGAATTAAAATCATAAAATAATTATGATTTTTGACATAGGGGGCCCAAAATCATAGTTACCTCTCTGGATTTCACTATAATCTATACAAGATTCAACAGGATCCTAATTCACTCTTTACTACTTTAGGTAAAGATCCATCTTATTGGCAGTCCTCTTTTCTCTCTCAGCTGAATTTTTCATGGTGGGCATGCAACTATTTTTTTGTATGACAGTTTATTAGTGAGCTCCATTACTCTAATGGGGTAGCGGACCATTTACTAATTTGGCAGAAAGAAAACTTACATGGTTAGTATTTAGTATCGCTTGTGTGGATTTAGATTTATATGCAGTCATATTGAATCAGTAAAAGAAAAATTAAATAAAGAGAAATCTCACTTCCAGTTACAGCCGGATTTACTTAATATCTCCAAAATATTACATCAGTCTTTTGCTTTTACCTTGTCACAAGTTTAGATTTCAGGTAACTCTTCATTGTTTTTGACCTTTCCTATTCCCTCATTGATGAAAGTTAGTTGCGCTCCTTACTAGTAATATTACTTTAGAAGGGGTTAGATAGAGGAAAAGGAGTTAATGAAGAGTAACTTTATCTCCTTATATTCAAGGGGGTCATTCCACAGTCGTGTTACAAGATGACTCAATATATGCAAAGATGTAGGTGTGTGAAGAAACACTAATGAATATTAAAAAAAGCAATATGCTTGAAATATGGACTAAATAAGAACTTAAATATGAAATTATAATTAGACTAAACACACATGCATACTAGAAGAAAAATGGAGTAACAGAACAGTCTCACATGTTACACAAAATTGTCAAATCATACATAGTATCTTTAATTAAAGCAGATTTTCTGCTCTCTGTTTTGGTTTTGATATACCATAAAATTTTTCATGTGAAATACAAGAAAGAGTGATATTCCAGAGCAACTATTCAGTAACTTAGTGTACTTGGTGACTTCACTATAAAATGTATTAAAGGTCACTTACGTTACAAAGTACAGTAACTTACATTACATTTCCAATACTTGTACATATAAACTTAAAACATTACAATATTAAGTAGAAGAAATAACTATATGGCATATATTTTTTCAAGTTGTTATTTTTGTCCTAATTTATGTATTTTTACATAGGTAATGAATCTCTAATAGACATGAATTGTAAGATGATATTCACTATATGAAAAAGAATACTACTTGCTAAAAAGCTATGCTATACTGAGTACCTAAGTTACAAACAATCAAATTTAAAATTACCTCTAACATTCACAATAATGGGTGCAGTTATTTTTCTCACTTTGTGCTTGCATTTGTAGTGTATTTCATCCACCTTATTGGGCTATTTCCAATTTTTTCCACTTTGAACCATGACACTAACCAAATAGTCATTTTGACCAGGCTCAATTACATTGATAATGCCAGGATACCTATTATCTTCATATTCGACCTCTACACAATCATTTACATGCATGATTTCAGAACACTCTTCATGAACATCTAATTTTGCTTGCATGTCTTTGGTTAGCATGAATCCATGTTATATCTGTTAATACACATGCAGCATGATATTTTGAAATTCCTGGAACCTTGGCTGCATTTTCTACAATATTTTGTAAACCCAGCTTCTTGTTTCTATTCTCTATGCCTGGTTGCAAAAGTAAAACAGCTCTCACAGATTTGCAACTTGAAGCAGCTGCTGCAAACTGGTTTGCATTTGAAACTGAGCACTTTCTCTTCAATACTTCACCATGCACTTGTTGTTTTACTGCACCTCCTACTCTATCTACACAGCCTTTGCCATGAGATGTGGCAAAATAGTTCCAAAATACTTTCTTGTGGAAATGCTCTAACACAGGAAGAGCTACAAAGATATACTTGTTTTTAAATTGTGAACAGGGACCATCAAACCAAATATTGACTTCTTTTACATCATTGGGCAAAATTTCCAATAGAAATTGCAAATTGTCTGAGGCTATTATGAGTGACTGTTGCTTGCCCTCAAGTAATAAAGATGCTGTGAACAAACTAACTTGATTTTGCTGCCAATGGGCACTTAGAATTTCATCTTGTGCAATACCCAAATAATTTTCTGCAAAGTCAAAATGTATTAGTGATTTCTGAGAATCAAAATCCGAAGACAACAAAGCTTCTCGTTGCAATCTATAACTTGTAGCCTGTTCTCGTTTGACAAATGTGTGTTCTAGGAATGTTGGTACCAATGATGTAATATACTTGCCAAGCTCTTCCACTGATTCTTCCTCGATGACTTTCATCAGCTTACCCTGCTCCTCTCGCCAAACAAACCAAGTGGCAACACTTGCTGTAACAGTCTCTAGATGTTTTGACAGCATGTGAGAAAAGAAATCCTTGCAGCTTATGCAAGTATGAAGCCAACATGCAGAACTTGGATCCAGACAAACAAAATGAACCAGCAAATCTTTGGAATAACAAGGGAAAGAAGGGCACACACTATGCAGTGAATCAATGGCATTGATAAAGTTCTCATGATATTTACATAAACACACATTCCATGGTAATTTGCTACTTGGAAGAACATGGTTTGGCCATAGGGAGAAAAATTTGCTTAGACCTACAGCATCCAGGTCAGAATGTTCATCTATGTACATCCTATGTAATCCCTTAATGGAATAGGGCAGATGGCGTGTTTGGATTTTTGTTTTTGTTCCATCATTATTCTTAACTGTGATTGCATCTTTTATACCAGGTGCCTGCCTACTGATTTCATCTCGTTCATAAAATTTTTTAACTAATGCTATGGTATCAGGATGAGTAAACATAGCAGTTTTTTTTTTCAATTTTTTGGTTAGGAACATTCTGTTTGTTCTCTTCACTTACACTTTCAAAGAGTTTCTGCACAACATACTTCATTTTACGGGGTGATCTTGGTAATGATCACCGCACACGAGCAGTTGCTGTACCTAATGAAGATGAAGATTTATATGGTGGCGACTAATTCAGAGTTGGTGTTTTAGGCTCAGAGGCATTATTTTCAGCTTTTAAGAACCTGTCTTTTGCTACCCTTTCTTTACACTTCTTTCTAATAACATTCTTCAGCTGCTTTTGCGTTTTCTTTGACAATTTTTGCATTTGTTCTTTCATTTTCAATCGATTTGTCTTTACAGCATCTTTCACTCTTTCTTGGTATTCTTCATACTTCACTTTCTCTTTCAATTTTTCCCTATATTTTCTCATTTTTTCTGCTGATGTCAATGGCATGGCTGGTTATTTACTTGCCTGCTGAAGATCAGAACTCATTACACAATTCTGGTCATTTACGTTACAGCAAATGAAATAGTTCTTTTTAATATTAAATGTTATTTACATTTGGTCAACATAAGTTTGATAAAAGCTATCAAACTTGTTATTGTTAATATTATTTGTTTAAAGAATAACACTTTATTAAATAATAAAAAGAAAATAATTCACCTTTTGATCACTTACGTTACAAGATTTGAGCTTACCTTATTTACCTACTTTTTGCTTTTAGAGACAAGTCATTAGTTGTTGATAACTGCTCTGATCTATTGTAAATAAGTTCCTTTATTGACTCCTACAATACTATTTTACTCAAATTGCAATTGAAGCTAAATAATAATTAATTCCAAGTGCCTTTTTCCGTAGGGAAAATTACTCTAAGAACATACATCAACTTCACATGGCAGTAGACTTCATCTAAAAACAGCTGAAGATCTGAAATATTGATGCCAACACACTTTGATATTTATAGATATCAACTGTGAAAAAAAATAACTTGGGGGAAAAAATTTCAAAACAGCTCAAATGTCCCTCTTTCTGTGGAATGGCCCAAGGATTTTCTTTGATCTAAAATTTCCTCAGGTGGTTCAGATTCATATGATAGCTTCCTGTGGTAATATGACTTTCTTTTGACTACCTTTTTTCAGTTGTGCTTGGGGAAACTTTAGCATTTCTGAATTTTAATTTTTAATTAATTTTCTCATTATTTATACAAAAGGCAGATCAACATTTCATCAAGTAGTTGATCTGTAGCAAGGGAAGGGGAATACTTTTTTCCTGTATAATTATCTATGGATATTTATTTAATGATCCAAAGATTTGCATAGCAACATAGGACTTGTCAGTTTATACATAAATTGCATAGCAACATAGGACTTGTCAGTTTATACATAAAAGGATTTCAATATAAACAATTTCATTACAATACAGTTACAGTATACACAATAATATACAGTATAATAATGTAATAAATTCCTAAGTATCAGCCATACATTTAGTTATGTTAATATCGAGGTTTGTAATAAATATTCATGGTTTTTTAAACAAAAGCTATAGTTTAATTGAGAAACTTAGAAACAATGTTTTTATAAAGTTATCAAAAAAATAATTTTACTCAGATTCCTCTTTTTAAAATCTTCAAATTAAAAGCTAACATGAGTTTTTATAGACATTTAATTCTGAAAAATAGCAGAATGATTTAACATGAGGGCAATAAGAATATCACCAAGTGCCATAATGTTAGCATGACATCCTGTGGTGCAAAGATTTTTGATTTGATTGTTGTTGTTTCAGAAGCATGACTCCAAGAGTTAGTTATCAGGTCATTCTGAGTATGCAGTCAACCATACAGCTGACATCCTGAATCTGCCTGGACCTGTTCTCTTTTGTGATAGCAAGAAAGAATATGGGTGAGAGTAATCAATTTCTGTTACAAAGTAGAATGAATGAGCTACCCACTTTACATGTCGTATTTATCAAGTGCATTGTTCTATGCAATATTCCTTTTTGCCATTTGCAAGGTGTCAAGTGACATTACAATGTGTCATATTGATCAATTTAATTCACATAGAAGCAGTGGTTTTTGTTATTTAAAACATTTGAGCATATTTTTCCAAAATAGATTTTTGCATGCACATATAGGCAGAAGTTACTTAGAAATAGGAGTTTTATCTAATGAAAACAATAGAAAATTTTATAATTTTGATCGCTGGATACAATAAATAGCATGCACATTTATGCTATGTAATTAGAAGTTAGGCAAAGTATTAATAAAGGCAAGTAGTAATACTTTCAGTACATAAAAATGCAACATTTGTTTCCTAGCAGTCAGTTGCAATATAATTGAATATGAAAGTGGGCATTATAAAATAGGACATCAGTTCAGTGTGATATTACCGTATCTGCCTGAATATAAGCCAACCTCCCAAAAATTTCCACCACTTTTTGACAAATAAGTAAATTTCGTGGATTTTATGCTGAAGTGTGCCAGGCATGCATGCTCGGCCTAGAATACATTATTGGAGATCAAACAATAGAGTGGGAAATGGTTTAGTTGTTGACACTTGAAATATTACTCCAATTAATAATTTCGCATTGTTGAAAAATGTTCCACATTCAGTTACTATAATTTCATGTCTCTTCATTTTCACAAAAGCAATAGCAACCTCACAAAGATAATTTTTAATCCAAGTCTATTTCCAATGTAATTAGCATTTACATTGCCTTAAGAAATTGCATTTTTATAATTATACACGTTCCATGATGTTTTACCGAAATTCAGAAACAGTTGAGCATCAAAAGCTGTCATCGCATTTTGCGTAATCGTCTGTGTAGTCAGTGTATGCAATTTTAATAGATTCCATGAATGAGGTTTTAACATGCATATAAACATTACAGTGGCTATAGCAATAACTACAATAGCCAAGTAAAACTAATAGGAACTTCTTTTAATGGCTAATGAAAAATAATACAAATTGCTAACTATTCTTAATGATTCATATGCATAGCCCTGAGAAACGAAAGAAAATATCCAATAGAATTTAGAAACGAAAGAACAGGTAACAAAACACAGGTACTGCTAAATTCAATATTCTAGCTTTATTATTTATTCATTAATATTCATCGTAGGTCAAATATTTACTTTACAAAAAATATAATACTATCATTTGAACGCGATGGCAATGAGAGACATGCTGCCATTTATGGGTGACTACGAGACTTTACACTAACCCCAAATTTTTCCTCCAACTCGCATTTAAGTCGAGGGGTGATTTTTTCACGATAGATTTTGACAAAAACATTGGCTTATATTCAGGCAGATACGGTAATTGAAAATATTAGAACAAAGTTAATGTTTTATGGGACAACACACATTACAACATTTATACTTTTATTTCCCCTTGCATTTTCTTTTCATTGGACAAAGTTTATCATAAAATTGGCTTTTGCCTGGTTTGAAAGAGTTAACTATGGTTATTGCGAAGCAGTGGTGCTGAATTATATCATCATGCCACAGAGATATTTTAGTTCTCTACTCAGCCTAGATAGCATAGTGATAACTTACAGCCATTGTTAGCACGAAATAAAAATTCTAATTCTATTGAATGGAAAATATTAGACAATTTTGAATTCTAGGTATTCATAAACTGTTAGTGGTTCATTTACATATATCCATGACATATATATATATATATATATATATATATATATATATATATATATATATATATATATAAACGCACTGGTGGTGTAGTGGTTAGCGTGTCGGCTTTCTATTGCAAAGTTCGGGGGTTCAAACCCCTCGAATGGAGGTTTTATTTAAAAAAAAAAAAAACTATCATCAGTGCCTGGCAGTAGGCAGCAGTACTGTCAGTATGGTATAGAGCCGAAAACAAATGATGTTGGTTGGGTCTATATCCAATACAGCTGTAGGCGTGATCAGGACGATTTGAACGGCTACAGTACTGCGATGTGGAAAGCAAGAGGGAAACTACCACATTACAATCCCTAGTAAAGATTATATGGTTGGACAATATGAGTTCTCTCGAGGTAAAACAATCCGGAGGTAAAATAGTCCCCCAATCGGATCTCCGGGCGGGGACTGCCTTGAGGAAAACATTTGTCGAAAGTAAATTACGAATAGGGACTTGGAACGTAAGAACTATGAAAAAGGCAGGAAAGCTAGAGAACTTGAAAGAAGAAATGAGAAGAAATAGAGTTGACATTATAGGGCTAAGCGAAACTAGATGGGAGGGAGAAGGACAGTTCGACTCGGAAGAATTCACGGTAGTTTATTCTGGAGGAAATAGTGGGGAAAGGGGAGTAGCTCTGGTACTTAGGAATGATATGATGAAAAGCGTGACAAAGATAATAGCAACGAACGATAGACTGATGGCAATAAAGCTAAAAGCAGTCCCAGTGGACATGCTGATAATCCAGGTATATATGCCAACGTCAGCTCATGACGATGAAGAAATAGATGAGATCTATGAGCAAATTAATGAAATTTACGAAGAAGACGGAAGAGGAAAGGTAAACTGCATAATAATGGGAGATTGGAACAGCATAGTCGGAGAAGGACAGGAAGAAAATGTTGTCGGGCAATACGGACTTGGAAAGAGAAATCGAGGAGGGGAGAAACTCGTAGAATTCTGCATCAATAATGACCTTGTAGTGACTAATACATGGTTCAAAAACCATAAACGAAGGTTATACACATGGAAAAGCCCAGGAGATAGAATGAGATGCCAAATAGATTACATCCTTGTAAAACAAAGATTCAGGAACAGCATAAAGAATGCCAAGGCATTGCAAGGAGCGGACATTGATTCAGATCACAGCCTTCTAATAGTTGACGTGAGTACAAAGCTCAAACAAATAAGAAAAACGAGAAGAGAAAGACAGACCTGGGACCTAGAAAAACTGAAAGAAAGGCAGGATGTAGTCAGCATGAAGTTGGAAGATAACCTAAGGAAGTTGGAAAACAAACCGAAGACCGTTGATATAGAATGGGATGAAATTAAAACCAGTATCAAGGATACCTTGGATAAAGAGATTGGAAAACAAGAGAAGAAAATCAGAAAACCATGGATCACGAAGGAAATGCTGGAGAAAATGGATGAGAGACGAAAATGGAAAAACGTTAACAGTGAAGAAGATAGAGCCAACTATAGGCGTATAAACAATGAGTTGAGAAGGGTAACAGATAAAGCTAGAGAAAACTGGATAAAAGGAAAATGTGATGAAATAGAACAAATGGAGAAGTTAGGACGGTACGATATGATGTACGCTAGGGCACTGGAATTAGAAGATAAGAAGTCTAATGGAATTTGTGGTAAAGGAATTATGAATACGGATGGGAAGATAGTCTCAGAAACAAAGGATGTAGCACAGGTATGGGAAGAATACATTAAGGAATTATACGGCAAACAGGCAGGAGAGGGGAAAATAGAACTGGAAAATGAGAAAAACATTGAAGAAGACAACTTAGGACCAAGTATTATGGAGAGTGAAGTAGAAAAGGCGATAGTGGAACTAAAGAAGGGGAAAGCCACGGGCAGCGATGGAATACCGGCTGAGATACTTAAAGTCATAGGATCAGAAGGACTAAAAGCGATCACGAAATTAATTAATAAGATTTACGACACGGGAGAATGGCCTCAGGATTTCCTAGAAGTAACAATGATCCCTCTAAAGAAGAAGCCAAAGGCAATGCAGTGTAAAGATTACAAAACTATAAGCCTTCTGTCACACACATCGAAGATCATCACGAGGATTCTTAATAAAAGGCTGGAGAAAAAGGCAGAAGAAATAATAGGGGAAGATCAATTCGGTTTCAGAAAAGGACGAGGAACTAGAGATGCTATAGGAGTAGTTAGAATCATATCAGAAAGGGCAATAGAATACAGTCAAGATATCTGCGCATGTTTCGTAGACTGGCAGAAGGCCTTTGATAGAGTAAATTGGGTAAAGTTGATGAAGATATTAAAGGATATAGGTGTAGACTGGAAAGACAGGAGATTGATTAGGAATCTATATGAGAATCAAGTTGTAAAGGTTAGGTTTGAGAATGTGGACACCTGCGGAATAAATATCGGTAGAGGAGTAAGACAAGGCTGCTGCCTATCGCCAACCCTATTCAATATATATGGAGAAAGTCTAATGCAAGAAGCTTTAGAAGGCACAGGGGATTTCAAAATTGGAGGAAGGATTATAAGAACAGTAAAATACGCAGATGATCAAGTACTTCTAGCAAGAAAGGAAGAGGAACTACAAAAAATGATAAATAGACTAGTGATAACAGGTAGAAAATACGGTATGGAAATAAATACAGAAAAATCCAAGGTCATTCGAATATCGGGTAAAGAAGAGAATCTGAACATAACTATTGGGGGAAAGCCATTAGAACAAGTTTCAGAATATAAATACCTTGGAAGTATCATAACACGAGAGGCAAAATGTACGGATGAGATCAAAACTAGAATAGGAAAAGCAAAAGCGGCTTTCAGGAGAAAGAAACAACTACTTACAGGGAATATAAGGGAAGATATCCGCAAGAAGTTGATAAAATGCTACGTATGGAGTATAGCATTGTATGGGGCAGAAACATGGACGCTAAGGAAAAATGACATCAAATACTTGGAAAGCTTTGAAATGTGGACTTGGAGGAGAATGCTGAAGATAAAATGGACAGATAGGATGAAAAACGATGAAGTGCTACGAAGAATAGGAGAGAAGCGAATGATTATACAGACTATCAGAAAGAGGAAGGCTAACTGGGTTGGACATTACATGAGGAGAGAGAGTATGATTAAAGATGTGTTAGAAGGAAAACTAGATGGGAAAAGGGAAAGAGGTAGGAAAAGGTATCAGCTGATAGACGATTTGAAAGGGAAAGAGAGTTATCAAGATATGAAGAGGGCAGCGGAAAATAGGAGTATATGGAGAACCAGGTTTAACCATGAATAATCACGGACCTGTCTACGGACAGACTACCTATGATGATGATATATATATATATGCATATACAGTATACAAATGATTTAACAAGTAATGCTGGAGGATGAAAGCATGTATATTTAAAGAACATGGGCGAAGCATTATCAAAAATTATTCTAAATCTATATCGTTAAACCATACTCTAAATTGATTTTGTAATTTTTTAAGGAATAATGATTTATTTAAAAATTTAAATTCAAAATTTAATTTAAAAGTCAATTTTGTTAAGAGTAATCTTGAATTTCAATATTAAAAATATTTCTGATCTTCATTCAATGCTAATGCTGTTGACATTAAACACAGCCTCTTATCTTGTGTTCTTGTAAACTAACTATTGATTCAGCTTGCTTGGTTTAGCTCTGTTAATAGTTCATTAAGTTTTGACAAATCTTACTCAAAAGATTGGCAGAATTATGTGTCAGCAAATCATGGATTATTTTTATAAAATTTTGCTGGCAGACAAAACATACAGTTGCTTGAGTTTTTTCTCTACTAAGTTGTGTATAATACATAGTATATGAACTTTATACTCTCCCCACATCCTCCCATATTAAAGTTTTCTGAGACTGTTTATTTGTTTCTACACTCTAGGTTGAATGTCATCATCCGTAATTATTCATGGTTAAACCTGGTTCTCCATATACTCCTATTTTCTGCTGTTCTTTTCATATCTTGATAACTCTCTTTCCTTTTCAAATCGTCTATCAGCTGAAACCTTTTCCTACCTCTTTCCCTTTTCCCATCTAGTTTTCCTTCTAACACGTCTTTAATCATACTCTCTCTCCTCAGGTAATGTCCAACCCAGTTAGCCTTCCTCTTTCTGATAGTCTGTATAATCATTCGCTTCTCTCCTATTCTTCATAGCACTTCATCGTTTTTCAACCTATCTGTCCATTTTATCTTCAGCATTCTCCTCCAAGTCCACATTTCAAAGCTTTCCAAGTATTTGATGTCATTTTTCCTTAGCGTCCATGTTTCTGCCCCGTACAAAGCTATACTCCATGCATAGCATTTTATCAACTTCTTGCGGATATCTTCCCTTATATTCCCTGTAAGTAGTTGTTTCTTTCTCCTGAAAGCCGCTTTTGCTTTTCCTATTCAATTTTTTATCTCATCAGTACATTTTGCCTCTCGTGTTATGATGCTTCCAAGGTATTTATAGTCTGAAACTTGTTCTAATGGCTTTCCCCCAATAGTTATGTTCAGATTCCCTTCTTTACCAGATATTCGAATGACCTTGGATTTTTCTGTATTTCCATACCGTATTTTTTACCTGCTGCTGCTTTGACGAAATATGGGATGATGTGAAATAATAGAGGCGATTTAGGATAATTTTTTCATAGACAGAGAGAATGGTAAGGATAAAGATTGGATGATAGTTAGCGGTAATGGATTTTGAACTGGATTTATGAATAGGAACAACTTATGCAGATTTCCATTTGGTGGGGAAAATATCTGCCGAAAAACCGGTTAAGTATAATAGTCAAGTAGAGAGAGAGGAAGCACAATTTCGTATAAAAACAGGGCTAATGCTATCGGGGCCTGAGGAACGATGAGGTGATATCCTATTAAGATACTCAAGCACTTCCTTGGAGATAATACAAAGAATCAGAAGTGACAGGTGAAAGTAAATGGACATCATTCGAGTTGACACTTGTGTTATTACCAAGTATAAAAGTCATAAAAATATTTGTTAAATAAATCGGTCCTATCAGATCCTATAGCCGCCTTTGATTGGTTATATGATACTTCATCAGGAATCCTACTATAATTGCGGCCACCATTAGTATAGGACCAAAATTTTCTTGGATTGGAAGATAGTGAGGTTGACAGTTTTTGTATGTGATCTACATAGTCATGATGCATTAATAATTTACAATGTCGCCGTAAGTCCGAGTAGGATTTACAGGATTCGAAACTAGGAAAAATTTTCCACAAGCACCAGGCACGCTTCTTATTTTTCAGTGACAGTATTGTGTCATTTTTCATCCTAGAGGGGAACCTTTTAGACTTTGGTGTAATAAGAGGCACATAGTCCCTGGTAATATCTTTGATGACATCATAGAGAAAGTTGAGGCCCTCTCCGGCGGGAAGGAGTGAAGCACAAACCAAGGAATAAGATCGAGGCACCGGTTGATGTCTTCCCAATGAACCTTTGACCAAATTGGAAAGGGTCGAGGAGGGATGGGTGGTTCCCCACTGACTTTATTACTGGAGGAATGCGAAACTTAATGTCTAGGGACATATAATATTTTATATGCTAAACTATCTTATTATAATGACCATTATTATTTCAAGCTCTCATTTTACATTGAATAATTAACTATTATTATACAGTTAAATGTTTTTGAAGTTATGTTCTTTATCCAACAACAAATAACATTTGCACAGCATTAAAATATTGTAATGTTACTGTATTTGCACAGTTTTAGAAACAGTGGAGTGATTATTCAATGCTTAAAGTTCATGGTCATTTTCATAGCAAACTCTTCCATCAAGGTTGACAATATATTGCAAGAATTTGGAGAGAAGCATAAAGTTAAGATATTATTTTTATAAAAAATATTGTTTAAATGAAAATATGCATAAGATTTAGTCATCGTAAACATTCTTTTGTAAAATGAAACCTTAAGTACCCTTGTTAAATGACACTTGTCAGGAACTCCAAGGGATATTTGTGATTGTAGAAGAGGTATTATAAAGGAGAGAGTGATCATAAGTTGTTAGGGTGAGGTTTGCTCAGAGGAACAATTAAAATGGTGCTGTTAAGTTCTTTACTTATATATATATTGTGGGAAGCTCATTCAAATCTACTTGGTATCTTCAATAACTCAAGGGTAATTATTCCAATATGAGAGATATTTTTCAATTATGAAGGTGGTCTCTCATTATAGTGTTAATTAATGCCTCCTGCTGGTTAAGATGAATTAACCCTTTCATGATCATTGTGTGATATACTTATCACTAAATTATTGTTATTCTCACCTTTTGAATGCTCCCATCTACTTGGGCCATTTAGATATTTGAAGAAATCCAGTCAAGTATTACTCAACTTTTCATGTATGCTGAATAATAATTTTGGTGAATGTTGAGATCCTAATCTTTTCTGAGAAGGGTTTCTTTAAGATTTTCGAAAATTACTTAATCATATCCAAATATTTATTGAATTCATATCTAAATTTTCATTTTGCCAATTACAATTTGTAAATCCTCCAAATAGCAATTTTAAGAAGTATTTTGTAATTGCTAAACATTTTTTATATATAAAAATTCAAACAGATTCATTCATGAATTAACCCTTTCATGGCCATTGTGTGATATATGTTCCATTAATTTATTTGCATCACATAAGTTGATTAATTCCCAAGTATTGTATGCTGCCACCTAGTAAGAACTTTTAGGGACTTGGAAAAATTTTGTAAAGCATTATTTGACTTTTTTTATCTATGCTGGATTTTGTTGAACATGCTGACATTTTTACTTTTTCTTCTCAGCTTATCTGAGAAGGGATTATTTAAATTTATCATAAATTACTTAATTATATCCAAATATTTAATGAATTACTATTGAAATCATATCTATTTTTCATTTTATAATTACAATTTGTAAATCCTCCAAATAGCAATATTAAAAAAAGTATTTTGTAATTGCTAAACATATTTTATATTAAAATTCAAAGAGATACATAACTGATGAGATTTAAATAATAAGAATGATTGGTTTTGCTGAATTTATCCAAAATTAATAATGTGGCCATGAAAGGGTTTAATCATTGGAGGGGTAATGTACTGTGTGAATGAAAAGCTAACAATGCCAGCAGCGGTGCATCAAGAAATGTAATTACTGCTTCCTCGGTAAATTAATTTCAAATCATTAAATTTCATGCATTTACCTGGATATAAGAATTTGAATTTACTTCAAGAACAAATACTAGTGTCAATTCTTTGAATCTGTAATATTGTAGCATCACATTGAGTCTGGATTTCATGGAAGAACAAGTAAATACTTGTATTGCTATATATATAACCCCTTTTTTCATCTTGATTGTACATGTTATCGATGAGAAAGTTTTGAAATCCAGTTGAGATTATTGTGTGATACATAAAATATTTCAGATTATTATGAAAAATTAGCAGTAGTAATTCTTGTCATTGTTAGACAATTTATATGATATTAGGAGGCAAAAATCTTATTATTCAGGTAAATGCAGGTAATGCCATCCATTATTTAATGATACGTTAAAAAGTTTTTGGCTAAACAAGCCTGATTTTTTAAGCACCCATTTGCTCAAGTTATATCTCACGTATTAGTATTTTTACTGCAAATTCGGTAACTTTATGAAGAACTTATTGGTGGATACTTTACTATGGTTTTAGTAATTGCTTATTTATTAAATTTGCTGGTGCTATTTTATTTCCCTTCCATTCATGCAGTACATTGCTCTTCATGATCAATTTGCCCTATTGTAATAATCTCTTGTCCAATAGGAGGCATTTATTTTGAGGGGGGGTTATTATTATTATAGCGAAGTGTTTATTTTGGAATGTGTAAGTGAATAAGTTGCGTGCTGAAGATTGTTGAACCAGGCAAGTGAAATGGAAGTGTCTACAACTGTGCTGTGAAGAAGTAGCTGCTGCTGCTGTGTATACAGAAGAATGATGAAAGCAGGAAATTCTGCCGTGCAAGTGGTGAAGCGGAGCGCAAAGAGGATTTCGGAGCCAAAAGGAGCATATAAAAATCATCCCTAAGTCCAACATACCTAAAAGAGTGGCCGGGAGAAGCTTCTGGACTTCCATGTCATGGAAGTGAAAAAAACAGTGCGTTGTATTATTTTCTTTATTTGCATTGCCATTGCTGTAAAAACTAGTGTGATGATACAAATTGTACTTGCAACAAAAATTACAATAAATATCAAGCTCTAATATTACAAGAACTTTATTTCCATGTGCTGTTTCTGCTTTATTCAAAAAAGGGATGAGGGAAAAAATCCCTCACCCCTTCATCCCCTCCAAACGTGGGTGCAAGAGCAAAGAGAAGTTCATGTTAGGGCTAGAATAAAAGATGAGATGAAGGAGAGTTGTTCGATCCAGATGATGTTAATTCTGGTCTGTTCACAAAAGACAATTTCAGTCAGTGGAATAAGAGAACTGTTACATTTGGATTAAAAAGACAAATTCATGATTGTTCTGAACTGGAAAATATGATAAATGCCCAGCAAATTAAATGGATGGAACATTTTATAACAGTTAAAAATAACTGTTCAAAAACAATATTTTTTGAGAACCATATTGATTGATAGAACTTGAAAAAAGTTCTGCTGAATTATTTAAAGATAATTTTTAAAGAGCAGTTACAGAAGTTAATTTTTAAATTGTTCTTAAAAATTAGGAAGCCGAAAAAAATGCAATTAAGTTTTCCTTATTTTGGAATTAATAATCATGACAAACTATAAATAATGATCAAGATCAATCATAAAATGTCTTTCAATTCAGTTGAAAATGAATACTCATTCCACTTACCACCATTGTCTACTTTTGAGAACAAATTAGAATTAACAATGTCTAGGTAAAAAACCCTCCCCATCTCATTCTCCAGCCAAAACTCCTCTTTACTCTTGCACCCCGATGCCTATATTCTGTGTACTGCACAGCAGTACTCTTCACATTATGGCTCCATTCTGCCAAACACGGTGCATATCCACTTGCTCTGCTCAACCTGGTCCAATTCGGCTCGGTAACAAGTGTGAATGCCTTAAAGGAAGGAAAAAATGTTGGTGGACTCAATAAAGAAATACAATGTAAACATTGACCAATTCTTGCAAAAGGTCTTGAAAAAGAATATTATTGCTCAATAACAATCCATGGATAATACCAAGATTTATACACTTGTCTTTCAGGCATGCTGATCTAATAAAAAGACAAATTTATGGAAATATGGCAATGGGTACTCTTGGCATATAATTGAAGCTTAAAATTGCAACCATCAAAACATTTGCCCTAACTTTAGACAAGTAATGCCTTTACAATTATAATAAGACAGAAATATTGTCGATTATGTATGTACACCTGCTTTAATTTATTTTCTTTTAATTGAGTTATAAAATCAACATCAATAATTTTTGTTTTTACTTATTTTGTACTCATTGGTTGTTAACCCGTTCACAGACAGTTGCGGTATGGATAAATGACCAAAAAACGCACATTAATACAATTGATAAAATTATTCCTGGGAATATTTTATTACTATATATATATATATATATATATATATATATATATATATATATATATATATATATATATATTAGTAGAAGGTGCTTGCATACTGCAAGCATTTCATCTCACCTTGAAAAAACATTAATTTTTCAGACAGATATTTCATCATTACAAATATTCTATTAATTCTAAAGATTTCACCTCCGCAGCGATTTTCGTTTTTCCCACATGTAAAAATAATAGTTTAAAACAATCCCCAAATGTTGCAATTTTAAACATTTTACACTTTCTCCATTATGGGGTACTAATGCTACACATTTGAGCCAAATTTTAAAGTTGTAGAACTTCTAGAAGTAAAATAATATTTTTCTAATTGTTTAAAATTTAAACATTTTTAATATCACCTTGTAAGTAAACAGAGTATGTAATGATTGAATTAGCTGACGTTCTTTTGGAACGTAATTTGAAAATTTCATTTCGCACTTTCATTATGTTACCAATACATAATACCAATAATTCGATCATTACTTTAGAACACGTTACACCATCTACTTTATTCTGGAACGGTAACGCTAAAAAAATTGGTGCGCACTATTCGTGGGTATATAGAAAAATCATAGATTACGAGGCTGAAAACCCCCCTGCGCGTTATACGAGGGTGCGCATTATACGTGGGTATTTACGGTATTTAAATATGAGTCATCTACACAAGTTCTTTATATGATAAAAGAATGGTTACTTTTACATTTTTGCCTTGCTCAAAGAGTCAAAGAATATATCTTCAGCTTAGAACGGTGAGTGAAAGAGGGGTAAGCAAGGATTTCAAATTTTCTGGAGGTAAAGCCTTTGGTGTGACAAGACCCAGCTATTGCACTAAAAAACTAACATCACCGTTTCTAATTCAATATCACTTCTCTATCTACCATCTTTTCATTTATTAAATCCATTTAAATATATTTTTTTGAACTTAAAAGAATCGTTCCATTATTTTTCAGATTAATATGCAACTTGAAAACTAAGACAGAGCACTATAAAGAAAGATTCAAGTACCTCACTATAATTTTCATTTAAACTAACATATCTAACAAATTATCTCAATTGCTGAAGGTGTAATCTTGTGGAATAATTCCATAATATGAAATAACACTAATTTTCCACTACTTTCAATAGTGGAAAATTAATGTTATTTCATATTATTAGTTGAAGCATACATCTTCCGGTCATCTTTACTCATGCCATAAAATTTTAGTTTCCCTTTCCTCCATATATGTATAATTAACCACATTAAAGGAATAAAAACTGTATTTTAATGACTAATTGCGAGTATATATAACATTTTCAAACTGCTTTTAAGAAATTTAAGATAAGATAATTTAAGATCCTAACAATATGATGAAAAATAGAGCATGTTCCACAAAAATGGGACATCTGATCAATGTACAAATAGCCAGCACAAGTTTTCCACATCTCAAGAGTAATTTAGGTTTGCCCAAGATAATCCGCCCCATTTAATGCTTCTTTCTTCACCTAATACATTCTTGAAAAATATCCAACATCAGTTTTATCTTCCCATCCCTGACTTTCCTAGCATCCTCCCTTCAAAATTCTTATAACAGGCTGTTGCCCCAAAATTTGACCCACCAATTTCTTGGCACTACCTTATTATTTAAACTCCTCCATAATCCTAATGCATGCAAAGCTTCATTTATACCTCCTCAGTCTAATCTTCTGTAATTTAATCCATATCCACATCCCAAAAGATCCTTATCTTCTTTCCTCATTATATACATAATATCCTTATTCTGTCCGTCAATTGGAATGCTGCTTTGCTTCGTATTGAGTGAAATCTGAAGCCTGATCGCGATCTTTTTAAGGTGTTTTGAAAAATTTTCCGACTATGTAGAAGATTGAAAATTGGTAGGAATCCTTGATTCTTAAGGCAAAACCCATTTTGAAAAAATCCCCAAAAAAGACCTGGGTTTGATTCCAGGAGACAATTTCTCTTTTCCATAAGATAACATAAAAATTGATTTTTCAACTTGTAGGCTTTTACTCTTTTGCAAATTAAAATTAGAAAGAATTGACCTACGATCTTTAGATCTAGACTGTTTTAAAGAAAAAAAAGTTTCTTAATCTTATTGTCAACTTTCACCTACCATTCAAATCGCTCAAATTATATGTTTAAATCACATTTATTTGAAAAATTTAAGCTTTTTAACAATATGTTGCCTTGCCTTCCATGTCATTGTTAAACCTCAAGATTGTATTGTCATCCTTATACTATATGCGTAAGAAAGTGTGCTGTGAATGCTTTAGTACGGGACAGAGAGCCTGAATTTTTTATAATTAAAGTAATTTTTTTCAGTAATTTCTTTTCAGTTAACTTCACATTGAAGTCTTTGGTAATTAACTATTTTATAGTTATTTTCATAGTTATATTTTCAGTGCATCTTACAATTTACTGGAGTTATAAATTCGCATAGCATACATGAAATATGAAAAAGGCCATTGCTTGACATGCAGACCTTTTTTGTTTACATTTTAAAATACATCAAGGATATGGTACCTATTTGGCTTAGTCATCCAAAGAAAATAATCCATCACTTTAAACCTCCACTATTATGTCATCCACAACATCCACTTGTGCTCGTCTGCTTCCTTGTATTGGCGGGTATAATTTACAGTGTTAATTGTTTTAAGTTTGTATTTAGCGCATAAGAACTCATTATGGAGCAAAAGAAGAGCATCCTGTACAAGAGCTAGGACTGCTTGTGGAATGTATCCCTATCTTTTGCATGTAAATATGAGTTCTTTTTATGCAAATTCACTTTGTGCCACCTGGAACGCAACCCCTGCATAAAGAGAGAAAAACCTGTATACTGAATCTATTAAGTAGTTAGATGGAGGAAAGAAAAGGGAATGGAAATGAGCAGAACTGGACAAAGAGGATATATTATTTGTATATTAAAAGGAACTGCAGTACAAAAATAACAATAATAAATTATAATTCATTATAAAATTTTATACGATCGAATCAGGCACCACTGCCAAATTGTGAGATTTCATAAAACTAAATACAGTAAAACCCTTATTTAACGAATCGCTGGGGTATTAGAATATATTTCACTAAATCGAGGTTTTCATTAAATGGAGGTTTTCAATTAAAATGAGTTAAATTTATCTTTTTTGCTTGTGTATTAGTTCCATTATATAATACCAGAATAAGGCCACTGAAAATGGTCTCTATAATAAAAATTCATTTTTCAATTTTGTATGCACAATACTTATATTAATACTTTTAAAATAAACATTTATAAACAAATTCCAGTGACAAACAAGCCTTATTGCTATTGAATATGAAAATTTCTGTAATGAATCATTCATATGATTACAAAAAATAATTTCAAGCTTCATCATACAACATTAAATAGAAAATATTAAAATATATTTGGAATTTCACAAAAAATATCAAAATTATTCAAAAACCAAGCATACATAGCTACAAGAAAATTATTTATTAAAATATTCCAGCAAACTTGTTTGCTTCTTCTGGCAGGTGCTCTGAACATTCAGAACTTCTCGCTCCAAAGAATTTACTTTTGATATAGTAGTGCTGTTCACATCAAAAGAAGTTAAATATCTTCGCACCACTTCAAGTGCCTGAACCGCTTCACCAAGTGTGGGAACTGATTCTTCTTCTTGTACTGCCTCCTCTTCTTCCTCTGCCTCTTTGGTATTACAGATTTCTTCCACGTCTTGTGGAGGACCAGACGTACTCTCAAGATCATCACACCGGACAAACTCTTCTAAATTTGTGTCCATGTCAGGTGCAATTTTCAACCAATTTTCGTGGTCAATCACATCGATATCTACATCAATTTCCATAGAATTGTTGCAATTGAACGCAGCCTTATGAAAACAGTTTGATATTGTTTGAGGTGTAACTGAATTCCATGCAGCTGTTACCATATGCAAACCCTGAAGGACGCTCAGTATCAAATGTTTATTCATCTCAATGTAGGATACTGCTTTCTGCACCAAAGCCTTCCTGTACTTTGCTTTCATGGAGTGAATAATGCCCAAGTCAAGTGGCTGCAGATGGCTAGTACAATTAGCTGGAAAAAACACCACTTTAATATTGCGAAGAAAATCAGTATCTGGAGGGTGGGCCGGACATTTATCAATAAATAGAAGATTTTTTCTATTTGCACCACCCATCTTTGCATCTAATGATTTCAAAAATGTTTTAAATATATCCGTTGTCATCCATGCATTTTTATTACTGGCATATTTACATGGCAATGCCCGTACATTTTTAAAACACCTTGGCTTGGCAAATTTACCTATTATTAGAGGCGTCAACTTTTCACTGCCATCTGAATTTGCACATAAAAGTGCAGTTATCCTATATTTACTTCTCTTTCCACCATGGCACTTGTCTCCTCTAGTAGCAAGAGTTTTTGATGGAAGAAGGTTGAAAAAAATGCATTTCATCTGCATTAAAAATATCATTTGGCTTATAGCCTTCTAAATACCTTACCAATGTTACACTCTTCCAGTAGTGAACAGCTACTTCATCAACACTAGCACTTTCGCCACAAACACTTTTATATTCAAGTCATGTCCATTCTTAAATCTGTCCAGCCATCCATTGGAACCCTTAAAGTTTTCTATTCTAAGCTTAGTTGCTACCCTAATTGCTTTCTCCTTCAACAGTACACCATTGATTGGGAGGTTGGCGGAGCGCATTCCCACAAACCACTCTATCAATATCTTCTCCATTTCATCATATGGTGATGATTTGATATTTTTTCTTTTGATGGCTTTACCCCCACATTTCACTTCTTCGTCAAGTATTAATTGTTTATTCTTCATTATACAAAACAATGAAGACGGTGCAAGATTAAATTTGCGTGCAATTTCTATCGCAGGCATGCTTGGGTTCTTTTCCACTTCTTGAATGATTTTCACTTTTTCCGTAATTGTCAGCTTCTTCCTTTTACTAGTAGCCATTATTAAGGAATAGAAATAAAAATAGTAGAAAGAATATTTTTCACAATTGCTTCAGGTGTACACAATGATCGCCGAACAGGCAGGCAGCACAACGAAGAGTTAAGGTAGACGGAGAGGGGACAGGCATTACGTCATCGGGATCGGAGTAATCAGCTGACATGTCTCACAAGGGAAGCCCCCAAGGTGTGACAATCGTATCGGAATTCGACTTTGCGGAATGAAATTATATGCAAAATAACGGACTCCTATTTCTACCTAGGTGCCAACTCGACGTCGTTTACAAGAAAATGTCCTTTGAAAATCGCGATCCGAGAGTCATCGAGATAAGAACGTTAAAACTTTTTCATGAGCAAAAAGAAATCAGAAAAGAAGCATATTGTACGTAAAAATTACGATATACGCACAAAACATTGTGAATGGCTCATCACGCGCAAGCGGCTACATTGTCTGCTAAGATGGTAGCGGCCGCAAGGAAACCGTAAATCCTACAATGTAATGAATCCCGCTCGTATGTTCCTCATTTCTGGTATCACGCTCAGTTACCTGTTGTCATAGTGTGCTATATACTCGACGTCGTTTACGAGAAAATGCCCTTTGAAAATCGCGATCCGAGAGTCATCGAGATAAGAACTTTAAATCATGATCAATACATGACGAGATGGTGATGGCGAATGGGTGATCCGTAAAATTATGTTCGTTAAGAATTACGGTGAAGAATTACGATGAAGAAAATAGTGGTTATAATGCATTGAATACATTTTTTTAAATGGATTGCATGTTTATCGATGATATGCTGGAAATTGCGAACAAATTTAAAAAACCGAAGAAAAAATATTGGTCCCTTCGGGAATCGAACCCCGGCAAAAAATATTGAAATCCAACTCGTTTCCCCTAGACCAACGCTCCAAGAAAATTAGGAAAGGACTTTTAACGTTCTTATTTCGATGACTCTCGGATCGTGATTTTCAAAGGGCATTTTCTCGTAAACGACGTCGAGTATATAGCACACTATGACAACAGGTAACTGAGTGTGATACCAGAAATGAGGAACATAGGAGCAGGATTCATTACATTGTAGGATTTACGGTTTCCTTGCGGCTGCTACCGTCTTAGCAGACAATGTAGCCGCTTGCGCATGATGAGCCATTCACAATGTTTTGTGCGTATATCGTAATTTTTACGTACAATATGTTTCTTTTGTGATTCCTTTTTGCACATGAAAAAGTTTACTAAATGCAGGAAGCGTCAAATAAAAATTGAAGTACGAGTACATAATATTTTTTCACTAAATGCGGGTTTCACTAAATGCGGGAAAATAATACGTTGTTTATATGGAGCTATTGTCGGGACTTGAAAAAATCTTCACTAAATCCGGGATTTCACTAAATGCGGGAACATTAAATCGGGGTTTTACTGTATAATGTTATTTTCAATGGAATTCTTTAAATGATAATCCAGGAAATATTTCAAGCCGAATTCCTAATAGGATTGAAAAAATAACATTTTATGACTTATTTAAATTTCTTAAAAAAGCCATTTTTCGAAAACATTTCAATCAAAACTACTAAGTAGTATTGCAATCTTAAAATATAGTTAAAAGTCACTGCAGTTAATGTGTTTATTTCATTGTAGGTTACTATACATTTTCCTTTAATGGTAAATTGACCGAACATTCATGTTTTATCCTGCTTTTGTGTTAATAAGAGGTGGTAAAATAATTCAATCATTAATTTAGATTGTATAAGTTTTAAATAACTTTCAAAAACAATGATTTCATTGTGCATGAATGCCAAATTTTACTGATTTTTCATATCAAAATCAAATATCTTGGAAATAATTTGATGTTTTAATATGCGAGAGAGAGAGAGAGAGGAAGAAAAAAAGGACAAAGGGGGTGAGGGACAAAATTAAATATTCAATAAAATAAAAAGTTTTTGGCTTATAAGAATTGTATAGCATAATGTATTTCTTTGTCATAAAATTTCAATTAGCCCAAAACTATTTCTCTCTCTGGAACACTCAATTATGTGAATTTTATATTCATTGATTACTTTTTAGTGTATATAAAAGTTAATTTTATTAATATTTTATTTCAATTTTATTTTAACTTAATTCATGAATGCCTGTCATATTTGATGGGCAATTATGCTAGTATCTTACATATTATACTACACTCCACGTTTTTATCACTAATATCATTTTTAAAATTAACTCAAAGACATCCTCGTCATATCATATCTCTTTTGCAGTAGCTATTCTCATTCTGACCTCTTTGGTGCTGCTGCCATCTTGATTCTAAATACAAAGCCCTTGCTGTGCAGATCTGCACTAACACGATTAAGTTATGTAGAACCAAAATCACTGTGCACAGCATATGGTTTGCATTAGTGCAATTTTCTGAAATGCCTCGCAGGCAGTGGATGCATCAAAAATTATTCAAAATTTATTTTCTTAGATTAATTTTACATTATCATACAGCACTATGCATAATTGTCAAGGTTTTTATAGCAATTTCAAACTTTTACTTTCACGAATCACTCACAATGCCCTAGTGGAGCAATTGCTACTAAAAAAATATGTGAATGCTTGCTAAGAGAAACTATGCCCTGAAATTGTGAATGGTGATTCAGGGGAAGGTTGTACAAATTGTAACCCTTGCAAATGCTATTGGAGGTGAGGGAAGAGGTTGAAGAGCTAATACAGTCCTACCAGAAGTAATTAAAAAATGAGGAGTTAGAAGAACTAATGACCTCTGATGTGAATACTGGTGAAAAACCTGAGGAAGCAGAAGATGAAGAGCAGCAACAATCTGAATTAACAAGCAAGAGAATGACAGACATCTTAAAAGCAGTCAAGTTTCTCAAAGAGAAGATTGTGCAGAAAGATCTCGACTTTCCTCGAGCAATGAAAACTAAGAGATCTATTGAAGATACTGTAGCTTGCTTTGTGTGCTACCATTATGTATCAACTCTCTAAAATTTGCATGAATTCTAAGTTCTACTAACTTTCACTGAGAAAAATCTCAAATTCTTTCCCTAAGTATTTCCACAAGCTTCAGCAATTTTATTGGAAACTTTTTGCCAAGCAAAATATTTAAATCGATTATTGTGTATAAAACAAAAAAGTATTGTAACAAGTTTGAGAAATAACAAAACTACTTTTACTTTCTTTATAGGAGATATAGTTCATTTTTCTATGCAAGCTGCTTGCTGATCCCATAAATTCCCACACTTTCAATATTCATTGTTGGCAAACCTGACACAGAAAGCACTGACCTTTTTCTGAATCTGAGATAATGAAATTTTTATGTAATATACTTTACATGTTCACAAAAATGAGCAGATCTATTGATAATGCACTACAATAAAACCTCACTAATTTGGACTGCTTTCTTTTTTATTGCATATTTTATTTATGCAGAACAGATTTTTCATAAACGAGAATTTAATTATACAATTTCCCACTTCTTGTCGGCTTAGATTAATTATCGACATATAATATGTATATAATAAAAACAAGACAATTTTCCACTTTTAAAAAGAACACTTCCAACAGAAATTAATAAAGATACCATTTATTACTTTTGAAGTGAGACTGCCGCAGTGACACTAAGAAGCTGACTTATTGTTTGCAGTCTTATGTCAAAGGAAAATGTTTGTCCCCAGTTCCGCAAATTCATATCAACACCGGGTGCCAAATGTTGATTTCCTTTCCAGTTCTCCTTCAGTTTACAATATGACTTACTTGTGATAACACTGTCTTACAAGTTATGAACATTTATTTGTCATCCATTATCATTTCTTATTTAATCATTTTTAATAATAATTTATTAAACGATTATTTACAATGAAATGGGGAGTACAGCAATTAAGTGCATGGAAAAAGTTATTAACACTTTCAGACCGAGCGCCATCAATAGATGACGCTCGGAATTTGCCGAGATCCGAGCGCCATCAATAGATGACGTGCTGCGCCGCAGTTCCCTCTGTCCTTCAAAAATTTCGCACTCCTCTATTTCGTGAGGGAAAGTGCTCGAACCCTCTGAAAGGTCTCATTTGAAGCCTGTCTTTCGTGTGCTACTTGTCGGTTCTCGCTCCGAGTTTCGTATTTTTTGTTCGAGTGCTATTTTTAAATTGGTTTCTGTTGAGGCAAGTCGTATTTCTCTATATTTTCTTAATTGTATATAACATTGTTTTTAAAATCTCTTTTTTGCTTCTCAAAGCTTTACATGTTTACATGTTGTTTTTTTTTCGCTATCTTCTGGCACCAACTCTCTTTTTTGTTACTCAAATCTTAACGTTTTTCCTTTAGTTTGTGTATTTTTTCACTGTCTTCTGCCATCAACATCTAAGGAAACTACAACGTACTGATTTTTTCAAGGTAATTTACATTCTTTATTATTATTTTAGGATTTTTAACATTTTTTATAAACTTTTACATTGATTTTTTATTAACTTTTTAGAATTTTATTTATTTGTGGTGTACTGAATTTCTTAGTTATTAATATGATCTTTGAAATTTTCTTTATTTTCCTCTAACATTCGCTGTCTATTATTTGGTTTATTGCCTCTAATTGTTTGATTTGTATTCTTTGTAAATATTCAATTTTGGGTACTTGTCCTTTAACTACCCACAAAGTGGCATCGTTGATGACGATAAATGGAACTACATAGTGTACATATGTATCATATCTGCCCGAATATAAGCCGACCCCTCCCCCCCCCCAAAATTTCCACCATTTTTTGACAAAAAAGTAAATTTCGTAGATATTATGCTGAAGTGTGCCGGGCATACATGCACAGCCTAGAATACATTATTCAATATCGAAGAATAGAGTGGGATATGGTTTAGTTGTTGACATTTGAAATATTACTCCAATTAATAATTTCGCATTATTGAAAAATGTTCCACATTCAGTTACGATAATTTTATGTAACTTCATTTTCACAAAAGCAATAGCAACCTCACAAAGATAATTTTTAATCCAAGTCTATTTCCAATGTAATTAGCATTTACATTGCCTTAAGAAATTGCATTTTTATAATTATACATGTTCCATGAAAAGTTTTACCAAAATCAGAAACAGTTCAGCATAAAAAGTCGTCATCGCAAAGATAATTTTTAATCCAAGTCTATTTCCAACGTAATTACCATTTACATTGCCTTAAAAAATTGCATTTTTATAATTATACATGTTCCATGAAAAGTTTTACTGAAATTCAGAAACAGTTGAGCATCAAAAGCTGTCATCGCATTTCGCGTAATCATCTGCATAGTCAATGTATGCAATTTTAATAGATTCCATGAATGAGGTTTTAACATGCATATAAACATTACAATGGCTATAGCAATAACTACAATAGCCAAGTAAAACTAATAGGAACTTCTGTTAATGGCTAATGAAAAATAATACAAATTGCTAACTATTCTTAATGATTCATATGCATAGCCCTGAGAAATGAAAGAAAATATCCAATAGAATTTAGAAACGAAAGAACAGGTAACAACAGTAACAAAACACAGGTACTGCTAAATTCAATATTCTAGCTATATTATTTATTCATTAATATTCATCATAGGTCAAATATTTACTTTACGAAAACTATAATACTATCATTGGATCGCGATGGCAATGAGAGACATGCTGCCATCTATGGGTGACTACGAGACTTTACACTAACCCCAAATTTTTCCTTGAACTTTCATTTAAGTCGAGGGGTGATTTTTTCATAATAGATTTTGACAAAAAATCGGCTTATATTTGGGCAGATACAGTATATCTCCTAGACCCTTAGTTTTATGGAGTTTGCTCTGCTTCGTGCACCCAATCTTTGTTGGCATGGAGAGGGTGACATCGGTGCATGTAGGGTGTTGCAGGTGCCCTGCACAACTTTAATCCCACACTAAACAAAATAATTTTGAATAAACAGTAAACGCAATCTCCACATAGTTTCATTTCTCATCACCTACGGCATCACTCCCTAAAATTTGTGGGTAGTTAAAGGGAAAGTACCCAATTTTGCTTGTGCAATAAAGTAACGCATTTTCTATTAGAAACAGTAAGGTAATGTAACAGTTGTTTATGATAAGAAATCAAATATGATGCATACGTGAATAACCTTCACATGAGAAAATATGGTTATTAACATATGCTGCTGGATTGTGAATAAATTTGCTTGTTTTTATGAACTATGACTAAAAAATACATAAGTATACAGCAACCTCTCGGCTTATGCAGTAGTTGTGTTCCTGAGAATGGGCACCTAAATTAAAAATGCATAAATCAAACATAATATTCCCATTAGGAATTAAGGAAATGATAGGGGTTGGGGGAAATACTGCCTAAAAACACATTCATACATCTACTTCCTCTACTGTGTTTTATGTTCAACTGCTTATTTGTTACTAACAATAATAAATACATTAACCCATAAATGCCATTAGACATACTATTACATCCTGCTTCAGCCTGTGATATAGATGTGCATTTTCCAGATATAATGAGTAAATAAGTAAAGATGGAGACTATGGCGAAATTGATGTAAAATTTTACGGTCAAGGAGTTAATTCTATTTAACATTAACAGATATAATGAGGGCAAAAAGTCCACAAAAGAACAAAAATACGTTAATAACAACAAGAAAAGTGTTTTCACTCTCGCTACGACAACGGGTGCACGGGAACTGAGGAAGATGGATGGATATGGACATAGCAAAGGGTGGGGTCAGTCTGAGACTGACCCTGTCCTCTTCCTGTGAGTTTTTTAACTCACTGTCGGCCTACACTGCAAGTGTGGCACGCAACTCAAACAACATTATTCCAAAAAATGCATCAGCGTAAATAAAAAGGTATTAAAATAACCACATTATTTCAAAAACGCATACATCAAATCTGCATAAATCGAGAGGTTGCTGTATTCTATAATTTGGACTTTTCACTAAATTGCACTACCTCTTCCCCCTATTAGTCTGAGGTATTACTGTATTTTGGACAATATGCAAAAAAATAAATTGAGTTCCAAAAACTAATGCATGGCTGCATGGATAAATTGATCCTAGGTATTCATTAAATGTAGTATTAATGCTCGCCAACTAACAAAAATGCTACATAAAACAGCCAATCTGAAAAAGGCCAAATGTAAAGGGAAGGTCAATCAAATTAATTCATAACACACATTGACTATACTCACCCTAAAATAATGTGGTCTAATCAGTTCCAGGATTTCATTTGAGTGGCAGACTGCAAGTTGAGCAGACAGGTACTTCAATACATGCCTCTGAAACAACAAGAGAATCAAATCAGAAATCTTGCACCTCATAATTTCATGCTGAATAATGATCACGATTCCTCGAGTACATTATGTAATATCCTCAATTTGCTCATACAATATGATTCCATTAACATTCAAAACTGAAATCATAGTCTAACATTTCTAACTCAGGTTACTCTTCCAAGATTTGCAAAGTTGTTTAGTTAATCTTAATACTTATTTCAAAACCAGCTGTAATCTTCCAATTTACGAATATCAGATTTACTAACTTTCTATCTTACGAACAAGAATCATAAGTTCGATTTACGATCTCAAAACCCCACCTTATGAACTTTAGCTCAACTTCAACAATCCCACATTATGCCATTATTTGAAATTTAAATAAGTAAAAATGTAATATTTATTTCAGAAATGTATTTTACGTATATTGTACATGCAAAGTATTTAAGCATACTTTCCATAAATGCGGTATTTTTTTGAGCAAGCATAGGAAATACTTGACTAGATAATTAACTTCAAGTACTTTTATGATGTATGGTACATCGTCATTAGAACCGAGAAATTTCAGGCGAGAAATAGTTAAAATATAAAAATCAGTACTGCATTCTTTAGGGTACGTAAAAAATAAAATTTACCTTTTCATAGTATTTCACATACAATATATAACACACGGAACTCTTGCGACGAACATCACCTCGCTCACATCCAATTATTTTGACACTATGTATACGAAAACGCTCCCGATTTACGAACTACTTGTCAGGGACGCACTGTGTTCCTAAGTTGACATTACAGTAACTTAATATCAAGAAACGAGCAACTCAAAACACCACGGCTTTTATTGAATTTGTCAATAGACATTTTTTCTATAATTTGAATTGCTCTAGGATTAAGAAAATGCCACCCTAGCTCAGCAGGTTGCACTAGAAATATACACTGATAGAAATTTTACCATACTTTAGCATATATTTCCAACTTTAACCTAACCCACCCAAAGTACACGTGGTCTACTGAAACAGATTTAAGCACGGAAATAGAATTACAATGATCTAACGTGACCGAATCTCCCAATTAATGCAACGGTTATAACCCCATTCAAATTCATGCAGAGTTCAAATCTATATGAAATTAGGTCTTTCGATTTTCAAAGAGAACCCTGCATTGTAAAAGTAATACGAACTTGAGAGACTATTTATGAACGTTACGGACATTCTTATGGCGAACCGAATAGAATGGAATACATCCCATACCGCATTCAGTTAACTAGGGATCAAGTCAAATATTCGTCAATACCGCTTAAAGTGAACTATACGACAAAAGCAAGGAGTAAATTCTGCATTGCATGTCGCTAACAATAAGATGATTCCGAATATAAGGCTAGCATGAATTCAACAACGTTAATTCCAAATAAATAGAATCAAACAAACATTACCTCTTCATGATTACTTCTTCCGGTAACTTACAGAACTTCTGCCATTCCACTGCTGCGTAACCGCGTAACCCTGACAAATGACAGCTAACAGTTCGGAGATGTACACTTTCGGCGTTCTTTTGTTTTATTTACTTTATTTATTTATTATAAAATGCTTTAAAATAAACTTAAAAAGTACCTATATTTAACAATCTTAGAATGTATTATCAATCAATGTTTAATCAAGAGCACGTTAAAATTATTTTTTATTGATAATAACAAAACAACCTCAATCTTTATAGTACACTATGCATCAATATTTACTTAACATTTTCGCGAAAGGGATTTGTTAATATAAAATGATTAATATTTCCGCCGTTAATGATCAAAAAATTTCTACGCTATTAATTTCCTACTAAATAAATAGGAAACGCATTATTAATGTTGGACGGACAAAAAAAGACAACTATAGGCTTTCGTATTCATAGGACTACAGTTCGTCTGAACTTACGAGATAATTCGTATTTCATTACCTTGCCCCGCTAAGCTAGTATTATATTTCTGCCAAAAGACTCGATTAAATACGAAATTTTATATTCTTTTGGAATTTTAGTTTAGTATTTAAGAATTTGTGATTTTATTTAAATAACATTTCTCTCATTCACAACAACTCAGGGTCGTAACTAGCATGCAATAAAAAATTTCTATAAAAATAATAATATGAAAACAATGTTTAGTTAACTAGCTAACTTATGCAAATAAAACGTAATTTTACATCAAGAACAAAAACGCACAATACTTTATATTTTAATAATAAATTTTAAATATAATATTCAGAAGGGGGGCAGAGCCTCCTCCAGGCTATCCTCTTGTTACATCCCAGCAGAAACTAGAAGTCTTTTTTCTATCCTATTCACAGTAACAGTAAAAAATCCTATAACAATATTTCATCTTATGCATGAGTAAATGTGATTTTAAATATATTGAAAAATTAAGCTCTTAAAAACTACGAATGAAAAAACGGAAATAATTAGTTATTAGTAGTCAGAATTGTACCTACATACCAGGTGTAGTAGCCAGAGCTTGATTACCAAATAGGCACACTAGGCACGTGCCTAGGGGCCTCCAAGGCTAGAGGACCCTCATAGGTGACTCATAAATAGTCAGTATTATTGAAAGAAAAAAGGATGAATAAATTTAAAAAACGAATGAGCTACCACGGTTAGGGGGTCCCCATAGGTTAACTGTTATATAATCAGTATTAATGAAAGCAAAAAGAATAAATAAATAAAATGAATAAATACATAAAAATAACATTTTTTCTCATTCTAAGGAATACAAATACAGTAATTAATACAATAATCTCTGCATGTAATTTCGATGTCTGATTCAACTGGTGTATGTCATTTGGTCTGTACACTACTCTATTACACATTTGGCTTCCACTCGTGGAAGCTCAACTGCTCAGTACAGGTTTGTAACCGTTCAGGGTGTGTGTGTGTATATATGTGTGTCAGGCTCTACCTACAGATGGAATCTCCTAACTGATGTAAAGAAGTCACAATCCGAATGTAAGAAAGGGATTCTAGTCAAGTCACTGGCACAAGATTGTCTGCAAGGCATGCCACTGTGAAGGCACTCAGAGTGAATTTCAGGTATCCCTCGAGATTGCCTTTTCTCTAATACGTCATGGCAAAACACGATTTGAGATATGCAGTCTTCCCTCGCTTATATGTCAAATCAGTTTCATGGTCTGCACTTGTTATTCCAAATACTTATATTACTCATTTCTCACCAGATTGTGAGAGGCACCAATATCATTCGAAGTAATCCAGATCTCAAGTCAATCAAGGACTCATAGCGCTTTGTTTACATTTCCTAGTTAATTTCAACCTCTCATCCTCTTATTAGGTCTCTGCAGATGGCTGATGAATTCATTTCCTGTGATTGCGATCTATGGTTTCTTGATGTTTATGTTTAGCTTAGATTCCTATGGAGAAAATCATGCTTGGTTTGTGATATATTTGTTAAAGTGTATTAATTCGTAAAAATTATTACCGCCATGTTAGGAAAGAAAGTAAAAGTTGCATCTAAAAAAAAGCACATCATTTCCCTTGAAATGGAACTTGAAGTTCTGAGTCATTTTGAAAAAGTGCAGCATAGAACAGAAATTGCTAGGGATTTGAATCTTCTACCATCAACTGTGTGTACAATATTGAAGTCTCGGGAAAAGATAAAGGAGTGTGCAAAAGCTTCTACACCTTTGAGTGCTTCTCAGATTACTATTGTAAGCCAAAATACAATTTTCTACACCTTTGAGTGCTTCTCAGATAACTCTTGTGAGACAAAATACAATTATGGTGAAGATGGAGATGTTACTCAATATTTGGATTGATGAGCAGATTCAAAGAAATATGCCTTTAAGTACCCTTTTGATTATGGAAAAGGCAAATTCATTGCATCAACATATTATGGGTCTATGAACAAATCTTTCATTGCCAGTAATTGATGGTTCCAGTGCTTTCTTAGGTGAAGCAATCTTCACAAAATAAAATTAACTGGGTAAAGTGCCAGTGCAGACAAAGAAGCCGCAGATGCTAATCTCACTATTTTCAAAGAAATTAAAGAGGAGGATGGATATTATTTACCAGGGCAAGTTTTTAACACTGATGAAACTGGTTTCTATTGGAAGAGGATGCCTTGCAGAACCTTCATTTCAAAGGATGAAAAAACAGGATCAGGATTTAAGGCAGCAAAAGACCACTTGACATTGTTGTTAGGTGGAAATGCAGCTGGGAACTTCAAGCTAAAACCCATGCTTATTTACCATTCAGAAAATCCACGTGCATTGAAGAGTCATGCAAAATCTGAACTTCCAGTTATTTGGAAATTAACAAAAAGGCTCGGGCCACTCAGACCTTAATTATTGATTGGTTTATTCATCATTTTTAACCGGCCATGGAAAATTATTGTAGAAAAACAAACATTTCCTTCAAAGCCCTCCTAATTTTGGACAATGCTCTGGGCCACCCCACAAATCTGCAACACCTTTCATCTAATATCAGGGTAGAGTTTATTTCTAAAACCACAACATCATTTCTGCAACCAATGGACCAGAGTGTCATTTCTACAGTTAA
This sequence comes from Tanypteryx hageni, assembly GCA_028673005.1. Lineage (NCBI taxonomy): Eukaryota > Metazoa > Arthropoda > Insecta > Odonata > Petaluridae > Tanypteryx > Tanypteryx hageni. The sequence goes on along the minus strand of CM054114.1, from coordinate 119,021,071 downwards.
GGTGTATTACTTACGTCGAACATTGCCACAATTGATAAAGGCAGTGAATGGTGGAAATCAAATTAATATGACAGTGTTTTGGAAGCAATTTAATATCATGCATTCCATTGACGTTGTCAATGAATCTTGGGTGGAGGTGAAGAGTTCTACAATGAACGGGAGTTTGGTGTAAACTTTGGTCTGAGTGTGTTGTCTCCCAAGAACTTGCTAATCCAGCATTTGAAATACAGTGTATTGTTGCCATTTAGGCATGGAGGGAATGGAGGAGGAGGATATAGAAGAATTATTAGAATTCTATGCAGAACCCTTAATTGACGTCGAGTTAATGGAAATAGATGCAGAGAAAATATCTTCTGAAGAAGATGAGAAAGAAGTGTTCAAATTAAAATGTTTTGACATGAAAAAAATTGCCTCAAGTGTTTGCTCAAATCAAAAATGCTCTGGAACAGCTCTCCAATATGGATCCACAAGAGGAGTTCAGTATAAAATTTAGCAGAGAAATATGAAATTCATACTGCTGTTATGTGCAGATTTATGAAGAAATGAAGAAAAACAAGAAATCCCAGCAGTTGGTTTTGGATACTTTTTTCACAAGAGCTCCTCTGGGCAAAAAACAAAATATTGAAGAACTTGATCCATCCATCATTGTTGATTCTGATGAAGGGCAGTCTGTACATGATCCTTACTCTCCTCGTTCCTCCAACTAACTGCAAATTTCTCCACTCTCGTCCTTCTCCATTGAACATGGTGAGTGCGTTTTTATTAAATGTTTTCTTTACATTATATTCTGTGTATTTCAATTGTCATCTTATATATATTTACTATATATATGGATATATAAACTCTGTCCACTTTAACTATGTGAAGATTACCTTGAAATATTTGAGCTAGGAACACATCGGGAAAATTCCTTCTGAGATATGCTTTTTCGAGATACGCTTGGTTTTACAAGAATGCATTCACAACGTATCTCAAGGAAAACCTGTATGTTGGTATAATTTACACATTAAACATTTTACATTATGATGCTGATCAGAATAGTGACACTGGAACAGAAGCCAGAAATATTTCTGCTAGATTGTCTGAACTGGAATCAGCCTTTCTTTGTGTTTTCTGGACTGATGTTATGGAATGCATTTACCAAGTTAATCTGCTGCTGCAAACTGAGTGACTTATACTAAAGGGTGTTGTAGAGCATATGAAGTCTTTAACAGAGTTTCTTTAGGTTGTTCACAATGAATTCAATCACTTTGAGTAACAGGCTATGCAGTTGAAGATCCAGGATGAATCAGAAAATGAGCTGCATTATCGGGCTGAACAGAAACGAAAAGTGAAGTGTAAAAAGGAAGCTGATGAAACATCTGTATCTGAGCATACATTCACTTCTCAAGATAAATTTAAAACTCAACATACATAGTTATATTTGACAGTCTCATCATAGAGATGGAGAAGTGCTCTGTGGCATATGAACGTGTGCACAGTGAATTCTCTTTCCTTTTTGACTATAATATAGGAATGAAAATCTCAAAGTCAAAAGAAACTCATTGAAAAATATCGTAATGACATAGGAGAAGTGTTCAAAAATGAATTGGTTCATATAATCAGGGAACTACAGGAGAATGATGAAGATTTAGGGTTCCATATGGTTTTAACTTTATAATCTACCAGTGCATGTGTAACTCGGCGGATATTATTCATGCTAAAAATTTAAAAAATTGCTTAGTAAAAACATCCTCCTATTTTTACTAATACCTCTATCAATATGATTTAAATTGTATGTAACCAATCACCTGACAATGCTTAAAGCTAATAGTTCTACTAAGTTAATTTTTTAAATTATTGGATGTTTTTAAATTTTTTTTGGTAAATTTTGTGACCTCACCTTAAAATTTGGGTTGAAGTTTACAGACAGTAAGTAATACTTCGATTGCTTGAAATAACATCTTTCTCTTCAGTATTCACAATCATTAACTTAAAAATTTTATTGCTTGACTTTTCTGCAAGATGAATGGGTGATTTCTTCCCCTAAAGTTAGATTTGTAGAGGTAACATATTTCAGAACAAGCAATCTTAATTGGCAATGACACACCAACAGGGTCAGCACACAACCCGGCAACCGGGACAGTCACCCAGGGCCTTGTGGAACATGAAGCCTGCACCGTGAAAGTCCACGTAGATATATTCAGGTTTTTACATAAAATAAATAACTTAAAAAATATAAATAATGATGTTAAAACACTGCATGGACCTTCATATTTGGAGATTAGTGATTCTTGCAATATGGATGGGCAAGATCTGTTCGAAAAATTAAAAATTTTCCGTAACAATATTCCCATAGAATGCTGTGGTGCTGCAGAATGTTTGACATTGATATGCACTAATCAAATGGAAAATGTGTATCAAAATGTATATATTGCATTGAGGATCTTATTAACAACTCCTGTAACTGTAGCTTCAACAGAATGAAGTTTTTCAAAATTGAAACTCATAAGATCTATTTAAGATCTACAAAAACGCAAGAAAGATTAACATGATTATCTACATTATTGATGGAAATAATTTTGAAATAAAAAAATTCTGATATCACCAGGAATCGAACTTGGGTCTTCCACTTGCCAGGCAGATATTCTACTGCTGAACTATCATAGCAGATTAATTCTCTCATTTCTGGATGCGGGTGTTTTTCTTAGTTGGATCTGGGCTAGCCAAGCTAGTATCAACCAGCCCTAACAGACTTCCTCCATGAGATACATCAAAGAAAACCCATTCCTCTCAAATGGTGAGATTGCCAAGCTAGTAATTGATGGAATGAAATGATCATAATATCCTAAGCAGACATGCATTAGTTGTAAAGTTGGGAATAATTTTGAAATGAGAAAAAAATCTGCTATGACCAGGAATCAAACTTAGGTCTTCCACTTGCCAGGGGGATATTCAGAAACTAGAGAATTAATCTACTATGATAGCAAATTTAATTGCCCAGGATCCTGCAAAATACCCAGCTGGCTCTGCATGCTGAAGCTTTCAAGCAACTGTATCAAAATTTTTTTGTAGCCCCTCTTAAAGAGTAAAAAATAGTTCTTTAACAACTAATAACAAAACAAAGAATAAAATTCCATTCTTTTTTACAATTTTTATCAAGAAATGTAGGACAAAAGTAAGTTGAATAAAGAAAAAAAATTATTACCAACCTTTTAAGATGGTAAATTAACATTGACAATTTGTATCCTCTAAACTAGGTGTCCACGTGTAATGCATGCTCTGCACATCCCTATGGCATGGCTCTGTTAATAAGTAAATTAGGGAACTCCAATGGCTAATTAAAAGATTGAAAAAAACAAGATGCACATTTTGGCTACAGAGCAGCTATTCACCACTGAATCGGCACTCTTCCATGCTGTTGACTTCATCTCATCATCTGTTGATAAAAACTATTCAATTCTTGCCCAATTTTTTGACTTCAGTCATGCTTTCGACATGGTGGATCATTCATTACTACTGCACAAGTGCCAAAATTTAACAATTAGAGGCATCGGACTTGGTTGAATTACCTCATATCTCTCTAACAGATCCCAAAAAGTTACACTCAACATTGAGGAAAAAAGGTTTTGTTAAGATCCCTGACCAATAGCCACCTCTGTCCCTCAAGGATCTATATTAGGCCCTGTATTGTTCATTATTTATATCAATGACCTCCCTCTTACATACATTAAACCTGGAATTAAGAGCATAATCTTTACTGATGACACAAACTCCTTAATCTCTGCACATGACATTAAATCAGCTACAAAAATTGCCAAATGATTATGATTAAATGATTAGTCATGCAAATAACCTTTCACTCAATTGCAAAAAACCCAAATGATATAATTTTAAAATGCTCCTTTAAACTAAATGTTGAAAACATTTTTTTCACACCAAACATCTGAGCCTTTACATTGAGCAACCAGGTAAATTAACTTTTCCAGATGTTTTCTACTAACGTCTTCCCTCATATACCTAAGGATCCCCAAGTAGTACTGTTGATTGCCAGTTTGGATTGCAGGAACGAATTCTTGATGAACAATTCCCTCGCTGTCAAAAAACAGAACCAACATGCTCTTGATGTTGGACCTGACCTGCCTCGCTTTTTTTCAGATGTGGGATGACTGTGATTTTGTTTCTGGGTCATAACCATAAACCCAACTTTTGTCTCCCATTATGGCTTTGGCAAGAAAGCTTTTGTTCTTACTGACATGATCCGGCAGGTCCTGGACAGACAAACAATTTTCTTTCTGCTCACCGGTGAGAAGATGAGCCACAAACTTTGCAGAGATCTGCTGCAAGTTCAAATCTTCCATTAAAATGTTCCGTATGATAGGCCTAACATGCCAGCAACATCATAAATGGTACGTTGTCAGTCTTTGTAGATGACTTGATGCACTTTTTCCACAGTTTCTTCAGTCAGACTCAACAATGGACGACAAGAATGCTCTGAATTTTCAACTGATGTTTGTTCACTTTTGAATCTGGAAAACCACTCAACTGACTGTGTCCTTCCCATGGTGTCATCACTGAAAGCTGTTTTCAGCATTTCATGTCTCTGCAACTGTTATTCCAAGTTTAAAGTAAAACTTGGTGCGAACACTTTGCTCTTTCATGTCAGCCATTTCACTAATCTCCAAAAATCGCAGAACACACTAAATAGACACGCACTTACAGGGTAGTTACACAACAATGCAGCATGGTATAATGGCAAAACTCACCAGATTAACTCACAATGAAGCAATAGAATGGCACCTAGCAGCACAAATCTCGACTGCTCACCTATCATGCTTCTAGCAGCCAGTCTGCGAACTTTTGCCTTGCGCCTCGTATTATATTGTTTATATTGACATGTTCTATGATTAGTTGTAATTTTAATTTAATTCAATGGTAATATTATGTATTTATGATTGTTTATTTGTATATCAATCTATTTCTAATTTCTGTATTATGACTCTATGTTCATGTATTATGGATCAACAGAGTGAATACATTATTATTATTTCACCCTCTTTCAATAAATATTAGGTATATCTAAAAATATGTTAAGTAGATTAGGATTAATAAGGACGTACTTATCTTATAATGGCAGAATGTCTAGGTACAGCTACGGTCATCATCTTCACAATTCAATTTTGATGTAAAACCAGGATTAATTTGCAAGAAATTTTTTTAATAGCTGAATTCCTTTGTTTTTGTTTATTTTTCAAATTACCTGTACTGATAAAGTGTTTAATCTTTAATTAAGGCTGAAAAAGGTATTTATTTTAGTTTATTTTGAAGGAAATGTATGTATGCATCCTTTCCAGCAAAACAAATTTTATAAAGTATTTCATTTATAAATAGTAAGCCTAATATACAATTTAAATTGGGTGACTTGTAAGCAGATGCAAAAACAAAACATGAAAGTCCAGTTAATGTTTCAAACAAAAATGATGAGTATATAATCCTCTCCAATGAATTCAGCACAAAGAAATTTACAACAAATCCATTAATTCAGTTGCATGTTAAAAATAGTATACCTCAACTATTGCAAATTAAATGAAAATAAATAGAGTGAAAAAAATTCCTCTTGATTTCTATCTTTCTCTCAATAAGTTTCTGCAAGGATTGGTGCAGCCCCACTCCACAAGCAAGCATTGTTCTGACTGCCTCAGTTGCTCATTCAACAGACCTTCATGGTACTGTATTGACTCTAAATTTCAAGTTGGTGATTAAGGTAATCATGTTTTAAAGAGGTAATCTACACTCACAATACAAGTAAATAAAGTAAATTTACTGGATAGCATGGGATGTTAACTCGAATAAGCAATGCATGTTGGAAGGATTAATTATGATCTCTAAAGAGCAGGGGAAAATGACATCAAATAATTACATAAAATTGCTCACAGTCACCCAACAACTCTTCCTGATAATCATTGAGATCTAATCATCTTTCTTTGTGGTCTATTTCCAGAGATAAAGATAATTCCATAGTGGTTTTCTTTACTTTTCAGTAATGACATTTTAAGCAATGATAAAGGAAAACTAGTAAAAACATTTACCTCAGATTTTAATACAAACACATGGTTTTATTTACTAAAAATCAGTGCAAAATAAAAAAGCTGTGTAGTTAACAGCAGAAAAATCTCTATACCAGTGAATAACAGAGGAATCTTTACAACTGTATTGAAATGATTATTAATTGCCTGTGCAAGGTATTAATATCGTCTTACACTTATCGGGAATGGACACCAACATGGGAGATAGGGTTAAAAGTTTTAAAAACTATTGACACTGATCGCTTCATAAGCACACAGCATTAAAATTTACAAATTTTAAGGGCTTGGATTCTTATAGACTTAAAGAAATGCTGCTTCTTTTCACAGCCTTTGTCCACTCAATTGCCCTTTTGGTCTCTCCTTTGATTATCTCTTAAGCTCCTTCTTCTGCTGACAAAAGACAGAAGAAAATTCCATCTTCATTACCCTGTGATCATCACTTTTGAACACCTAATACCTGTCCTTCCCCCTTTCACCTTTCCCATTGTGATAAACACGAAGTGGAGTGTAGTTTCCATTTGTAGTTGGACCTGCAACAAAAAAAGTCAAGAGACCTAATTTCATTGTAATACTTAACAGTAAAATATATAAAAGTTGGCATTCTCTCTATTTAAAAAATAAAGGTTCGCATTTGATGTAATGAAAATAGAATTCTATCCATGGAACAAATCTACAAATTTTACACCTTCTCAGAAGAATTTTGACTGGTTATCGAATAATAAAATAAGGATAAAAATACATTGATGATGAATGCATTTTTCTTTAGTTATTTCCAAATTACAAAACAAAATTTAGCCGTTTATAAATGTTGTCTTGGCTTAAGAATTAAAATGATGGAATTGTTGTTTAATTTGTAAATTTGCAATATTGATTTCTGGAAAGAATTACTGAAAATGACTTCTAGGGTAAGATCTTTTAAGTTATTCTAGCACTGTTTCAATGAAAACAATTCTATCTCTATGATAAAATATTAAAATCTGGAAATAATTTTTTCCTTTAATTATAAACCTTACAAGCTCCAAAGCAATTACATTTTTCTATCAATTATATTGTAAAAAAATTCTTATGGGGATTTTCACATCATTTGCTCTCTTTTAAGATAATTCACTGACACTACAGTTAATGCTTTAAGGTCCAAAAAACTTTGTTGATGAGTCAATTTTTATTCACTAATTTTCTTCAAAGACAATCTCATGAACAGTAGCATTAGTGATTAATGCAAAAGAAAAATTTAGTAATCATGTCAAAGAGAAAGAAAAGTAACAAGCATGGAATCTATCATTCAAGAAATGCAGAAGAAACCTGACAAGGCATCAAACGCATGCTATGTACAACTAACTCTTGCAGGAAAATGAGAGTTAGGTGGACTCCTAAGGAAATCAAGATGAATGTCCATGGTTGGTAAGAATAAATGTAGAAAAAGTGCTAGTTGCGAGATAGTTATGATAAATAAGAAATATTCCTGGATAGAATAATTATAAGAAATGATAAGATGAGGAAATTGCCATATTTACCTGAATTCAAGACAAGGTTTTTCAGCTTGCAAAAATCAAGGGTCATCTTAAATTCAAGTATGAAGTGGTATACCATCAATACACAGCGGTAAATTCATCATGTGTCAATTCGTCACAAGACGTGTTAATACATTGCATGACAAAATTGTTGCGTGTCAAATCATTGCTCGAAAAATTCGTCGCGAGGCAATTTTGTCACTAGACACGTTCGTCGCGAGACACGATGACTGGTGTACAGCAGGGGGAGGGAGCAGGGAGTGCAATGACTTTCTCGTGCGATGTATTGATGTGCGATGAACTAATCATGACAAACTGACACACAGCAAATGACGAACTGAATGTGATGAGTTGTTGTAGAACCATAGGAAGTATGGTTACACGTTTAATTGATTTAAAAAAATGATACTTAAGTTAAAATAACTGTTTCAATTAAAATTTTTCATTTCAAATTTACGATCCGGATTTTAATTAATACAGTATTAATTTTTAAAAATAAATTTTTAAAATCCTGTTTTTTATCTCAAACAATAATTTGTCAAACCATTTCAATTAATGAACAAACTAGTATACCTATAATGAATGCGTGTCTTCAAAATATACACCAAATACATTCAGTGAGAAATTATGTCATAAAATATTTTGTTTTGAGAGTCTGCTAGAAGGGGAGGTTGTCTTAGAATCAGGATCATCTTAGATTCAGGTAAATACAGTAATATTGAAATGTGCACAAAAGTGCTTTGATGCATTGATGAAACTCATTCTTGCAATGCAAAACTCAGACAAATATCCAATACATGAAGAGGTGTGAAAAAAGAATAGACCTTATGCCAGAAATACACACAGATGAGAAAAGCCATCTCCATGGAAATTCAAATAAGCAGGGGATATATGAACTAACACTTCAAAATATTTTTACCAGAATACAGGGTAAGAATGACCCTAAGCCAGGGGTGGGAAACCTATGGTACACATGCCACAAGGTGATATGCAAAGAGATTTTACATGACATGATATTTCAGAGAAGAATGGCAAAATCAATGGACAGGATGCCCAAGAAATAATGCTGAGATTTTAAATGACTACATTACAAAGGAATATGGTATAAAAAAGAACTAAATTTTAATATAAAGGGAAAAACAGAAGGGTTTCATAATATGTGGCCAGAATATGTACATGTACACATTAATATTGTGATGAATTACAACAACTTACTAAGTACACCAAAGGTTAAATCCATGAAGAAGCATGTTTAAAGGCACAAATTTTAAAAATATGTACAGAGAAACCCATCGGAAATAATATAAACTATGAAGATAACGGATTGATTGTATCGATCTGTCAGCAACAGGAAAAAATACCTCCACAAATTAATAACAAAATAGAAAATGCAAAAGTGCCCATGAGAAATAATAAAAAGATGGTTAAACTTCAAACTGACCACTCTTTCACATGGAAATTGCTTTTCAACATGATAAAAAACTTCACTATAAGAATATTGTCATCAGCAAAGAGTCAATTTGACCTAAAGATGCAATAAATTTGAAAAAAATATTTGAAGCAACCCAATTCCAATGGAAGTCTAAAGTCTAGAATTACATTGAAGTTAGCGATTTAGTAAACAAATGCTTTCATTTAATTATGGGAATGGCAACAATTGCTACAGTGTTGGGTTTTAGGAAACTCATATTCTACATACTGAATAGAAAAAAGGTTAACTTTCTCAGAGTGGAGTCATTCATGAATCAAAAAATACATTTATAATGCAACATACACATTTATTGATAATTATTTTCCTACATATATACATCAACTACTTTCACTTTGGCAAGACACAGAAATAAAGACAAAGCAAAACAATATATATCACATAAAATAATGAGATAATAGTACAAGTGAAATAAATCATGAAATATAAAATTAAATATACAAATTAAAAACAAAAATAATATTGAGTGGACATAAATATTATTGGCATAAAACATGCAATATGCATGACACATTAATATAACAGATACATTACTTTGCAAGGAAGATTCTGATGATTTTTAGGATCAAGCACACATTTTCTTTAATGATTGATTAATTAAAATTCAACGGGTTTTTTAACTGACTCAAGTGTACTATCACAGTGCAACCTTAAAGATCTGACACCTACAGCAATTCAGGTAATTTTAACAATTGGTCATTAAGGTGGAGGGGTCTTTCCCTTAAATGTTACCATTTTAAGTCCTGCCAGTAAAATATCTAACATTAATGCCATGCAAATGTCTTATAAAAATATTATGTACATAAATAATTTACTATTCAAATGAATACTTTTACTAAAAAGAATTGACTAGTGATTGAGGTGACAGCAGGTAAAATATTAGTTTTCCCATCTGTGTATTGCTGCAATTTGCCAAGGATGCCACAAGAATCAAGGTTAATTAGTTTTAGTAGCACCAAATTAAAATAAAGCTTGAAAATCACTTAAGTAAGGTGTGAAACAATGCCCCTTCAATAACAGATTAATTAGATAGTGCATTTTGAGCATTTTAATTAATAAATTGCATAAAATATACTTAGCAGCTGTAAAATCAAATTAAGCAGCACCTAATCATCTGTAAAAAAAGGTCCAGTACTCAAAAACCATGAAAAAATCACAAATTTGGTAGTAAGTCCTGAACATCTCTGATTTTTGAGGTTGTGGTGCTAATTAGGAAACAACCACTGTCTAATTCATACCAAAAAGGCTAATAACTAAAAACGTTTAGGATGCAAGTGACACAGAAGTTGCAACATAGGATCTCCGTACCTTCGAGGGATGAGTCTTGTCCCCTCCCTCCTCCCCATGCCACTCCCCCACTCCCTCCTGGTCTCATCCCTCCCGTTCCTCCCACACAACGGGTCTTGAGGCAGCAGTGATAGACGAGGAAGTAGATGGATGCAATGACTGCAGCTGCAATTGCTCCACCTTGCAGGAAAGTCTTGAGGCCAAACTCTGCCCAGGTAAATCCTCCGATCACAGCACCCAGACAACGACCTAATTGGAAGACATTAAGGGATGTCCTTGAAAAACTGCAGATATCACGATTATTCTGGTAAATAAGCAAAATTCTTCATAGTCTTTGAGATCAGAGATTTCTCTATTATTTAAAAATTTTAGGCTAGTAATATTATGACTCGCAATTTTTGGAATGATAGCTGAGGCTATTTTACTCAATTTTTTGAATGGCTTGTTCAATTTGGATTTTTAAATTTCTTTCAATACTCTGAAATTGCAAAAGCAATTACAAAACACAATATATCATGGATATATACTTCATCTTGCACATGAAAATAAAATGATTAAAAAAAAATCAAGCAAAAATGTGGATATGGTGTAAAATGTACTAAATTTGCAATAAAAAATACTTTATAAAATTTATGAATTTAATACCACAACTGTGATGTTCACTAAAAATATTACGAAGAAGAATATGAAAGTAATAACTACACTGCTGCATATAGTAAGAAGTCAATCTTTGTAAGAATGTAATCATAACTGGCAAGGTCTCCCAAGAACAGCCAGTCATCCTCTGATTGATTAGAAATGCATGTACAGTGTGGCAATGTCATACCACACTGAAGGTGTTAATTCAAACATAGATCAAGCTGAATTAATTTTGATGGAAAAAATTTAGTACCAAGCTCTAAGAACTTTCCATCACTATCACATTCTCACCCAAGACTGATGCTAGAGATGTTACGGTTAAATTTCCTGATGGGTTAAATCACAATGATTCTTACCAATGCAAAAGTGGGCAGCAACGGCTGCTGCCTGTGCTGTTGCTGAAAGGCGTGGTGGGCATAAAAGGTGAGTGTAGTGCACAGCCGTGGCCCATGCAAGACCAAGAGACACGGGTGCAGCAATTGCTTCTGATATCAGCCCCCACCATCCATCCTCCAGAAATGAAAATACTGCAAAATAAAATAAACATGTTTTTCCATAAATATTTTTTTATTTGAAAAGTTAATTACAATTAAAGTAAATATGCATGCATATTAGATGTTAAAACTTACTCTTTTGTTTGCAAGTTACCGCATTTACCCGAATCCAAGAAGAAGTTTTTTCCAAATTTCAGCTTGCAAAAATAGGGGGTCATCTTAAATTCGAGTACAAAGTTATATATCATCAATACATCGCGCATCAATCCACCGCACTTCAATTTGTGGAGCATCAATTCATCACACGGTAAACTCATCGTGTATCAATACATCGCTCGACAAACCCATCATGTGTCAATTCATTGCTAGACATATTCATCACATGACAATTTCATTATTAGACAAATTCGTCACGAGACATTCGCCACAAGACATTCATCGCGAGACAGATTGGAAGGTGAGACACCATGACAAATTTGTCACGAGATGAGTTTGTTGTGTGATGTATTGGTGCGTGAACTAATCACGAAGAATTGATGTGAACTAAATGACCTCGACGATCTGTCATAGAAGTGTAAGAAGTATGGTTACATGTTTAATCAATGTTTTTTTAACAAATGATACAAGATAAAATAATTGTATTTTTCATGGCAAACCTACGATCTGGAATTCAAATAATAATGTCTTAATTTTAAAAATTCTTTTTTATTTCAGAAAAAATTTGTAAGAAACCATTTCAATTAATGAACTAGTATACCTATACTGAAATCTTAATATATAAAACAGAGTGGATGTATATTTGTATGTCCAAAATGTTTAACCCACTTCCAGAAGACCTAGAAAGTTGAAATTTGGCACACTGATAGCTTTTAGCTCACAATTGACAGGAAAAATCTGAAACCCCAAGATTTTGGATTTTAAGGATCGAAGATCGGGGTTCAAAATTTTCTGGAAAATCCATGCCATAGAGGAAGATTAGCCAATGCCAAGATAAAGGGTACAAATGGATTCCTGCCTAAATATTGTCTATGAATACTTTTAAAGTGAGTCAATTGATCTTTCAGGAATATTAGAACATTGTTATCTTTTACAATTAACATTGAAAGATTTATCACAACATAAATCAATACATCTATTTACATTTGTTCGATCACCAAGATGCTGTTTATTGTTTACGTTTTGGCTAATAGTATTGACATAATCCACATAATTTTATTGCTGCTTTTAAGGCTTCGGTGGATCTATCGATGTGAATATTAAGTAAAACGTTAATGCGTAATTATATTAATGGTAAAACTTTACAATACAATACATAAAATAGTAAATGTTAATGTAAACATTGCTTGTGTAATTAAGGAATGGGGAATGTTTAGTAAAGTTTGGATCTTTTTTGTGGGGGCTCTGCCCCCAAACCTCTGAACCAACAATTCAAAACTTGGGGTACCCAACAGCAAAAGTAAGTAAATTTCAAAATTTATTGTATTATTTTTATTGTAATATGACATCAAAAGTGATATATCAATAAAAATAATAGATAATAAAAACTGTTTGTAATTTAAAAGAAAACTTTCCTGAGCAAAGCCAGGCATTTCTGCTAGTATGTCACAAATACAGTCAATGAGAAATTAGATCATCAAATCTTTTTTCTGTTTTGAGTCTGCTAAAAGGGGGGATGGGGTCGTCTTAGATTCGGGTAAATACGATAATATTTCAAAACAACTTTTTATACTGCAGTAATTTATTAAGTCATTTATTTTTAACTGAGAAATGCTAGATTATGGGCTATAATCTAAATTTCTATAATTATGGATTAAGACAATTACATGTCATTTTCTGAGAAGAAAAAGATCATTTAAAAATGAGTTCATCCTTTTTAGGTAAGAATGAAATGGAAGGAATGAATCATTTTCTGAGAAGAAAAAAATCATTTAAAAATTAGTTCATCCTTTTTAAGTAAGAATGGAATGGAAGAAATGAGACCATTTTTTATTTTATTTAATTTTCTATAGATTGCCCTCACTTGTTGCAAATGATTAATTTTAATGTTCCAATTTTAAATACTAGAAATAAATCTTAATTTAACATTGACTTTTACAATAATAATTACTCATACAGCTCTCTAATTGCAACGGTGATTAGAAGTGCAAACAGATTGCCAGCTAATATTTGCCAGCTGATATTGACCTATTCTCTGCTTCTGTTCATAAGTTCAGATTGTGTTTGAGGAATCTATGTTTATTTACTGGTTTCATTGGTTATTTTTATTGCGCTGAAGTACTTTTGGTGATTAATTTATTTTCTAGTGTGAATTGTATTTTGTATACCTGTATCTCAATGATTACCTATGTATAGCTCTGTTGAAAGCTTATGGCCCATGTGCAGAAACGCATTTTGGTCTAGAAGAGTCCATTCTCCAAACACAGGCTGTGCGGGGGAGAGGGTAAAATTCTGTCATTTTCTACTAAGGCTCCATGTGCCTTCATTGCCAATCTTACAGTGTGTTCTTACTGCCATTGTTTTGTTATTGTAGTTTTTTATTGCTGTTTGGTTATCGAGTGTTTGCTATTCATTTCTTGTTAGCTATTGTTTTCTTTGTTAATACTTAACATTGATATCATTATTTGTTATCGTAGTTTTGATTGCTGTTTTAGTCTCGTGTATATAGTTTTTGTTATTTTAATTTGTTTCATTTTAATATTGCGTTTTCATACTCATTACTTTGTTTTCCATTTTTATTTAATTTATTATTAACATATATACCGATCCTACTACTTCTAAGTTAGGGAATATGATAATTCATTTTTGACTTTTACTAATATTGTCTGATCAAATATTCTTCTTTTATTCTTCAAAACTTGATCAAAATCCTAGTAGGCTAAATATTTAGCCACCAAGCATTAGGGTTTAGTTGGCCAAACTGTAGAGCTGAATGCCCAGGTGATTCATTTCTCCTTCACTTTCCCTCCCCTTAAACGTCTTCCCCTACAACATGTGGCAGTTCATGCAATTAGGGGCCGTAAGCTTTCAACACACCTATATGTGCATAATTTTATGATTGTAAACCATCTGAGTTAAAGATAATTTTAAATGGGGTCATAGCCCGTGTATAAATAATAATAATGATAATAATTTTTAACTAGCATATTTACAGGACACCCAATCCCTGACTAACGTGAATTCTACCAACATGATTTTGGTTTAACATGATTTTTAAAGTAGGGCTGGTTTTCAACTAACACGACTGGTCGTACGGTTTAACACAATTTCTCTATGATCATGAAAAAGGTCTAGAAAGCAGATACGGAAACAAACATTAGCCATGCTCTTCATTAATTGTGGATGACAAATTATCGTAACATCTGATCCAGAGGATTTATTTGACAATTTCTATGAGTCTGATACAGAAGGCGAGGGATTTCATGGTTTTTAAACTTCATTGTAGAAAAATACCATTCTTGAATGTTTTTAAATTCTCTTTGACCATTTTTGTGATTTTCTATAGATCGTACATTGTTATCTTTTGAAAAAGTATTTCATGTATTAAAACAAAAATGTTTAATCCTTAGTTATTTGTTGTTTAAAATGATCATTTTTACAAATCTTCTAAATAACGTCTGCTAAATATTCTATGTAAATAGACGTGTTAGACCGAGTTCATTCTCATAGAAAAGGTGATGTAAGAGAAATAAACAACTGAACTGCATATATTTTTCATTAAATACAAATGCATTCTGTTAGATTGTCTTGTAATTTGTGACATGCTCAAATCAAATTTTGCCGTAACTGCATTTTTGGGTTCCTTTTATGGTTTTACGTTACGCAATCCTAAAAGAATATACTTTTATTACTCTGCATAAAAGAAAGAACACAATCTTGCGATGGAAATGTGTCACTATATAGCTGTTGGAGTTGTTCGTTTGTGCTTTCTGAGAGCTGTAAGTGATACATTTTATCCGCCGAAATTTGATAAATACTTCCATGTAACTGAGTCATATTGCATCTAGTGACAGGTTTATTTATGGCATTGTGTGGTCTGGGTAATTTATTTTGAGCCTGAACGGTTTACGTTTATTTCAGTAAAATTTGCTCTTTTTCTATGTGAAAAATGGCTGAGTTAGCTTGATTCCGCTAAATTAGTGAAAATGACTCACTTTAAATTAAATAACTTGAGAATTTGCAATGGCTCAAAATTGAACCTTTCTGCAAGATTTAGGAGCTACATTCCAAAGTAGGTGTTAATGTAATATAATGGCAATGGATGCCAATTTTTCATGATTACATACATTAAAAAAGTACTAAAAATCATTTTTAGAAGTCACTTCTTAAATATTTGCTTTTTGCAGTAATTGTATCATCAAACTCGGCTTCAGATAGATTATTCAACTGATGTTGCCATAAAATATCAACATCGAAATTTTGGAAATACGGACATTACACAAATTCCAGTTTTTCCAGATTTTTAGCTCTAAAAATGGGGGTGCAGGCATTACACGCATGCGGCTATTACACGAGTAAATATGGCATTGTGTTAGTCATGGGTTGGGTGTACTTATGTTTTATTGCATGGTTAATAATTATTTACATGTGGAATAATTAACAAAAAATAAATTTGGAATAATAAAAAAATGAGAAAATCTTAACATATATACACTTTGAAGCATATTTTGAGATATTGGATACAACCAAATAAAATGTAATAAATAAAACCTACCTGCATAGCGAACAATGTAAAATGTGAATCCAAGGATTAGAATGTTGGCATGGCCACAAATCTCAACAAATTTCTCCGCATACCACATCAGTGGCATGGCTGGCAGTGAAGCAGCTGTCATCATGACTCCAAGGAGAAGCAGAAGCATAGAAGGTGGCGGCATTGGGGCCAGCCATCCATTTTGACCCAATTCTTCAACAGTTTCGTTCCCAGCAAGGGCAACGCTGCTGTTGTTGACTTCTTCATTGTTGCCCATCAAGTCTGATAGATACCTGAAGAATGAAACAATGTTTTGGTCCAAAAATCAGAAATAGATTAATTCTAGTGACAGACTTCAAGCTATTAAATTGAAAATTCAGAGAAAAAACACAAATAGTCAAGAAATGGTTGATAAAACCATAATTTGTCTATGAAGAAGACATCCTCAGTCCTAGGATCAGTGAATAATCACAGATGTGCACCCAGTTTTATTGATTTCTTTTACGTCTATAGGAGTTTTTCTGGATTTGAAACTGGATTCTAGCAAAAAAGTGAGGTAGAAGAATCATTTTAAGTGCTTTTCGTCATTGTCGAAAAGCACTATTATCTTCGTCATGTCCGTCCGTCCGCACGCATATATCAGGGAAGAATTGGCTTAACCGATTTCAACCAAATTTGGTAAATAGAATTTTCACATAAATTAATGACCAAAATGACATATTTGGACCGGATCAACTCAGCAGGGGTGCCAAAATTGCAAAATTAATCTTTTTGGTACTTATAATTTTGGAAGGAATTGGATGAACCGATTTCAACAAAATTTTGTATAAAAGAGGTGTGCTACATAAAAAAACAAAATCAAGATGTTTAGCATGGATATCAAAACCAGGGCTGACACAATAGAAGTATTAAAAAAATTCTTTTTTACAAGTATTTGTAACATTTTCTTATATTATGTTCAAAATATGTACAAAGATAATAGCAAATGAAAATCTTACATTCCAAAATGAAGATGTTTCTTTAAATTTTAAACTAAAGCTTCATCATTGCAAATAGCAGCATTGGCGGTGAACTTCAAACTGACCTACAAAATAATTAAGTTGAGAGTTACCACGTTGGTTTACTTCGAAAACTGCTATTAATGATCATTATAAATATAATAAGTTCTTTTCTAAGGCACCAAAGTTTAAACTGAACTTCAAAACAAAAAAGTAGAGGGAAGTCATGCTTGTTGTCATCGCAAACACATGACGCAAAATGCAAATAATCTGTGTGAAACAGAAGCAATGGTCATAAAAATATTTTTGGCACTAAGTGCAAATTCATGAACTGCAAGCCATCCCCGCTTTAACACCAATGCCAGTGATGGACAAGCAGTGGTGTTATATTGGGGTTTGACTGTATATCAATAGCAAAAATAAATTCAAAAACCTGTGAATGTTTGTACAGTAGATGTTTACTTTTTTGTGGAAACATTCTGAGTAACCGGTAAATAACGAATGTAAAATGACGATGTATTCTGTTAAAATTTCATTAGTTCATAGCTCCTTGCAGGGGAGTGGGATCCACAGCCTGAATAGCTAGTAAAAACTGTTGCAAACTACCTAACAAAAATCATCCCATTACATGCAATTAAAATTGTATATTATGGGATGATAAAATAATTTACATCCACTAGGCTATGGTATGAGACCAAAGACATGCGGTACTTCCAGTAAAAAATATTAATATTTAGAAGAAGGGTTTTAGAAGAATAAAAGTAATGTTTTCCCCCAGCAGCAAGAACTTATTATAAAACACGTTTTGTTTTATTATTTCATCATTTGACAGGAATTTAGGCTAGTGCAGAAAGGAATAGTAGCTAAAAATATATGAAACAAACCTAATATATACTAAGTGGTTAGCACTTATTATTTATATTTGTTTCCATTGCAATACAAATGTTATATGGTGAGCCATTCGCTATATCGGCACTATCAATTCAGGGACATGACTTTGTCCAGTGAGTGCCTGTAGAACAGGATTTTACCATATTTAGATATGCCAAATAATAAAATGACAAGACTTCAATTTCCATCCTCTCTGAGGGTGGAAAAACTGCGTTGAGAATTTTTGGCTTATATTTCTCGAATCAGGCTCATATTTTACATAGATACTAAGATTTTCATTGGAATTTGTAGAATTTTGTTATTTTGTCTATCTACATACATAGCGATAATCAGAATTAAACATTAAATGAAATTAAATCTAGCAGGTTTTGTGAGAAGAGGATCAAGATGCAACTGTGACTTTAATTTTAAGAAAAGAAGTATAACAGGCCTTCATATGTAAATAGAAAAGAGCACAATGATTTTGAAAGAAACACAACCCTTTTATTATTTATTTTGAATACTTTAATATATGATGTCTATACTAAGCTAAAGACCTGAATAAGGGGTCCTTTACTGTAGTTATATATTTTCCAAAGAATTAAAGAAAAACTATTTATTTTTTCTGACTGAAGATTAAACATTAAAAATTTTATGATGAATAGGTAGCCTATCAGGATTATCCTCTTATTGCTGAACTTCACTTAAAAAATAAATGTTTCATCAGTGCAGCAAACAGATCATATCATTGAGACCTTGATGTCGCTCCTTCTGGAAATGTCATTTGTAAGTTTATTTTAAACAATTGGGAAGATGTACTAAGTAATAAACCAGGACTAGAAAAACACAAGGAAACAATAAGTAAGTCCACACTAGTGTTTGAAGAAAGCCACAAATATCAGCAAAAAGACTATCAAAGGAACTTGAAATAACAAATTACCACAGTCAATGAAGACTGAAATATAACACGGACAGAAATTAATGATCTAATACATGAAACTTTGAGCAATGTAATGAGGTATCATTTTTAAGAGATGCCAGGGTGTTGGAGCTCATGGTTGACATGTACCAGGCATTATTTTGCAAACTTAATGGTTTTTGAAGTACATTCATGTAGTAAAAGGAATACTTTTCTCTAATACTCTGAAAAATATAACTGTCTTAAATTCATGTCATCTCTCAACACTCACCAGGATGTGTAAGTATCCAATCCTCCCCAGAACATTCCAAGCAGAACCAGGACCAGAAACAAAGCCACAGCTTCTCCGGCATGGGTAGAGAGACGTGGAGGAGGATATGGACCAAGCCTAGGTCTAGGTCTCGGTCTCCTTGGGTACAACACCGGTGACGGCTGGCTTGGCCTCACCTCGCAATTTGCATTCTTGTAAACCTTCCTTGGTTTTCTGGCTTCTTCCCCGAGCAGTACAGGTATGGGAAAGATAAACAGCAATATGGCAGCTATCAAGGCCAAAAATGAGAAGGCAGCAAAGGGTGGCCATGGGTAAGGAAGATAATGATAAACGTGGGGAGACATGTAATAGCTCCATTCATTCTGTTGCAACATCAACAACCCCGATACAGCTGGACCAGCGATGGCGATTCCAAGAGCTCCAGCCGCAATCTGTTTACCGGGTGATGTCGTGGATGGGAGGAGGAGAGTAGCATCCAAGATGGTGATCGCGGCAGCTGGGAAGCAATCCGCAACCGAACGGACGATCAAGTAAGACCAAAAGGTTAGGCGTGGATCTCCCAGAAGACTGGGACAAGAGCCACTAGGACCCAAAAGACTTGGGCCAGAGTTTATTTGGTCATACGGTTGGTCAATGGAGCACTTGATGCCACAGCGACCCATGGTTGGTGGGCGACAAGAGAGGTAGTTGTATTCTTCTCCTTTTAAGTTGAAGGACGAAAGAGGGTAGATGCACTTCTCATCTAGGCCAGAGCTGCAGAGAAGGAATACAGTAGTTTTTTTTTAACCTCTTCTAGGCTGTGAAGCTTACAAGCACATAAACGAATATTCACTTAAACAATCATCTTCCATCACACAGAAATGAGACTTAGCTATAATATAAAGTGAAAACTAGGGAATGACAATGGTGTCAAGTTTCACTTCTTTGAATGAATAAATTATAATAATACGTGCTTTTAAACTGGCCATGGTCAAAACAAATGTATAAAAAGAAGTTTTTATAAAATTATCAATATTCTGTTTAATATGACCCTCAAAAGGGTTTTCTGGATTTCTTATCATATCATATCATTTCATCTTGTACCGAGAATTATTTCAGTAGGAATTTACCTTCTCAAACAATAAAAGTTCAATGGCCAACCAACATGGTTCCAAGTTATTTTAATAGTAAACTTTGATAGCTGTTGGAAAACTATTGCTTAGTTGCCTTTGACTGTGTTGTGGCTGTTGGAATCACCATCATTACTATTTGGATACGAGTCAAAAGGCAATCTTGATATTTCAAATTTTAACCAAATTAACTAAAATTCTGTGATGGGAGAAATTTAAAATTTTATTTTCAGTAACATGCCAGTCCTGATTGAGTTATACACCAAGTATATTATCTTCAAGGGCATTTAAATTTTAACAGAAATTGGCAGTCTTGATTGAATGATATGGCCTAAATGGGTATTTTGGTCTATTATTTTACTGAAAGCACAAATTCTAAAACAAAACAATTTTTTCAACAAGAATGCATACTAACAAAAACATGCATTACAAGAAAATTCTATTTTATAATTTCTTGGATGAATATTTTTCAAGTTAAAGCAAAAACTAGGTACTTTTCTGTCTCCATTACAGGGGCAGCCCAGATTGACCCATTTTTGTCTTTTATAAGTTATTTTCTACATCTTACAAAAATCTTAAATAGTAACTTCAATTGAAATCTCCTCATGAGTCAAGTACTTGACATACAAGTACAGAAAGACAAACACAATGAGTACTTTTTCTTTTATGAAATGTGACTATGAGAGATAGGACGCCTATGGCAAAATTTTAGAAAACACCTTAGTTACGTAGAATTTTATTTTTCCTGCATTTTACTGGAGAATAGTAGCATTTTATTAAAAGTTAATTTAACATTTAAGCATAAAATTAATTTTTATTTATGGTAAAATAAACTTTTGGTAAGTTTGGCACTTTTTGCAGGTGGAGCCTAGGGCAAATGCCACCTTTGCCATACCCTAGTTACGGCATTGACCTGGAGAATTCACTGTCTGCAAAATAAAATTTACACTACGTTTTCAAGAAAGATTCTCTATGGCCCTTTTATTTTCATCAGTCTTGCAATTCTATAATTCAACACAATAGGAAATTTTAGGAACTCACCCCATCAAAGAACCTGAAAGAGTAGCATTGATGGCCAGATCACTGTCTGAGGATGAGAAGGCATGGCAGAAACCATGACCTTTCAACCCCTTTGTCTCTGCATCTCTTCCGCTGAAGCACAGGTGAGGCGGTTTGCCTCCTGAGAGAGAAACAAGGGCCTCTGCCATGATTTTGTCTGTGACGATATTCGATTCTGTCGTCGCAGGCTCATCTTGATTGTAATCCTCTTCGTCGGGGACCGTCTCTTCCACTGGAGTCTCGACTTCCTCTTCATAGTGATCAGGAGGCATGGTGGTGGTGACGGTTGTGGGTTCTTCCGTGTTCTCATCTCTGCCGAAATGTGAAGCGTCTGGCAACTCGTCCTCGTCGCATTCATAACGACAGTTGGTCAGCACCAATGAGCCAACCTGTGAAGATCAGAAAGTTGAACTTTAACTCATTCTCAATATGAGATGACTGTATCATTGCTCTTCTCCTCTATGAGATATATTGTATAAAAAGAAAATGGTATCAATTATGGTTTTCGTTTGTGCGGTACAGTTCCAAATTTGATTGGGAGATCAGATCGCTTACTTATCATTTAAATCAATTAAAATTAGATTTTGTTTTTTTTTTAAATTCTATGAAATGGGTAAATATAACAAAATACCAAAAATAGCATATTTTCCCAGTCTTTCTTCTCTAGGATATGGTTTACCAAGTTTTAACCTTTAACTAATGAGATGAAATTACGATCACATTGGGACTGATTGTGAGATGTGGTCTCCCGGACCGCTATTATTTTATTATAATTTATTCACTAGCCATATATACAAGTGAGGGTTTCTTGTTTAATAATGTCATGAGGGCTAAGAGGTAATTAGAGAAAAAACTTTATAGTGGAGGTCTCTGAGTTATGAATTGGTTGCATTCCAAAAGTTCTTTCATAAGTCCTATGTTAGGAACTAGAAACTCAATTTCCCAGACAAAATTTTATAAATGGAAATTAGGTTCTCAAGCCAGTCCACAAAAGCTTATTTAACCCACAATAAGCTGAAACATTGTACATTTGCAGTGAATAATAATAAAAATGATAAATTCTAGCTTGGTCTTTGATTATCATCCTGATCGTTGAACTGACAAGTAACTGAGTAACAGTATAACAGACCACTGTGTTACAGAAAATCACACTAAGAATGGAAGCTATGCTCTGTTGCTGCAAATAGTTCTCAAGAGCAAAGACTGGTTTGGGCATGCAGGTTTTTTAACGGATCGTAGCAGAATGCCTCATGGGCATGTCTCGTCTGTCCTTCTGTAGTGACTTACACATCTTGAACCACTTTATGGGTTATGATTAAATTAAGTATGAGTGGTTCTTATTAAAATTTATCACCAAATTTCGATTTTGAACTGCACCCATCAATTAGAACTTCCACTTTATATAAACACTTAAGTAAACTTATTTGGATAGAGACTAACAGTTACCACAAAATACTTTGAGATCACTTAATTATGACTTATAGTTTTGAAGATAAAAATTTGATAAAATCCCAATCATAACATCACATATTTTGTATACATTGGTCGCCACAACGATTCTCTTGGTAAACAACAGTTATAAAACAATATTTTCTCTCCCAAACCCTTAAAGTAATAATAAAGACATGTATCTCATAGACCTTTCATCATGCTGCAGAGTACTTTCTGTTGCGATTACTAGGTTTGGGCCATTTGCTCTGCTTCGGAAACCCAATCTTCGCTGGCATAGAAACGGCAACATGCATTTAGCCAGGGCGCTGCAGGCACCCAGCACCATTTCTATCTCTATTTATACAATATTTTTTATTCACCACTGCTTTCATACATTACTATGCTTACATGCAAAACAAAAGAATAATGAAAAGTTTAGAGCATTCGGAAGTTTGGGGAGTACGATAGTGAACCTGTTCCTGCATTGGAAATCTCTGTGTAGTGTACTTTTCCATCTTGTTTCTAATGTAATCTCTATCTTCAAGATAGAAGAAACATTGGTTGTTAAGTATCTTCATTGGATGTTTTTAGTTTACATTCCGGTCGATAGATGCAGCACCAAACAGCAGAGATTGAAATCAACAAACAAAAATTTACGTGACATAAAGAAAAGTGATTTAATTAAAAAGGAAAATTGGTCCCAGAGCATTTTGCGACACCCAAGATATGCGAAATCATAAGGACCAAGTTCCTCACTTTGTCATTCATGAATATTGAATACACCCAGGCAATGCCGCGTACTTCAGCCAGTATCTAATATATAAAGAAGAGTGTCTGTTTGTTCTCTATGCATTCGGACCCCACAAGAGCCAGCGCAACCAAATTTTGCATGAAATCCGCTTTCATTCAGGGGAAGGTCGGTGGATATATTTGCATGCAATTCCATGGACCCAAGTTTGATTCCAGCTTTTCTTTTTCCCATTGGAATAGCATGGGAGTGAATGCACCGCATTTTCGCCTTGCATTTTAAAATTACCAGTATCCATCAGAGAAATTCAGGGCTTGAACCAAAAAATGGCTAAAAGATCTATTTTTATTTTTATATTTTCGATTGTCGAAGAGGCGTCAAATCGATACGCACATTTGTTTTGTTCCCGAAAATTCGCGTTTTTTGAGCTGAAAATCT
Source organism: Tanypteryx hageni (assembly GCA_028673005.1). Lineage (NCBI taxonomy): Eukaryota > Metazoa > Arthropoda > Insecta > Odonata > Petaluridae > Tanypteryx > Tanypteryx hageni. The sequence goes on along the minus strand of CM054114.1, from coordinate 118,997,053 downwards.
GGCGCTCACGGCGGCCACCAAATACGCGAAAATTTGGTAGCGTTTGTAAGTTCAGGCTGAAGGGCAACGAAGCATTTATTTTTCTCCTAAGTCTCCGAAACTATAAATTTTAATGATGTGCTCTCGCTGGCATTTTTGTGGCAAATGTTGCACATTCTTCGAAGGAATTTTACAGCAATCTTAAATATTTGTTACATCACTAATGGATTTTAATGTATCTCTTACCTAAAATGAATTCGTCTTGCTCCTATCGTTCATTATTCTTTCCTGAAACATATTTTCCTTGAGAGCGGCCACTTCACTGACAGTCGCTATTTGAAGAACATGCGGTCGAACCCGTTGCTTCTTTTGTCCTCAGGCGATCTATCCGGCACGCGTTCGACACGTTTAGCCTCACGCACCTCTCTGGAAATTTGCTATACGAGATTCCTAGTTCCCCCTCTTCCTCGTCTACGCTCATGACTCAGCCGAACCATGGTTAAAATAGCTGTTTTCTTTCTCCTGTCAGTTCTTTTCGCCGAGGTTTAAGTCGAATTAATTGCCAAGGGAAAATTATATAATAGGCAAAAGGTTTCGCCGTTCTTATTGAAATTTTGTTTTCGTGGAAATAATACCATTATCAACCATTAATGCGTGTTTAATTCAGTTGGACAAATAATTATACCTATTATGGCGTTCCAGATATTGTCGGGCTCTCCGTGGCTTTTATGCGGCTTAATTGCTTTCATTAGGATGTCCATATATTCCTAGAAAGTTGGATTATTCTCCTGTCTATTCTTCTATAAGTTTACGTGTGATTGAATATGCTATATACATTCACTGGATGCATAACTACTACAACTATTGTCTTAATTTACGATAACGCGAGCGCTTGCCGTTTATCTTTTATTGATGTCCTGTAATAATAATTGTTTTATTTTGTCAAACAGAACATACCATTCAATTTAAAATGATCAGCGATTAATAATGTACACTAAAATTTGAAATTGATGATTAGTTTTCATTGGAATTTCTTTCGTCGCGTGAGAATACCTTCTCCCACCGCTGGAAATTTTACACGCGCCAAAGGTAGGGAAACGTCGCTTTTTCGGATCCTCCGATTTTCTCATTTATTTCCAGCTTTGGTCTAATGGCGTTTAGGTCGTCGCAGCTAAAGGCAATCGATCGAAACTAATGTTGCTGTGCCCAAAATATTCGATAAGGATGTCATAATTAGAAATGGGTTGTAGGAGGTTAAAGTGAACGCAAGCCTTTAGCTAAAAATAGATGAAACAGTTTCATAAAATCTACATAGATGTCAATTGGTCATTCATATCCCCACATTGCTTGAAATAACTTCATCCATTGTTCTCTTGAATCAGTATGTGAGCAAAAATTACTGAAATTCTCCATTATCAATGGAAAATTACTGTATCTTATTGAGCTGCTAGGGAACTGGTGAAATTAATAATACTTACGATTTCATATTTTGGGACTGAAATAAGGACTGTGACTAAAGGTTAACACACTTCACATAATAAAACCGCGCGTTGAAACTTAATTGAAAATTGTAATTTTGTGTTTACATCATATTATAATGGTTCAAGTGTTTGCCCGTCCGGAATCTGATTAAATGCCGAGAATCGACATCCTTGCTTGTAGCAACAAGGAATTTAACTACCTCCTAATCGTAACTTTTAAATGAAAATTTGATGTATTTGTTTCATAACTGAACCTATTTTGTACGAATTTCGAAATCACATGACTGTCTTACGTTAGAACATATGCTTACGATCCATCGTCTCCGCAAATTCTAAGATAAAAGTACGATATGAGGAAACGAATCGAGGATTTCTACAGGCCATCTCACGACAAAAACTTAACGACAGAGAATCTAAAAAAGTATGTATACTTACAGAGAAAACTGTAGTGTAACCGGTCATAGCAGAATTTTTTCTAGTTTGAAAAATATTCCCAAAGCAAGCAATATTTACATTAACTAGAAGTAAACATAATTGACAAATATTTATATAAATTTTTTATCAACAAACATGAAAATCAAAGCAGTATTGCAAAATACCAACCAATACAGAATGCGGTCGAACTGTGGAGGGCGAACGGCAGTAAAATAGCAACGTAAGATATTAGCTTTCCGAAATTAAATACATTTTATATATTCGCAAAATAACTTTTAAAAAATAAAATAACTACCACAACTCCGGGTTTTACAACAGTATGAGGGCGAAAATGCAACAGAAGCGTATACCACTCATTTAGCAGATCTTAGAGAAACTTTTATGGAAGGCTAGCGGCTGGTACTGAAAAGACATATCTACATCTACATATTACCTTGATATTCACCTAATATACCTAAATATTGTCTATCGCAGGTCGAAATTTTCTATTGTGATCTCGTATTGCCCTCGGAAAGAACGAGCCTAGATAATGCTCCGTCCTACAATCGATCTCACTTATCTTATCGTCACGGTCGTTTCTACCTATATACGTTGGTACTTCAATTATTCCTACAACCTCCTCTTTTAGACATTCCGATCTATATTCCTCCAGAAGCCTCAGTCTTAAGTTCAATCTACGGCCCTCCAGTGGTATCTCCACTCTTTCCTTATGTTCATACTTTTGTTTTACGAATCTGGCTGCTCTGCGCTGTACTCTTTCTACTTGAATTATATGTCCCTTCTCGTACGGATCCCATATACTTGAGGCGTATTCCACTTGTGGTCTAACCAGTGATAAGTAACGTGTTTCGCGTACTTTTTCTGTAGTGTTCCGTACTATTCTACCTATGAAAGCCAGTTTCTTGTTGGCCGCGCCTATAACTTGAATAATGTGCATGTCCCACGAAAGATCTCGACAGATCGTTACTACTAAATATTTTACATACTCAGCTGGTTGAATATTCATTCCATCTATTTTATACTCGAAACCTACTTCTTTGTTCTTACTTTTTCAGAACGTAACGGCGGCACATTTAGTGTAATTAATTTCAATTTTCCATTCTTTGCACCACGCTAAAATGGCTTTTAAGTCTACACGCAGCGACTGATGGTCCTCCTGATTTTTTATTTCTTTATATAGAACGGTATCATCGGCGAAAAGTCTAATTTTACTACGAACTACCGAGCAGATATCATTTACATAGATTAAGAACAGTAGAGGGCCCAATACACTTCCCTGAGGAACATCCGACGCAACTTTAACGGGGGACGAGTATTTCCCAGCGATGACAACTATCTGTTCTCTATTCTAGAGGAAGTCTCTCACCCAACTGACAACTTTCGGATTGATACTATATTGTCCTAACTTCGCAATTAATTTCTTATGACATACTTTATCAAACGCCTTCCTGAAGTCAATGAATATGGCATCGACCTGAGAATTTTTCTCTCCGCATCGCAACAAATCGTCAACGAACAGGCCGAGCTGGGTTTCGCATGATATACCTCTCCGGAATCCGTGCTGGCGTCCGCTAAGCAATGAGGGACTATCTAAATAGCGCATTAAAGAACTAAAGATTATGTGCTCAAGTATCTTGCACGATAATGAAGTTAGGGAAATGGGCCTATAATTTTCGGGGTTCTCTTTGTCGCCGCCCTTGTGGATGGGCATGGGCGTAACGTGTGCCACCTTCCAATCTTTAGGAACGACACCTTCCGTAATGGATTTCTCGAATATAATTTTCAAATACGGCGCGATTTCATAAGTTAACTCTTTCAATACTCGCGCGGGTATTTCCTCCGGCCCAGGAGACCAATTTGGTTAAATTGAATGAAGTTGGAACGCGATACCATTTTCCTAACATATCAAATCTTCCATCGAGTCGCTCTGATGCATTGGAATAGGGGTTTCACATTCATCGTCATTAGGAGTAAAAGCTTTCTAAGTGTTGATTTAAATGGTTTGCTTTCTCCGCACTATCGTGAACTACATTTCCCGTTCCCGATCTCAGTGACGCAATAGTGTGGCCTCTACCTTGGACTTCTCTGACATAAGACCAAAATGCTTTCGGGTTCTCTTTCAAGTTATCCTGTAAAACCTTCTTTTTGTAATTGTTAAACGCATTACGCATTGATACTCTGGCTATGGAGCGCGCCTCCTTGTATCGGCGCCTTATCGTTGAAATCTGCTATTGAGGATGTGTTATTTACGCGAGTGTGAAGTTTTCTTTGCCGTCGGAGAGCGTTCCATATCGGCTCAATTAGAAAAAATACTCGTCGGTCACGTGTCCCTTAGCGGTTTCGATCAAGGGGCAAAAGGATCACCCGAGATAGCACGCACTGACCCTAAACTGGAGTGGGCATGACAAGAGTCGCACCAATGCGCGTAGTAAACACTAAGTTTAAATGTTCGATTAGTCTTCTCGCTCGATCTCCTATCCTAGAAATTAACTGGCGGACGCAATTAATCGGTATACATCGCCTTTGATTTGACTAACTAATAGGGTATGGCGCGAGAAAGGCAACACGTGCACTTCAGCCAAAAGAAAGTAATGGTTTGAATGAAAATAAATCCGGAAAGTATAGAGATTATGAATAAAAGACAACAGTTGCATAAAAATATTTAAAAACTTGAAAGGGCAATTTTTTTATAACAAAGCAATGATTATTAAACACTGGTTGAATAGCGAACTAAGGCAAAGATCTTATGTTTAAGAAAAAATGAGTCGCAAGTTTTAAGTTAAAAGAAATGGAACTTCATGAACTTTCTAAAACCATTACTAACCATAACCATCAGTTAAGTAAAAAGAAATTCCAACAATTACTGCCTGCCAAAATATACATTTTTGTATTAGTATTGCAACGGTAAATGAGTTTTTTCGTACTTAATCTAATTAACAGAAATGTATTTTTGTTTTATTAAAAAAGATAATTTGAATTCATGCCCGCCACGAGTTTGGAAATTTAAAGACACAACGTATGGTAAAATGAAAATATAAAATTACAAAAACAATATATTTCGTATTTACCTCTCTATTCTCATTATAGATAAATAAATTAAAAACAAATGTAAGATTGACTTCCAACTTAACCATTTAGTTGCCTTAAATTTATTCTTCAACTCTATTACTGACTGCGTGTGTTCCGGGATGAATGTTAAAGTGAGCTATGTGGCCCTTGAATCGAAAAGTTTGGGAGCCACCGGTTTTAACACATAAAGCACTGGTCGGAGATAAATTCCCAGAATTTTGCTAAATTGCTCTAACGTCATATTAATGCGCATTACTCAAGAACTATGAATGATACAACGACAAATAACAAGTATTTTTAAGAAAAAGCTACAAAATTACGGAAATAATTACTGCATAAGACAGCGGTTCCCAAACGTTGCGTATCGGCGACCCTCTCTTAAGGAAACCTACCTTATCACTACCCCATTAACTCCATCCATCTGCCGATAAATATACGACGTAATATCAATTTCATTTCCATTATTTGCGCAAAAATTAACCTTGATTCTAAATATATATGTCCATACATAAAACTAAAAATAAAATTAAACATTTCGTCTTCGTGACCCCTCCCAAAATCCTTTGACGACCCTCCAGAAGGGGTGGTCACAGACCCCCAGTTTTGGAACCAATGGTATAAGCAGTCGCGTAGCGGACACCCCCGCCACCCCCACGCGGTGGGGGGACCATGGCCAAAGCGGGCCCATATTTTTTTCGCGAGGCTCTTAAATTTTTTTCCGGGACTTCAATTTTGTTTTGGAGGGGGGCCCTACACATTTTCCGGTACACCACTGGGTATAAGATAAACATTTTTCTTCCGAGGAATATTTAAATGAACCCAATACAAGATCAAAAATATTATGACTGGAATGATAAATAAAAACAAGGTTGAATCTCAGAAGGACTTCGAAGTATTCTCAGCTAGTAAAAGTGAGGGAAAATCTCCTTAAGAGAGGGTTTCAAACGGCGGCACGCGTTTACTTTTAAAGGGGTACGCAAAAATATCAAGTAATATAATTTCTCTTCTTACTTAAGCTTTCACGTATGCCACCGTAATCAAATTTTGTGATTTTAGGACTGCGTACAACATTATAAAAAAGTTGTAGGGAATTTTTTTTACCGGAAAAGAGGATCGAGATAGAAAATTTATTTAGATATTTTCTTGTATCACAGCAAGTAAATTACTGAGAGATCGATGCATATTTGTTCACGCAAGGAAATGCACGCATTCATTAATTGCGATAAAAAGCAGAAGCATATCACCGTGATCCGTAATTATTTACATTTATAAACGTGAGTAATATATATTTTAACCCGTAACCACAGGCATCAGAAATTGACGCGCAAACACAGGCATGCGGTCTCTCAGACCCTACGCCAAAAATAAATAATTACGTGAGAAGAAACAAAACTGAATCAAGTTTTCTTACACAAAAATATGAACTCTTATGCAATACATTTTTAGTAAATATGAAAATGAAAATGTTTTAGCAAAAAAGTAAGGCTCTAATTTTTGATAGGTTACTTTTTAATTTCATACAGAGACTTTAGTATTTGCAATAGTGTTTTGCAGAGGGTTTGTTTAAACACATGAATACAAAAGAATAAAAAAAAGAAAAAAAAAGAGGACCCTAAACTTCGTCAATTCCGGCACATGCTCCTCAAGCGGGTGCTGAACATTTCAAACATATTGAGTGGCTACAAATAAAACATTGGAAGGCAGTTTTGGTTTTCTTTTCAGAACGTGCGACGGGCCAGGACGGTTTAACTGCGACATATCTTCAGAAATTTCCGAATCCGTGAAAAGAACTGTCCCGAGAAAACTACGCGAACACAGGCATGCGGTCTCTTAGATCGGCAACAAAACTAACCACGCTCTAGTACGCATAGGCCCAATGTTAGAAGGCAACTGCCGTACAGTAACCAAAGCCACCTGTAGGATACAAAGGTAAGCAAAATCTCAAAGGCGTAGATGATTCACGAACCCTAAATGAGACTATTGGAATTTTTCGTGAGGTCTGAGAGACCGCTGCCTGTGGTTACGTTCGTTTTCTTATCACTTTAAAATTTGTTAGTGGTTAGACGTCTATTCAGAAAATGCTAAAGGGGTTACATCAGCAGAAAAAATTGAAGACTTCCTCTACAGGGGTATTACCCCTATCAGCCACTTGTCTTTTTACTTTTTTCTACGTCGTTCGAATTTCTTGTGAGCCGTGCTAATTTACGATGCACTTCGTATTTTGGAATGAGTTTATTGATACAATACAATCACCGTCTGGAATATTTCCAAGTGGCAAGCCTTCTCAAGAATGCTTTCAGTGTCAAACGAAATTCCTTCACGGAAGCAAACATAAGTCGATCATAATGAGTGGGAGTTATTTAGTGGTGGAGTAAGGATTCTGCCGCCCCTAGGCCCTGAAATAATTGCCGTCCCATATGAACTTATTTTAGTATTTATGAATTAATACGAACTAAATATGGAATTAAAAATCGTTATAATCGAACATTATAAGTGTTATTATATGTAAAAATACATGTACATTACATGTTTATTGTAATTAATTAATTAATATTAAATAATAATTTCAATTAACAGACTTTCAGAGAAAATTGCCGCCCCTACAAACTTTCCGCCGTAGGCCTGAGTCTTGTCTGCCTAGGCGGTAATACGCCACTGGAGTTATTGTGATACTGTAGTAAGGGACCGCTCGGTCAGCAGCGAATACAGTCAGCGGTCGACCGTTAATGGTTAATTAAGTCATAATATGACTACGCGAAATCCACTTTGAACAAACACCTCGAGATCGGTCGATGACGAATCTCATACTTGTATAAATTGCAGATGTTGCAGGGGCCGTGGCCCCGTGGGAACCCACTCACCCTCTCTCCTCCCCACACGTGGCACTCGTCTGCGCATCTCTCCTGTACTATCACGCCTCCGCTCTTGCCCTCCTCGTGGTCTCCGCACTTGAACATCACCTCGGGGGTGCGGGCGTCCCGTCTCGTCACTATCGGCACCACCAAGAGAAGCAGGCAGTAAGCCACGGCGGACAGGAGGACCAGGACGGCGAGGAGGGTCCTGAGGCGACGGTGGCCCTTGCTGCGGGCTAGAAAAATGAAAGAACGGAACAGATCAGCATCTAAGGCAAATTATTTTTGTGTCGCGTGCCGAAAAAGCAATGTCAATCATAAATTTTTTTCTCGTGCCACTAGTTTGCTAATTCTCTAATAAAATTCATATTTAATACAGAAAATATAATCTCACGCGTGCCACATATTTGCCATCCCTGATCTAAGGGTTGGTAACCGAGTAGCAAGATGATCCAACATGTTCGAACTCATTTTAAAACTCAACAAATTAAGTGAAGGCGAATAATAAGATTCTTACTAAAAATCGGTGGCGACTTGCGTTGCGCCAACTTTCTCATATCCGTACGCTTTTAGGCAGTACAAACGTCACTAGTTAACAGGAGCGGATATAGAAACTTTCCAAGGAGGAGATGATAGCCCCAATCGTCCCTCCCAGTTCTTAAATCTGCCACTGAACATTCCTATTACTGTCAAGATCTTTCTTTCACTTTCACTGCAGCGCAGAATCAAGGAATTCTGTGCGAAATGGGTTAATTTATTTGTAAACAATCTGCTTACAGCACAAGGCCCATTACAGTCGATCGATTAACAATATGTAACAATAACAAAGACAATCACAGACAACCATGTGCCAGACGCGCTAGCCACCCCTCTACCAAGGTCGTCAATGCATCCGATTGGAGGCGATGGGGATACCAAGGGGGCGATCCCCACCCTCTCAGGGTCCGTCGCTGCTGGTTACGTTAGTAGGAAAACATTTTCTCAGAGTTTGACTGCTGATATTAAAATGCGGAGGGCTTGCCGGTAGAGGCGCGTAATACTCGACATGTTATGTCAACTCGCGTTAGAGACTGATTTTGTCGAGTCATATGACCTGCTTGATATTGAAAGACTTTGGTGTTTTCCCGGCGTATGTGATGGGTGAAGCTTTCTCGGGTGGCGAGCCGGGTCGTATCGACGATCTCTGCCGACGTTTCGACGACAGACAGAGATCGCCGATACGACCCGGCTCGCCACCCGAGAAAGCTTCACCCTGCTTGATATTGTTTGCGACATCAAGCTCTATAATCGGCGAATTTCAAACAACATCCTTGAAGTCATTTTTGGGAAAAATATTAATAGTTTAATATCTAAAAATAGTTATTTTGCAAAAACATTCATACAACGTCGAATAAGAACTGAAACTAAAACTGCAATATAAATTGCAGGCATAAAAAAGACGTTGCGCGGGTTGCATACAATTAAAGATGAGAAATCCTATTTATCTTTTTCCGTTGCTTTACTCTTACCATTTTTGTTTAAGCATTTTAAAGCAGGGATATAGAAACTCGATCCGCTATTACAAAGGCACATATTCTCATAAAAGGATGCTACAAAAAAGAGGAAATCTATCACTAACTTTTCGGAGTACTTACAATTTTGTCTACGATCATTTTAAAATTACGAGGGAGTGAAGTTTCGCTCGCGACTCGCTATAACCGCCTCAAGGAATTTTTCTATTGATATATTTTGGAAACACTGATTCCACGTGATACTCTTAAAGAGCTATTTCTCTCACAAATCTTTCGGCGCGCGTATCCAGAATATGAGCCGTGCGGTGGACATTTTCCCCTACAAGTCAAAAGCAATTTGTCTCTAATGATTAGTACCGCGTAAATTACGCGAGGCGGACTTTCTCTCGCTTCGAGCGCTCGTTTTCATGTGCGAGTAAACGCGCTTACGGAAAGGCGACCTTCGAAATTGGATGTGAGGAGGTGGAGGGGGCAGAATGAGATAATTGCTTGTATTTAAGACAAACGGAGCATAACGTACTCGTACACTACCTTTCTATCTTCCGATTTTTAAAAAATATGAAAAATCGACCTATCGTTCGCAGTGGTCAAGGACAGACTCCCGGCACCATTTCAATTCGATTGAAACCAACTACCGGAATATTTTATCAGCTGGCATAATGAAGGTGGGTGATAATTATCTGAACCGGGGGCTCACCAAATGGGTGCAGCAATTGCTTGTTAGCGGTGCCGCGAAAAACGTTGCTTTATAAACAAATCAGCTATATGGCAAGGCTAATTCAGTAGAGAATTATCGAGCTCGTCTTGGGGTCGAAAACGAATTTAAAGATATGAACTTAAATTAAAAAAAATTGCTTTAGCGGTAATTCGCTACATTGTAGGCGACATTTGCATCTGGTTTTTCACAACCTTGTTATGGATATTGGAGATACCTGGGACAAGTACTTTTTCAATTTTTTCATATTTAAGTGCTTATTATTAAATTTGGTAAGGCTGACATTAGGGTAATAATCTTTCCCCAATAAGGTTGATGATAAACTAGTACCAATAAATGTAGCCGTCCAAACGTCGCGATGCCCGTTTGTAAGAATATGCAACCTCGTTTCGAAGTGGGGTCCCTCAAAATTCTGTTTATCTTTGTAAGGGAGCCGCGCGTAAAAACATTTCGGGAACCACTGATATAAACTACAAAGCGAGGAGATGACGCTGAAAGTTTTAGAGAACTGAGTAAATACAGATTAGCTTCCTCCCTTACTCTTTCAGAGAAAGAAACCAAACATGGAAACATAATATGAAGACTTACTAGGACAATATCGACGGTAACTTCATTTTTATCCAGGGTTCCCAGTTTCGTCAAAATATGAATTCAAATCTTTGAATCTTCCGGTAATTACTCATACCATAAGAATGTAAGTTATCCAGGAAATAGGTGAAAAATACCCAAAAATAGGCGATGATTTTAGAATAATTTTAATCGCGAATACTCAAAGAGGAGGCAAAACAACCTCAACGGAAGGCAGCCTCATAGCAACCGTAGAGAGCAAACATTTGCGGATGGCATTACGCACAAAAACCTTTTATTAATTTTTGGTGCATGGATTAAATCTCATAGCTGCAATTAATTTTACCAACGATTTAATAAATGTAATACGGAAAAACCGCGGTAATGTTTACGAGCATCTTATCAACAAAATCCACTAATAAAAGGAACGAAAATCAAGAGCTGAAGTTGAAACATAAAAATGCACACATTAATCAGTTATTTAATTTAAACTTTGGACAATTCCTAAAATGGGAAAATTTTATCTTCCCGAAGAACATAATAAAGAGGCGATATCTCTCCGGAGGATAAAAAACGAATTTTTATCTTTCTGAAATGGAGAAATTCTGAGCAGAAACTACACAGCATGGAAAATTGGAATAGAGGCAATTCGTTGGCAGGAATCCAACGATTTAAAATTTTTTCGATATTTTTCTCCAAACAAAAACACGCAATATATCACAGCTACCACGCTTTCCGCCGCTAATGAGATGAGCGTTGCGGCGAGGCTTACCCGAGTCAAGTTTTTCAGGGTTTCTCTTTTCCTTGAAAATAACGCCGCAGAATTAAAAGAAATCATCTTCAAGTCCGGTCAAAAAATGCATGCAATTACTTAGCTCTGACAAAATGCCGGAGCACAGACGGTATTGTAATTCAGGGGTCGGCGACCTTTTTTGCATAGTAATTATGAATACTTCGGAGGGCCGCATTGGAAGTCATGAGGCGGGCCGGAGGATTGTTTACATCCGAAGTTACTTAGAGATTCTGTGGTCTCATATTAGTAAAAATCAAGTGTAAATAATTTATTAGCGTTAAAACTTCGCCAGAAAAGGTTTTGGGACCATAATTTTACTGAAAAAATATGAAATTTTATGTTAACTTTTACCGATCACTTTTTCGCCATAGCTTCGCGGGCCGCATAAAGCGCTCTTAGGGGCCGCGGCCTGTATGTTTCCGACACCTGTTGTAATTGACAGATGCTTTTTTGGGAATGAATATCGATGTTTACCATTCCATAAGATACACCGAAGTAATACGGCATCGAAAATGAAAGACCACATCAATAAAACAATCTCCTTTGTATTATCCTCTTTTTCCGTAAGAAAATAAGAAAGAAGATAATAAATATCAACTCCATGCCAGACTTTGATGAATCCCTTAAAAAAAATTAACGTGTTTACGAGCTGGAGCGCGCCAAAATAAAAACAACGCCCAAAAATGATTTTTTCATATTTTCTTGAAAATGGCAGAGAATTTCTAAAGCTACAGAGAGTAAAAAGCAAACAATATGAGTTTCTGGACCCTTATCCACATATAAGAAAAAATAAGTATAAAAAATTCTCAAGAATTTACCGACGCATCTGTACAAAAACGGCGGCACATTCGTGTACCACGTTTGGAATTGTGACCTCGAAGGAACGCAAACAATACAATTTATATTATAAATAAATAAATAAATAAATAAATATATATGTATATATATATACATATATAAGGGCTGCGATTGATTTAAAAATAATAATCGATTAATCAAATTTCTTTAATCGAAAGTTAATCGATCAATTCGAACAATTTTACAAATTATAAAAAATCATAAATATAATTTTTTAAACCACAAAAGACTTTTTAATGTTACCTTTTATATATTTATATCGTCCTGAAAATATAATGAATACAACGAAAATACTGAAAAAGTTCAAACCAAACAATTTGTAATTATTAACCATCCTTGCCAAATTCCATAACATAAACCCCTAACATAGCAAATGCTCTTGCATTCAAGCAGAAAACAATAAACAGTACTGAAGAATGTAATACTTGTGTCAAAGACTTAATTTCAATTTGTAAGTATTAGTTAATAAACTGAAATTTTTTATCTATCTTAGCCATTCTCGGAGACAAACAAGCATAGTCACATTTCCCGGTAGTAAAGAGGCTCGCATTTTGCTAACAATATACCCAGACGAACTAAACAGTCGTTCGCACGATACAGATGTCGCTGGACACATAGAATGGTCTTTGCAAAATTAGCTAACATAGGAAAACAACGTTGATTCAGTTTCCACCGTTTGATAGGATTCTCTGTTTTCAGAATCCGATCTTCCTCTATGTAGCGAGACAGTTCTGATACTCCCACGCATGCCTGTGTATATGGTTCATTATCTGAAGAGTCAGTCTGTAAACGCCAGTATTAATCTTCGTTTTTTCGCTGGTTCTCTGGTACCGTCATCGTTCAACTGCTGTTGTTCACTTGTGTTATCTGATTGCTTTCTGCTGCTACAAAACGCTTCAAAATTGTCACGTATTACTTTTCACGCTGCTTCCCTCTTATTTTTTGGAAAATATTTGTGTTGCCAGCGACGTATTAGTGCCATGATATGCTAATTGTTTGTTGCAATGACGACAGTAGATCTTTTCACTATCATCAACTTTTCCATCTGCATTTAACTTAAACGCCAAATGTTCATGTAACTTTCCTGTTATAGGTTTCACGTTTTTTTTGTTCACAATTTTGATAACCGGAAATGGGTTTTAATCGATTAAAAATTTTAATGATTAATCAGTTAATTAATCGTTAAAAATCGCAACCCTAATATACGTGTATATATATATATATATATATATCCATTTCATGATAAAATTGGTGAAAACCGGCATTCGTTGACTGAAAAATGATAGCGATATCATCATTATTATTTTAATAATGTATTTCAAATTTCCAGCGTGGTAACGGTAGAGTTAATATGTTTAACATAAAATAACAAATTTGGTCATAACAATAAATGCTAAGATTTCCGGGGTTTGTGGTAGTTCTTTGCGCCACTGTAGAGGTCGCGGGGCCCTAGAAGTCTCCGCCAAACATTACCCTCCCAAGCAATCCCGTAATTCTCCAAGACTCCTAGTTAGAGCACATTGATGCATATGAATCGGACAACTATCACAATTTATGCAAAAAATAATAGGCTACATTATATGTCTACTTCTAAATTTCATCTGAAAGATTTCGTAATTTCACTTTTACATACGTCTCTTGAGAAGAGAGTGAGAAGTCCTTCAGGTAATTTTAATTCGTTCCACTTCTCCGCAGTTATATCCACGAAGAAACATTTACTAATATATTTTATTTAAAATTTAGTTCTTAAATCACACGAATGACAGCTTTTCTCAATAAAAAAGGGATCGCATGAGGAAACGTGTGGGGGTGTGCGCGATATCGCGCACGTGTGTGAGAGAGAGTGCGTGTGTGAAAGCGTTTGTTTGTGCTATACTGAGCTGTTATACTAAGGTGGAGCGTTTTAAATTCAAATTATTATATGTTTCTGCGTTCGTACTCCCCAATAAAAATTATTCAGCGTCAATTTGCTTTCAATTATTGGTTAATTAATATTACTTTTATAATAGCGTTTGGATAATTTGAAAAAAAAAATCAAAACAGTTGGGATCGATCTCAGCCAAGCCCACAATTAACAACAACGCAAGACTCAATCCTCTTAATGGGCATACGATGTTCTTGGATATTTTCGACGCTGATTTTTCGAAATCAAGAGCGCATTCACATTAGCCACGAGACGTGTCTCCTTATTTTCGATTACCCGATCGCGTTTCATCAAAATCTGTCACCCGAAGGTAAGTTCGAATGTTCGCCAACCGAATCATCTTTTCTGTACACTAACAACGAACAAAGAACCAATACATCAAATTTGGGCTCGTTACTGATATTATTACGGAATAGTTTAAAAAAGTTATTAATTAAAGTTAAAATATTTCAATTTAAGTTGCATAGGACGATTACCATCACCGCTGCCTTTCTGGGAACTCTCTCGTAGAAATGAAAGGAAAGGCTTTTCATGTACTTGGAACAGTTTGTTACGATGAACCGATTCCACTAACAAGTCACGCTAGCGTGAATTTTGAATTCCACTTTTCTACTGTCCAATTATGTCTTACTTTTTGGCCTAGAAAATGACGGATCGTTCGGATTGCCAACACAGGAGATTATTCTCAATGTGGGGTGGTCATAAATTGAGCGATTTTCATAATCAATAGAGTGAGATTTTTTGTGGCCGGGTAAATTCTTCTTTGATTGTTATTGCAGTGTTTTTTTTTCATTCGGCGCTTTTTAATTTTATTTTGCTTCTTCAGGCAGAAAAGGTGATTCCGGATTAACCGATTATTCGCTCATCCGACCCACGCATTTGAAAATCCAATATATATTAATTAATATCTCGCGGAAATACGCATTGCCGAGAAAATTTTTCAAAGATGTTAAATATGAAAATAATGATAGTTTCCTGATAAAAATATTCCAAAATAATGCCGCCCGTCGGAAAAATTAAACCGACGGATAGGTTGCGCGTTAAGAAGAATTACGGAAATTCCGTTCAGCCAGATAAAACAAAATTACCGCTCCCACAGGTGCTCTACTTGAAGCGAGATGTTTCTCCGGAAATGCATCAACACTTGCCAAACACACCCATACAATACGAAGGGTCTTTGAACCCTTTTCCCCCTCCCTGTTACGTGCAATCAGGCTCTGGAGGGCGGCAGACCGCGGCGTAGGCGTTCAATGAATGTAGTCTTAGAGAGATAGAGAAAGAGAGGGAAGGAGGGAGGGGCAGGGGAGAGGGAGGGAGGGAAAGAGAGAGGGGGGAGAAAGAGGGGAGGGGGAGAGGGAGGGAAAGAGAGAGGGAGGGAAAGAGAGAGTGAGGGAGAGGGAGGGAGGGAGAGGGAGGGAGGGAGAGGGAGGAAGGGAGAGGGAGGGAGGGAGGGAGAGGGAGGGAGGGAGAGGGAGGGAGGGAGAGGGAGGGAGGGAGGGAGAGGGAGGGAGAGGGAGGGAGAGGGAGGGAGAGGGAGGGAGGGAGAGAGAGAAAGAGGGTGGGAAAAAGGGAGGGGAGAGAGGAGGGAGAGAGGGATGGAGGGAGAGAGATATAGAAAGGGAAAGAGAGAGGGAGGGAGAGAGAGAAAGAGGGTGGGAAAGAGGGAGGGGAGAGAGGAGGAAGAGAGGGATGGAGGGAGAGAGAGATATAGAAAGAGGAAGAGAGATAGGATGGGAGAGAGACAACCGAAGCCAAATTAATCCGTCAACATTGTCTTACGTGTGAGGTGGGGCACGCGTGTGGTCTGTAGGGTGGTTGGGGGAGGGACGGACACTTGGAAGTCTTCTCTGGTGGAAGCCACGCATCTTGCGGAGGAAGGAAAAAACGGGACAAAGAACCTCCGTAACACTCTCCCTCTCTCTAACATTATTCGACCTCTCATTTCTCTATCTTCGATTATTTCTCTTTCTCTCCAAATTCTCTTATGCCTCTTACTTTTCATTAGTTGAGACTGCTCTCTGAATGCACAACTAATCAAGGCTGACCAAATTCTAATGACGTTCTGACGGAGGTCATCAGCAGTAAATGTAGATTTTAACTCTTACCAGTAAGGTACCGACCATACACCTTTTACTAAAAATGTTCCGTGGCCCAGTGGCGGATTTAGGGCTTCTGAGATCCCTAACGCTGAATATTTTGGGGCCCTGTACTCTCAACACAGGGGTCTCCAAACTACGACCCGCACAGTGAATTTATCCGACCCGCCTCACCTCAAATCCTACGGCATATTCGTATATTTGCTAGTAGTAAGGGCAGTTAGACAAATCATTTATGAAATCTTAACGATATTTTTCAACTGCGTATATGAAATATAATTTTAATATAGGCGATGGCACAATCAAAAAATCCTCAAAAATAGCTTTTCCAAATTTAAACACGGGCTGATCAGTCATTTGAAATGTCATGTGTGGCCCCCACAGTGGTATATAAAGCCTTATGTGGTCGTTATGGTAAAATATTTGGTGACCCGTCTTAACATACGATGAAATAACCACCACCTAATAGAAGGTAATACCACAATTCTTTGGATAATATCAAACACAATTTAATTAACAAAAACAGCATTATTATTAATTCTTCAAAATGCGTCTCGGTTACGGCGTACGGTAATTACGGCGTACCTGACCGCTTGCGCCGCTGGAAGTAATCCGGTACAGTATGCGGTTTTCGGTCATTTTGCACTTTATGCGCATTCGACCATAAAATAAATAAATATCGCCCATTTAAGTTAACATTTTTCTTTAAAGAAGTGGAGGAAAAATTTTCAATTTCAAGAAATAAGAATTTGGTCGGCCTGGTGTGACGGCCTCCCAAAAATACGAACTTCCCGAGAAAATACGGTCGCAAGGCCACCATATATTAGTCTACGAAACCTTTTTCCGGAAAATTAGAAATTTCCATCTGTAGTTTGCGTCAAATAAATTACGTAGGTAACGCCTACATCCATATAAAAGGGTCGAGAGAACAATAAACCAATCTCAACAAAAAAAATTCTCAAGCTCAAAGCTATAACTAACCTCTCTTCTGTTTCACTGGAAAGGACTAACAAATTAGGAACTTAATTACACCGAAAACTCTGGGACCAAGCACTGCTCTGGTTTTCGTGAATTTAGAAATTTTTGAGCCGTATGGAACTCAGATTGTTTTTTAAAATTACATAGGTTCTTTAACGGTATTCGTATAAAGATGCACAAAATAAAAATCTCAATAAACACGAATAAAAACAAAATTATGGGTAATGAACGATATCGGAGTGTAACGTGCGGAACTTATATCGACCAATTTCGCTAAATCTAGCTACTATTTCAGCTGCAACTATAAATTGCTACGGATCCCATAGAAACACTGAAGATTTTTATAATTACCGATTTTTGGGCTTCAGCTTGTTGGAATAAAATAGATAGACGACGAGGGCTCTTTTTATCGTCGAAATTCGCATATTGTTTCACTCAACAACTTTTTTGTTATAACAGATAACCGTCACCCAGGATCGTCCCTAGAGGGATGCGAGGTCCCAGGACAAATCGGCCTGCACGAGGTCCACTTTTACTGTTAACCGCCAATTTAAACTTAGACTTTCCTTGGCGCGACGTCGAAGCGCGAGGCCCGGGCCAGTCGCTATGATTCGTCATATCCAAGGGAATGCCGTAATCACTCATTTGAAAAAGAGAGAATGGCGGAATAAATATGAACGTGTGGGAATCGGGATACTTGAAGCAAGAACGCGATAGGGATATAAGTTTCACGTCTCGTTTCCAAGTGACAGGATGGGAGTCGTTACGCATGACAGACGTATCTAGCCTAGGGATACACTCGCTGAATAATGAACGCAAGTATTTCAAAGGAGAAAACTCTAAATTATGAAGAATTTGGGACTACGAGGATAACATGGCGATAATTAGGCGGAGAAAATATAATTTTTCAAGGGTCCCCATTTTCCAAAATTATTCGGTAAAGGAATAGAAAGATATATCTATATATGCCATATCTTATGCTGTCATTTGTCATACACCACTGTGAAGTCTTGCGATGTTTCGTGTAGAGTAGACGCAATTTTCCCGTCAACCTTTCCACATTGTCCAGTCCTCCGAAAAATTCATTTTCTCTTCAAGTTGTCCAATCAGTTGAATCATTTTCTTTCCTCTTTTGCGTCCAAGGAAGGTATCCATAAATCAACTCTTTAAGCACGTTATATCTATTCAGGAAACGCCCCTTCCAATCCGCCATCCTCTCCTTTATAGGCTGTATTATCATTATATTCTTCCATATTCTTTTTAATGCCTCCTCGTTTTTTACCGTATTCGTCCAATGTACAGGTAACTCTCGTCCAACGAACGTTCGATTAAAATGTTCGCTTTAACGAATGAATTGAATTTTATAGCTTTACTTTTCTGTTTACTTTAACGAACTAAATATGCAACATGTATCCACTCATATCGAAGAAACTCGGATGTTTATGAAAGCTCTTGGGGCCACAAAGACCTTGTTTTCCCATGGATTCTTCGTGTGCCCACTTTACCACGAATTTTTCCTATTCTTGAGAGGCTTAATATGACGTCACCGAACGTGGTGTTTGTTACTCAAAATATATAAATATATTTACAAATATCCACTTAGACTTGAAGGACCTCTTGTGTACCGATAAGGAGGAAGTGCAGTACGCAGTTTCCCATAGCCCTTCTATGCTTCAGTCTATGACTTGGATTGATTACATTCGATCGCAATCGTTTTCTCGCGGTTCATACATAATCGTTACATCACGAGGATTTGTTTTCAAGCCATTGCCGTGGCCACATCTATCGTACTTGCTCTCGCTGTGAATCTTTTGCAAACATTTTTAAAATTTTTACCATTCAATCGATAATGAGTCGGAAAAATCGCGATCGTTCAACGAATTTCCGTTTTACAAACGCTTTTCAGGAACGCATGGCGTTCTTTGAACGAGAGTTGCCTGTATTTGATGCATTCCATCCATAGTCAACATTCCGTATCTTTTCGAGTATTTCCGATTATTTTCATTGGAGCCCTGTTTTCCACTCCATTAACAGTATTACATTAACTTCTTCCTAATCTCTTCGTTAATTTACAAGTTTATTTCTATTGAAGGCAGCTTTCCATTGCTTCATCCCAGTCCAGATTTAATTTTCATCCGAGTTATTTGCTCAACCTTTTTTCTTTCTTTCCTGAAATTTCCTTTTTCACCTGATTGTTTCCGATCATTCCTTCCGACACACCCCTCGCATTCTCGTCCCTACCCCTTCCCTCTCTCTATCCACCTCTATCTCCTTTCTCTACCCATTCCACTTCTGCGAGGAATCAATCCCTCCCTCCTTAAAATGGCGACCGCCAACATTTTTTTCATTGACATTCTTAATAATCTAGGAATAAATTGTACGCGCGCTCCTGTAAAAACTCTTCCGCAGTGGAACGATTCACGCTCTGCTTGCTTTCCGAGACGGAAAATACGCAGAACATAAGAAGCGAGACGACTACGGGACGCGAATAGTGCGTACAAAAGAAGCGCGTATCGGAACGCTGGATTTTCTCGACTACGAAAGCCATCGCACACTAGTGTATTTGAACTATGTACAGCAATAGCGGGTGATGGCAGCAGAGTTCCAGATTAATTGAAAAACTTCCTACAGAAATGGATTTGGAAGCGTCTTTAAATGGAGTTAGTGCCGCGACGAAAATTTTCAATATAAATTCGAAATAAATAAAACAAAACAAATTGGGTCTCCTTATGGCAGGGATGGCAAATACATTTCACACACACATATGTGTGTGTGTGTGTATAACTCTCCTGATTGGCTATGTATTTTACATCCCTGATATATAATGTACCCATTAAAAAATTGCCAATACTTGGTCTTTTCATATTATTTATTCAGCAATAATGAAATATTACCAAGGATGAAAGAAACAAGATTATAATTGCTTTCGTATCACAAAATACAATAAGTAATCGTTGTAATTTTGTTTTCAATACTGCATTATTTACTAAAAAGTCTTTGCCATTAAAGCAAGCAAAGGGAAAATGAAAAAGTCTCTTTTTATCATAATTCAGAGACGGCAATTGCTGTGTTGACTTATTCTTTAATTGATAATATTTAATTATTCGAACGTTTTTGGATCATATTAGACGCCAGTTCTTCAATATTGGGTTTATACTTGGTGGAAAACAGAGAAATGCAAGCATTTGAGTCAACGTCTGTCAGTCTGTTTCTGGATTCGGTTTTTATTAAATTCATTTTAGAAAAGAGGCTTTCACAAAAATAGGTCGAAGAAAAAAACTTAGGAGTGACAACGCAATTTTTTTAAAGAAATAAACTGTTCAGGCATACTTTCCCAAACTTTTAAAATTTCATTTTCGACATTGGAAATTTCTCCACCCAATCATTTTATTTCTTTATTTCCAATATTGTTTCGCAAGTCGACAAATTTTTGCTTCCAAATGGCACTACATTGGAAATCTACTAATTCCATTTCGATGTTTTCTATATTTAACCAACTGAAGTATTTACTATTTATGTTTTTTACATCAAATTTGTCAGGATAATTAATTAAATTTAACACATTTTCAATACTCTTAAAATCTACAAATCTATCTGAAAATTGCATTATCGTTGATTGTAGTATATCAGAAAATAACTGAAATAAATCTGTATTTGGTTTCTCACGTATCATTAAATCATTTAAAAACGTTTTCAGTTTTGGAAAGTACTTCATGTCATTGCTTTCGATATCTTTTTGGAAAATTCTAAGTTTCATTTCAAAAGCTTTAATAGAACCGAACATCACATCGATACTTTTTCCATATCCTTGCAATTCCTTATTGAGGCTATCCAAATGAAGTGAAAAATCCGTTAAAAACATTAATTTTGACAGCCATTCGACATCATATAATTCTGAGGAATTGTAATTGTGCTCATTCAAAAATAATCTTATTTCTTCCAAGCACTCGACAAATCTTTTTAATGAAATTGCGCGGCTTAGCCAACGAACATTGTCATACATTAATAACGTTTCATAATCTGAATTAAAATCTTTTAAAATTGTCTCTTTTTTAAATCACGCGCTACTATGAAATTTATTATTTTAGTAACTGATTCTGTAATATTATTTAACCCTGAAGCGCCATATTTTGCACACACAACTTGTTGGTGGATAATGCAATGAAAGCCTATTATGGGATGTCCCACATGATTTTCAAATAGATTTGTAAAGCCTAATTTTTTGCCAATCATATTCGGAGCACCATCGGTAGTTGCTGATATGATTTTTTTAAAATCAATGTTAGCTTTTAATAATCCATGTACGACTAGTTCACAGATATCTTTTCCGCAGGTTCTTTTTGGCAAATTGGCTAAGTTAATCAGTTCTTCCCGCATTTCATCGTCTTTTGCATAACGAGCTATAATGGCCAAGCGAGCTGATGATGTAATATCGGTGCTTACATCAAGACAAATTGAAAAAGCGCAACAGGAATTAATGGCATTTTAAAGTTGATATGCAACATTACTACTCATCTTAAAAATTCTATCTTTGACAGTGTTTCTGCTAAGTTGAATTTCATGAATACGCTGAATAATCTTTCCTTTGTTTTCAAAATCATGAAATAAAAGCGGTGCTGCTGCCAGCATAATTGTTTTTACATATTCACCATCACTAAATGGTTTGGCATGTTTTGCTATTACATTTGAGATTTCAAAACTAGCTTCAGTTATATTATTTGCAGATTTTACAAAATTAACCAAAGAAGAAGTCTGTAATTGGCTGTTTTTTTACATATCTAGATATTATTTCCTTCCGTTCATTTGCACTTCTTATGACAATTGTTTTGTGAATGCTTTCAAAATGACGTTTCACTGATGATGTTCTGCACACGACCGTCTCAGAACATATAGCGCAGCAAGGTTTATCATTTTGTTTTATAAAACCGTATTCATTGGTCTAAGTCGTATGAAAACTACGGACATCTTCTTTTCTATCTTTCTTTAACTTCTTAGCTGCTGACATTTTTCCTTTAGTAAAAGA
Organism: Tanypteryx hageni; assembly: GCA_028673005.1. Taxonomy (NCBI): domain Eukaryota; kingdom Metazoa; phylum Arthropoda; class Insecta; order Odonata; family Petaluridae; genus Tanypteryx; species Tanypteryx hageni. Next base: position 118,974,772 of record CM054114.1, on the reverse strand, counting down.
TAAGGTATAAATAAAATAAAATTAAAACCGACATTTTTTAAATATGGAATTTAAAAACTGAAATAAATTTGAATTACAGTATCAAAACTAAATGAATAAGAGCAAAAGATTTTGACGTTACTCACATGACTAACACGAACTTTTAAGGTTGAAGCTTTGAATGAAATGTATTACATATCCGAGAAGCAGAACACCTCATGATGATGAAGAACTTTGCGGTAATTGGAAATGACGATAAATTGACTGATCATCAGCGTTGGGAACCAAAATTAAAATACAGAAAATCAGCATTAAAAATAAACTCAACAATTTTTTGAGAAATAGAGTTGAATAAATGAGATTAAAATAAATAACAGCAATACATAAAAATTACTGCTAACCTGTTAAGCCACTTCGAATAAAGTTGAATTGTTTTGATCACACGATCCCTTGAAAGGTGTTAACACTATACCAGCAGAGACAAAACTGTTATAGTGATTTCATTCTAACCCCGTTTCATACGTACTGGTGACACGACACACGAGCGAGCGATCATGTTTCGTCTTCAGATAAAACAAAACAATGTAATCCTTTAGTAGTGTAGCTTTCTGCGGGGCACTTTTATTGTGCCCAAAACCAGAGTGATACACTGTGACGAATTTGGGCCCGCAGAAGAAAACGATCCCTTCACGGAAGTAGGGCGTAATAGACGCTTAGTGTGTCACATAACTTTGTAGCAGAATAAAAACGCCGCGTTTTTTCAAGATCGCCGACCGATATTAAAGTGAACATATTGGTAACTCAAAAATGTACCTGGATTATTACAATGATTATAGTTCAGTAGTAGAAAATGACTCGCGTGCCAGAAAAACTCCATGGCGTGCCAACATTGGCACGCGTGCCGTGTATTTGCCATCCCTGCCTTATGGCTTGAATCCAATGTATGTATCATCTAGGTAAGGAGTTTTCAAAATATGGACCATGGCCAATAGTAGGGTCGCAAAAAATTCAAAGTTGATCTCAATGTAGGGCCGGCCCACAATATTTTGCCACGCTATTTATGCAATTGATAAATGAGGTAGCTTCAGTATCCATAAAAAGGCTGCCTATTATGGGCACCTAATTTATCAATAGGGTGACAGATAGATTCGGTAATTATTTTTTGAAACGATATTAGTAATAGGTACTCAAAGTTCGCCACGTTCGCTGAAATGAAATGATTGGATCATGAATTAACGAATGACAATGTTTAATCGGTGTAACTTTTTTTAAATGCAGAGCCTCCAAAAAGAACCCGCATTCACAAAAGTTACAATAAAGTAGAAATTATTTTTCAAGAAAAACATTTCTTATTACTTACCTAGACAATGAGAAAAACGCCGAATATTTATTTACATTTACCTTATACCCATAAAAGAGTTGAATAAATCAGATACTTATTCTAAGAATACTGATAATTTTTGATCTTTACATATTCAAAACCAGTTATCGGCATATACACCGCGTATTCGAATTTTTCCGTCAGCTGAATTAAAACTAAATTCTTTCAAATTGCACATATAAATCCAATGTTCGTACCTCAATGTTAACGATTTTAAAAATGAAAACTTCTATTCCCGGTCACAGATCCCAATGTTTTCTTGCGGAGGGGTGGAACAATAATTTGGGAAAACGTCTCAAAAATTAGACACCTTGTAGATTCGTTATTTTAACGTTATTTATACTCTTTGACCTGACATCACTTCAAATTTCAAATCTCTTCAAGAAACAACAAAATTTGGAATATCGATGGATCGAACAGCGAGGCTAAAGAAACCTTGCAATACCAACTCTACGGCAGTATGTACACACAGAAGAATGATGAAAATATAAAGTGCAATTCGAATCTTTTTTAACAAAGCCGCAGGGCCACACCTCGGAACGTGCTCTTATGCCCGCTCCCGTCTCGGAAAAGCATCGCACCCGCTCCCTCACCCCACCTTGCGGCAAAGCGCTACACTAGCTGATTAAACCCGAAAGAAATGACCCAGAAAATGTTTCGACTAAATGAAAAGAAAATTGTTACACGCGCGCGAACACCCAATCCTCGTTTCACCGTTGAAAAAAAACTATTGCGACATTTCATCCAAAATTATTAAGACTGTACGGAATAGTTGGACGAACTCTGCACGGAGTTATAAAAGGAGCGGCAATGTGTCTTCTGTTCGTGCAGAGGATGAATCCTTAGATGTGCTGAAGTTCCAGCCTTTCGCATTTCCGTACGGAAACGAATGCTTTCTTTCCCTTCGTCTCTCTACTTCGATCGCAAGAATTCTTCTAGTGATGTAATTATAATATAGATAACGCCAGCACACGTGAAATAGGAGAAATATGATCACTTTCACGAAGCGCGAATTTTCAATGAAAAAAGATAAGTTCTCTTTACTCCCAAGAAATGCGAGAACTTGACCAAATTAATTGATGCATTATACAGTCAACTCCCAATTTTCCGGATGCCTCGAGATCGAGCCTATTCCGGTTGATAGATATGCCTATTTACACGTGTCATAGTGCACACAAATGAAAAAAATAAGTAAATACATACTGAGATATTAAATAAAAAACTCAAAGGAAAGGGTTTCAGGGGTTCCACTAATGTTTTATGAAAATTTTGGTATTTGTATGATTTTGGTAGCTATTTTTAAAAATTGCTAGGAATAGTAAATAATAAATATAAATAAATAATTTACAGGCTTCATCACCTAAACGCTGCGGAAACCTTCGCACCAATTTACAGTCTGCGCATATCGAGTAACAGCAACGTGAATTTAATTTGTTCATGTGTGTATAGTATATTGCTATTTTGAAAGGTAATGGGGTTCCGCGAAAAATTTGGATTTGCGAAAGGGTTCTGCGACAAAAAAAAAGATTGAAAATCACTGATCTACGAAGAAGTTTAGCACGAAAAAAATGTAAACGTTGTCGATATATTTTGCTAAGCGTCTCCGAAAACGAATTTAATTTTCAATCCTTGCACGCTAGGGTGGCGATTCCTACTTGTAGATAGACGGATTCGAAGAATCCGATAGGTGTTGCATACATAAAGAATGAGAAAGTCGACTTAAAAAAAACGACAGTTAACCGTAAGAATGGGCCATTCACCCAAACGTCCCGTAAACATAACGGGCTTCGGCGATCGTCATAGAGAGAGAGTGAAATATTCTCCTCTTACAGGCATAGTCCTTGAGTTCTCCTCCCTTCTCTCCGCTTCCCTTTGCTCCCGAATGGCCCCAAAGTCCGGAGGCGAGGCGATCTGCCAGAGGTCCCACGGCCAAAGGCCCCAACAGAGAGGCGGCGGGCGCCACCATGGACACTATCCGGGCCTCTTCCGCGGACAGTCCGGCGGAACGCATGTGTAAGGGTAGGAAGGGGATGAGGCATCCCAGGGCTGAAAAAAATAAACGACAGGCCGTGATGAAAAAGTAAAAAGAAGACGCGAAATGCACTGTATCATCAAGTCATAATGCAAAACTTTATAACTTTGGCACGTTGAACTTGCAAAAAAGGAAAAAAATGGGTCTCATTTGCGGACACGGTATGAAACAGCGCATTTTATTTAGTGAATTTTGTTGGAATTGTAAACTTAAAATTGTTTATAAATTTAGTAATATGACAAAGTAATTTATTAGACAGTTATTTTAAAATGTTAACTTTCTATCTATAACCATTTGGTCAGTATTTTAACTTGATAATTTTGAAGGCACCCCCTGCCATCCTCCAATTTCTCCAAAATAATTCTTTGGCAGCGTAATCAACGCTATCATAGACCACATACAACCTGCATATTTCAGTCTTATATCTCTTACCGTTTACTTACTATTTTAATTTATTTGATAGCATAGACGGACAGACAAAGCGAACACATAAGCGCGTTTATAAAATAAAACGCACGAAAAACACTTTCTTATTATTCCGATTGCAACAGAAAATAAATAGTCTTTTTCACTGATGAAAGTTTCTCTTGGTCGCTCAAACACGGAAAATCGATCGATAAGTTTTGGATTTATTATAAGTTTATTGGAGTATCTTAAAAAATACAGATTAACAATTTGGAGCTGAAAACTGGGCGGCGATATTGTAATGAGATAATACCAAAATTTAGATTTTAACGCACGTCAGAGTAATCAACTGCAATAAAATGTTTGCATGAATTTCGCTTAATTTTCGTTTCCACTCTAAATATTTTGATTGCACAAGAAAAAATTCCGAGTTTTAAATAGAAATCGATAAAATAAAGAGGAGTTATTCCATGAATATCTGATAAATATGTAAAGGCGAAATTGATGTTAAATGAGAAATCTAACTCCTTAACCGAAGTCTAAGAAGTATATTGTTTTTTTCTTTTTCGAGTGAATTTAATCGAGTCGTATTGGTCGTTTAGTTCTTGAAGGAAGTTAGTGGTATTGTATTTTGATGTGTCAAAAACCGCGAAGATGTCATCAACGTATCTAAGCCAAGTTTTGGGGAAGTAAGTGAAAGTGGTTTTGCAGTGTTTTTCGAAATTGGTTATGAATAGATTTGAAAGGAATGGTGACTGAGAATTTCCCATTGTGGTTAGATTTCTCATTTAACATGGATATCTGAGACAACAATTAATTTCCAATGTACGATAAACTAAATTTACCAATTAACTCCTCGAAGGGGTTCGCAATTTTGTGAGGTGAAACCATGAACGTGTGCGATTCATCTTCAGATTACCTATCTAAATTTGTTAAACATCCCAAATGGGGGAAAGAATATATGGCTCGTAATCACCGCCTGCAAATTTTCTATTGGATTTTTAATTAAAATTAAAGCTATGAGATCGTTAATCAAAAAATTTCTAACAGCCATATAGCGATCAGGAAAAACTTGTGCACATTCTTGAAGGACGCCCGTTCTCAAGAGATAATTTACCGGGAATTGATTTTTAGTTCTTTTGTGATTGATTAATTCTGAAATATTTAATAAAATAAACTAAAAATAAAACAAATAAAAATAAAGTTGTAAATTTAATGACATACAACAATAAAAAGAATGGATAAAAAATAAACAAAAAATAAATAAATTGTAAAATAAATTTGAAATTCATTCTGAAAAAGAACTACAAAAGTATCAAGGATCGCTGACCATTGGGACCGCACATCTGTTTTCACCGACTGTTTTATATGTTAAAGAGTTTCCTAGATTATCATTTGGATTAAGGCGCAAAGTGAGCTCCACGATTCCCTTTTAGGAACGTCCACATGACGTATAATACGATGAACGTTCGGATATTCGAACCTTAGAGCTTCACAAGATTAGAGGAGATAAAAATGATGAACCAAAACAGGTCAAAGAGGAAACATCGCGACCGATATAAATTCACCGGACTACAAAGAGAGAGAAAGAGGATCATAAAGCCGTGAAATTTATAAGATTTGTATCCAACATCCGAATCCAGAGATTAACAAAAGGAGGAGAGGATTCTGTTCTCTTATAGACCCCAGCTTTACAAAAACGCTCCAGGTGCAGATTTAATCTGGAGAAAGAACGATAGCCTCCTATTTTTAGCGTTTGTTTTTAAATCCGCTAATGTAATCGTCTGGTCCATCATTCCGTCCGTCCCTCCGTCACAGTTCCGTGTCCGGTGAGCTACTTCTACACCGTTCAAGTTAGAGCAACCAAATTCTGAGGGATTGTTCATGGCCATAAGTTCTTCCGGAGGTTGAAATTCAGAGATTCCAGGGGCAGGCTCAAGGGTTTAGTAAGGGGTACAACACAATGAACAATAAAACATTAAATTAGTGAACTACTTCTATAGCGTTCAAGATAGAGCAGCGCTGTCCAACCCCTTCGCCACTCGCCACGTGTGGCGAATCAGCCACAGATCTGTGGCGATTTGATGTTTTTCATCAGTCATCCATACATATTTTTTCTTTCTTAAAGAGTCCTGGGGATTTTCTAGAAGTAACAATGATCCCTCTAAAGAAGAAGCTGAATGAAATGCGTTGTCAAGACCACGGAACGACAAGCTTACTACGCAAGTATCGAAGATCATTACAAGAATTCTTACAAAAAGACTGTAGAAATGTCAGGAGAGGATCAGTGCGGTTTCAGATAAGGACGAGGAACCAGGCATGAATAAAGAGAATCATATCGGAAAGGGCAAAAGAGTGTGGCCAAGATTGCTGTGTATGTTTCGTCGACTGGCAGAAGGCCTATGATAAAGTATACTGGATAATGTGTAGATTGGAAATACAGAAAACTGATCAGGAACCTGTACGTGAATCAAGTTGTGAAGGTTAAATTAGGGAGAAAAGATTACACCAGAGGATAAAACATCGCGAAAGGAGTAGGACAAGAGAAAGAGAGTGTATGAGAGAGAGAGAGAGAGAGAGTGCGCCGTGTGTGAGTGCGTGTGGGTGGGTGAGTGCGTGTGAGAGCGCGTGTGAGTGTGTGTTAGAGAGAGAGGGTTTGAAAGTGCCTAAGTGAGGGTGCATACTTGATTTTTTTATTGTTAATTTTATTTACTTTAAGAGGTTTAGCAAGGCAATACATGTGTCCAACTTAGATATATACCTTGGAAGAATCATAACGAGAGATGCGAAATGTACCGATGGAATAAGGACAGTAATAGTGAAAGCAAAAGGATGATATATAAGTAAGAACTTGATAAAATCCTTTATGGAGTATATCGCTTTGTACGGAGCAAAATCATTGATACCTAGGAGGAATTATATATGAATGCTTCGAAAAGGGGGTATGGATAACAATTTTGAAGATAAAATGGAAAGATAAGATGAAAAACGAGGAAATACGAAGACGAACAGAAGAAAAACAATCATACTTGCAATAAGAAAGAGGAAGGCGAACTTGATTCTACTTCATTTGAGGAGATAGAGGATGATTAAAGATGCGATAGAAGGAAAAGGAGAGAGAGGAAGGAAAATGTTTCAGATGATAGACGACTTGATAGGAAAAGCAAGTAATCAAGAATTTAAGAAGGTTACGGAAAGCAGGAGTATATGGAGAACCAGGTTTAACAAAGAATAATCACGGACCTGTCTACGGATACCACCTATGATAATGCTTTCTTTGGGCTTGATTATGTTTATGAAAGGTTTCTGTCAACATTCAAGAGATCAGCAAAAGAAAAGGTTGGTGGAGTTTCGCACTGCCAGTTTAAATTTGTAATAATAATGTCTATTATGATGTTTATTTTTCCAGTATATTAATCCTACTACTTATGCTTTTTCCGTTTAAATAACATAAAAATAATAGTTAATACTAAATAAAATCTGAAACCTATTTAAAAGGTTAAGCATGTTTCTTATTAATAGCCCATATATTACTGGCGAAAATGGCCAACCTCGTAATTCTGTTGGGCAACGCTGAGTTACAGCAACCAAATTTTCAGGACAGTTTCGGCTGGTAGTAGCCATGAATCCTATTTATTTTGAGGTTCTTCTGTTTGCCTTTTAGCTGCATTATTAACTAACTATACGGATCCATTACTGCGATACATTTTCGTTTTGTTTACGTTGCTACAATAAAAAAACCCACCCTTAATATCTGATTCATCAGTTCTTTCCTTAGTAATCGGTGTCTACAACAGAACTGTGAAAATAACTCGAGAAGAATTCATGCTAGAAAGATGATTTTTGTTTAGTTAATATACGCCTCCAGTTGTAAGGTTGACGGGTAGAGACGTCTACTGCTGTTTAATCACAAAATAAAACATCTTTGGTCTTAAAATATTAGGCATTTCGGAACGAAAAGTAAAATAGTTCGAAAAAAATCGTAAACGGTTCGATTTCGCGAAATTAACTTTTCGACCCGGGGAGGTGGTTCAGCAGTCGGTATCGGGGCCAGTGGCGGATTTACGCCCCCTGGGGCTCCTGGCGCTAAGCAATTGAGGGGCCCCTGGCGCTAAACATTTGGGAGCCCCTGGCGCTAAGCAGTCGGGAGCCCTGCAATCTAAATATGTATAGTGAAACCGCTCCTGACGGCTACCCTCTTTTGTGACATCCCTTAACTATCGTTTTCCTATGGAATCATAGAGAGGTTCCACTGATTTTTAAATTGAGACATTTAATATTTCTGAGATTATATACACGAACATTTTTTCGGGGGCCCTATCGCGCGCCAAGTGCGACCCCCTTTAAATCCGCCACTGACAATGAGTGTGAGGGAGAAATTCAAGATTTAGGGTAACTGAGTGGTAGGAAAATCTTGCCTTTTCCCCCATTTTCGCGGATCCACACGGAACTCCTATCTTTCGCGTAACCTTATGGTACCGCGTAAGCCAAGTTGAGAAGCACTGCCATACGTCACGAGGCCCAATACTTCACGGAGCCACTGGCCCGCGCCATGTGCGACTCCCCCTAAATCTGCCACTGATCGAGGCTTACAAACCCTTTTAAAAAATGAACTTTCGATTTCTCGCGATTCAAATTTTATTTTTCCTTTGTCCCACCGTCCGAAAGAATACGAGGCTTGATGAACTCTGCTCATGTTCATATCAAAGTTTTTAATCGGATTAACTACTAAAGAAAGAGCAACATTTTTCCAACGCTGCCTCGTCTCTCCTTTCATCCCATGCATTAGTCACGGTATCTGTTTGAGAGCGTCGCTTCTACGCCTAATCTCTTTTCCAATGGAAAGCGTAACGTAAATCCCGCATTAGCAATGCAAACGAAAAGAAAAAGACGAAGAGATGGGCGTGACTGACGGGGCATTATGAACTCGGAACGGAATGAAAGGCATTCGAGGAAGATTATTCGGCTAATGCGCGGTCACGAATAGCCAAAATCCGGTTCGGAGGATACATAGAGACTGAAGGAGCGGCTAAGAAATGAATGAAAGCGTCCATCAAGCCCCCAGACGAACACTCTACTTTGATCCAATTACCAAACCGCACGCAACTCCAAGGGAATCCGAATTATGAGCTTTGAAGATATGACGTTTTTTGTTTTCCCCACTCACAAAAAAATTCTTACAGATTTTTATTTTTTTTTGAGAAAAGGATTCCCTCAAATTCCGACCTCATTTGTTTTATTCGGGATTTTTTTTTAAGCATGAGAGTGATGAGAGAGGAATTTATTTGATTGCTATGGATAAATATACGATTAAATCTTCCAAAACTCGTCGCAAATTTTTTGTCTATTTTATTCTATCGCGTAACTTATTCTATTGATTTCAATTTTTCCATCGTACACTTTATTTTCTTCTGTCATATATTCTATGCACCCCATATTTTATCCCTTTTTTATTCTATCATGTAACTTTTTCTATTAATTTTTATTTAGCCATCGTAAATTTTATTTTAATCTATGGTATATTATATTCTGTTCTGTTCTATTTAGAATAGATCATCACGCTTGCTTCAAATATATTGAGTAGTACTTAATTTCGAATTATTTTAATCTCTGAAGTTTATCTGATATATTCTAGCATTTGATGCCTGGCAATAACGCCGAATGAAACCACTCCATTTAAAGCATGTAGACTTCAACATACTGACATAAAATGTTGTCTGACAGACTAGATCCGCCAATTATCGTGGGTAATCTCAATATTAAAAGAAAGAAACATAAACTGCTTGCTTTTCGATTATTGCCCGTTATATACCCAAATACCGACAGCTGTACGAGCTCCAATTTTTTACTTCCACGTTACCATTTTCGAAATATCCATAAAAATCCTTTAATGGCGGCGTTATGCCATTGATTCGTTGTGATCACCGGACGAATAATTTCGTCCACGCTGAGAGTAACGGTTCATGAATCGAAATCGCGCAGCTTTTAATCATCGCATCGAGAGTGCGCGAACATTGCCGGAATGAAAATTCGACGTTTTTGGGTCACGTGAGTTATTTTCTGGCGACGCAGATGTCGCAATACCGTCGCCCACTCGCCGGTCATCAATCACGCGTAATCGAAAAAGAGCATCTAACGATAATGTAACGCGTGACAATGCCAGGAAAAGCGGCCATTAACAAGCCTTGAATTCGATTTAAAACTGAATTAGGAAGCTTGGCTTAGCGACGAAATTGTTTGTTTCACAAAACATAAACGTTTTATGGCTTTAGAATACATGGCATTCACATGAACCAAATTATTAAAAGACAATTGTGGTTAAATCGATTTTCTAATCAATGATAGTAAAAGCAGCGTTTATTTTAATTTAAATGAAAGTGTACTGCATTTTTTTTTAAAGAAAACCGGTTGATATATTTGTTTTGAGCATAAATTTTCTGGCCAATTTGTAAGTTTATTTATTTATTTATTTATTGTTGGCTCATAAGCGGCAATCGAATGCCAAAAACAACGAGCTCTTTTATTTTGTTAATAAGGTCATGATGAACTCAATATTTAATCAAGCAATATAGTTTCTGAATATAATAGAATCATCTTCATTTTGAATGATAAAGTGACTTGTTTTTTTTTACGCTGATAAAATTTTACATTATTTTACAGATATTTAAAATAACTTTGCCTTAAAAATTTTATCTATCGAATAATCCACGATTTCCTATTATCCGTGCCCAGCGCTCAAATCCAAATAAATTGGGATCTTATATAAACAGCATGAATGTTTTTGTACCTATAATTTGATTACGGTTTAGAAAGTTCCACGAGATTTGACGGCGCTCTTACGTTTCATGAATATTATCAAAATCGTTAATCACGTAAGAGATTTAACTATTCCTGTCACCTTCAATTGATATTGTTTTCTTGAGAATTACCCGCCGAAAAAAATGGTGCGAATGCTTACGTAAGTCAATGCAATCGATCGCAAACAGTTTTAAGAAAATTCCACGGGGATAAAAAAGAGAAAATTCGTTGTCGATTTCACGAAATAACCCGCCGATTCAAGCGGCACTGCAGCTGTGCAATGAGGTACGGATTTCGGTCGCCAAACAAAAGCGATAATTTCAGAAAGGAACCTCCAGCTTAAAATTTTACTCAGGACTCACAAACAAACTTTATTTAAAAAACAACGGACTGAAAGAAAAGAAAAAACTTAGAAACTGATTTTGAATATTTTTACCGCGGATAATTTCCGAAATATTTCTTTTAACGTATGAAGAGCTTTAAAATTCTGAAATCCGAGCTAATTTTTGAAAAGGTATGTCGATTTTCATTCCAGAGAATACACTTCACCACCACAGTGACGATTCGGCTCGTTGCGCGTGTAAAATCATTAGTCATTAGATGATTCAAGTAAATTCTGAACAAGGATACCTAATTAACGATTCTGAAAGTCAACTTGCTCCACGGCCTGAAGTACTACTTTCCGCTAATGATGGCTTTCGAAGAAAAATCGTCAGTTTTTACGGGTGCATGTCTGATTTACAGTCACCATATTTTGGTTAAAATAACAAGTACAGCATCGGATTTGTGAAGGCTTTCGTATTAAAAAGAGAAAGAAAAACAGCTGCGATCATTCTAAAACAAAATTGAACAAATTTCCTGGCAAACGCTCCCTCCAATTTGTTCTACGCCCAATATACCGCCTCGGAATTTCAAATTAATCTGAAGAATGAAACTATAGAAGCGCCGCTCAGAGGAATGCCGTGACAGCTTTTTGAAAAGACATGAAATATCAAATACATATGTATGTAATGCGACACGTACAGTAGCGTTAGGATATCACGAAACGGCCCCGAGTCGTTATTTTTTTTCAGCAAATGTATGTTTGCTGGACGAGGGGTTTCGTCCACTTTCCCTTTCGCCAATTCTAACATTTGATGAATGCATCTCCAAACAGAAAGCGGCCATTGTTTTGACGGGCACGCTGTATATATTTCGCGGTTTCCCCTTTCTTCCAGTCGAGTAAGTTCTCGGTACCATACAGAAGAGGCCTTAAACAGCAGATCCGAAGGGGAAAGTATTTTTTGGAAACCTTTCCGAGTTTTTTTATCCACATCGTATCCATACAAAGGTGAATGTGGCGAGGAGATCAAACGATTCCTATCATGCACTTTGTCCAAGAGTAACACATCGCAGATTTCCCTTTACTTTCGCGTCGAATGTGCGACCGAACAAAAGTTTTCACCTTTATTTGTCCAGTTGGGAAACACGAATACAATCGCCATCATTCCATAAGGATTAGAGACGTCTGTTTTACCTATAGGGTTCGCTGCACTTTCTCAATATTCGGCGGAAGTGAAGCAGGAAGCAAAAAGTTTAACTGGAACGAAACGAAGGTATCTTGGATCTAGAGAAACTATTGGGCAAAAGGAAGAAGCACGTTTATCGGTATGTGATCTGCGTGTCTTGAAATCTATGACGTAATAGCTGGGTCAAAATTCTTCGTATCGCAATGAGAGTAAAAGTGAATTATAGCCGACCTACTATTCTGGATAGGTTAAGTAATACAAATGAAAAAAGATAGAAGGAAGTCACATTTCTTCCTAAACTTTTGAAACTGACCAGCTATCCATTGCACTACCTCTTACAATTAGATAACCTTTGCGCGTAGGCAAGAGGGAATCGGCAGATCGTTAAAAAAGATAGGTTAAGTAACGCCAGAGAACCAAATATACTAAAGCAAAAATCGTTCGCATTACGCAAACAAATTATTTCATTAATTACATTCGGTATTTCCTTAAAATACGCAGGGTTTGAAAAATTACGTTGAGGAAACTGAAAATGGACCCTTGGGCAAAATTACGTGGTTTCCTTGAAAAGATTTGGAAAGGAAATCCCACGAAGAGAAATTTCGTCACGTGCTAATCATTCGCGTACGTTCCTACTGTTTGCCGCATTTGTTTGCACATAATGCCAACGAAAAGGTTGACAATGCTTTGGATTAATTTCAAATAAGATTATACTATGCAAAGAAAAAGCCCGAAGTTTCTTTAAACTACCTCTTTAGGATACTGACATATATAGAAATGCTAAGAAAATTTAACATGAAAAAATGTGTAATAAAGGATGAGAGAGAATTCATAAGTTAGAATGGAGTTCCATAACTCGGCGCGGAAAATATAAATACAAAGCATATGCAAAATGCAATGATGCAAAAACAGTTGATAAAGTAAGTTCTATAGCCACGGAACTATCGAAAAAATCACATGGGGATTTTCGCTAGAAAAGACCCGTGCTCAATTCACCGATCGTAAATACTGACTTTGCATAAGAATTCTGTCTAAACGATTAATCTTTTTGAATAAGAAAAAAATTGGTTACGTTAACTGTGTTGCATACAATGCAGGATATAATATTATACTTTTACAGCGACAAATTATTTTGAGAAGATTGATGCCATTTAATAAGCGCGAGTCGAATCAGTTCGCCAGAGTAAATCTTTTACATTATTTTCAATGAAATTAAATCGGCGAAATTATTGGTCCTAGTATTCGCTCGGATAGAGAAGATAATATGAGCGAGCGGTAAGAAATTAAGTGTTTGAGGAGCAATGAAGGAATCCTTGAGAGGCAGGTGTTTTCAATGACAGACACATGCCGCAGCAGCGACTAAGAATCGATTTCAGGATCAGAAGCGCATAAAAATCAAATCGTATAAAATGAAATTAAACAGCTTCATCGATCGAAAAATTATGGGCTGTGGAATTTTCTTGCAGTTTATATGTGCTTACATAAAATTCTTCTAATTGGCATTTCCGACAAAATAATCAAAATGAACCCCATAACCATAAAACGATAGAGAAAAACAGACGAGCTTTAGACAGTCGTCTTCAGTGGCAACTCACTGATCCTTGATTCGTCTGGTTTTTTCGACTCTTTCATAATTACTGAAGTTATCAGTCGAAAATTCAATCTTGGGATTGATCAATTAAACCATATAAACTCAATACAGAATTATAGCACTCACCTTAAGGCTAGAATCTAAATGAAATTCTCAAATAGCCATAAGAATGGGAAAACTAGGCGAGGATTTCGGCTACAAGGCAACCTTCATCAGTGGCGATTCACACATCGCGGGTTCTCAAAAAATAAATTTGGTCTTCCCAAATATTTTAACGGGCATAGGAGAAAAATAGTTTTTCCAAATCATTTAAAACAATTTAAATCAGCACTCACCTCCAAAGAAGCAGAATAGAAGGGCCTTCAGAGGCAGCGTGCTCACGTTTGCGTACCCCATCTTGGCAATGTAAAGTCTTTACAAATCGGAACTCTGGGCAGACCTAGCTTTTTCAGTAGGCCTTTTTCGTCTGCAGAGCAACAGTTCGTCGGAGAAATCCTTCTCCTCTATCGAAATAATCGCACCGTTTTCTCACACGGACCCTGTCTTTTCCTCGCGGTATGTTCTTCGAAGGGCGAAACTCTCCATCCTCCCCCTCCTCTTCTCTTCCAAGTCCCCCTCTCTCCTCCGCCTATCCTCCGCTCCTCCTGCCACACGCCTTCAACATGGCCAAGGCATCGCAACCCGCGAGGCGCCAGGTACCTGGAATAAGAAGAAACACCGAATAGGTAAAACGTTGCGTTCTATAATTTCGAATAAGTCGTGAGATATTAATGCATGGAAAGATAAAGTTCCGAACGTTACTCGTATTTAATTGGGTAAAAAGTAGGTCTCTAGAGACATGATCAAGTTGGCTCGTCAAATGCTTAAGGCCCGTGGTTAAATATGTTGGAACCTCGGTAATTTTAACCTTAAGAGGAAACGAAAAACTGGATGTATACAAAATTTTAATGATACAACTCCAACCTGATGTTTAGGAATATTGAATGGAAAAGTGTCTTCTTCGAGTAGACGAAAATTCTTGGGCTTAAATTTCAAATTATAAGGGCAATACATACTGTTAAGGTGTTGTGGAATAATATTCGCTGAATAAAATACAACAATAAAATGAAACTTTAAAATATGGCATCTATTTCCTTTGCGTGTAAATTGCAAGACAAATGAATTAGGATTATTGTTTGTAAGATTTATTTTATGTACTTGAATTTTATAGTTTGAAAATTTACTGTAATTTATAAACAAGACTTATCAACTCTGGTCGACAATTTATAACAAAAACTTGATTAAATGTAGCTAATCACATTAACGTTTACTGGCTAATGATGAGGTATTCTAAAACTTTTTTCTGATAAATACCAGATGAATGAATATTACAGCAACTATGTACATAGAGCGCTTCCCGACTATTCAACGAGGCCATTCGCGTTATGAGACTCGCGGTATATATCCGAATACGCTGCGGCGCTATAGCCGAATTACTGTATTAACAATAAAACAGCCCTTCCAATTTTCGCTCTTTTTTGTTATGCATAATTTATAAAAATGTTCAATTTAAAAAAAGCCCTTTTAATACTCATTCAGTGTTATAATAAAACATAATATCAAATTTAACCAAATGCAGTTCCTAAAGGAAAGATATTTCCGGTGGATTCTAGGACGAATGGCAGTACTTCTGAGAACATAGTTTGCAGACGAAATTTAAGCATGGCCTGATAACCAGGATAACTCAAACAGACAAAACGATCAAGAAAATCATGTGTGCAACGAAACTGTAGTCCGATTAACAACTGAAAATAGTTTCTTTTGAAACGAACACTTAGACTTTCCAATTATTTTATAGCTACTCCACTTGGGAAGGCTCGAGATTGTGGAAAGACTCCATAATGGAAATAAAACAATTATTGTAATTTCCACTGAATAATAATTTTATTGACCCGTTTCGCCTGATGATGCTGTAATAGGCGAAACCGGTCGTTAAAATTCTTGTTCAGTGGAAATTACAATAATTGTTTTATTTCTATTATTTTATAGCTGTTGGAGCTTTCTCCAGTAAAGATTTGATTTAAACTATAATGTGAAACCTACATTTCGCTTTAGGAATTGCGCATATGCATCACTCTTCTTTGATAGGAGCCATAGAACTGGTAAACCGTTATTAAAATAAATTAATTGTATATTAACGTAATCTTTCCTATTGATCTACCTTCTTAATTGCAGCGCTCGTTTACATATCATACTTCCTGAAGTGGCTAACAGAACACAACTCTCATAATTTTTCGTCTTCTGCTCTTCAGTAATTTCTTCGTGTTTCTGTGATATTCTTAAAAGCTTCCATCGATGCAAGGCAGTTAAGAAGGACGCTTATCATTAATGTATACGTTCTGTGAAAGTCAACCACCGTCCTTCAACTGTGCCGTTCAATCGAGGGTTGCCTCGGCTTGAGGGAAATCGAAAGTACATTTAGATTTCAAGAGGCGATACACCAGCGCATTACCTGTCCCGCTACTAACGGGCACAGTGACCGCCCGGAGGCCAACTTTCATCTTAACGACGTCTCGTTTTTTGTGAATTGAACGAGTAAATGTCTCAGCGTGCATGATAAATTTCGCAAGTTTTCGACGCCGGCATATTAGGCGTGTGTTTGGGCATCTCCTAATACATATATGACAATTTCTGACTCGCTGGCGGATCAACTAAAACATCTAATAGTGATGTAAAACCTACTCCAATTCGGATTTTGTTATACGCGGTGAAATAAATGCGACGCTTATGAAAATTCAATTATACGGGTATCTGGATTGGGCGCGCACCTAATTTTATATATGTATGCGACTAGTGTATACGGACACGTTATTTTCATAAGGTAAAAAAAAATTTACCACAAGGTTTTGTTCGACGCGTCATTTTTTGAGGGAATAGCCTCCACGTTGCACAAAGGACTATTGTATTTTCCATAATACTTTTAGCGATTTCCATTATTTTCTTGCGGATACTTTGACGAAAATTGGTAGTTTCCAAACTTAAGACTTTCCCACCAGATGCATTGATTTTGTGAAAATTCTACGGTTATAATATATCTTGACAAGATTATTTATTTTTTAGGGTAAGTTTTCAAGGGTTGCAACTGCAAACATGCATTTCAGTTTATTTGGAAGAAATGATCTTCTCTCCGAGGAGAGAGTGATGTTCTACTTTTTCTTCGACAAAGTTTCTCGAAAATACCATTCGTGGCGCAAATTTTAGGGAAATTATTACAGCAGTTTGGCTACAACACCATTTGTAAAGTTTGATTTTTCCGATTTTGTTGCCACCTAGCTGAAAATGTATGAGAAACTTGTAAAATCCAATCGGTAGGATTATCGTGTTCGCAAAAAATCACACGATTAAAAAAACGCAAGCACATAGATGAATGCGCATACCAAATTGTTCAATTTATTTATAATTATCGTAATTATTATTATTCAATTCCACAAATAAAAACTTATATAGCGAATTAATTCTAACAGTCGCTTCAAGCGCACATACCTACTTGTCCGTTCGCACCACAAATAACCGTGGAGCGTTATTAACGGACTTGGATTCGAACCCCGACGGTGTGATTTCGGGGATCAACCCTTTCCATGTCGTCGTGTTTAGAGGAGTGGCGAGAACATCGCGCTCTCTTAAGAAACTGTCAAGGGGCGTGGCGTCCTATGCCGCAAATGACATGGGGGAGGAGGTCGTTGCCAGCATCGGGTTCCCGTTTCCACGTGATAGGACGGATAAATGTCCTTTTTTCCAAGAAGGTGATGAGGCAGGAATGGAGGTAAAAGCAATCCGCAAGAATGGCAAACGGCAAAGAGAACCCTCAGATTTTCCACACCGAAGGCCATAACCTCCGTGGATTCCGTACGTTAAATACGGCGATGAGGAACGAAGAGGGATTTCCAGAAGAGGATCAATCAAAATCTTTTGACACATGCAGACCTCCATTAAGACAGAGTTGATGGTGCTCGACGGAAATGTTGAAAACGCAAATTTAACGAGTAAGGGAAAAATGGAAGAGCAAATTTAACGAGTGAGGGAAAAATGGAAGAGCAAATTACACGAGGCGCTTTTTAAAGAATACTATAAGTACATATTTTATGTTAATCAAATAATCACATATAAACCAAATTTTTATCATGTCTAGCTTTTATATAGACCGACCTATACAGAAAATTTGATTTATCCAGATTGTTGGAGTCCAGAGATATTGCTCACACAGACCTTAATACATGAGCGATTTTTTATGGAGACAAACAGGGATGTACACGGGTTTCCCGTGGTACATAAGTGCTTTTCGTCAAATTCGCCGTAGTGTAATTATATATTACTATATTTGTTTAGAAATCAGAAAATTATTTTTCCTTATATGGTGGTAGCCTTGCTTTATAGATACGCTCGAAACATATTTATTTCATTTTGCCATTCTATATTCGCCCTACAAGCGAAATTACTTTTTGAAATCGGTTCAGCTAAAGACTTTCAAACTCATAGTTAAAGAAAAATACTAACCTTGATATTGTGGTAGCCTTGTTTAGTCGATCCGGATAAAATATGCTATTTTGGTCATTTATTTATATGGAGATTATATGTGCCATATTGGATTAAAATTCATGCTGCTTGTTCTCTATAAATACGTGTAAACATATAATTTATTTTTTATTGTGTTAGCCCTGCTCTTTGTTTCCACTTTAAACTCCTTGATTTCATTATGGTATGTTATACAAATGTTATATACAGAATTGAGATGAAATCCGTTCAGGCAATTCCTTCCAAATCCATAATTACTAAAACATTAATTTGTAAGTGTAGTATCCGTTTGGTTGATACGATCCAAATATGCTACTATGGTTTTGTATATATGTGTACATTACAAATTTTAAATTTGGTTAAAATTGATGTGAACAGTTCAACACAAAACTTGTAAAAAGAAATTTTTTAACACTTGTATTGTGGCAGCCCTGTTTTCTATATCTACATTTAAAATATTGATTTTGTTTTATAATGTTGCACACCTTCTTCTTTCTAAATTTCGTTGAAATCGGTTCTGCCAATTCCTTCCAAATTCATTATTACCGAATAGTTTAATTTTGTGGTTGTAGCACCCCTGTAGAGTCGATATGGTCGAAATATGCCATTTTGGTCCTATATTTATGTGAAGGTTCTATGTACCAAATTTGATTGAAATCGGTTCAGCCAATTCTTCCCTAATATATGCGTACGGACGGACATCACGAAGATAATAGTGCTTTTTATCATTGACGAAAAGCACTAAAAAGCGATAAAAATGACATTAAAAATGGTAACGTTTGCCCAGTGCATCCTATTCGCAATATCGAAGATATGAAATGGCTTCGTTAGGCTCATATCGTGTCGCAATGGGACAAATTTTAAGTCCAAGATTTTTTGGTAGTGAAAATCGTCTTCTGATGATCTCGAAGGATTATTTCCTCTCGATCTGTAATAAACAGATCTTTAAGAATGTCCTTCGACAATGATATTCGAATCGAAACTAAAATATCGTGCGGTCGACGCAAAAAACTAATAGCGTGATTCAAAAAAATGATAACGGTGAAGTACCACATACGAAAATAAAAATGGATAAGAAATGACAAAAAGAGATACCTATTCTTAGGTTACTGTCAATTTTTCTTAGCGATAACTATCGTCCCTAACATTTCAAAACGTTAACGTACACACTAATAAAAAAACACCACAAACGAAAGAATCCCAATGTTCGACGTTTTATTGAATTTTGCATTACACTGAGTATAAAATATGAACGTATATATTTACGTTACTTAAGCATACGCTTTTTCCATGACGTCATACTGTTAAGTCTCTGAATGAGATCAAAGATGTTCGGTCACCGCTTAAATATAACGTTTTTAACGGGGGTGGTAGAGGGAGAAGAGAAAGAAGGTGAAACTAAAAGGTCAGAATCATGGCGAGGGAAAACTTTGCACTTACCGTAACTTGGTTACGGCCACGCAATGAGTATAAAAAGATCAGCGTAATGCATAAGATAAAAATGATGTAGCCATAACGCTGCTGAGTCAAATGTGCGTATAACTTGAGTATTCTAAAGAAAGTATCGACAGAGTCGACATCAAGGGTAAGGAATTTGATCTTTATTTTGCTTTCAAACAAATGACACAGAGACATGCCTATTCAGGAATTCTAACCCGCTTTGGGCAGCAGTTAAGTCATCAACACCGATAGCAATACCGGCATTGTGCGGAGAGAAAATTTCACTTATGAAGTCGGGCGTTGATTAAATTAAAGATGACAGAAATTACTGTTTTTAGAGTACAGTCAAGCTCCGATTTGGCCGTTTGCCCATCACTGGCGTTGGCCGGGGTGGCGGTAAATCGAGACATATGCTTGCTCTATGTAATCATAAGATGGAAGCTCTTCACAACGATTCATGGGGCCTATGCAGGGGTGGCACTATGTAGGGGGGGGCGTTAAGTCGGGGTTAGACTGAATGTTTCATGTAGAACTATTTATACTCCAAGCATCTCGTTTTAGTGGAAAAAGTTTAGCTGAAAATAAACGCTATTTCTACATTAAGGTTGCATTAGCGATTAACTCCTAATAATATGTAAATTTCAAGCACGGAAAATCGCTTTTAAGGAACTTTATTACCTGCGAACAAAAGACGCCGTTATTTGTTTTAAAAAAAAGGGGCAGGAAAGGAGCGGAGGAGAGAGCTTGGGGGGTCAGAGGCCGCTTTAGGCACCGTATTTATGAAACCTATCCTTCGCTCACCTCTTCCCACACACCCTCTCAATCTACCGATCACTCCCCAAATTCTCCTAAATTAAAACCGTGTGGGTTGCAGAGCACGCGCACACCTCACTTCTTCAAGTCTCGCGTAATTTCATGATGTCATCGATGGAAGTGACGTCACCGCTCACATAAAACTTGTCCAGCAGCTTCTTACTCGCCTTCTATTCTTAGAGCCGAAGAAGTTTCTCCGCCCGTTTCAAGATTTCCATCCGAAGAAAAATGCTGATCATTGCGACCTAGAGTCGATGCGTGACATCGTCTGCGCGTGAATCTCGTGCTTAGACCTCGCAGTAGAAAGTTGGAATTAGAACTTGAAAATTATCCCGTTAGGATGTACAATTACGAACATTTGGAGAACAAGCCACAAATCGAGTGAAAACGCGAGCAAAAAGATTTTTGAGTCACGACACTTGGGCTAAAAATTTAACATTTTGATTATGACTTGCAAGGCGTTAAAAATAAAGCCTGATTTCGGTTCCCGCTCATGAACACTTTCTTTCTCCACCATCTTTCTCCCTATTCACGTTACATTCTATAGCCTGGTATAAGCTTCTGCGTGTAATAATTCAACCATTTCTAATCCATCCTGTTGAATGTGGGTTAAGCGATCAAAGTAAAGCTGAATAAAATGGAAATGAAATAGTTATTAGCAATGACGACTATCGAGCATACTGTAAAAACACATCTACTAAGGATCTTGAGATAAAATTAAAACTCTAAAAGTTATTAAGTTATTGCTGAATTACAATATATACGTTTATAAATACTTGGAGATGTGCATGCATGTAAAGCAGGGGTCGGAAAACGGTCGTTCGCGATCGACCGGTCGATCTCGAAGCATATCGTGGTCGATCGACCCCCCACAAAAATCGAGAAATTAAAAAATACATGTCTATATCATTGTGAACTTACAAAAAGTTTCGAATGTTCACGCCGACAAAAACAATAACATACGATTTTAGCTCATCACTTTGTAATGTATCACATGAAAATATTGTAATAATAATTGTATTGTAAAAATAACATCATCGAAAAAAGTGGTCGATCTTGAGATCTCAATTTTTTTTCAAGTAGCTCATATGATGTTAAAGGTTGCCGACCCCTGATGTAAAGTATAATCCGGATATAACGACAATCGAGGGACTGGCAAACCCAGAGCGCGATACACTACCCAGTTAGTGCATAGAGCATATAAAAAAAGTTTGAACATTTCAAGAGTAATAGTGAGATAGATGGTTAATTACATCAGAGTCAGCGCACTACGCCCACTAACTTCAGCGAGGGTGAGTAAACTTTCCCCTCACGGATACGGACCACTCCCATCTTACTCTTATGAGATTAAACAAAACATAATATTGACAAAATATGCCTTTCAAAAGGTCATAAAGAGGTCGGGAAAACCAGAAATGCGTTTCGTCGAAATGCTCATCTGGTTTTTCCAATATTTTTATAGTCACTGCTCTTAGTTTTCCATAATTGATTTCAGCAAAAAGACGATCTCAATAATTTAACTTTATAATTAAATCGTAATATTCCACTAATAAATTCCACGATCCGAGCGCGTACAAGTAACTCCATGGACAGACCACTGAATTTTCGTCAAGCACTCAACGGGAGGGTCCACGCAATCAATCCAACAAAAGAATATCCCTCTTCAGGCGCTGGAAACTTTTATTACAGGGTGGGAAATTTTCGAGTTTGTTAATGCGCATAAAAATTTACTTAAGTTCGTTTTCGTATGTCTCTTACTTTCATTTTTCCGATACGAAAGAAAATTACCGATTAAAAACTTCGGAATTTTACGACTACGTTTTTAATACACGACTAAAAATAATGAAGTCAATTTTACATCAAGTTAATACTTGAAAATTATTTCTTTGATATAAATTTTCGCTAGCTGTAACGGATTGGTATAGTTGTTTGTTATATTTTGTCTCAAATTCAGCGTCAATATTTATTGTCTGGATGAGGTAACGTACGAATTTTCAAATAATAACACCCTACTCGTTTATATTTCGAAATCACCGCAACGTTTACTCATGTTAATCCAGCGAAAGATCTAAATCTCGCATTGAAAATGTTTTTAATTTAAAAATCGCCTCAATTACGATAAATGTCATAGCGAGAAGTAAACGGACAGTCAACAGCAGACGCTTCGTGGAGAAAAGTCGATAAAAGAGTATTTATGAGCTATTTATTGCTTTTAACATTCCCACTAGAGAAAAGCGATTTTATCTGATAATTTTCCATCGGACTTTAAGTGTGAATTACCCGTTTTGTTGAAAACTAGACCAAACAAAAATGATGTCCAGCGACAAATAAAATGATAAAATGGATCATCCGCGGAATAATCGATGGTAGGTTGCGAACACATGGGATGAAGTACCGCAATCATAAATAAATGGCAGGTATAACGGCATTACATTATATAGTACACCAAAATCACGTTTTACCGGAAATGCCTGTTTTACGGAATGAAAAAAAAACTAGGAGAGAGAATTTGAATTTGGCTTCCTATAGTTTCAAAATTGGCCACTACGTTGTGCTGGAACTTCAACATCTTATATTTTTGCAATAATGTTGCATTGTTTTGCGTGCTAGTTTTAAAAAATCCACCATCGTAATGATACAATCGTTATTTTCCAAGGTTATTCATATTTCTGTGTATTTCACGATAATTCTATGAGTATATTACGTAATACTGGTTTTACGAAAAATCCTTTTTTACAGAATGAACTCGATCCCATCCTACTTCATAAAAGCGGGATTTTGTTGCATATAATATTACATTGATTATTCATATTCTGACAAACAAAACTTAATAAATAATAATATTTATATATTATAAATTGGGAAGTCACCTTTCTTCCTAAAATTTTTAACTGACCGCCTATTCATTATACCACCTCTCAGATACCCATTGCGCGTAAGCCAGAGGGAATCAGCAGGGCGTAAGAAAAAAAATTCTGACAAAATGTTGTCAAAATGAGGGAAGAAAATACTTGGCGAGAAAACCCTACTTCCTTCTCGAAACATAATCTCGTAGTTGGGCCGTTATTCCCCGAAATCCCTCCAAACTTTCTTCGGAATCGCTCCTCCTTTAGCCTAAACCACTGATCGATGCGATGAATAAATCACTCTCTTGGAAACCCTTGCTGGCGGACGCACACGCAACGCACGAATTCCTCGTAAATATAGCTCAACCCCTTAACAACGTGCATCGCTCACATTTTCGATTACGGCACACCATCGCTTTACTGGAAGAATGCGTTCCTCGAAATTGGAGTTTTACGCTGAAATCCTTTAAAGCGTGGCAGGTGGAGATTCATTCCAGACCCTGCCGTAGATCCGAGAGTGTGTATATACCAGAGGTACACAACTCAAAAGCTGAGACGGGCCAAAATCGACCTCGATTGGACCTAGGCGGGCCACTCTAAGTTTTGTACATAAAACATTTAAGTACACTACCGCAGATTCAGTAATTCCCGTAACAACTTTTACATGCGATTTTCATGCGACAAAAATGAGGTGACAAACAAATATAATTTAGTTAATCAACGGGAGATGTTGCATCGTTTTTCTCTCGCCATTCCACTTATATCCGGAGTAATGGTGGTAGTTGCTGTTCTTAGAATGTATCTTAAACTCTGATATGTCAATGCTGAACGTACTGCAACTTTGTTTAACTTCATAAGAGAGAATGTTTGTTCACGCATGCGATAAATATCCATAACAAATTTTAATTGTATTTTTACGGGAAAGGAAAGCACCAGCTGAGTCAAATCCTGCCGGGCCACACAAAATGTGTCGGCGGGCCATATGCTGTGCACCCCTGGTGTATACTTACTTTTCGCTAACCAACGTAGCGAATACAAATAATACGTTCAGCGAGTACGAATGAAAAATGGTACTTTTTTATGCATTTAGAAGGATGATATAGGTTAAAAGCTGAAGGATTTACTCTTCGAATTGTGCAAGGGTATAAACCAGGGGCGTAACTACGGTTTGGGGCCACTATGCCAGTAAAAATTTTGGGACCTCCCACCTATGTAAAGAAATCGTTATAAAGTTATTTTTATATTATATTAATTTTTGATTTTTTTCGACATTTCAATTCTGAAAAATTCTATTTCAACTCGGCTTTCCTTTTTTATGCTTCTGAGTTTATACTGAAGGAAGTGGCAAATACTTAAATCTACTTTCGGGCTTACAAGTGCGTAGGTAGCTTTTTATTGACTTTAATTTTGAAAAATATCTTTAATTTGACGTCAGTTACTGGCAATGTCAAATATATCATCAAAGCTGCACTTATATTGCCATAGATTAAAAAATCCAATAGTTCCTTGGCGTACCTATAGTTTTCAATCTTATCTTTCAAAACCGAGTTTGTTGTTAGTGAGAGAAGCTCGTCATAAAGAGATTGATCAGTATTTTTTTGTGAATCATATTCTTTGATTTCTTGTGTATTCAATTTGAACCCATTATGTGGAGTTTATCAACTTTTATATGCACTTCATTATGTCCATATACATATATATATATATATACAGGCATATATACATTCAACACCCAAATAATGGATAATTACTAATCAGTGACAGTTCAAGGATGGAAGTGGTTTCAGCGTTTATTTCTGGCGATGAGATCCTTCAATTGGACACTGGAATTTAATTTTTAAATACCTTGTTGTTTCCTTATGGGCATTTGAACTTCCTGCCATCTGTCGGAATTTCAGTTAAAAAGCTTTCCTTAATAGTCTTTAGGAAATTTTTTCTAAGGAAATTTTATATTTGAATGTGACTTTAATGTAAAAATGCAGTGATATGAAATTCTTTAATGAAATCGAATTTTATGAATTGAAAATATTTTTTAATATTCAGCAGGCAAAAAGCGTTTGGTACTGCCAATAAAAAAATAAAAATATTTTAAACATCAACTTTTAGAAGGTACTAAACGGAAATAAATAAACAAGGCGAACGAAGAATCACACCACATTCTAAATTTGTCATAAACATTCTCTAAAAGTTTAAAAGTCATCTTCCAAAAGTTGTATGACTTAATAATAACTAACTTAAGTCGTATACTTTTCGTTACAAGATACTAACTATAACTTTTAAAACATGACTTTTAAATCTTTAGAAGAATATTTATTACAAATTCAAAAATTTCTGAATAGTTAGCGTGATTTTTAGACCTCCGTAATACATATTATTTTTTGCCTTTTAGTGCGTACTGAAAATTGATTTGCAAAAAAACATTTTTATTGTTCTTTTCATTTTAAGTTAATAAAGTAATCGTTTAACTGAAATATCATTTAGAGCGGAAGAATTCTGTGACTTGATAAAATTTCACGCGGTTAGTACTGCTATTGGTAGGCTAATCCTTTAATCAATTTGAGAGCTAAAGATTTGTACCGCTCTGAAGACAAAAGCCTTGCGCGCAGGCGACGTACACGCAAAACTTCCCAAGTTGTAACTAGTTTATCTACTAAAACATTAAATAACCCGAATGAATCGATAAAAAATCCTAAAGCTAGAGTAAAATTACTTAAGATTCACCTGTTCATAAAAAAGTTGCAACAATATTTTTAGTTTATTCTTCCTTTTTATAATTTTAAAAAGTTTTATTTCAACCCTGGTTCATAAACAAGCAATTGGTAACCTTATTTTTATTTTTTTCTTTCTTTTTAAATGATTTTTAAATTGTTTATTGGAATCCCGGTCAATTCCCGGGATTGTGAAAGATTCGGGATATGACAAGCACTAGTTGTAACAGCCTCAGTGGTTCAATTACATCTCTCTCGGTAATTTTACGGATAGATATGCCAATGCAGGTGCCACAAAAAACCACTAGATGCGGAATGTTGGTGATTTTACGCACGACTGATCGAGCTTCGACAAGCGCTTATAAAATTGTAGAACTTTATAGATGGTTTTTATTTCGAAACATTTTACGACGGAAATATAAAAAATCATTTGTTGGAATACATTTTTTAAAGATTAGGCCGCATAAGATGACCAGTATTAGCATTAAAATGGTGTGAACGAGCAATTTTTGGAAAATTCTGCAAATGCTTTTATAAAAAATATTTAAAAAATAATGTCGATTGCCGTTCAATAGTAAACATATAAAGACGGTTTTATTTTAGTACAAATCATTTATTTTAAACTATTTCATAAACAGCGCTTCAACGATTTTTACATCGAACGTATAAATGACAACATAACATACGCCCACGCCCACGATCGGTTCAGAAACCGAATCCCTAGCACGGGGGCTCGAGATACGACGACCAACCCTCTACAAATGGCAAAAATAAACAATAACATACACAGCCATCGTGCACTGGGAACGTCAATTTTCGTAAAAGATAAAAATCACCAGCGTAAAAGGGAAGACAACGACGTTCGAAATGTTGCGAAGGGTCGAACGCTTTTCGTAATTCACATTCCGCTCAGAATCAGGAGCGACCGACGGACGAAGTCGCGCACAGGAAATGATTCCCACGAAGCGTCGCTTCCGCGGTCGGCGATTTCGTTGCGTACTACTCTCTTTACCTCTCTCTCTCTCTCTTCCCCCACGACTATTTTTTTATTCTCCTTCCGCTCCTAGTCTACGGAACGCTGCATCGAAGGCTCGCCTGCGCCGAAGGACACGGATCGAGGGGCGCGTCGAGGACACACCGCATCTCTCTCTTTCTTTCTTACTCTGCTACTTTCTCTCTCTCTCCCACCTTCTTCTTTCCTTCTGAGGAACGCGCGTCTGTGCCTGGCGCCTCTGCGACATCCAGATTCGGATGCAAGCTATAATGAGCGCCTTCAATGGAGAAAGGAGAGTTTAGAGGGCCTTCAATTAAAGGAGAAAGAGAATGAAATAGAAAAGGAGAACTAGGTTATGACAGGTAGAAAAAGAGAGAAAGAAAGACTAACAAAAAATGGATAAAGGTAGAGATAGAGACAGAAGGGGGCATAGAAGAAAAGAGAGAGAAGGAAGGAGGAGGGGAAGTAAAAGAGAGAGAGAGAGAGAGAGAGAGAGAGAGAGAGGAAAAAGAGTGATATAGATAGTGAGAAGTAGAGAGAGTGAGAAAGGGTGAGAGAAAGGGTGAGAGAAAGGGAGAGAGAATGAGTGAAAGAGAGAGAGAAAGCGAGGGAGGGAGAGAGGAGAAAGAGAGTGAGAGTGAGATGGAGACAGAGTGAGAGGTAGTGAGAGTGAGAGGTAGTGAGAGTGAGAGGTAGTGAGAGTGAGAAAGAGTGAGAGAAAGGGAGAGAGAATGAGTGAAAGAAGGAGAGAATGAGTGAAAGAGGGAGAGAGAATGAGTGAAAGAGGGAGAGAGAATGAGTGAAAGGCGGAGAGAGAATGAGTGAAAGACGGAGAGAGAATGAGTGAAAGACGGAGAGAGAGAAAGCGGGAGGTTAAAGTGAGGGAGGGAGAGGAAAAAGAAAGAGTGAGAGGGAGATAGAGTGAGAAAGTGAGAGAAAGGGAGAGAATGGGTGAAAGAGGGAGGAAGAGGAAAAATAGGTAGAGAAAGAGGGTTGGTGAAAAAATAGAGAAGAACAGAGTGAGGCAAAAAAAGGAGACTGAAGAAGAGAGAAAGTACAGAAAGGCATACACTGATAGACAAAGAAAAAGACAATTGAAGACATATACAAGTGCAGAAAGACAAAAGAGCAGAGGAAAACAGGCAAAAATAAAAACACCGAAATGAAAATTACAAGAATAATACGAAAGATAGAGATGTGAGAGATACAAAGATATAAAGAGAAAGGAATACTAATAAAAGAATAGATATATAGGCAGAGAAAGAGAAAATACGTGAGGAGAGGTACAAATATATAGAGAGAAAGGAATACTAAGAATATAATAGATATACAGGGAGAGAAAGAGAGAAAATACGTGAGAGAAATAAGATAAACAAAGGAAGGATAAATAAAAAGAGATTGACAGAGATCAGATAAGGACAGTTACATACATAAGAGACAAAAACAATCAAAGAGATACAGAGTGAGATAGAAGAAGACAGTGGAAGACAGAGAAATGGCCAACAACAGTTTACGAATGAACTGCGCATCGTAAAAAGGCTCGCGCATCGTGAACGTACACCAAATCGGCAGCTACTATTTCCTCGCCTCAGTTTTGTTTCGGTGTAAATCCACCAAACAATCTAGTTTAACCTTTACATTCATTTTCTTAGCACATTATCATTTTCTTAGCACATTATCATTTTCTTTTCCGCGTATTTGACAC
Source organism: Tanypteryx hageni (assembly GCA_028673005.1). Classification (NCBI taxonomy): domain Eukaryota; kingdom Metazoa; phylum Arthropoda; class Insecta; order Odonata; family Petaluridae; genus Tanypteryx; species Tanypteryx hageni. The sequence goes on along the minus strand of CM054114.1, from coordinate 118,946,021 downwards.
GCGCATGACAATGTCACGTGATAATGGAATGACGTGAGGAGGGCATCCACGCACAGACTGGACGATATCACGAAATTCCATCGAGGAACAGAAAGACGGTCGGAAGAAAAAAATTACGGGACATATAAGTGGCCTTCGCTCAAGATCGAAGATTTTAATGGTTGAAATATCCATCTTCCTAATCTTTTCCAGCACTCATATTCCAACAAGAGAGAGAGAGAGAGACGATCGTTCATACTTTTTGCCGTTTTAAATTGCCACGAATCACTGAGGTTTTACTGCAAAGGGTAAAACATTATTTAGAATTAGGCCAGAGTTAGTTGAATTATGAATTCTGCTCCCTAACCGCGTATACATATAGAGAAATTGGAGACAATAAATAAAACTAGAGGTATAGAAAATATTCTTTTAATTCGAATTACCATAATGAGAACTTAAGACGTAAAATTTCTTTTACGATGCATGAAAAATTAGAGAGTAAAACATCCAGTTATATATATATATATATATACACACACACACAAATACATACATATATACAGGGCCGTAGTGACCCCATTTTGCGCCCTGAGCAGAGACTTTTGGCGTCCCACAATGAACTAAAATATAGAAGCACATCTTTGTTTAGAAAAGGATATTATTTATTTTAAAGTTTTATTTTCGAGCTCCATTTTCAGAAAACATATTTATTATGCCAATGGAATTGGCAATATTGTAATCTATAGATAAGGCCAGAGCTGAAAGTCTCTCTCGGTTAATTGACGACCGTAAGCAGTTATTGATTAATTTTAATTAGCTGAACGAACTCTCTCTAATGAAAATGCGAGGACATTCTAAGTAAAGTTTCCACACGAGGAAACTAACTTCATATTCATGAAAAATTCCAAAATTCACTTTTTATTAAAGACAAACTGTGTCAAACTGCGACCTTTTCCAGTACTTCGCGTTTATTGTCATAATTTTGATGCATATTAGCAGTATTTTCACAGAAAGTTTTAATTTAATCTTCATTCATATTATATTTAGCGCAACTTAAAAATTCGTAAATCGTTATCAATTTCAAATAGCGATGTAAATCGTGCTCTCAGCCGTGCATAAAGAGAACTAATTGCCCGATTCACTTCATCGCTTATGGCAGGGGTGCACAACATACGACCCGTCGACACATTTTGTGTGGTACGGCAGGATTTGACACAGCTGGTGCTTTCCTTTCCCATGAAAAATACAATTAAAATTTGTTATGGATATTTATCGCATGCGTGAACAAACATTTTCTCTCATGAAATTAAAAAAAAGCTCGATTACGTTCAGCGCTTAAGAGACATTCTAAGAACAGCAACTACCAGCTTTACTCCGGATATAAGTGTAATGGCGAGAGAAAAACGATGCAACATCTCCCATTAAGTAAATTATATTTATTTGTCACCTCATTTTTGTCGCATGAAATCGCATATAAAAGTTATTACGGTAATTACTGAATCTGCGGTAGTGTACTTAAATGTTTTATGTACAAAACTTTCATAGAGTGGCCCGCCTAAGTCCAATGGAGGTCGATTTTGGCCCGTGTCAACTTTTGAGTTGTGCACCTCTGGTTTATGGTACTTTTACATCTAATCTAATCCACCGTTTTCCAACCGGTGGTTAGCGTACCCCTAGGGGTTTGCCAAATAAATCTGAGGGGTTCGCGAAAAAAATTGGTAATGGCTGCCCCGCCCTCACTACGGCTATATATATAAATATATATATATATATATATATATATATATATATATATAGAGAGAGAGAGAGAGAGAGAGAGAGAGAGAGATGGCAACAAGGTATTGGGATGAGGAAACCCAGTGAACACTCACCAATCGGACGACTTCAGGTTGGCGAGGCCCCGGGGATGTCGAAGCGACACACGTAAAAGAACACTAAAACACAGAAACATCACAAACGTAGAAGCTTTCGGAGTTATTCCTTCATCAGCTACAGAGAGAGTTCTCTCTCTGTAGCTGATGAAGGAATATATATATATATATATATATATATATATATATATATATATATATATATATATGCACTGGTGGTGTAGTGGTTAGCGTGTCGGCTTTCTATTGCAAAGTTCGGGGGTTCAAACCCCTCGAATGGAGGTTTTATTTATAAAAAAAAAAAAACTATCATCAGTGCCTGGCAGTAGGCAGCAGTACTGTCAGTATGGTATAGAGCCGAAAACAAATGATGTTGGTTGGGTCTATATCCAATACAGCTGTAGGCGTGATCAGGACGATTTGAACGGCTACAGTACTGCGATGTGGAAAGCAAGAGGGAAACTACCACATTACATTCCCTAGTAAAGATTATATGGTTGGACAATATGAGTTCTCTCGAGGTAAAACAATCCGGAGGTAAAATAGTCCCCCAATCGGATCTCCGGGCGGGGACTGCCTTGAGGAAAACATTTGTCGAAAGTAAATTACGAATAGGGACTTGGAACGTAAGAACTATGAGAAAGGCAGGAAAGCTAGAGAACTTGAAAGAAGAAATGAGAAGAAATAGAGTTGACATTATAGGGCTAAGCGAAACTAGATGGGAGGGAGAAGGACAGTTCGACTCGGAAGAATTCACGGTAGTTTATTCTGGAGGAAATAGTGGGGAAAGGGGAGTAGCTCTGGTACTTAGGAAAGATATGATGAAAAGCGTGACAAAGATAATAGCAACGAACGATAGACTGATGGCAATAAAGCTAAAAGCAGTCCCAGTGGACATGCTGATAATCCAGGTATATATGCCAACGTCAGCTCATGACGATGAAGAAATAGATGAGATCTATGAGCAAATTAATGAAATTTACGAAGAAGACGGAAGAGGAAAGGTAAACTGCATAATAATGGGAGATTGGAACAGCATAGTCGGAGAAGGACAGGAAGAAAATGTTGTCGGGCAATACGGACTTGGGAAGAGAAATCGAGGAGGGGAGAAACTCGTAGAATTCTGCATCAATAATGACCTTGTAGTGACTAATACATGGTTCAAAAACCATAAACGAAGGTTATACACATGGAAAAGCCCAGGAGATAGAATGAGATGCCAAATAGATTACATCCTTGTAAAACAAAGATTTAGGAACAGCATAAAGAACGCCAAGGCATTGCAAGGAGCAGACATTGATTCAGATCACAGCCTTCTAATACTTGACGTGAGTACAAAGCTCAAACAAATAAGAAAAACGAGAAGAGAAAGACAGACCTGGGACCTAGAAAAACTGAAAGAAAGGCAGGATGTAGTCAGCATGAAGTTGGAAGATAACCTAAGAAAGTTGGAAAACAAACCGAAGACCGTCGATATAGAATGGGATGAAATTAAAACCAGTATCAAGGATACCTTGGATAAAGAGATTGGAAAACAAGAGAAGAAAATCAGAAAACCATGGATCACGAAGGAAATGCTGGAGAAAATGGATGAGAGACGAAAATGGAAAAACGTTAACAGTGAAGAAGGTAGAGCCAACTATAGGCGTATAAACAATGAGTTGAGAAGGGTAACAGATAAAGCTAGAGAAAATTGGCTAAAAGGAAAATGTGATGAAATAGAACAAATGGAGAAATTAGGACGGTACGATATGATGTACGCTAGGGCACTGGAATTAGAAGATAAGAAGTCTAATGGAATTTGTGGTAAAGGAATTATGAATACGGATGGGAAGATAGTCTCAGAAACAAAGGATGTAGCACAGGTATGGGAAGAATACATTAAGGAATTATACAGCAAACAGACAGGAGCGGCAAAAATAGAACTGGAAAATGAGGAAAACATTGAAGAAGATAACTTAGGACCAAGTATTATGGAGAGCGAAGTAGAAAAAGCGATAGTGGAACTTAAGAAGGGGAAAGCCACGGGCAGCGATGGAATACCGGCTGAGATACTTAAAGTCATAGGATCAGAAGGACTAAAAGCGATCACGAAATTAATTAATAAGATTTACGACACGGGAGAGTGGCCTCAGGATTTCCTAGAAGTAACAATGATCCCTCTAAAGAAGAAGCCAAAGGCAATGCAGTGTAAAGATTACAGAACTATAAGCCTTCTGTCACACACATCGAAGATCATCACGAGGATTCTTAATAAAAGGCTGGAGAAAAAGGCAGAAGAAATAATAGGGGAAGATCAATTCGGTTTCAGAAAAGGACGAGGAACTAGAGATGCTATAGGAGTAGTTAGAATCATATCAGAAAGGGCAATAGAATACAGTCAAGATATCTGCGCATGTTTCGTAGACTGGCAGAAGGCCTTTGATAGAGTAAATTGGGTAAAGTTGATGAAGATATTAAAGGATATAGGTGTAGACTGGAAAGACAGGAGACTGATTAGGAATCTATATGAGAATCAAGTTGTAAAGGTCAGGTTTGAGAATGTGGACACCTGCGGAATAAATATCGGTAGAGGAGTAAGACAAGGATGCTGCCTATCGCCAACCCTATTCAATATATATGGAGAAAGTCTAATGCAAGAAGCTTTAGAAGGCACAGGGGATTTCAAAATTGGAGGAAGGATTATAAGAACAGTAAAATACGCAGATGATCAAGTACTTCTAGCAAGAAAGGAAGAGGAGCTACAAAAAATGATAAATAGACTAGTGATAACAGGTAGAAAATATGGTATGGAAATAAATACAGAAAAATCCAAGGTCATTCGAATATCGGGTAAAGAAGAGAATCTGAACATAACTATTGGGGGAAAGCCATTAGAACAAGTTTCAGAATATAAATACCTTGGAAGTATCATAACACGAGAGGCAAAATGTACGGATGAGATCAAAACTAGAATAGGAAAAGCAAAAGCGGCTTTCAGGAGAAAGAAACAACTACTTACAGGGAATATAAGGGAAGATATCCGCAAGAAGTTGATAAAATGCTACATATGGAGTATAGCATTGTATGGGGCAGAAACATGGACGCTAAGGAAAAATGACATCAAATACTTGGAAAGCTTTGAAATGTGGACTTGGAGGAGAATGCTGAAGATAAAATGGACAGATAGGATGAAAAACGATGAAGTGCTACGAAGAATAGGAGAGAAGCGAATGATTATACAGACTATCAGAAAGAGGAAGGCTAACTGGGTTGGACATTACCTGAGGAGAGAGAGTATGATTAAAGACGTGTTAGAAGGAAAACTAGATGGGAAAAGGGAAAGAGGTAGGAAAAGGTTTCAGCTGATAGACGATCTGAAAGGGAAAGAGAGTTATCAAGATATAAAGAGGACAGCGGAAAATAGGAGTATATGGAGAACCAGGTTTAACCATGAATAATCACAGACCTGTCTACGGACAGACTACCTATGATGATGATGATACACATATAGCGTGTGCGTGTAGGCGCTGAAGACCGAAATGAAAATAACTATAAGACTAATGCCTACTCTAGTCGGCTAATAACAATATTAACCACGCCATTCGATTGGTAAAGACAGCAATTCGATGATCTGCCAGCTGATATCGACGTAAAACGACTGAACCCGACTGATGTTGTTTATGTGTTGAATTTCGCCGAAGTTGAAGGGTTTCATAAATTGAGAAACAAATGGTAACGACTCGCCAGCTGGCTGCAGTTAAACAACTCCCGAAGTTTTGGAAACTAAAATGCGGAGAGCTCGATTATTTGTACCGTTTCAGTAACGACTAACACACTTTTATTTTAAACTTTGTCCTAGAGTTTTAATTGAGGAAACTAGGGGACCATGAACCGGATAGTTTTCTTAAGTATCGCCAACAGTTTAACTCGTGGATAGCAGCAGGAGCTAAATGAAATTACCCAACACAACTTTTCCAATCCTTCTCTCAGTCCAAAAGATCAATTACGGAACCATCCAATTATTCTTCCTTAATCAATAAAAGCATTCCTACATTTTTTAATTAAAAAATTTACGTCGATTTAAAATCGGCTCTATATGTGATGTCAATATTATCCGGATATTTGCAGAGACATGTATTTTCCCCATGTTATTATGGAACTTACCAGTCTATTTCGGCTTATGTCGATATCATTTTGTCTGGAACCGTAACATATATATATATATATATATATATATATACATACACACATATATACATATATATATATATATATTCCCCGCCCAGTGTGTCACTTTCAGATACTCTTTCGCTGAAGAAGGTCATAGGCCCGATAAGCTTGCGTGTTTTTTTGTGTTCGTGTGTTTTACCTGTCTCTTCGACGCCCCCAGCAGCCTCCCAACTTGGTAAGTGTCCGCTGGGATTCCCTCAACACCTTGTTGCCACCCTCATCACTACCTTTTCTTTTCCTTAAGTTTATATATACATACATATATATATATATATATATATATATATATATGTGTGTGTGTGTGTGTGTGTGTGTGTGTGTGTACTTACACCAAATCAACACGGAAAAACATACATACATACCCATATAAATACGTGCTATGGAATTTAAAAAGACCATAAATTATTAATCTCGGTTTGACTGACTAACTTGTAGGTCCACACTTGCCTAACAATCGCGAGCGGAGATATTTTTGCAAATTGCATTAATGTCCTTGTGAACGACCAGGACCGCAGTCGTCTGCTATCTAATTGCGAAATTCGACACATTTGGCTAAATGAGCTTTTTAATCAGATATTCGAAATAAAAAGGAGGAACTTTAATCGCCCTGATTAATTTATTTTTCGCGGCTCTCTTTTATAAGAGGTCGCCTTTCCATTCCAAATGACTACATTACCGAGTCAATGCCGCCTTTTAATTTCATAATGTTATCAATAAGACTGTCTCCAGAAATAGGCAGGATTTATCGCAGTTATTACCGTCAATGCCAGCAAGAAATTTTTTTCCGGCCCTTCAAATCCCATTCGCACGCGAATCGCGAGTAATGTTTCACCTCTTTATCGAAAATCTCGTTCGCAGAAAAAAAAATCCAACGGCGAGTCACCATCGCGTGGCGGCCATCATTCCATCTACTTCGCTCATTTTACGATGACTAGTCGGAGAGAAAAAAAAAAGTGAAAAAACGAACAATGCATCGCGGAATGAATCACGGTCAAGCTGAGAGCAACCGATGACGTAGATATCCGAAGGTGAAATATCCTAGCAACTGCAACCGAGTTCGTCGCGTTAGCTGTCATGGAATTGTAGGCAACTTTAACGGTAATTTAGGACTTTTTTCCTAGGATTTAAGCATTCGCTACATAATTTTATACAGTAGATGCCGCTTAATATACCATTGGTTATTGTTATCAGCCGCATATTGCAATCAAATGCGGAAATCAAAACGAAATATTTATTAATGCAACTCTATACTGTTTTCATTATGCTATCATATTTATAGAATCCTACTTGTTCGCAAAAAGTCAACCAATAGTTATATAGATAGGTAAAAGGGTTGAACTTTTGTAGATAGGTACTCTAGAAGACACAAAGAATCCCAACAATAAAACAAGAGACTAAGGATGCACACATAATGCGTGCATAGAAACAAGACAGATGCTTTTTTATGACTTATCTAAAACTTTTCTTAGAAGCCGTATTTATATGCCTAATATTTTTTCTACGAGATATGACGAAAACTTCATTTTCTGTCCATATTATGGTGGCACTCATACTAGGGTAAATGTGGCATCTCTGCTAAGCTTACGCGAACCATTTACGTCATATTCCCAAATAGTCCTTAGTACCAAACTTAATGAAAATCCACTCGATAGCTTCGGAGATGAATGACCTGGCCGTAAGGGGTCCATTATTATTCTTTTTATAAAGAGCCCCAAGAAAAAAAATCAATCTGGCGTATAGGTCTAATATAAAAAAAAAATTCTTTCGTTTGGACCTAAAAAAGGAGTTTGATTGGTTCGAGAATATGTATTTATAAATAACGAACGAACATATGCATCAGGTAGTATAAGAAGCTTTGTTTTTAGATCGGAATTCCAAATAAGTATAACATAGGAACGAATACCGCTCGAAAACGAAACAAAAGACGAGATTAAATTTCTAGGAATTTAGTCGAATCATAGGTATCTTCGGGAAAAAACTTTGCAGTATTTCTTCTGTTGGCAATTGCCGGATCCTAATCCCCGTGGAATGGCAGCCATGTTTGCCGAGTCTTTGTCAATCGCGAACATAATTACGCACGCGGCGTTGCTTTCATCACGTCCCGACATTCCGCTGCAACGCCGTCAGAAAGAATTCCATCCAATCCCAACCACGATCGTTAAATCTCAAACGTGGAGCGAAAAGAAGAGAAAATTTATGCTTGTGAATACTCCACCGAACGATAAACTTCATTCGAAGACACGATCTTTTTTCTTTAAAATTCTCCAGTTTGTTTGTCTTCTGTCATAAAGTTTGCGATCCGACTCTCTCCCCGTTTCTTCTTCCATTTTTTTTCAATTTCCGTACCGAGTTCGCGGAAGGTACTACTACGTCTTTTGGGTACTTTGTAGTAAACATTTAACGTCGTAGTGGGTTGCATAATTTCAAGGATGACAAGATGAGATCGAGTTCCGCGAATTCAAGCGTAGGAAATTAAATCGATCGATCGCACGTTCATTTCTGGTCTTATTAGGTTTCAGAGAGGAGCGTAAAAGATTTTTTTAATTAGAAAACTAGTAATTAGTAATCCAGCTCATATATCTGCCTCGAGGCATGCTTAAAGTTAACCCTCCTCTTCCAGAATGCGCAAAATGGGGTCACTACGGCCCTGTATATATATATATATATATATATATATATATATATATATATATATATATATATATATATATATATATATATATATAACACTCTTCTTATGCCCTTCTCTACGTCTTTTTGCAAGCATCCCCATCTTTTAATTTAAGAAATCTTTCGCCTGCAAGCCCAAATACACGAATTGATAGAATAGGGAATACCTCTTAATTCGTGATACATACACAGAATTGTACTTGCATATTTTATATAAACGACAAGTATTTATATACATCGTGCGTTTGGGAGTATGTATATAAGTAGAGCTGAGCTTCTATAAAGTCGAACTTATATATGTAACTAGATCTAAAGGTGAAATTTTCATCTGAAGATTTACTCAACCGAACGTCCATATATATATCAAACCTCTAGTAATGACAAAAATAATTCTAGTTCTTGAAAAAATTAAACGGTTATGATGCTCACGAGAAGAAACATCTACTTCGATTAATCGAAAGCATCAGTCGCTGAGGCTCGACCGTATTTAGTCGGACACATCTACTTTTGTATATATAAAAATCAAACTAAAAAAAGGAAAAAAATTCGAACAATACAATTTCATGTCATTATATATATCAACGAATAAAATGGGGGCAATATCTCATTCAAGATATCGAAAATTCGATTTACGTATTTCCGACTGCGAAAGTACATACATCTTTCCGTGAGGAACCGCGAGGATTCCTTCGTTCTTTCTCTCCGTGACCTCGTGCAAATACCTCCTCCTCCACAAATGCCGTGCCAAGTGGCGAGTGCGTGAAGGGAAATTCAAAACGAAGATTTGTTCCACGGCTCCCACGCGCGTGGCCTCTCTCTCTCCGGCACGCAAGAGGGCCGTAAAAGCCGGTTAATAGACTGGGATTGAATTAAAGCGACGAAAGAGAGTACACTTTGGGGTTTACGCGCGCTATATTACCCATCGTCTCTTAGAAATTTACCCTCTTTTTTTAAACGCGCACGTGAACTCGGAGATGAAAAAACACATTAAATGTTTCCCCCCGTCTCCAAGCGAACGCATAGAGTCAAACAGAGCGTCTGAAAATGCGGGAGTACCGTTGCTGCGCCGACGGTCAGGTCAGCATTAAAACATTATTTACGGAGCTCAACTCCGCGAATAAACTCTAGTTGATAACAAAAACTAAGTACGTAGTTGAAGTCCGCACTAAAAATAGTTTTTTCTCGAGCGGACAGTGACTACAGGGAAACATTTATCTAAGTATAACACGTAAAGTAAATACGCTACATTTGCATGTTTAAAAAACTTCTAATGTAAGCATCTACGCTTCCCCTGCACACCAAGTTACAGTAACGTCCACTGCCATTCGTCATCCTTAACTTCATGCTAGATTTATCTAAGTCCGACTTTATGCAGTCAGATTGTACATAGGTGACTGAATGGTCAGTCGCTTTTTGGTAATCTATATATTAATTATAAAAATTATCAAAAAAAGGAAAAAATCTTGTTACCATTGAAGCAACTGGTTACATTCCTGTAAAAAAATATACAGAGCATTGTTTGGTGATTAAGCTTTTTAGGTTCCCGTTTTGATTTCATTTTAACAACACCTCCGCAGCACACCCAAACCTTCCCCTCGAGAGAATGCCACGCTCAAAAGATTCCGATCGCTAGCCAATGATTTTTCAACCCGACTCACGGAGAGACATGGAAAACAACTGCACGGCTGCGTAATAAAAATCCTTTGCGTTTTCACTGAAAAACGAGCCACCCTATTAAAATTGCGGGACACTACTCCTATGCGAATAAAAATTATAATAATAACACGAAAGAGGATATGCCATGTTGGCGAAAGGTGATTCGGGCGAACCTCCGACGTTTTTAAAGGTGGACCTACGAATCCTTACAGACGGAGAAATTAAAGGGATGGGACATTTAAGAGAGCCAAGGGAGAGTCTGGTTCGGTGTACGGTAAGGCAACGAAAGAGAGACTGATATTCTGCTGTTGATGCATTAAATGCTTGACCCATTACTCAGTCTGGCATACACATGCGGGAATAGTCCAGTAAGAGAGAAATTGACGGGGAGAGAGAGAGAGAGAGATATGAGTGGACGGGAGAGAGCGGGTGGAGAAAGGGAGGGGGAGGAGGGAAGAGAAGTAATGGGAAAGAGGGGGAAGAGATAGACGAAGAGGTGGATTAAAGAGGAAGGGGAGGGAGAGAAATGCGGGAGAAAAGTAGAGGGGGAGAGAGGGAGGAGAGGGCAAAGAGAGAAGGGAAAGCGTGGTGGAAAATGGAAGAGAGGGAGAGAATGAAGAGAAGGGAAGAATGGAGAGAAGAGAGAGACAGATAAAGAACGGGGAAGAAGAGGGTAGGAGGAAAGTAGGCAGAGACAGGGAGAGGAGAGAAGAATAGGGGAGACGTTGGGAGAGAGGGAAGAGAGGGAGAAGGTAGAGAGAGAGAACGGAGGGGGAGGGAGAAGGAATAGAGAAGGCAGGGAGAGAGAGAGAGGGGAGAGAGAGAGAGAGAAGGGAGAGAGAGAGAAGGGAGAGAGAGAGAGAGAGAGAGAAGGGAGAGAGAGAGAGAGAAGGGGGAGAGAGAGAGAGAGAGAAGGGAGAGAGAGAGAGAAGGGAGAGAGAGAGAGAAGGGAGAGAGAGAGAGAGAAGGGAGAGAGAGAGAAGGGAGAGAGAGAGAGAAGGGAGAGAGAGAGAGAGAGAAGGGAGAGAGAGAGAGAAGGGAGAGAGAGAGAGAAGGGAGAGAGAGAGAGAGAGAGAGAGAGAGAAGGGAGAGAGAGAGAGAGAAGGGAGAGAGAGAGAGTAGGGGGAGAGGGGGGAAGGAGATGGGAAGGGAGAGAGAGAGAGTAGGGGGAGAGGGGGGAAGGAGATGGGAAGGGAGAGCGGAAGGGAGAGCGGAAGGGAGAGCGGAAGGGAGAGCGGAAGGGAGAGGGGAAGGGAGAGGGGAAGGGAGAGGGGAAGGGAGAGGGGAAGGGAGAGGGGAAGGGAGAGGGGAAGGGAGAAGGGAAGGGAGAGTAGTAAGGGGTAGGGGAGGGAGGGAGAGATATAGAGAGGGGGAAGGAGTGGGCGAGTCTATCCTCCCCCGTCGGAAAGTCATTGTCCTTGCTACGCTACGCAAATTCTGAGCGTAGGCAGCGAAAATGGGGTTGGAGAGGAGTCGGGGGTTTTGGTATAAACATGCGTCATCGCTAGAAGTACTTCATGGGACCTCATCACAATGCAATCGCTGATTCGAGATTATAAATCGAAAACTATTTTTCTTTTTTAATCCGAGATAAGCCGACCATTTCCATATCGGGCTCGATGGGCCGACGGTGAGTGCATCGGAATATTGCCTGCGCTAAAATTCATTTGGTTTTCTACAATAGATTTTACACCGAAATAATAAACTTCCCATTGTGTGGGTTTTAATAAAAAAATCCAATCTTTCAAAAGTATACATTTATATGAATTCTCTTGTGCTTACTTTATTCATAGTAAGTAATCATCTGTAGGGATGCAATGGATTAAGGATCTTCTCTAAAAATTTTAATTTACCCACAATGCATTGCCTTTTTAAGCTTAATGCTCGAGTACTTCCAATTAGATGAGTAAGAATATTACTTGTGACAATATTTTATTAATACTGAGGAAAATGAGGGAACTATTATTTCTTATTTACATAACATATTACATCTGTACCTTATCGAAAGAGAATGCTACAAAAATCCCCTTTTAGAAAATCGCCGCTCACAAGGCTTAAAAAAAACCTCTTGTTAATTCCCTTTCCAATACCATAGCCTAAATTACCTGCGAAAATTAATCTTAGCCCTTTTCCGTATCTCCGTTACACGTTGCCTCCATATTGCAAGCAACGCTGTAACGGGTAGAGTAGTATAATTAATTCCTTTGGCCTATAAGGGATTTAAGTGACCATATATACATTTCAATTACCAAACAGCCGTCTTCAGTGGAAATTAATATACAGCTTTTACGCTAACTCATCCGTTTTTTTATTTTAAGATCTCTTAGAGATGACTGACTACGCAGAGCAAAACCTTCTCTAGATGATACGCAAAAAAATATTTCCCAACAATTCGCTGTTAAGTGGGTGAAAATTATCTTGTCATCTTACACATTTTAATAGTCGCAAAGAAATGACGAGCGAATCCGTTGTGTAGCAAAATGAAATATTTCTATCCAGAGCCCAGAACGTCAATATTTCGCTCAGACTAGGGATATGCTTTTTATAACTACGAGGACACGGAAAGGCTTTCAAGTCTACGCCCTTTTTTAATTAAAATAAGCTACGAAAACGTGATCTTGTTCTCGTCACTATGATAGGTCACGAAAGCGGAAGACTAAAAAACACAGGTGGTGAGTTTAGAGAAACTAAATAGTTTTGATTACAGAAGCAATAAAATAACGCAAGAATCCCACGGATGAAATTAGAGTAACAAGCATTAGTACTCAAAGATTTAAAATTTCAAGTTTATGAGAATTCAAAGGGAAAACTTGACCAATTTAATACGACGCATATTATACCATTTAAAGAATAAGAGCCAGTTTCCTTTTACCGACTTCCGTCCGAATTAGCCTACAAAATTCCTAAAGTTTACATACACAAACATATTTTTCGGGGAAACAACGTAGAACTTACTTACATAAGTGTTTTCTTCAATCTATATATTAACCATTACACTTTGACACTTAACGACAGTCATTATCACATGAATTTTACACTGCCCCGAATATAATTATGACCAAAGCTTAACACGCGTTACGTTGTTTGGTGGTACTTAGGATTCGTTCCTACTCACAATTCGGAAAAACCATAATGAATTACGGTGCTGATGTGCCTGTAATTCCCCTCTTTGAAAGCAGTAAAATTGAAAATTGAGCATAAAACAATAGCATAATTTGTTATAAACGAAATGTTTAAATAAAAATAAACCATAACTGTTTATAATTCAGTCATTGATTTTGTACACATTTTTTCTAGTTTTAGGTAGTATTAGGAAGTGCGCGATAAGATTAAAGAAAATAATTTTCCTTCTGTCTTAAACTTTCATGCATGACTTTGGAACCAAAGGAACTGGAGTTGCAACAACTAAAAGCGTCATCAAACGTAGTAGAATTAAGGCGTTATTGATTGGTGGAAACTTTTTCGCCGCCGGGATAAGGCAAACTTCGCAATTTTCCCGAAAAAGGCAGCGCGAAGCCGTCATTGGTCCGCCCCTAGATGGCTTCCGAAGACCGATTTTTCGGAATTCACGGTCGACGGCGCACTTTCGAAACAGATCAGATTGATCAGTCATCCTGGGGAGAGGAAGAGAGAAAACAATGCGCTGCCGTCTACTTCTTCACAAGTGCGTTTTAGTGGGCGTAGCCTTCGGCTGCTTCGGAAGGATATAGTTAACTTAATCTATTCGTAGCAGTCCACATAAAACTACTTATAAAAAATGAGACGATACTTTTGGTCATTGGACAAGAGGCTCATTTGTGGGAGTTGCAAGTGGTTCCTTGTCGCATTAAAATAAAAAAATCGGTGCAATATACCACAATGCAAAAACCCTCTCGTATCCGAACGCTTATACTTCACACAATAATATCACTCACAAAGGAAAGTCTTCGAGTTAGATTATATTCATGCAGGCATGTGCTGAACTAGAAGAAATTCTGGAAAAGCAGGAGAAAAATTCTGCCTTGACCGGGAATCGAACCGGGGTCTTCCACTAGTTGGGCAAATATACTACCACTGAAATATCAAAGCAGAGTAGAATATCTCCGAGCAAGTGGAAGGCCCAGGTTCGATTCCCGCTCAAGGTAGAATTTTTCTCTTGCTTTCCAGAATTCCTAATAATGTCACTGGTTGCAATATTACGTATTTACATGCATTGAATACTACTGCATCACGCTGGGATTAGGGGAAGTTTTAAAATGCTAGGTATGCAATAATATTAAAATGATGGTAATCTTTCATTTTATTCGCGAATTACCTCGGGAACAAAAAAGGCTTCTATGTTATATCAAAGAAGAACGTTATGTAAACGTCGCACGCACGTTCATACCGACGGAGTGCACTTGGGATATGAAAATTATTTCGACATTTCCGTGTTTCTCTTCAAAGAAGCGTGATAAGCGGCAAATAAATTTAACCCTCGAGAGGTCGCTTGGGCTTTTTTCTACGCAAGGGGTCGCGGCACGGTCATTTCGAACGTGTTGGAGTGTAATTCTAAATGCATAAATGCGGAAAAGTTATTTTTGATTACGATGGTGACTCCGATAGCCACAAAACGGTTGGTACAACCAGATGCGCGAGGCAATGTCTCCAGCGGGGATCCAATGATAGTAGATTTTAATTCATCGATAGAATTTAATATCTCAACCAAGGGTAAGCAACCGTTTTACTAAAAGGCCACATGAAGTTTCATATTACGGCTGGGCGGGCCAAAAACGACCTTCCGAAATACTGATCGGGCCATGTGTGGATTTCAAAGAGGTAATTTTGAGATTTTTCAATTTTGTAATGCGTCACATGCCTAGTTTAAGAGTATATTGCATGTACGTACTCGAAAAAATCATTTGGACCTCATAAATGATATATAATGACACCTCCTGCCGGTAAATGTACGAATATGCATTTATCAAAGAAACCAATTAGGGTAAGGAGAACAGGATGAAATAGCTGCGCGGCCCGAACATGGCCCTCGCGCCGTGGTTTGGGGGCCCACGATCTAGCTTACAGTAAGCATGCGTTTCTATTTTTAGTAGACGTAATGTGCACCTGGTTTCACCAACCGTTTAGCGGCTATCGAAATTACTAAAATCAGCATTTAGCTCCCAGGCGTATCGTGGGTTTCACGTTCGACACAATAATAAATTATTTACACTCGAAAACATGAGTTAAACACTTTATACGAGTTTCGTTCATTTCATGGCCGGTAAAAAATATAATAAGTGAGTACGCGATTACGGCACTTTAAGAATAAAAAGTTGAAGACCACCGCTTTTTTTTACTGATAAGCAAGCCCCTTCGTGCACTCATAGTTTTCATCTTTATTCAGGTAATACTACTTGATCTCTACGCAGTGGCGGACTTAAGGGGGGTCGCACATGGCGCGCGCCAGGGGTCCCGTGCAGTAACGGGCCCCGAAAAAATGTTCATCTATATAATCTCAGAAATATTAAATGTCTCAATTTAAAAATCAGTGGAACCTCTCTATGATTCCATAGAAAAACGATAGTTAAGAGGTTTCACAAAAGAGGATCGCCGTCAGGATCGGTTTCACTATATATTTAGATTGCAGGGCCTTCGACTGCTTAGCGCCAGGGGCCACCAAATGCTTAGCGCCAGGAGCCACAGGAAGCGTAAATCCGCCACTGTCTCTACGCAATTTTCCCGTCCCGTTAATGCGCTCGCATTTCCCGGTCTCGAATTATTATCATCTTTTTATCGAGTTTTCCTCTTGCACGTTACATTATTCAGTTATTTTCCCCGGCGTGGGCGGAAGCGTTTTTTTCGTATAACAGTTGCCAGTCGGGAACAGTCAAAACCCCAATATTCGGGGAGCTTCGGGAAACTTCCGGTTACATAAAAAAAGGCTTTCGCAGTTCTGGCGACGTGTTAGGTGTCCCTTTTCCGTTCTTCGTGGTATTGTTTAGTAATGCAACACCGAAATGCTATGAGGCTACAAGTAAAATGCTGCGCTTAATAGATGAAATAAAAAGTTTACATCACTTTTATAATGCTAAAGTTGTTAGGTAAGCTCGTACATAAATTCGGGGTAATTTACTTTAAAACGACTTTTTTTAAATGTAGAGAATCTGTTCAAATTAAATTTAGGATATGTAGTCGAAAGGTTCGAATACGAGAAGCAGCCATGGTGATTACAAGCCTGAATGCTACCGGAGCGTCGCGGCGCTATAACTACATCCCTCGCTTTGCACGGTTTCGGCTCATCACGATTGTTTTAGGAACTCATCGAATTGCACGGCCATCAATTTCGCTTTAGCGCTGCTTCCAAACACTCTCAGAGCACTAAAAATCATAACATTTTACACTTCGATAGTGAATAAAAAATATAAAGGAAGGAATGCTGAATATACGAAATGTAACTAAATTGTCACATGTTGAGCTCAATACGGCTCTCAAATGTAACATCATGTATTCCTATATGGAAATAGATCCCATTTTGCACGGTTTCGCTTTACGCGGTCTTCTTCAGAAATGCATGAGTCCGTGCAAAGCGATTGATAGGTGTACGTATTTTCGGACACGAAAAGAAAATGCTGAACTCATTCGAGACGTATTCGAACGATGTCAAGAAAGAAAATGAACTTCACTCAATTGGCTATCCAAGTGTGATGTCTATGTGTCAACTATAACCTATATAGAATGCATCTAATAGTTTTCTTGCTCTGTTAATTCAGTGATGACCGCTTACGTATATATATTTTGAAATAACGTTTCGCTTGAATATAAAGGCGATATTATTCCTTGTATATAAAAAACCAGTGCCGTCTTAAACTCGCGTCATATAAAATGACTAAAAATCGATCAGTGTTATTACGCCGAGGTCGATGTCGTAAGACAGGAGTCCTCAACTACGGCCCGCGGGCCATATTCGGCCAACACAGTGACTTCATCCGGCCATTACCTCATCAATCTCATTGAAACATCCACATTCGTATTAGTGTCAGCATTGGATGCCAGTTTAAATTATGTATATTCACCTGGCCCTCTTATAACACGGGCTCTCATAACACGGATTTGTCTTTAATACTTAAGATTCATACAACGTGGATAATGGTTCGCATTAATGCGGTTTTGTATCTCTTAGGATGTGGGATTCCAGATCGAAGAGCTACGAAGAGACTTGTTGGAGGGCCAGATTGCTCTGCTTATAAGCTTCGAGTACCGGCAACAACAATCTCTTTGTACATATAAGTGCATCAAAGAGAGGTTTGGAAATTCTTTGCCTGAAGGAGGGTGCCTGAAGGGATGTAAAACGCAACCTCTCTTTCACTATGTAAAGTCAGGTTCACATAATACGAATTCACATTGCACGGTATTTTTTCAGAACGCATCTTCAGTGTTATAGGAGGACTGGATGTAATATGAACGATATTTTTAGAGCACGTTGGTGCGATACGCTGAGTATTTTAACATAGGAGAATAACAAGTTACACATTCTGAAAAATTCTGAAAACTAAGCCAGCGAAATTTCAATCTTTCATTTGAGAAGTCTCAGAGATATCTGAAGTATCGTGTGGCCCTTACGGTAAAAATTTTGGTGACCAATGTCACTCAAGGTCGAAATGGCGCCATTGGCATGGGGGAAGTATTTCGTAGCTCCACAACTAAGATCATACAATTTCTGATTATTTATTTTCAGTAAAAAGAAAGCTCTACGAGGCAGGTCATCATATACTCAGGTGAGAAGATACTACTCAAGCAATATCACAAATCACTCTATCAACAGTTTCGAGCCCAAACATAACCAACGCCTTAAAGCAGTGTTTTCCAAACTGTGGGGTGCAAAAGATTGGACATATATTTACTGTCTGTATAGCCATCCTAATTGTGAGAACTACATATGTATGCAGCCGTCACATTCCAGCCCTCAAGTGGCTAGGACATCGTTTGCGTCCATGCTTTCCCTAAGGTGGTAATATTAATTGCAATTGCAGGTCCAGTAGAGATGGGAGGGGAGAAGACAGTTTTCTTAGGTGATTCGGGGAGGGGGGTTTTGTAATGTTTGGAAACCGCTGCCTTAAAGAGTCAAGCAGTGTGTGGCATCTCCATTGTTGGACTGGAAGGATAGAGAGAGAGAGAGGAGAAACGAAAAGGGAGAGCGCGAGCTTACATTCCTTCTTTCTTTTAAGCCCTCCCTCTCCCAAAACTTTCTTCTCCCTCTCCCCAAACTCTCTTCTCCCTCTCCTACCCACACTACCTTCTCCCTCGTCCCCCACACTCCCTCATTCTTCTCCGTCTACTACGCAACACTTGAAATCGACCAGAAGGGAACAAAGCTCTACGGACAATGAAAAACCTCTCGATTACGCCATCTTTAAATGGCCGCTTAGGCTTCAATCGTGGGCCGCACTATTTTTCTGCGCTTGCTTAGGTAGTACCTAACTGTGCCATTCGAAGGGAGGCAGAAGATAGAAGAACAAAATAAAGAAACAAGAGGGAGGAGGATGTAAGACTAAAGAAGGAAGAGAGTAAGAAGGGAGAGGGAGGAAGAAAGAGAAGGGAGAGATAAATAGTGATAGAGATAAATAGTGATAGAGATAAATAGTGATAGAGAGAAATAGGGAAAGAGAGAAATAGGGAGGGAAAGAGAGAGATACGGAGGGGAAGTGAGAAATATGGGAGAGAGAGAAATAGGGAGGGAGAGAGAGAAATAGGGAGGGAGAGATATAAGGATTAAGAAAGAGAGGGATGGAGTGATGGAGGGAGAGGAAGAGAGGGATGGAGTAATGGAGAGAGAAGGGAGAGGAAGAGAGGGAGGAGAGGAAGAGAGGGAGGAGAGGAAGAGAGGGAGGAGAGGAAGAGAGGGAGGAGAGGAAGAGAGGGAGGAGAGGAAGAGAGGGAGGAGAGGAGGAGAGGGAGGAGAGGAGGAGAGGAGGAGAGGGAGGAGAGGAGGAGAGGGAGGAGAGGAGGAGAGGGAGGAGAGGAGGAGAGGGAGGAGAGGGAGGAGAGGAGGAGAGGGAGGAGAGGGAGAGAGGGAGGAGAGGGAGAGAGGGAGGAGAGGGAGAGAGGGAGGAGAGGAAGAGAGGGAGGAGAGGAAGAGAGGGAGGAGAGGAAGAGAGGGAGGAGAGGAAGAGAGGGAGGAGAGGAAGAGAGGGAGGAGAGGAAGAGAGGGAGGAGAGGAAGAGAGGGAGGAGAGGAAGAGAGGGAGGAGAGGAAGAGAGGGAGGAGAGGAGGAGAGGGAGGAGAGGAGGAGAGGGAGGAGAGGAGGAGAGGGAGGAGAGGAGGAGAGGGAGGAGAGGAGGAGAGGAGGAGAGGGAGGAGAGGGAGGAGAGGAGGAGAGGAGGAGAGGGAGGAGAGGGAGGAGAGGGAGGAGAGGGAGGAGAGGGAGGAGAGGGAGGAGAGGGAGAGAGGGAGGTGAGAAAGAGAGGGAGGGGAGGTAGATGTAAGAAGGGAGAGGGAAAGAGGAAGAGTGAGCGAAAAAGAGAGAATGATAACGAAAGAGAGGGGAGAGAAAGGGAGAGATGGAGGGAGAGAGGTGACGGAGGGAGGGAGGGAGAGAGGGGAGACGGAGGGAGGGAGAGAGAGAGGGGAGACGGAGGGAGAGAGAGAGGGGAGACGGAGGGAGGGAGAGAGGGGAGACGGAGGGAGGGAGAGAGGGGAGACGGAGAGAGAGAGGGGGGAGACGGAGAGATAGAGAGGGGAGACGGAGAGAGAGAGAGAGGGGAGACGGAGAGAGAGAGAGAGGGGAGACGGAGAGAGAGAGAGAGGGGAGACGGAGAAGGAGAGAGGTGAGACGGAGGGAGAGAGGGGAGACGGAGAGGGAGAGAGGGGAGACGGAGAGGGAGAGAGGGGAGACGGAGAAGGAGAGAGGGGAGACGGAGAGGGAGAGAGGGAGAGAGGGGAGACGGAGAGGGAGAGAGGGGAGACGGAGAGGGAGAGAGGGGAGACGGAGAAAAAGTTGGGAAGAGGAAGAACTTTCTACATAGCCAGAATTGTAGTACTTTGATGATGCAGTTTAGTTCATAAAAACGCCTATTTCGAGCAACTTTGATTTAGGAGACGTTAGCACGGAGGTAACGGGAAAAGTTTTTCTCGCGTGTAATAACGAAACGCTAAAATAATTAACGAGAACCCGAATATTTCGGCAACGGCGTTATGAACACTTCTCCTTGGTTGCGTTTCGTCGAGAAGACCAATAATGTCCTGAAATTCCTGTTCGATGCTAAAATCCATAACGATCGATGTAATCCTCGATTGATACGGCCTTAATCAATAGCTTTGTGATGCGGAAAGCATTTACCGCGTTCCCACGAATACAAGCCGGCCTCGAATTTGAGGCGACAGCCAAAAATTTCATTAATTTTTAAGAGGTTTTATAAACAGGACGAATTTAACATGCATGAAGTAGCAATATGTTAACTGAAGCATTTTTAGACTACTCTGGCTTTCAGCTTGAAGTGCAAAACACGAAAATGTTTCTGAAACGAGAAAAAATAACTCATACGGTCGCGTCAAAATTTCGATCATAAGCGGCACGAGTAACAACTAACGTTGATATTTCAAAATGGCCATTTATTTATCGCTTTGCCTGCGAGGAATGTGCTTGCGCGCGTGAATTTTCCATGCTCGAAATTGACGCGCATACGCGGTTTAATTATCTCTCCTCGAAAGGAGTGATCGCGCCAATACGATTAACTTTCCCTACATCTCTTAGTCATCAGCGATACTTTCCAGGCACTTAGCGTTGATCATGGACGACTGAGTGTGCAGTCTTTTGTTATTTTCTCCAACTTAGCCAACCTAACAGCTACAATCCCGTTAAAGCAATAAGATAAGCCGCGAATTTTATCAGATTAAAAATGTGTCTCACTTGCGTTCGAGTGTGTTAATAAAATTGTGTTAAATGTAATTAAGTAATTTTTTAAATTCAGTTATTAAAGTTCGCAAAATTGTCACTCCTGAAATTTTTGCAAATGTCAATACAAATAATCGACGCCGTACTTACTCTTTTCCCGTGTAACCAACGTAGTATTGGAATGGTTGAAAATGATCGGTGAAATGGAAATCAAAACGCAAGAGAATATTCATTCGTTCTCCCTTCGCATGAGTTCGATAGACGGTGCCACCAACGCTTTTATCAGTTGATCCACGAGTCCCACAATTACTAGCGCAAGCATTTCGAAAATGACAAATCGCTGTGATTCGAGGAAGAAATCATACATAAGTACCCCGCTCCGCATAGCATTCTAGGGATTATACAATCGGAATATCTCCAATGAAGGCTAGGGCAAAATACACCGGAAAAAGCCGTAAATTTAAAGTAATTCGAAAAACACTACCCTCTCTCACAAATCAAACAAAAAAATCAAATACGAAAAAAATTAATGAGTAACAAAGTTTAATAATGTTAAGGAAGACAAAAAACCAGTTTCAGACAAAAAGTTTTCGATCATTATCGTCTTCACTTAACTGATCAGGCTAGCAATTTGGTACGGTAGTCCTTGGGTACTTCATATGTACAGTAAATATTTAAGGGTACGGAGTACAAACCCATTGCTCAACAATCAACAAACGCCGAATTGCCACGGAAAGGAATTTGCAGGCGAAACACGCATCTCGTTTACTCTAGCGATTTATCGAGTTACCTTGACCATCGCACGGATCCCAGCAATTAGGCGAGCTAGGGAATTCGTTTCCGAAATGTAACGATTTGTCGAATAAACTGCCATTTTCAACTGCAAAAACAACGTAGTTTCTCTCTCTCTTAAAACATTTGCTCAGTCGAATTTTGTTTGGTAGTTCGAATGACTGAAACGCTGATTTTCCGCAAATATTTCCTCGCGTTACGTATCGGACTGCCGATTTCCGCCCGAGTCGCGGAATCGCGTGTTGCCATCATAGAGGAATTAAGACGTAACTACTTGAGCAAAGTTCACTCGATTTCCACGGCCAATTACGAAGGGCGTGACAAATTTTTCGACTTGCTATCGTTTTAGACGGACGACAGCCTTTTGAAATAATAAACGCGCGACGGTTACATGAAAACTCGGTCCTTTCGCAAATTCTCTTGCCAGGAATGTATGATTTTGATCATTCCTCTTGACAACAAAACTGTTAATCACGCACGCATTCCACCCGAAAACATGCCTTCTGTGGTATTTTCCTCTACACAGCACATGTGATGCGCAGGGCTCCAACAAGAAACGCTAGAAATCAATATTTATTTGTTTAAATATAAATCGAAAAATAATATTTTACATTTACTTACGACATCAAAGTAATGCTAGGTGTTTTCTTATTATAGACTCAGTGCCGTAGCTAGGGAGAGAGGATCTCCCCGGGAAACAACAAGCAAGTTGTTATTAATATTTCAAGAAATATTATCGTTGGATTAAATTTATGTACATATAGTAAAAATGTAACATATTTATTATTTTGGGTTGAATTTTGTTTACCGTCACAAAACCTTTCCAATGCTGCACTGGTTACGTGTTATTTTTGCGATAATTCTTTATTTATTGTTCAGCAAGGTAGGAGACTCATTAATTCCAGCACCGAGGCCCACGCAGGCGGGTAATTTGTAAATGTAATTCCCACACGAACAACATCAGGGATGGCAAAAGACTTTTGTGCCGCGTGTCAAGAAAGTAATGTGAATCATCAGAATTTTTTCGCGCAACACTATTGTACTCGCAACACTATTGTACTCCTTCTCTAAGGAGCTTCATATTTTATGCCGAAAACACAAGCTTACGCGTGCCTACCAAAATCGCACGCGTGCCACGTATCTGCCCTCCCTGATCTACACGATCCTTTTTAATGGCTACCGGGCGTTAGCTCTTCTACTTATTTCTTGCGAGATCCCTAATAGGTACATTTTTGGGATACGAAAAGTAATATCGCCAAGGATATACTATTCCGGGTGGGTAACCTCGTCAAATATGGGGATATCGCCTGTCACTCCCGCTCATATAATCAGCGTCCTCCTGGTCGGTCTGCACGCCACCATTAGCGTAACCCATCAAATGAAACCTTTCCTGGATCATCCAGCTTTTCCCGCTCGAATTCGCGACGGGTTAATCTGGCTGACAACATTCATTTTTCAAGGTCAAATATTGGTCAAAACAGCTTCCTCCAAAAACATCGATGCAATATATGTACATTCCACGAACTTACTATTGCTCTATAAATGAATGAATTTCAATCAATATCGTTAGAGCCATTTTTGAATAAATCTACATCTTGTGAAAATACACGAGAATAAACTATCCTTTATTGTCGCGCTATATCGCTTATCTTATCGGAGAGTTTATTCTGGATGGTCGTATGCATAAATATGAGATATCCCTCGATTTCGTTTAATCGTTAAGATCTTAGATCCGTGCACTGACAGACTGACGGACAGACGGCAAGGCGAAAACTACATTGCTGGACTCGGGGACACAAAACGTGAACTTCCATCGAAATCTCGAAGTAGAATTTTTTAGCGATTGCAATACTTTCTCTGTGTACAACGCACATGAAACAGTAAAACTGAGGGTAAGTAAGCATAAAACACTATCCTAGTATACACAAAACTAAGGGGAAAATATAAAACGAGAAAGAAATTCTGCTATGACCAGGAATCGAACCCGGGTTTTCTGCTTGCCGGACGGATATTCTATCACTGAACTATCGTAGCAAATTAATTCTCTCGTTTATGAATGCGGGTGTTTTTCTTATTTAGTATTCCCAACTTTACAGCTAATGCCTGTGCTTAGGATCTTATGATCATTTCTTTCCACCAATTTACACAAAACAACTTTACCTGCAAACCCTTTCCGCTAGGATTAAAAAAAATAAAAACGAGTGGATGAGAAGGGAAAGGGAAGTCGGATACGCACAGTGAAGGACGGAAGGCGACCGGGTTTCTTTTTGGAGATTTGTCGTCAAGTTCAGCTCCGCAGGATTGAGAGACGACATTCCTCAAAAACATTTATCGATCGCTTGGTGTTTTTATTCTACGGAATTCTGGGAGAGAGGCGTTTAGTTTGGTCGGTTCGGACACCGATCAGTGTGCCGAATCGATCTCGCACGAGATAAAAAAAATTGACAAGAAAGTGGACGGAATTGGACCCGCTGAGTAGGGATTCAAAGATGATGAAAACTCTAAAATAATGACGTTCCCGTTTGGCAAGTGGCGATCTCTTACCTTTCTTTAAAGAGCAACAGCAGCTCGAATCCTTTATATGGCACCCTTTACAAAAATTCTCCGCTATACGTCGTCAATGACTTATGATTGTTTCGTTATAAGTTGCTTCTCTTCACATATACGTCATACGTGAAGAGCCAATAGCGAAATTCAACAAACTCCAACTGCAAAGCATAAATCCTTTTACTCCTGTTTTTAATTTCATGTTCATTATTATTTATGTAATTTAATGCACTCGTTCACTGAAGATTGGCCCTTTTGTTCTGCAGTAGTTTATACTTATGAATCGTCCCAGAAGAGTGTTGCCGTACGTATTTATTTTGTCAGCTTATTTTTAACAAATCATGTCTTATGTATTGTATTATCATGTATTATTAGTGATGCAAATGGCACAAATGTGTCACAAAACTTCCGTCAGGAACGTATTCCCAATTTCTATCATCATAACATCTACGGGAAAATAGGTTCAGTTATAGGTCGCAGTTGTCAGGAACAGATCTCCGACGTATAGCGAATCGCTGTAAGTGCTAGAACTTTCAGCCTTAATGCTAAATTGCACCGCTTTGAATTTATAGCAAAATTTCAATTATTATGACGAACTACACCGATGCTGAATAAGACAAAATGCTTCCGTGGAAAATTATAGTAGCTTACCGATCGCAGTTAAGATATTTTTATTTTCTTTATATTATATGAAAGTAAAATTAATAGTTTAAATTTTCGAGACAAATGCTTCTCATTGTCATTCTTAAACGTTCGGAATAAAGTAAATCCATGCTAGAAAATTTTAATTTTCAGGGAAATTAAAAGCGCAATTCGTTCAAAAGATAAAATCTTAAGAGAATATATATCTTATAAATATTTTAGAGTGTGTGTATGCATGTTCTTTATACGTTTTTACACCGTTGAAGCTATCGAATTCAGAAGTTTCACGGGCTCCTATGGATCCAAGGAAGAACTTGGTCTAGATTTGCAGACCGAGGGGTCCCTTATACCCCATGGAGTCAACAAAATAGTATTTCCAAAAGAATGCATGGGGAATGGTGTGGAGAAGCCCAAAAATGCCATGCAGCCCTTCACTGATGTGGATATCAATATATCTAAATATTGACTTACGATCACGGGAAATGGCTTATTTTACGCACGAAAGACTGAATATTTTAATTATGTTCACGCTTTGTCGTATTACATTTTAAATCGCTCGAAATTATCCTTTAAGCGCAAAGTTTATTAACATTTTCCAGGCGGCAACAAAGCTAAATTTCTGAATTGTTGTCCTCTTTAAAGGGAGATAGCCACGTAAATATTAATGCAAGGAAAATCCACGCCGTGGCGCGCCGTAGAGGAAGAATAGCCAACGCCAAGATAAAGGGTACTAATGGATTCATGCCTAAATATAGTCTATGATTACTTTTAAAGTGGGTCAAATGATTTTTAAGGAATATTAGAACATTGGGTCGAGTGAATAAAAAATAAGCAAATGCTTATGCTTAAGATTTCCCTCACTTTTTAAGCAAATGCTTAATTTGGGGTGAATAAAAAAAATAGCATTTGCTATTGCTAGAAAGAATAAGCATTTGCTTATTTTTAGGAATTTTCTTAAGCATTTGCTTAAAATTGTGTGAATAAAACCGAGCTTTTGCTTAATGCTTTAAGCATATGCTTAAACTTTTTTAAGTGAGGTTAAGGGTTTGCTAGAATATTTCCAGGTACTCTATTTTCATGATAATTGATCCTAAATATAAATATGGTAATTTATGGTGACACGAAAGGTTAAAAAATACGAGAAAAGTTTCAACAACCAACGGTTATAAAAATTTATATCGTTTCTCTGAAGAAAATGTTAAGTACCTATATTTCAAATCTGTTACTCGGAGAATATCAAGAGAGACGTGGCGGGGTACTGTCTTCCAAACAGAAGATAGAAATATTTTTAAGGTACTTAAGTGATGTAAGATAGAAATATTTGTGGCGTCCAAAATCACTATAAAGGCAAATGACTGGATAAAATTAGTATAACTAATTGAATAAAAATACACCCATGATTTGAGATATTATCGAATTCAGTTATAAAAGAAATAATTTTAAAAATTATTAATTAACTTTTTAAAAAATATTACCCAATATATTTATGTTTTTAGTTTGAAATTCAACTATGTAAAACTTTAAATCTAAACAAAAACAAGTGAAGGAAGAGTTGCAAAGAGCTTTCTTCCGTAAAATTTAAGCATTTGCTTAAAACTGAGTAGCAAATGCTTATAAGCAAAAGCAAACTTTTATTCACTCAATGCTTTTAGCATTTGCTTATGCTTTTAGCAAATGCTTATGCTTAATGCTTTAAGCATTTGCTTAGTTTTTATTCACTCGACCCATTGTTATCTTTTACTATTAACATGAAATATTTATCGCAACATAAATCGATACATCTACTTACATTTGTTCGGTAAACAAGATGTTGTTTATTGTTTACGTTTTGACTAATAATATTGAAATAATCCTCATAATTTTATTGCTTCGGTGCATCTATCCATGTGAATATTGGCTAAAATGTAGTATAATAGACCACTTACCTGCGCACCGTCTCTTGGCCAATAACGGAATTATAATTTGTTAATTCACCTTAGAAACGTATTAGTTTGGTGCATTATTGTAGACCACTAACCACCCAGCGGGGGTTTAAAGGGAGTGGCAACTCCCTTTATTATAAATATTTTTATAATAAAACAAAGTTTTTTCGAATACTTGAATAACATTTATTTTCAAAAATAATTTTCAATTATTGATCCTTTTTATGAGGCACATAAACTTTTAATATATCTTTAAAAAACAATTAATCTTTTTTTATTTTTTATTTCGTGACGGTACATATACTCAGCTAAATAAGAGTAAAATAAATTTTTTTGACGATTTCGATCAGGAAATGTTGTTTTCAGTTGGCGCCATAAACCTTCTATTGTATTTGTATGACATCCGGTGATTTATCTTTGAAAGTCACCGAATGATTGACTCTCAAGTGCTCATAACCTTATTCTCCTAAGCAATCATATGCTTTCCAACAACCTGAATATATTATTGTGCCCGATTCAATCCTTTTTCTTATTATTTTCAAAAGTGTATCAGACGTTCTATTTTCAGCTCTCTCCAAAAAGCATTCTTTTGTTTCTCTACATATTGCTCCGAATACTCACTGACCTTCCATTATTTTCCCTGTGGGGTATTTCCGTTTCCCGAATTTGGATTCGTCGATCTCGACTGTCATTCCTCTTCCTCCTATTTTTTTATCTTTTTTAATAGAATTTCCATAGAAACTTCTCTGCAGAAGTTATACCAATCGACAACAGTATGATGAGCTACTTCTATTTCATGTCTGACCAGTCTTTGCGAATATTTCTCAAACCAGTAATATGTTAATAACAAAATATCTTCTAAACTCATTCGTGAGTTGTAAAACGTGCCTTTTCTTATGCTTCTTCTTATGTCATGTTTAATTTCGGCTTTTCTGCTTCGACATCTCCATTGATTAGTGTCACTTTCATGGAATTTTACTAATTTCATTTGTTCTCCGCAAATTGGACATTTGTATGAGCTTGCAAGAATTCTATTATTTGCTTCTTCGGTTTATTAATTAATCTAGAGATGTATTTTAGATTTATCACTACTTCCTTTTTCCTATATTCTTCCTTATCACCCATCTTACTCTTTGCAGCGTTTTAATCACTGAGTTTATTTATATTTTCCATGGTTTTGTTATTATTATTATAGATTATTTGAATACGTTTCTAAGGTGAATTAACACATTGTAATTCCGTTATTGGCCAAGAGACGGTGCACAGGTAAGTGGTCTACTATACTACATTTTTCCCAGAGTATTAAGTAAGACGCTAATTATATTAACGATAAAACTTTACAATACAATACATAAAATAGTAAATGTTAATGTAAACATCTTTTATCATTCCAATGACAATTTTTAATATGACGAATGTTCATGCACTGACATCTATGTGCAGAAAGTGACAAAACAGATTATCGAGCTGAAGTTAGGGATTCCATAATTGATATCAGGTATATAGGGCTTAAAGGAGTCGGGTAAAGCATAATACGTGTGGTTTAACAACATATTAGCCTACTATCTAGCTCACATCATGGCTGGAATCTTATTGATAATTTAGATATTAATTGTCTACAAAGCAGTCCTCTCCGGTGATAATATAACGGTCCCTGATCTTATTCTGGTATCACAACGGGCGGCTTTTTTTTGTAGCTATATCTCGTTTTATTAAAACCGTCTTTTTGTTAATGGTGTCATCATAAATCGCTGCTAGTTCACAGGCTGTTGATTCCAATAGAAATCTCGTTATAAACAACAATGGATGAATGATCGTAGGGTAAGGCGATTGCATACTTTGTAGATGAAAAGTTCAGGTTAAAAGGTAAAAGGTGGAAGGACAAACGAGCCAAGACAAAAGATGGACTATATACACGTGACGTCACGATTCATTTCTGAGACCAAAACGTCTTTCGTAATGGAAAAAAAGAACACATCCAGTTGAAGATGCATAAAAGAGAACCAGGAAGTTGCCTGTTTAAACTTTGTCTGGAGCAGGAACTAAAAGGCGATTTTGGTAGAGCGAGTAATTACGACCAAGATGCAAATTGGTCCCTTTTGCTCTCATCACTCGAGGAGTGGGAGAAGGGTCCTCTCTTTCATTCTCCCGAGTTTGTTGTCATTCCAATTTCATTTGTTCGCGTGTTGGGCGGCGCCACCGGGCCATCCCGTGATTTCGTTCTTTTTTCCCGTAGTCACGAGAGGTGCTTTTTAAGGGCGGAACACGAGGGCATCGTGGGAGTCGTTTACTCGGATCGCTTTGAAAAACACTTTCCGTGACTGCGTGCGAGAGCACGCCGATCAATAACGCGGGAGATCAGAGAGCGAAATGTGCGGGATACCATTTATTGAACAAATTACGGCCGCAGGGCGCGATGGGCGGGTAAAAAATGTTATGCAAAATAAATAATTTAGTGTCAAAATTATATATAAACATTAAAAGAAGATATATTTCTTCTTAGGAATTCTGATTCCTACTGGACTTTTCAATAACTCCAATATATTTTTTGCCTTCTCTTTTAAGTTCGAGTAGCAATAGTTCGATTGAATAAATTTATGCGAACGTTCGCGTGAGATTCTGTGGAAGAATGTACAAATAATGTTTAATATTATAATCAGAGCTGCAAACCACTTAAAATTTTGGACCGGTTCGGTTAAAAAAATTCTGAAGTGGTTCGGTTCGCTGTCCGGTTCAAAAGGCGATTTTGACCAGTGGTTCGGTTCGGTTTGCGGTTCGGTTCAGTCAAGCATATAGTCTGAAATAATTGGCATAGTCTCTTAGTTCATTAATGATAGTAATCATATCACATTATAATAAAATATTACTATAAAATCTTATTTGAAATAAAAGTAAATTATATTAATAATATATTTGACAAGTAAAAAAATCGCGTATTAATCATTTTAGCTTGAAGTGATGAGATCTCGATATCAAAATATATATCCAACTAAGGTAGGAAAAAATATCAATTCGCAGATTCTATTACATCAGTGTATTCCACTTAAATTTATAATTGTTAACATTCCGCGACTCATTTCTTGGTCAAAGCGAAAAAACTTTCCCTACCCCTGAGATGGGCTCCTAATCCGATGCAGTGCTTTTCACGTCTTCTTAGCAGCCATTCTAGAAGCCTAGCCGTGAACAATGGGAACAGAAAAGAAAGAGAAAGGAGTAAAAGTTTCCTACTCAATGGATTTTCCCAAGAAAATTTCCCAGATTTTCGTTGACCCGTAGTCGATGTTTGAACCAAAAACCGAACCACTTTTCCAAAAAATGTTGGTACGGTTCGCGGTTCAGAAAAAAATCTGTTCAGTGGTTTCGGTTCGGTTCGTGGTTTAGAAAAATGGGTGCGGTTCGGTTTGCAGCTCTGATTATAATTAATGTCATTTTGTTCAATAGAGAATGATGGAGCATGCCTTATGGGAAAAATCACAAAATAAGTACTTAGAGTGATATAAAAGCTGAAAAAGAAATAGAACTTGGCTGTGCAGAATTCACAATTATCAAGGAACATTAAGCCATCTGAGTAATAATTTTATGAAGTACTTTCCAGAAATAGAAAATTCTGACAACACAAATGACTGGGTTGTAAATTCGTTCAGCGAGAAATCCATATTCCCCTTGTTTTTTTGTTTTTTAGGATATGGTACATAAATTAATGAATCAAATCGTCATTATAAATTACAAGAGTGATTTTTGAGAAGGTGGTTAAAATAACTTGTAATCTTTGCAACAATAACTACCCTCAGGAGCTCGGCCCAAGTAGCAAGAGAGTTTCACCAGGTTTCATGAAAATCAGCCAATTGGTTCAAAAGTTAACACGGGAGATAGACAGACACAACGACTAAACTATTAAGCCTATTTCCATTTTGGAAAATAGGCTAAAAATCACGCTGGATTCAATTTGATGACCATTTTATGGTTACCACAATTTGCGTCAAAAACTGCAAGAATGCCATCCGTAAGATTTGAACCCTCCACCCAAGTATTAAAAGGCACTTACATTGCTCCCTAACTTGAACACGTAAAACATGCCTATATATTTTTAAAAAGATTTCTTCGATAAATTTAATGAAGAGATTTCGTGAAAATAACATAAATATTTTCAATCCGATTATTTGGTAAAAACAAGAGCTTTTTAGAAAGAAATTTGGGATTTACTAGTCAAAAAATAAAAGATCGCAAATTCGTGTTATTCAATCCCAGACTACATAATAACCCCAGGAAAACACGTGATCGACAACAAGTTTACGACGTCTCCACCGGAAAGCAAAAGAAGCTGCGTATTATTACTGGAATCCATTTGAGAACCGCCGATTTTCTTCGAGATTTAACGCCGTCCTTATCATCGAAATTGATAGAACCATACACGGTAAAGGACTCAACCAATCGTCACACTCCCGAAGGTCTCTCTCTTCGGAACGGGAAAATAAGCGAACCTTTGAAAAATAATACCCCAGGCAAATCCACCCTTTCCTCCCGCTTCACTTTTATCACCGAAGGACATTCGTAGCGGGATCCGTCTTGGGACCCGTAAAAACGCCTATCCTCCTCTCTCCTCCCGAGAAGGCTGTTGTTCCTCTATTTCTCCTTTCTCCATCTCCCTCGGCGTCGTCATCTGTTTTCTCTCCCTTCGATTCCACACCCCCCTTTCTCTTTCTACATAGAGTACAGCTGTTGCCCGCAAAAAGCACTTAAAAAGAATCTCTTCTTCATACCTTCCGTCAAGACTTTTGCATTCTTCCACCTCCTTTCTATCAATTCTTTTTCCCCAATCCTTTGTCCCATACTCCCTCCTTCCTTCAACTCTCTCCCTTCTCTTAGAAGGCTTTCGTCTTTATTAAAATCGTCTTCTTGGAATATTTTTACTTTTCATGTCCTTGCACAGTCTTTGACGTCACTCTTTCCCTTTCTTTTTCTCTTCCTTCTTTCTTTACCCTCCAACTCTGCCTCCTTTTCAATTCCCTGTTTCTTCCTCCCTTCCTTCATTCATCCCTCTATCCATCCACAATTCATATCTACCCCTCCCTCCTTACCTTTCCTATCTCTTTACCTCTTCCTCTCATTTCTCTTTCTCCCTTCCTCCCCCTCTCCCTCCTTCCTCCCTCTCTAACATCATTTTTCCCTATCTCATAGTTTTCATTATCTTCTCCCTTCTTCCCATCTCTCCATCCATTCCTTCGTCTCTCTCCCTTTCTACGACGGATCAAATTACACCCATTGTAACATCTCTCCTTTGGACTAATAACTGACGCCGCAATCCCGATTTTAATAAATAATTTTTTCGACGCAGAAAAGCATCAAACATTTGCATATTATATTCCGTACCATCTTCATCATGCAAATACAGTCGAACCTCGATAACTCGAATTTTCGATGGGTCGATGTGTTTGTACGCACGTTCGTATTTATGTGCGTTAAAATGAAATAGCTCGAGAACTCGACAAGTCGATTTTTTCCTGTATTCCCTTTTAAGGTACGAGTTATGGAGGTTCGACTGTATTTAATTTTTTTAAATAAATTTTTATTGAGCAACTAAGGGGCTTAACGTAACAACGTACAACAATCTCCTCCTTTCCTCTCTTCCTCCGTATCTCCATCCATCCTCTCCCTTCTCTTATCTCCTTTCTCCCTCTTCCTTACTACTCCATTGTACGACCGAGTTCGTGATTTCTTCATCGTCGCCGACTCGTTGGTTTCAAAACCTTTGGGGCATGCACCCCTCCTTCCCTTGGGAGAGAGAAGTGGAAGGGAGGAGGGAGAAAGGAGGAGGGAGAAAGGAGGAGGGAGAAAGGGGGAGGGAGAAAGGGGGAGGGAGAAAGGGGGATGGAGAAAGGGGGAGGGAGAAAGGGGGAGGGAGAAAGGGGGAGGGAGAAAGGGGGAGGGAGAAAGGGGGAGGGAGAAAGGGGGAGGGAGAAAGGGGGAGGGAGAAAGGGGGAGGGAGAAAGGGGGAGGGAGAAAGGGGGAGGGAGAAAGGGGGAGGGAGAAAGGGGGAGTGAGAAAGGGGGAGTGAGAAAGGGGGAGTGAGAAAGGGGGAGGGAGAAAGGGGGAGGGAGAAAGGGGGAGGGAGAAAGGGGGAGGGAGAAAGGGGGAGGGAGAAAGGGGGAGGGAGAAAGGGGGAGGGAGAAAGGGGGAGGGAGAAAGGGGGAGGGAGAAAGGGGGAGGGAGAAAGGGGGAGGGAGAAAGGGGGAGGGAGAAAGGAGGCGGGAGAAAGGAGGCGGGAGAAAGGAGGCGGGAGAAAGGAGGCGGGAGAAAGGAGGAGGGAGAAAGGAGGAGGGAGAAAGGAGGAGGGAGAAAGGAGGGGGGGAAAGGAGGAGGAGGAGGAGGGAGGGAAGGGGAAGGCGCGGTCGACAGGCCATGGGTCACGACCCATTTCCATATATTCATCAGCGAAGGGGAAAGAAGGAAAGCTTCTTTTAAGGCCGAAGAGGAGAGGGTCGCGTTAAGTTTGGAAGCAACTAGATTAGTCCATTTGCTGTCTGCTCGCAATGGAAATTCGAAGCTTTCAAACACTGCCGTTATGTTCTTCCTTTCCATAAATCCCATGAATATCTCCTCTTCATACTCTTTTTCCTTAATATCTTCAATGTTTACGGCCGATTTTCTCTCTTCGATTATAATGTTTTAAATCCTTTTATGATTTAAATGGCTGTGACGAGATAACTCGCCGTGGGAATATGATCTCCGATGCTGATTATTTTTTTCATTGGCTATTCGTTGTAATTGTACTTTTAAAAAAGTTTGACATTTTCTTAGAGAATTTCCAATTTATATTAATTTATTTCATTTTTTCCTTATTATACATTAGCTAATATCCGAGAACGCTTTCTTTCCTGGCGTTCTGCACGCAGACTTGTCGATATGGACTAGGATTTCTCTTCGAATTTCATCCGTCGCTATTGATCGGCTTTGTTTGAGCTTTCTGTTTGACGATGATTCTCAGTTTCATATACTTCCTCGGCCTTTAAGGAACTTAACGAATCTCCTCCACTTTTAAATTCCGACCTTTGTCTAGTTATTTGGCAACACGACAAAGCTTGTTTTCTGAATTGTTTTTTGCACTCGTTAAATTGGGATCCACCAAAAGAGTTCATAAGCCAAGCGAGCGGTACACGCTAATTTAAATAAATCTCCTGCAAAGGGGCAATTTCAATTTAATTTCACGGCCTCTCCTTTTCCGAAGCCTTTGACGACTAACACCTTTCCGATCCTAACTTTATAACCTAACGAACTAACAAATTAACGGATATTATCGGCAGATTCATCATCACTAATATCCAATCGTTGTGGGGAGACATCGAAAATTAAAAAAAAAACTTTCGGCGTCATCGAATACTTTCATAGCGCTCTGAATTTCATTTCAATGATACTCAGAAATACCAACCTATCCCGTGAAAACCCTCGGCTCTTTGGTCTTTTTAAGTATTAACGACGAGGTATATTTCCCATCGGGTAATTTGAATATATCCCCACGGTGTTAACGTTAAAAGCTTCAGGGAATTGTGCCTCTTTACGTCGCGATCCTTTTGCAAGGGATATCTTTCTAGAGTCGCTCTTAAGATAGGAAAAAACCACCTCTCTGCATTTGAATGCTTGAATTCGAGGAACATGACGCGAAGACTGAAGCTTTTCCTCTCTCTCTCTCTCAAAAGCGAATTAATTTACACCGAGAAGAAGGCGATTCGCGACGCCGATCACAGATGAAGAAGAATGCTCATCCGTGTCCATCCCAACGCAGGGATCTCCTTGTCATTCAAGGGCCGATAAAAAAACTTAGTCGCGTTGCAACCTCGTCGCAGCCATCGATTTTGCTCTAAGCTAAAAAAAGACTTCCTGTCAACATGTTTTTTGAGAGATTTATTAATTTCTTTATCTAACCATATCAATTCATTTACAGCACATCAACGCTATTTTAAAGCGAAAATTTCTAGCGGTGAGATATTAAAATCAATCAAAAACTTCAGTCAGCGAATAAGATAGTGAAAAAAGGCAGAGGCAAAAAGGGAAAAAAAAACTATTAGGAGAACTATGACGGGAGCCAAAAAGTTGATATAAAAGTTTTTTTCCATTCTGATTGAACAGTGCCAGAAAGTAAGGGATTAAGAGCAGGAATGTGGCAATAAATAGATCGTCGGATTAAAGTAAGCCTGGAAATATGAAGGAGACTGTAAGACGGGTGAGTCGGATCAGGAAAATTAAAAGGGAATTTAATTTCAGGAACGGACGATTTTTAGAATGAAGCATGCTGTAAAAAAACGCAAGACCAATTTTAGCAAGAAGGACCGTTACTTGGAGTTCGACAATGCATGCATAAGGAGATTATTAACATTTTCTTTGACTTCTTCCGTCTGCGCATGCGTCGTATAACCGCTGCCGATAAAGTAAACAGCTTCGAAAATGAATACATATATAGAGAAAGGCGCGAAAAGTGGTGATTAGTGGATATTAGATTACAGTAAAGATCATATTATGATGGAATTAGCGTTATATCGCAATATTATATCATTAGTTCTGGAATTTACTACCATTGAATCACCACTGACGACGGCTGCTTTGTAGCCGAAATTTTCAAACCTTTTTTACGGCTATCAAAAACACAAATTGCGTCGATTTGATTTTAGCCAATAGGCGAACTCGATTACTCTCTATTGAACAAAAAAAACGGCAAGGGTCATTAAATAAATATTGATGCACGACCACGCTCCACCGCGGTTTGTTTGGCGGCGAACCGAGCCCCAACAATATGGCGGACGAAATATGATTCACTCGCGCGACCGCATTCGGGAAAATAAATTCGGGCACGAGTCCCGCACAAAGAAAAACAAACACGTTGAACGGGAGCTAACTTAACAATTTTCGCCGACGAAAAAAAAGAAGAGCTCGGAGGCGCATTAAAACAGACAAAAAAATCTTTAATCCGGGTATAATGGAAGAATATTATTCCTCTTGCGGGGGAGAGGAACAGCCGATGGATCGTAGAGAGAAAAAACAAAAACCTCATTCCAGCCTTTCCAGGTCGGATCGTATATTTAGATAGGGCGTCGAGATATCCGAATCGGAGAGAAATTTATTTTGGTGAGGGTGCGGTCCTCCGTTATAAAAAAAACCGCAACGAGACCGCGGGAGAAAGAGCGCCATCCATCGGATCTTGTCCGAATCGAAATGAGTTATAAAGAGCGGTTCGGTTTTCGACATTCTCCGAGCGTTATTTTTTCTGGCGTTTCGTCAGCGATGATGTAACGGCAATAAACGCCCTTTTCCTAACCGACTCCAACGTGCCCCGGCTATTTTCGGAAGACGGACAACGGTGGAAGGCTATTTATATAGAGGGGCGTGTCTGTTTGTGTGCATATTTAAGCCATCTTCACGTTTTTACGGCGAATTAAAACATAAATCGCGGAAACGGGGAGAGAAAGAGTGGGAGATAATTAAAGGTGGAATAATGAGAGGGGAAATGAGGTCAAAGAGATAATGAGAGTAGAGTCGAGAGAGACGGTGGAGGAGGATGAGATGGGAGAGAAAGGAAAAGGGAGGAGAAGGGTGGGAAAGGGAGAGGATGGGAGAAAATGAGGGAGAGAAAGGCGTGAGAAGAGAAATAAAAGTGAGGAAGAGATACAGGAAGAGATAGGAGGGTGGACATGGGAGAGGATGTTGAAGGAGATAGAAGGGAAAGAGAGAGTTATGGAGGGGAAAGAGACATGAAGTGAAGATAGGGGAGGAAAAGTGAGGAGAAAATGTGAGAGAACGATAGCGAAGGGAGAGAAAAAGGACGGGAAAGGGACCATCGAGAAGGGAATAGAAAATTGAATAGATAGAGGAGAAAGTGAGGAAGCAGAAAGAGATGGAGGGGGATGAAGAATAAAGGGATAAATACATAGATTGAAAAACGTCTTTATTCGAGTAATGAGTTAGATCAGGGGTGCACAACATAAGGCCCGCGGGCCAAATTTGGTCCGCCGACACATTTTGTGTGGCACGGCAGGATTTAACTCAGCTGGTGCTTTCCTTTCCCGTAACAAATACAAGTAAAATTTGTTATCGATATTTATCGCATGTGTGAGCAAACATTCTCTCTTATGAAATTAAAAAAGGTCCATCACGTTCAGCATTGACAGATCAGAGTTTAAGAAACATTCTAAGAACAGAAACTACCACCATTACTCCGGATATAAGTGGAATGGCGAGAGAAAAACGATGCAACATCTCCCGTTGATTAACTAAATCATATTTGTTTGTCACCTCATTTTTGTCGCATGAAATCGCATATAAAAGTTGTTACGGTAATTACTGAATCTGCAGTAGTGTACTTACATTTTTTTATGTACAAAACTTTCATAGAGTGGCTCACCTAGATCCAATCGAGGTCGATTTTGGCCTGTGTCAACTTTTGAGTTGTGCACCTCTGAGTTAGATATAGAGGGAGAAAGAGGAGAATGTAAGGAGAGAGAGAGAAATGTATCGGGGCTGTAAATATGAATGTGTTTTCTGGTGAATTAACCTCTTGGGCTATTATCGGTTGTGAATATGAAAAAAAACAGAATTTGTGGAGGGGTGTTGGAAAAGGAGGGGAATGAAGGGAAAGGAGAGAGTGTGAGGGAAAGGATGGAATGTTGAGTAAGAAAAACAAAACGAGCGAGGGACGAAGTGAAGAGTAGGAGATGGAGAGAATTGGAGAGGTAAGACGCGGAAAGATGAAATATGGGAGGAAAGATGGAGGTGGGTGGAGCGGGAAAGGAAAGATTAAAAAAATGGTCTGTACTCAAGTGTTTCTCAACCGGTGGGATGCGTCCCACCAGTGGGACGAGATGGCGGTCTAGGTGGGACGGGAAAGTTCGAAAATAATTATTATAAAACTTTTTCTCAACAAAACACTGCAATACCTACGGTCCTTAAAAATTCCCGTAGAATGAATCTGACGTAAATATCCATTTCTTGGAAAATATGAGGTTTTGTTTTTATCATGGTGGGACTCAGGTTTTTTGACAAACTGGTTGGTGGGACGCAAGTTGCAAAAGGTTAATAACCGCTGGGATAGAGGAAGACTGAACAGAGGATGAAGATAGGAAGAAAGGAGAGAGAAAAGAGGACTAGGAGGAGAGGGAGGAGGAGATGGGAGGGAGAGAGAGGATAGAAATAGAGAGAGGGCAGAAGTAGACAGGAGTAAAGAGAGGAGAGAGAGAAGAGAGGAATCGAGATGGTAGGAAGAGGAGTATATTAGGAGTAGAGAAAGGGAGAGGGGAGAAAAAGAGAGAGGAGAGAGAGAAAGAGAGGAGAGAGGAGAGAGAGAGAGAGAGAGAGAGAGAAAGAGAAAGAGAGAGAGAGAGAGAAGAGAAAAGAGAGAGAGAGAAAGAGAAAAGAAAGAGAAAAGAAAGAGAAAAGAAAGAGAATAGAGCAGCGAAAGAGGGGGGAGGAGAAAGGGGGAGAGGGAGGACAGGAAAAAATAGAGGAAGAAAGCGAAAGAGAGGAAAAGAAAAAGAGGTAAAGAGAGAGGAAAAGAAAAAGAGGTAAAGAGAGAGGAAAAGAAAAAGATAGAGGTAAAGAGGGAGAAGAGTGATAGTCTCTTCTTCCATCTAACCTATTGCCATATACAGACAGGAATATAGTAACAAACAAATAATAAGAATAAAATAAAAGATTGCATAAAATAAAGTAGTATTGCATAAATACAATGACAAGTTAACATTTTAGGAAATGAAAAAAGACGGAGATTTTCTATTCCCTAGGAAAAACACCCCCACAAGAAGGTGTGTGAAAAACCTGCGACACCTACTGGTAGCAATATGCGATGTGGGTGTGGTTGGAAGAGACAGGACTGTA
The DNA here is from genome assembly GCA_028673005.1 of Tanypteryx hageni. NCBI lineage: Eukaryota > Metazoa > Arthropoda > Insecta > Odonata > Petaluridae > Tanypteryx > Tanypteryx hageni. The sequence goes on along the minus strand of CM054114.1, from coordinate 118,907,022 downwards.
TGAGGGAGGAAGAGTTGGTGTGGAGTGAGGAGAGAGAGTGATTGGGGAAGGCAACGACAGGGACAGTTACAGAGGTGAGGGAGGAGAGAGAGGAAGGGAAGAGGGGTGAGGGACAAGGTTCTATTCCGACGGTGAGGTCACAGCTGCATTGGAACAATGTTGTCATCTCACGAAGAGATCTTGGACTGACTCATATGCAATGCGCATCGCCCAAAGTCCTCCCTCGATAAATTATCTTCCATTCAATCCACTTTAGGAATTTATTGGGGAGGCGAAACAGTTCGTTTTGTATCTGAATACCCATCTAGAGAAAAATCGCGATACCAATATGATATCGCTGCTAGGCAGGATCACTTTGCATGAACCATTGTTCTTAAAAAAAAACTAGCAATATTACCGTGAGGTTTAATCTCAGATATTGCTACGCTAACCTTTTCTCGGCAGAAAGGGGGGTCGCATAATAATAGAGTTGAATCCCTGGAAAGAATGAGTATATTTTGGGAAGTTTCGTCAAAATAATTGACTAAGCCACCACTCCATCTGCTTCCGGCCACTCAACATGCAAGTTTTTAACGGTTTAAGTCAAGCAAGCCTTAATAATTTCATTGGAGGATGCATTCTTTCCGTCAACGGAGAATGGGATAACCCCGTTCATTGTATTTCGACCTTTTTCCCATGTGATTTATGGTATATACGTGCGTACTAGGATATAATTAGTAGTTTCAACTACATTAAAATCCAGATTTACCTGATACATTGGGGCAGAGCTTATTCCGGTTGATGGATATGCCCGTGTAGGTACATTTACCATAGCACACAAATGAAAAAATAATTATTTAGTAAGAGAGTAAAAAAAACGCTCAAAGAGAAGTTTAATTTAATGTTACTATATAAAATCAGTTTACAAGTTATACGCTAACACGCATTCGCACATTTTTTGATATGTGAAGAATAAATACTGTACGTAAGTACCTACTGCAGTATATCAAACGTAAGAGCTATGATTTTAAAAATGATGGTTGATCTAAATTCCGGTTAATTCGGAAGCTAGTAAGTGTGCGCCTACAACCTGCTTCAGGAGAGCTTTCATTGTTAAAATAATTGTGCACTTCATTAATTCAAAGATGCATATAAGAGCAATATTTATTATATAAATGATCCAACACCGATTACGTCTGCAACTTGAAGGTGATAATATTTTCCCGTCTGTATCATTTTAGATTAAAATTAAAAACTACAAGAGGTATCGATAATGCAAACTTAATTTTGTCTTCCCTCAAGTGTTTCACCAAGGTTCGTTATAATGAGAACATAAATGTGCAATAATGACTTTCAACGAATAAATATCGATCTTTAGATACGCTAGACGCGTTCGGTAGGAATTTTCGACATTCAAAATTTTAATGTCTCAGTTCTACCTTTGATGTTTTGCGCCGCCCAATTGGTAATGCTTGGGAAGGAAGGGAGAGGAGGGGAGGTGAGTTAAAGACAAACGGAGGTAGCAAATTAGGAAGCGAAACGGAGGAGAGAGGAATGGCTCACTATCCTATTGCAACGAGGGACGAGGCGGGTCTGGGTTGCTGATGAATTTGGAGTTAACGCGAAGGCCAAGGGGAGGGTTGGGAGAGAGAGAATAAAGGTGAGGGGGAGAATGAGAGGGGAGAAAGGAGAAAGAAAGAGGAGGAGAGGGATACTGGAAAGAGAAGTGGGGGAGAA